>CM076574.1:238724160-239334144 GCA_034641835.2 Pinus albicaulis | reverse complement strand
ACAATCATGCACGTTCAGAAAAACTAAATACAGTAGAATGAGAAAGTTACCCATAGGTCCTACGTTCGAAGAAGATCCCGCAGGGTTCAAACCCCCAGCAACCATCCTTGCTTCTTAACCTGAAAGACAAGAAGAAACAAGCACAAAGGACTGGTTGTACATCATATATCTACTCTAAATGTCAGTGAGATTCACATAAAACATTAAATAAATCATAATGAATGCTTGTATAACAAATATTCTCATACATATAAGCATACACTAACACGTTTATTTCGGGAACAACATGGTACTTCTGTATTATAAATAGCATGTACAAAAGTAACGAGTGGAGAGATCACCTGATCCTTCCATGGCCTTCGCAGACCGTCGTCCGGATCCGTCCAGCCCTTGCCTCGCTAAGACTCCTTCCAAACTGGTGCATACGAGATGACATATAAAGGGATGAGCATCTCAAGGAAACAAGGGTTTCCTATAATGAACTGGGAAAGTGCAGGAGGCACGGGGAATCAGACTTGGATAGGGAATACCAACAGAGTATAATATCAATAATTCTCTCTCTCTCTTAGGCCATACACATGAGGGTTTTTTATAGTCCCTCCAAGTAGTTTCAGCAGTTGGAAACAGTTGGCCACGGGCTGGGGTGGTTGAACTACCTGAGTAACCATCAACCCAGCGCGAAATTAGGGATTTTTATATATTTTTTAATCATTAAAATGGCATACGCGGAAAAGTATAGCTGTACTCGCGTATACACGCGGAAAAACACGGGCATAGTCGCGTATGAAGGATTTTCCACTGTTTTTAAGTGAATTTGTCCAAGTCTGTAGGAATGGGTGCCCATAAAGCCATGTAGCAATCATGAATCATGTCAAGGTGAGAAATGATGCTATAACGGATGCCCCCTAATATATGAGGTCAGAAGGGGTACATGATGGCCGAAATGTATTATGCACATAGAAAGAACTTCGCAAGGACAAGAGAGGACTTCACCAGATTTCAGCCTGCCAAAAACCAATGAAAGAAAACAGAGAGTCAACTCATGCTAAGGCGGGCATACCCATGCTCAGTCCAAAAATACATCATATAGAAAGTAGTGAATAGATCCAACATGTATACAAGTATAGCTGAACTGAAAGTACACAATGAATCATATGAGCATGGCCCGGAAGTGTAAGTCTGAATCAATGTCCAAGTATCACATATAGAAAGTTGATCAAAGATAGTGCAACTGGATGTCTGATCATATAAGTAACTGAATCTCCAAGTACCAAATCATAAGTGGTGGAACAAACGGTACAATCACGCAACTCGGGAGCCAACATATAGGATGCTGATGTACTAAACTACAACATATAAGGGTGGACGGCATCACTGGCAGAAACTGAATGGACTGTCAAAAGTGAACCAAGAAATGCTGATGCAACCTGAGGTCTTCACCGATCACTATGGCACAATTCTACACAATGGGAATAAATGAGCTGAAGTCGACCATGTGAGAAATCGTTGGATTACCAGGCATTGATGTATCCCGTTAACCAACGCGAGACAACCCACCGATAATGATAATGAGTGTCAAGGTGCCCCAGTACAATCTGACAAGTGCGAATGAATGAGTTGAAGTCGAACACTTGAAAGAATCTACCAATCGGGAGGCAATGATGAATCCCCACTGTCGATAGCGAAGAGTCTGCCACTGATGACTGCAAACCCTAAGGTACTGACAAAAAGACTCTAGATCTTATTCCCAGAGTAATGAGTCAGAGTCGATGGTAAAAGATCTGCTGGAAGGAAGGCATTAAGGCATCCCACATCAGTCCAGCGCGAGTGTAACCCGCAGGCCAAGATTTGGAAGGAATCGGACGAAGTAGAGTGATGGAACCAAAACCGAAGTACGTTTCCAACATGCACAAGATGAAGCTAGCGCACGGAAGAAACCCTCTGAACCAACCAATAATGAAAGCTGACACAGAGGCGAGAAATCCACCGATAGGGTCAAATGGAAATCAAAGTACTGCACGAATCCCAAGTGTGATAATGTGTGCTGACGTCGAACACAGGGGAAACCACTCAGTCAAAGACCCATGATGATGATCAAATGCTGAGCACGAGGTCACCTATAAATGATGGAAATAGGCCCAAGGTGTGGCTCTAGGTTTGCTCTCAGAGCAATGTGTCGTAGCCGATAAGAGACAAACCCGCCGGCAAGAAGTCAATGGGGACCTTCTCAAACCAGCACGAGCAGAAGACCAAAACATCTGATGTGATAGAACATGATACTGACAAGACCGGGAAGGCCGACTGAATAATGAGTCAAGAGACACCGCAGAATGGCCGACGCAGGTTAAACTTCCCTTGAACAAAAGCACGACTTGTGATGACCATGGCAGTAAAAAGTGACACTGTATAAGTCTGTCATGCAGGAGGCAAAACAAACTCTCCATATGATTGGAAGAGATAACCAAATGGGGGAGAACTGACAAGTGAAACATGGTAAAGGCTGAACCTAGGTCAAAACTAAAACCATCCCAAATGAAGGAAATATATATAAGTATATGTGCTTTGTTGAAGGGCGACAAACTGACTCTGTACTGCCATCAAAACAACGAAGTTACATCCCGTTCCCGCTCTTTTTGTTATATTTAATTTTTTTTGTCTTTTTCATATAATAAGCCTGAAAAAGAATAAAAGAATGCTATGGTACAATGGATAGAACGAGTATCAAGAAAGCAGATGCACTAGTTCCTGGGATTGGAACAATCCTATGCTCAATGCAAGGTGGTGAAAACTGGTCAGTGATACTCAGAAGAACGTTCCATCCATGGGTACAAAGGTGTCAAGTCGTGATAGCTAAGTGCATGCAATGGTTAACTTGTGCAGAAAGTCAAGGTCAAAAGTTGGCTTAAACATCGAGTCCAAATGAAGCTGGCTAAAGGCCAGGATAAACAAGTAGCCAATATGCAATGCAGTAATACAACTTAACGACACCAGGGAGCCTCTAGGGTAAAAGCCAGAAAAATGATAAGTGATGAAGAAGAAGAATGAAGCTTCAACACATAAGACATGGCGGGACTAAAGAGGACTCCCAAGCCTACATAAAAAGCAGCATGGGCAACAAGTGATAGTGAGGAACTAACTAGGAAGCCCATGTAAAGGAAGGCTCTACCATCAAGTCATGATTAAATAATCGGCGAGTGAAATGGGTGTAATACTCATGGCCTGATGGGATCGACCCTAAGGCAAGTGATCAGTATGGAGGCTAGAATGCAAGATGCAACGGAAAGTGATTTCCCTAACCTATATGCCAGTGAAGATCATATACCTGCCGTGAAGAGTCGGAAATCATGGATAAAAAACCGGGAAAAATCTCAAAATCGTCAAAATGTACCTGAAAACATACCAAACTGGGCACTTCCAAGCAACCGAGTTATGCAGCTTAAGATAGATCGAAAAAATAGGCATAAGGAAATTTTGTGAAAATTTTCAATTTTTTAGCCATAAATAGACAAATTACCTCTCATTTGGTTCATTATTGCATAGCTGATTTGGAAAAAGAGCTCTGGAGCAAAAAACTTCTTTCGTCAAATCAGGAACAACCGACCGTCAGAATTCAGCGAAACTTCAGGTAGGCTCCTTAATCATCCTGTTTATTCATTTTTTCCGTTTGGAAATTAAAATTAAGTGATTTTTTGCTTTAAAACCCTTGCTAAAAAATGTGTATCTGCGCATACGCGGGTTTAATGAAGGCAAGTCGCGTATACACGCGACTGTGCACAGGAAAAGTCGCGTATGCGTAGGTCCGAATGCAAAAAAGCATGGCTAATGAAAAATTTGATGAAATTTCTCAGGATGACCATCTCATGGAGGGAACGTGAGCATAGCGCAATAGACCAAGAGGTCATGCAGGATCGTGCAGCACAAAATATCCTCCGGAATTGCAGATTGTTGAAATTCTTTAAAATGCCCAATATGAAAAGCAATGTGTGGTTGCTTGAAATGCTCGTAAATTACTGGGAACCAGATCAGGATTGTTTCAAAATTGATCAGATGCCACTACACATTGAAGTGGAGGATATATATTTCATCACTGGACTCTCCAGGAGAGGAGAACCAGTAGACCTGCACGGAAAACCCCTGGGAGGGTTAACCGTGGAAGATTATGTCCACGTATATTGCGTAGATAATTCCAAAAAGGTTGGAACTCAGATTGAAATTAGAGATATCAGGGATTTGCACATGAAGATCCTCCTTTTCACCATCAGCAGAGTGGCAGGATCTGCCTCACTACATCAGGCGTCCAGGATGCAAATGAGTATAGCTGTAGAGTGTTTGACTCATGTTTACGATTGGTGCTCAGCCCTGCTACTGAACATGAAACAACAGCTGACTTATATTCGCCAAGTAAAGACCAAACACTTTGGCTATGGTACCATTTTGACAACATTCTTCTTTGAGAGGATTCCAGCTTTGAGACCCAGAGTCATCTCTACTATCAGTAGCCCGCGGGACCCAAGAATTGCCCGTTGGGCAGACATGATGAAGAGACTGGGGGGTAGTGAGGTACCCCAGACCACATGGGATGATGAGTTCTTCCTTTAGTGGGGAGAACAGATCATCGCAGTGGACGACTATCCCTATGCCGGGATGGATTTCCGTGGAGATCCAGATCTAGTTCTTCCACCTGGCACAGCATGGGGAGCAGTCGGTAAGTTTGCAAATTTTTTTGACTTATATGATTTTTTGGATTTTTTCAAATATGTATGAAAAAATGAAAAAACAAACATGTTTTTGATTGGATTCATAATGACTGACAATGAAAAATGATCATGTTTCAGATGTTGGACCAGTTCGTCCTGAGGGCCTACCGCGCCATAAGCGTCGCAGGGGCGAGGCAGAGACGGTGGATTCTGACAGGACTCTCCAGGCCGTGCAGAGAAACTTGGAGGGATTAACCCGCCAAATCCCTATGGCTGCTGTGGAGGACTTGCCGGAAGCCATCCAGAGATGGGTGGTAGGAGTACCCCGAGATTGGGTTAGATTATTCCGCCGAGTGGCCACTGTAGTTACGTTCTATAGGAACACGACTTCTGGGCAGGGTCCTCAGGAGTAGACAGATTTTATATATTAGATGACTGTATATTCTTTTTTGAGACTGAACATGATGGGGCATAAGTCCAAGTTTTGTACGAGATTATGGATCCAAATTTTGTAAAGTTTTTTGACACTCCGATGATATATATACAGCAATATTTGATGTCATGTGATAAATGTATCAAATGTATGATGTTTTTGATGATTAAAAATTTATTTTATGGAATGATTAATGTGCCAATCTAATGCTTGATTAGCTAATGAGTCAGAAAACCAATTTTCAGCTCGAGGAATATGAATGAATGTTAAAAATTGAAATGACCTTTGTAACAAACGTACCCTAAAAAAAAATCGTAATAAAAATGGATCTCGTACCCGATAAGTGTTGTTCAACTGCGACACCACCAGCTGAGAGTCCAAGAAAACTACCAACGAATCAACACCCAAAGATATTGCCTCCGAGAGTAGATGAATGACTGCAGTGTATTCTGCTATGTTATTGGAAGCAGGACCAATGCAGACCCCTCTTGATACCAACAGCTGACTAGAAGGATAATGAAGCACCCAAGCCGTGGAAGCTAAGTTCCGGGTGTGTCTACTAGCACCATCGGCGAAACCAAAATGACTCATGACATCCAACACAACCTGCCAAAGTAGATCAAAAAACATCACCACCTCATCAAAAATCGAAAATCAAACAGATATGTACAAAGCAAAAAACTACTATATACAAAGAAAAATGCCAGGCCAAAGCCTAGGCATAATACTTCTTCAAATAGAGCCCATTTCGGGGCTCCGGCAACTCGTTCCCTTCGAAGTCAACCAAGGTATATGCTCCTTTCTTAAGGAATTTTTTAACGATATAGGGGCCATACCACATCGATTTAAACTTTCCTGCCCCCAAGGCATCTTTTTCTTGGGAATAGACCAAAACAAGGTCACGCTTCATTCATCGTGGCGGCATCTCGACGCTGCTCATCGAGATGTTCCAAATGAAGAAGCCGTTCTTCCAGACTAGAAGTGTCAGGAAGAAGTTCAACAACTAATTTAAGAGAAGGAATCTCGCATTCAATAGGAAATACGGATTCCACCCCGTGGACTAACTGAAACGGAGTAAAGCCAGTTGCAGTTTTCACTGACGTCCTGTATGCCCAAAGTGCAGGATATGGCATAATATGCCAATTGGATCTATGTTTATCGATTGTCCTTTGAAGAATTGTCTTCAAGGATTTATTCACGGCTTCCACTTGCCCATTGGCCTGAGGATAATATGGAGATGAATGCTCCTGCTGGAAACCCAATTTAAGAGCCAACTCAGCCATCATACTATTCTGAAAATGACTGCCATGGTCAGTGACAATCTCTTTAGGTATACCAAAACGAGCGATAACTTGGTTGAAAAGGAACAAAGCTGCAGTCTCACCATCGTTCCCAAAAGTAGGCATAGCCTCGACCCACTTCGTAAAGTAGTCTACCGCTACGATAATGTACTTGTGACCTTTTGCCGAAGGCGGGTTACAAGTAGTATAATCCATACCCCACTTTGTAAAGGGTCCGACAGTAACGACTGGAAAAAGCGGAGCCGGATGAGCGCGCATTTTTCGAGTATACACTTGACAAGGATGACACTTCTTGACCGATTCAATACAATCTTTGAAAATCGAGGGCCAGAAGTAGCCAGCACGCAAAATATTTTGGGTTGTAGCAAGCCCTGATAAATGACCCCCACAAGCTCCACCGTGAGAATCATTGAGCACAGCCTCAGCTTCTTCGAAAGTTAAGCAGCGTCTTAGGATTGAATCAACCCCTCGACGGTACAAAGCATCACCAATAATCAGATAATTCTTGGCCAAGTGACGCAGCTTACGATGCTCATCTTTCGAAAAAGAAGAGGGAAACTTCGCAGTCTGGAGATACACAATGATATCCCCATACCAAGGATCTTGTGGAGAGATTAGAAACAAGTGTTCGTCCGGAAATGACTCATCATAGATCATCTCCTCTCCACAAGGCAACTCGGAGATCAATTCCGCAAAGACTAATGACTTCTTGGATTTGGTAGACATGAACTCGAGATCAAATTCTTGTAAAATTACAATCCATCTATTATATTTTCCCCTAATCACTTGCCTGCTAAGGACAAACTGAAATGGATTGGCAGCTGCCAAGACATAAGTTTTGCGAAGAATAATGTAATGCCGGAGTCGCTGCACAGCATGAACTGCTGCTAAGGCTAACTTTTCTATCAGAGTGTATCGCAGTTCAGGTCCTACCAAGCCTCGACTAAGGTAGTAAATAACATGCTCTGCAAGAGCATCATCCTCCTGAACCAGAACCATACCGATGGTAGATTCTGCTTTGTGACGAGATACAAAGAAAATCTACCTTTATAATCGAGTGGACTCGATAAAGGAGCGAGAGGTCAATGCCTTCTTCAAGGCATCGAACGAGTGTTGAGCATAGTTCGTCCCAAAGAAAGACTCCTTTTTCACTTGATCTCATATATCCCTTTGTAATCTTAGCATAGTTGACGAAGTTAACGATAAACCTCGAAAGAAAATTAGACTTCCCTTGGAGACTTTGAAAGTGACGAATTAATTATCATTGAAGCTGGCAAATACTTTGCCTACTTTGCCTCAACCTTGAAGGGATCTACCTTATCCCTTCCCTGAACCTGAATATCCAACAAGCGAAATGGGAAGTGCTTCCGCAACACTTGTTCAGATTCAATCGAATTTTATAAAAACGACATCTTTCAAATATTTGCCGGAGGTGACCAGGATGATCCATCCTCTTTCGAGAATGAGCAGCTAGATCATCTAAGTATGCTTCGATAATCTTCTTGTTGTCGTGGAAGGCGTAAGACATGGCCCGCTGAAAGGTAGCTCCAGAATTTTTAATACCAAAAGGCATTTTCTTGTATGCAAACGTACCCCAGGGACAAATAAATGCAGTCTTATGTTGATCTTCAGGACGGATAGTAATTTGATTATATCCGGAGAAACCGTCCATGAAGGAGAAAATCTCGTTACCGGCACACTCGTCAATAATCTGATCGATGAATGGTGTGGGGTAATTGTCTTTAGGACATGCCTTATTTAGGTCTCTGAAATTGATGCACACTCGAATCGTTCCTTGATTTTTATTTACCGGAATGGGGTTTGAAACCCATTCAGTCAGAGGAACTGGAAAAATGAATCCCGCCTTAAGCAGCTTTTCAACTTCAGCTTTGATAGCTGCTGCCTTCCTAGGATTAACCGGACGAAGTTTTTGCCTGACCGGCTTAGCGTTTTCATACGTCTTGATCTCATGATGGACGATAGATGGGTCTATGCCAGGCATTTCCTCATAAGACCAAGCAAAAACATCCCTATACTCTTTGAAGAGCTCGGTATAGATTTGAATCTCTTCATGGGAACATTCAGCTCCAATGAAGACATTCTCGACATGTTGGGATCCCTGGAAATGTTCACCGGGATAGTAGGAGAGATCACGGCCATGTTCCCTTCAGCATAAACCTGTGTTGGTGCCAAAGGGCTCAAGACTGGGTGAACAGGACCAGGAGACTGAGGACTTGGAAAACTAGTTTCAACTTCGTTCAAGTCAGGTAGGAAGTAAGACCGATGATGCAAGTCATCCCACGGTCTATCTATACCAGTCATGGCTTCCAGGATTGCCTCTTCAGATGGAAGAGTGGTATCAAGGCAATCCTGGGCCGAAGAAGAACTAATCATCCAAGCTGGAGCCACATCACCATCCAACTCTTCCGGTGAAAGAGGAGCTGGAGTAGATTCTGCAGTGTCAACAACAGACTGATATGCAATCTCAGCTACAGAAATCGGAAATGCCATTCCACCCACTTGACCTTCCGCTAATGTGGCAGTAGGGGAAGGTAAGGTCCAAGGGTCTGAAAAATAATGAGTTCGAAAGAAATCTCTTCGAAGGGGAGCCCTGGAGGATGAAATAGCATTAATATGCACAGTAGGAGGAGGAAGATCGAAAGTACCCATCAGGGAAGAATACATTCCAACTCCTAGATTCTCAACAGGCGCCTTAGTATTGTCCAACTTAGGAACAGATGAGTTAGAAGGCGCATTCAGGTCTACAGGAGGACAGTCCAGTTGATCCACCGTAACTATCCTCCCTTCGTGGGGGAAACATACTATTCGAAATAATGAGGATGCAATGGCATCCATCTCATAAATCCAGTTCCTCCCCAACAGAAGGTTGTAGTCCAAGGCTGCATCTACTACCTCAACCTCTATATTGACGGTTTTTCCCCCAACATAGATGGGCAAAGCCGGGACAATACCATGGGGTCTGTGAGAATGACCATCGAACGCAGTAAGAACAGTGCTAGATGGAACAGCTTTGGGAGATCCAAGTGTCTTCCAGCATGCGAGAGACATCACGCATGTAGAAGCACCCTCATCAACAACCGTTCGAAAGATATTGCACTTCCGATACGATGATTTAATATGGAAAGCCATGTGATGAGGAAGTCTCTTCTTAAAATTATTCATATCAAAATTAATCAGAAGAGAATTTTTCGGATCAATAGCCCCAATGGCAGTGAGCAAAGCACTGCGCTGAGCCGGACAAGACTGGAGTACCTCTAAAGCTGACATAGCACAAGGACTCTGTGCCAGATCTTCTACAATCGAGTAGTTCTGGGCAACCCTCGCATTTGGATTGATCGTTGACCGCTTAGAAGATGCTTTGGGCATCTGAGGCATAGACTCAACAGTTGGCTTTGTAATGTGAAGCGGCTCAGTAGCATCAGGAACTTCCCTAGCTTTCAAAGATTCCTCTCCGCCATAATCACGGGATCTCGTAGCAATATCCGCGTGAGCACTCATCATAAAAATGTTTGATGGAATTTCCCCTTCCTGGGTACCTCGAGAGGAAGCCCCAGGATTTTGGTTCGCGCCAACAACTAATTTCTGCCCTTGGGGAAAAGGGTTTGTTAACACAGCCTGGGAACTAGAAGAACCCTGCTGGCTTAACAAGCGCTGAGCATCTTGAATTTTAGGGCAAAGGTGTGTGAGATGGTCTCCAGCACAAAGCTTGCACGGAAACTTCACTTTCTTTTTCTCCTTTTGACCCTCACCAACACGCTCGTTGGTTTTATTTGCATTGCCCTTCCCGTTCTTGCCCTTCTTCTTGTTATTTCGTCCTTTCTTCTTCCCATCGGATTGTTGATTTCCTTTGGGATCAGAAGTTTGGACAACATTTATGGACAAAGAATGGGAAGGTGATGAATCAGCAGGCACAGCCTGACCAGAAGGAGCAGATTGTAAAGACAACTGCTGCAGTTGAGAAAGCAGGCTGGCTGCACTACTACTAACCGATCCGACAAGCCCGTCACCATGCAGACCAGGTTTAGTTTTTGATAAATCCAATTTGGAGCGAGGAGCATTGGGAAAATACTTATAAAGCATCCCAGACTGAGAATAGATCAGTTGTAACTGCTGGGCCCTAAAAATGGCCTGCTCCTCAGAAAATACCCCAGATAGGGATACATCTTTTGAAATATTTGACTGCAGAGATTTCAAAAACCACTAGAGAAGGAATTCACCTGGAATATGAGCTTTGATAAGCCTCTTCCTTCTCCTCCATTCCTGAATGTGATCAGAAATGTGAGTTGCCTCATCTTGCTTAAAATTAGCCAGGAGTTCGGTCCCAGCCTCATATCTGACAGGCAACTGAAAATGGTTTAGAAATGTGACAGCCAGTTCTCCAAATGTGGCAAAACTGCCCCCAGTGAGCTCGATATACCATTTGGCAGCATTTCCAATTAGGGTGCGTTGAAATAATCTCAACCTAATCGAGTCATCGATCAGGGAGTTCGAAGAGCACCATAAGTGGAAAGTGGTGATGTGGTCCGCCGGATCCTCTCCATTCTTACCTTCAAACTTTGGAATGTCTGAAGGAAGTTTGGTCGGGACCGGAGGCCACCCTGGACTATAACGAATCGG
This sequence comes from Pinus albicaulis, assembly GCA_034641835.2. Taxonomy (NCBI): domain Eukaryota; kingdom Viridiplantae; phylum Streptophyta; class Pinopsida; order Pinales; family Pinaceae; genus Pinus; species Pinus albicaulis. The sequence goes on along the minus strand of CM076574.1, from coordinate 239,323,075 downwards.
GTCATTAGTCAACTTCGACAAATCTGGCAAGTTTAACGTTGCCAGAAAAGGTAAGCGAGGCAGAGCCTGAGGATTCCATCCTTGATGGGATGGATTCCCAAAATTCTGAAAAGAATAGCCTGGATTTGATGAGGCACCAGGTTGCCAGAAAGGACTCATAGAAAACGGAGAAGAACCTCCTCCCCACGCCGAGTTACCAAAGCCCAGACCAGTTCCCCCCGCTGAAGTATTGATTGAAGAGGAAAGCCCCTGGTAGGGGTTCCAAGCATTAGACAGAGGAGAAAAGGACTGATAAGCACTCGATGAAGGGAAAGAAGCATTCCCTTGATGACCTGCGTAAAACCGATTCCCTGCCCTCGCTGTAGTAAAGATAGGATTCCATCCCGTAAAAGTAGTCGAACTTTGCCCCCCAGACCAAGGGTTGAAACTCTGGGTCTGGGAAGTAAACGGAAATGACCCTAAAGAAGGATTGGAACTAGGAATATGCCCAGTCCCAAAGGGGAAACCCTGAAACGAAGCTGATCCACTAGCAATGTTAGACATGGGCGTAGATCCAGCTGAAGCAGCGGAAAAGGAAAAAGAGGGGTTCCCACTAGAGGGGAACCCAGAACAGAAGGGACCAGAATGAGAAGCATGTGCTTGGGTGAACCCAGAGCCAAACACAGTAGCATTAGAAGCAATCGAAGATGAAGCAATAGTGCCTCGACAGAAGCAGGGGTCTGAATGCCTGCAGCACTCACGACAGAAGCCGCGTTCCCAGTCATGGCCATCGAAAGATAAGAATGATACGGAAGATCCGGCGGTCTCTCCGAATCCGGTCCGATGTACTGAACAACAAACAGATAATCAGGAGGAAGAGGAGATGGACCTGTAGCAGGAGGCTCAGGTATGTCCTCAATCTGAAAATCTTCTTCCTGAGGAAATAAAACTCGCGAGGTGAGCGGAACGCTCCTCTCGGGACCGACACCAGAATCAGCTACGAAACCTTCAGACCTTGGTGGAGGATCTCTCTCCACAGCGTCAGACTCCACAGGGTGGTAACCACCTGCTAAATCACTCCTACGCCTTCTCGAAGAAGGCTCTGCACTCTCGGGAGATAACCCTCGGATTCTCCTCGAACGTCGAGGCGCTTGATCAGCCACTTTTATAGATTTTATAAATTAGACTCAAAAAAGTGAAAAGCTAGGCAAGCTAGGAGCAAAGAGCACTCACTAAAATAAAAATCCCTGAGATACAATCAAGCAAACAGCCTCCAAGTATTTCCGCTCCGGGTGATGAGGACCGAACACCAAAATACAGGAAAGCGAAATATAGGACCTCCCGAAAGCAGTCTGGGATGATTAGGGCCCAGAACAACTAGCGAAGGTATCAGAAACAGTTACGCCGACCTCCTAACGACAGCCTTTGCCAGCTCAAGCACCGAAGCTTCGCAAGGGCACCCCCCAGAAGTACTGCTGAAAGTGATGCGACGTTTGCCTCAGGTACCACGGGTATTCCCCCCCGCAGTCACCTGTGTGGAACCTAGGAGTGGCAACTATGGACACCAATCCGTATCAGAAGACGGGCGAAACGGTCTTGAGGTCAGATTCAGCTAATCAGAGGGGGGGTATCCCTCTTCTCAACCTTCACTTCCCCTCGCGCTTGACTCTCGGATGAGAGCTTTCCCGGTCCACCTCACGGAGTTGGATTTCGCTCAATTAATCAACTTCTATGTTTGTTTGAGCGGCCTTGGAGAGTTAACTCTCCATTGACCTATTCCAAGGCCCTACAACCTAGCTAGTTGGTGATTGACACTTAGAAAAACTTGCTAGTTGATTTTAGATTAAATCGCTTATTTTAAGGGTTGTTATATTAAGTCACAAGGATATGGAGATGAAACGTATGGTGTTTTTGACGCAAAAGAAATTAATAAAAACTTAACTACATGCAAATGCAGTTCTTTGTCTTTCGATGAAGAGCAATCTCTATACATGTTCTACGAGACTAAAAATGTATTTTTTCTTTTCAAATAGCAAACTCACACTCACAAAAAGTAAGAAATTGACTAAATTATTAAAAGCACCTAATGCAAATCACTACAAGCATGTAAATCCTAAGATGCAAATCTCTTAAAGCAGAGTGAAATTCCCAAAAATTCCTTCAGTTTTAACTCATCTTTTATTGTCCAGAAAGCTAATTCTTGAAATCAAGAACTCTTAAAATAAGGACACCAAAAACACTTAAAAACAAGAAGAAGAAATCGAACGATAACTCCTCCTCAAAATCAAGCCAAAAACTAAAAGCAAGAAACCTCACAAGCTTCAAAAAGTTATAGCAAACGAAAATGAAAATGCAACAACAAAAGAAAATAACAAGTGAAAATGTTTTTAAGCCTTTGAAATGCAAAAACAAAAAGCAAAGAAAATGTTTTTTTTTTTGAGCTTTTTTGTTTTATAGAGAAAGAGCTCTAAAATACCAAGCACAACTATCAAAATCCAAACCAAATAAGACCGAATTCCAAGCACAAACTTCAATAATGCTCCCAAACCTTATAAGGCTAACTCGTAGCAAGACCAATAAGAGCATCAGAAGACCAGAAAACCCAGCCACTCAGCCCAGAAAAATAGTGCAAACTCATCGCAAACAAAGTCTCCAAAGAAGCAAGAAAAGCTCTTCAAAGGTTGCAACAAAACCTAGCCTATGGAACTCAAGAAAACCAATCAAAAACGAAGCAAAAATCGCAATGTGAAGCACAACACAAAGATAGGAGTGAGTCAGTGAGCAGAAGCTCTCTGTTCTGATAAAGCAGAACAGCCAAGAATGCTCAGAAAGCGATCTTGGAACTTAATCCAGAAGTGCCAGCACCAGAAACAACACTTTGCCAAAAAGACTAGTTTTCAATCAAACGAAAGAGAGAAAAGACATGAAACCACTTCCTTCACACTCTAGTGAGTACAGAGACACTGTAGGAACAGGTCTCCATAGCCAGAAAGGACCAAAAAGTCAAGAAACTCAAAAATTCAAAATCTGCCTAGGTATACGCTACTTCACAGCTATGCAACCAGCGTGCATACGCGTCTGTGCTAAGGGAAAATCGCGTATACGCGGGTTCCTTCAGACAAAATTGCGTGTATACGCGACTGTGTGCAGAAAAAAGCGCGTATGAAAAGGTAAATAATGAAAAAAAACAAAAAGAACAAGCCTGGAAAAGACACCAGGACTTCAGATTGACTGCAAGAAAGCAAACTGGACTGCAAATGAAAGTTAAAACTGTCGGCAACCTACCAAACAGCTGAAACAACCCAACAGGAGAATCACAAAAATGTGATCCCCAGCGGAGTCGCCAGTTCTGTTTCGGGGAATTTCACCATAGAGGTTCGTTGGGTTACAACCTCCACAGAGCAGGGGCATGCTACTTAACAGAGACTCACACAATCATGCACGTTCAGAAAAACTAAATAGAGTAGAATGAGAAAGTTACCCGTTGGTCCTACGGTTGAAGAAGATCCCGCAGGGTTCAAACCCCCAGCAATCGTCCTTCCTTCTTAACCTGAAAGACAAGAAGAAACAAGCACAAAGGACTGGTTTTACAGCATATATCTACTCTAAATGTTAGTGAGATTCATATAAAACATTAAATAAATCATAATGAATGCTTGTATAACAAATATTCTCATACATATAAGCATACACTAACACGTTTATTTCGAGAACAACATGGTACTTCTGTATTATAAATAGCATGTACAAAAGTAACGAGTGGAGAGATCACCTGATCCTTCCACGACCTTCGCAGACCGTCGTCCGGATCCGTCCAGCCCTTGCCTCGCTAAGACTCCTTCCAAACTGGTGCATACGAGATGTCATATAAGGGGATGAGCATCTCAAGGAAACAAGGGTTTCCTATAATGAACTGGGAAAGTGCAGGAGGCACAGGGAATCAGACTTGGATAGGGAATACCAACAGAGTATAATATCAATAATTCTCTCTCTCCCTTAGGCCATACACATGAGGGGTTTTTATACTCCCTCTAAGTAGTTTCAGCAGTTGGAAACAGTTGGCCACGTGTTGGGGTGGTTGAACTACCTGAGTAACCATCAACCCAGCCCGAAAATAGGGAATAATTATATATTTTTTAATCATTTTAATGGCATACGCGGAAAAGTCTAGCTGGACTCGCGTATACACGCGGAAAAGTACGGGCATAGTCGCGTATGGGGATTTTTACACTGTTTTTAAGTGAATTTGTCCAAGTCTATAGGAATGGGTGCCCAAAACCATCAAAGAAATTATGAACCATGTCAAGGTGAGAAATGATGCTATAACAATATTGACCCTACTGCAGTCATCCGCTTCTGAAGCTTACTTCTCTGAATGACTGCAGAAGTAATGTGAGATACATTATGAGGATGTATCATCACAACAGGAGCAATGTATGATGATTCTCATGGTTGATTTGATTATTCTGGTTATATGTGTTTCTGACAGAGCATCTGATATGAAGAAGACAGGTACAGGAAGGTCAAGTTCCGGGGGAGATGAAGGAATGTGAAAATTTTTGTGCTTCACATTCCATACGCGGGTTAGATGAACAAAAGTCACGTGTACACGCGAGTTCCAGCAGACACAGTAGCGTATGCATTAATGATAAGAGAATTGGGATAACAGCTGAGGAACAGGAGCACTGGTTCAGGGGGAGCATCGGTCTGACTGCTAATGATTGTATTGTTATGCATTACTCTGGTTATACTCATGCTAATGAAATGATACATGGTTTCTTATGTTGAAGATTATGGATGAGTCCTGTTTGCTTTTTGATGAAGAGTATTCGTTGCTGAGATGAAATTCTTATAATTCAGAGATAAGGACAGATCATACAGAGATTGTTGCTGATGACTTGCTGATGAAGGTGTTTAGGTTGCACAAGTTAAGGAAGAGCATTGGTTCAGGGGGAGCAGCAGGTTGAATACTAATGATTGCATTGTTGGCACTATGACTGCTTATTCTTTGGTTATTGTGATACTCATGCTCAAATGATGATGGCTTGATACATGGTTTATTATGATGAGACTTTGAATGAGCCCTGTTTACTGTTTGCTAAATTTTATCTATTGGATGAGATTGGAAGTATTATGATTCAGAGATAAGAATAGATCATGCAGACTTTGTTACTATGGTTGAGATATTTTCCCTACATATGTTACTTCATGTTAAATCTTAAAGATAATGGTGATGTTGGACCACATGGATGATTGCTTGACACTTATGTAAAGATTCTATTCTGGTATGATAATTTCTCTTGGAAAGAATGTATTGATGCTGCAAAGAATCTGAAGGCTTGGTTACTAATGTGTTTATGCTACAACCATTGGATGACGCTTGAAGACACAACTACATTGTTCTATCTATCTGTATTCCAGGGAAGCATTCAAATATCTCAGAAAGAAGCTAAACACTGTCTTTGCCTCACAGAGGATTAGATCTGGTTAAAATATAGAAGATGGTATTGGATACACGGATTTCCTGAAACACAGTCGCGTATATACGCGAGTTCATGCACATAAAACCGCGTATGTCTGATTGCTAACAAATTTCTGTTTAGGGTCAGCTTTCGTTAGCACAGCTGCAGTACTGTTTGGTATCTCTGGTATCTCTGGTGGTGTTCCAGTTCTTATAATACTGTTTCAATCTCTAATGTTTTAAAGATGCCTTGATGATTGGTTGAAAGTGTTCAGGATGCACAAACTAAGGGGGAGCCTTAGTCATATGGAAAGGATGCTTGGATGCAATTCTGGGGAGCATTATCCTTGTTGAGTATAATGCATTGTTAGCATTATGATGGTTCTGAAATATGTTCTCTTTCTTAAGATCTTTCTGGTATTGGTCATAAAAAGTCATACTTGTAATTTGATGAAAAGGTCTTGTTGAGACCCATGATAATATTTAGTCATGTAAGGTCATGTCAAAATTTGTAAACCCACTTGGTTGGGTATTTGAGTCTCATATGTAAATCCACTTGGTTGGATCTTTGATGTAAGTATGAGTCCTTGGTGATAGGAAGGTCATAGAGTCATGTACTTCATTGAAAAATATGTTTGTAGGTTCAGCATGAACTCAGGGGGAGCATGGTCACTTCAGTGTACATCAGATCTACAGAACGCTTCCTTCTACAAGAGGAGAAAAAACCTTGTGTTGGTTTTGGTCCGCCCTTTTCCCTTGATGTCAAAGAGGGAGAGTGACATGGTGTTTGAATAAAGAGAAAGAATGGTGTCAAGAGTGACATGGTGTCATTATATTCTTAATGTATCTATCTGTTGTGGTTATCAAACACCATCGTGGTTGCCATCAAGTCCAAGGGGGAGATTGTTGGCAATATGATGCTGAGTGTTGTCCTTGATGGCAACCCACTTGATGAAGATGAAGACATGAGATTGTTGGCATGTGTTGTCCTTGATGGCAATCCACCTTTGATGAAGTTATTCTTGACTTGATGGACTTGGTAAATGATGTAAATACGATGTGATATGATGTTTGTTGGCAATATGATGTTGGTGTTGTCCTTGATGACAACCCACTTGATAGAGTGTTGTCCTTGATGGCAACCTACTTGATGAAGTTGTGCTTGATAGAATATGTCTTGATGAACTTGTTAAATGATGAAAATCTGATGGATCTACAGTGAAGTACAGAATGTAATGATGGAAGAATTGTCAGTATGTGTCAAAGCATGATGAAAAGGGTATGTCTCAAGGCATACGCGGATTTGTCTAGGAGAAGTCGCGTATGCACACGAGAAATAACGTTCCAAGTCGCGTATGGGAAAAAGCGCTCATAAAGTGCAAAACCAGGGGTAACCACCATGGTATTGACCCATGGTATTGAGTAATGATTCGTCTAAATGACACCGTCCAGGAATACCATCGGAAGTAACGTGGTTTTGGCTCATGGTATTGAAAAAGGGTAAACCTATATAAAGAGAAGAAATTCATTGTGCAAATGAGGAGAGGGGGTGCAAGATGTCTGAGCTTGAATGAATACTTCTCTCTGAAGTATATCTGAATGGAAAGGGTTACAGTTGAATGATAGATTTGAATGTATGATGCACCAATGAAGAAAATGATGAAGAAGGGCATCTAGATCTAAAATGAATTTGTATTTGCTAGATCTGTATATGGAATGTTTTGATCTGAGATAAGGCGAACATGTTTCTAAAGTAAAGGGTAATATCTGAGCTATGCATCTATTCTAAAGAATTGCGCTGAAATCTTTGAAGAAGCATACGCTGGTTCGTTTCGGTAAAAGCGCGTGTATACGCGGATCTGATGAAGGAAAAGCGCGTATGTCCAGTTAGGGTTTTCTGAAGTATGTACAGAGGTATACGCGGGTTTATATGCATGAAGGAGTGTGTATACATGGATATGATGAAGGAAAAGCGCGTATGATAAACTAGGGTTTGCTGAAGTTGTGAGATGTCTGATCTATTCTGCTGTCTTGCTGATATCTGTTTCTGATGTGTACTTCTATCTGTCAATGTTGATCTGAGTAGTTCGAATACTGAGCAAGTTGTTGAATTGATTAATGTTTCTTAAGCTTAATTGTGTGGGTTGGATCCAGTGTGAAAATTGATGAAACGTGGTCCATAAGAGGTGCTGAGGGTTGTAGCCTTCAGTCAGGGGGTTGTAGCTCCCTTCCAGGTAAGGCTAGTAAACGAGAGCAGGGGGTCGTAGCTCCCTTCCAGGAGAGGCTAAAAACGAGTGCAGAGGGTACTCCCTTCCGAAGTGGTTGGTAAACGCGCGAGGTGGGTGCACAACGTGCGGGTATGTGAGTTTGCACCGGTACATGATTGTAAGATGTTTTATTTATAATAAAATATTGAAGGTGAGAACAACGGTAGCGGTGGTTTTCTCTCGACTTGAGTTTTCCACCTAAAATCCTGGTGTTCATGTGTGATGCTTATGTGTGATGGTTTATTCTGTTCTTACTGCACATGTTTACTGTTTATTGAACATATGATGAATGAATTATGGAATGATATAAGTGTAGAACTAATAGAATAATTAGATCTCTATGTATATGCGAGTTTCATAAAGGGTATCTGTGTATATACACGAGTATGTATCAGGAAAGTAACGTATGGGTTTTAGAAGTAAGAAAAAGTGAAAATTTTTGAGTATGCCCTAAATACTGATTCACCCCCCCTCTCAGTATCTTTCCCAACAATTGGTATCAGAGGAGGTTCTTCTGTAGAAGCCTAATCGCTCGAAGGAGATCCGTCGCAATGGGAAGTCATGAAGGAGTAATGTCTCTAAAGCCACCACTATTTAATGGAAGCAATCTGATATTCTGGAAGGTACGAACAAAAGAATATATGCAAAGTCTTGGTGCAGAAATATGGGCAATCGTGGAAGAAGGTTATCAATATCCGACAATTATTCCTACTGATGCAGCAGAAAGGAAGAAATATGAAATCAATGCCAAAGTAGTCAATGTTTTATTAGGAAGCTTATCTGAACCAGAATTTGTTAAAGTGATGCAGCTAAATTCAGCAAAAGAAATATGGGACAAAATCATTCGAAGCTATGAAGGAGATACAAAGGTAAAAAGTGCAAAACTCCAAACTCTCATAATTGAATATGAAAATTTAAGGATGCATAGTGATGAGAGTATTGCCGATTTCTTTCTTCGTCTGGATGATATTGTAAATAGAATGAGAAATCTGGGTGAAAACATAACCGATACTACTGCGGTAGAAAAAGTCTTAAGATCCTTGACTTCAAATTTTATTCTAAAGTGTCTGCTCTTGAAGAAAAGCAAGATCTGCAATCTCTAACTATTGTTCAATTACATGGTATTCTGACTGCTTTTGAAATGAGAAAAGGAGGTCCCTCTCAAATCAAAGAAGCTACTTTTAAAGCGTGTGCAAAAGGAAAAGACAAGGAAGATGTCAAGGAATCAGATTATATATCAGATGAAGAAGAAGTTAATTTTGTGAGAAAACTCCAACTAGGAACTGGAAGATTCAAAGGTAAGCTTCCCTTCAAGTGTTTTACTTGTGGAAAAGTTGGTCATTATGCTGCTAAATGTCCCTATGAAGAAAAAAATGGTAAATGGAAACAATTTGAAAAAGGAAAGAGTTATTATACAAATGAAGATAATGATGAAGTGTCTAGTGAAGATGAATATGAAGAAGATTAGAGCCAAGCTCTCTGAGTGCTCATGGCAAAGAAGCAAAAGAAGAAGGTTACTCAAGGAAAGGAGATACCTCAAAAATCATGTATAGCAGAAATTGAAGAAGATGAAACAGGTATTGATCATTGTTCTTGTATTTCACTTACCTGTATATGCAAAGGTAAAGATATTAAAAGTAACAGTTTGGATCTAGAAGAAGCTGTCAAGATTAAAGATGAAGATCAGCAAAAATCATCTAAGGAGAGTGAATCTATAGAAAAGTATCAAAGGTTTCATGCTTATGCATCCAATAGAATGAAAAGACTAGAAGCAGAAATTAACGATCTAAATGCAGATCTCGAAATATCAAAAAGGAAGAATGAAGGTCTTGAAGCTGGAATCATCTCTCTACAAGAAGAACTTGAAGAATCAAGTAAGAAGAATGAGGAACCTCTACAATCATTTGAAAAGGAAGGTCTTGAAGCATAAATCATTTCCCTCAAAGAAGACCTGGATAAATCAAATAAGAAGAATGCAGGACTTGAAGCAGAAAACATATTTCTGAAAGAAAATCTCGAAGCATCAAAGAAGAAGAATGAAGAACTCTTACAAACTTTTGGAGAGCAAGAAAATGGGCTGAAAGAAGAGATTCTAAATGCAGATGATCAAGGTAGACGGAAGAAGGAAGAAAGAAAGCATGAAAAGAAATGCCAAGTCTTGGATGTGGAGGTAAACATTCTCAAAGGTAAATTAGAAGAAAAGGTTAAACTTTTGAGGTTTCAAGATAGTACTAAGATTTTGGACAATATTCTGACTAATCAAAGGTCTCCCTCTATTAAACTTGGTCTTGGTTTTCATGAAACTGTCAAAGGAGAATCTAGTTCACAAGGAAATACTAATGATTCAAAGGAAGTCAATGCAAAATCTGAAGTGTTGAAAGAAACAAAAAATCAACCAACAATCATGAATTCTCAAAGGAAATCATTCAATAATGTGGAATGCTTTAAATGTCATAATTATGGGCATGTTGCGGAAAATTGCGAGAAGCGAATCATTTTAGTCACTATCAAACGAGATTCTATTCGAGAAAGGTACTCTTGGTAGCTTCAAGGGATATTGTTTTTCATGCAACAAGTATGGTCACAAAGCAGCTGATTGCAATAGGAGGAAGAACAGAGAAACACACTATGATCCTTATGCTTACTTCTCTGGCCACATGAGATGTTATGCTTGTAACAAGTATGGACATGTAGAAAAAGAATGCAGAATGAACAAATTTGAGAAAGTGGACAATTTCCAGCACACGATTAGAAAGTTCAAACAAATCTGGAAGAAGATGGAGGACCGATCAGAAACGTAGGGAATATTGACCCTACTACAGTCATCTGCTTCTGAAGCTTACTTCTCTGAATGACTGTAGAAGTAATGTGAGATACATTATGAGGATGTATCATCACAGGAGGAGCAATGTATGATGATTCTCATGGTTGATTTGAATATTCTGGTTATATGTATTTCTGAAAGAGCATCTGATATGAAGAAGACAGGTACAGGAAGGTCAAGTTCAGGGGGAGATGAAGGAATGTGAAAATTTTTATGCTTCACTTTCCATACGCGGGTTAGATGAACAAAGAGTACGTAACACACGAGCCTTTTGAGACACGGTAGCATATGCATAATTGATAAAGAAGGAATTGGGATAACCAATTTGAGGAACAAGAGCACAAGGTTCGAAGTGTCAATTGTTGCTAATGATTGTACTGTTAGCATTATTCTGGTTATACTCATGCTAATGAAATGATACATGGTTTCTTATGTTGAAGATTATGGATGAGTCCTGTTTGCTTTTTGATGAAGAGTATTCATTGCTGAGATGATAGTCTTATAATTCAGAGATAAGGATAGAAATTGTTGCTGATGACTTGCTGATGAAGGTATTCAGGTTGCACAAGTTAAAGAAGAGCACTGGTTCAGGGGGAGCAGCAGGTTGAATACTAATGATTGCATTGTTGGCACTATGACTACTTATTCTTTGGTTTTTGTGATACTCATGCTCAAATGATGATGACTTGGTACATGGTTTATTATGATGAGTTTTTGAGCCCTGGTTGTTGATAAGTATCTTTTGTGCTCACACATGGATGGATTGGACGTATTATGATTCAGAGATAAGAATAGATCATGCAGAGTTTGTTACTATGGTTGAGATCTTTTCCCTACATATGTTACTTGATGTTAAATCTTAAAGATCATGGTGATGTTGGACCACATGGATGATTGCTTGACACTTATGTGAAGATGCTGTTCTGGTATGATAATTTCTCTTGGAAAGAATGTATCGATGCTGCAAAGAATCTGAAGGCTTGGTTACTAATGTGTTTATGCTACAAAAATTGGATGACGCTTGAAGACACAACTACATTGTTATATCTATCTGTATTCCAGGGAAGCATTCAAATATCTCAGAAAGAAGCTGAACACTGTCTTTGCCTCATAGAGGATTAGATCTTGTTAAAATATAGAAGATGGTATTGGATACCTGGATTTCCTGAAACACAGTCGCGTATATACGCGAATTCATGCACATAAAACCACGTATGTCTGATTGCTGACAAATTTATGTTTAGGGTTAGCTTTCTTCAACACAGCTGCACTACTGTATCTCTAGTATCTCTGGTGGTGTTCCAGTTCTTATAATACTGTTTCAATCTATGATGTTTTAAATATGACTTGATGATTGGTTGAAAGTGTTCAGGATGCACAAACTAAGGGGGGGCCTTAGTCATATGGAAAAGATGCTTGGATGCACAGATTCAGGGGGAGCATTAGCCTTGCTGAGTATAATGCATTGTTAGAATTATGATGGGTCTGAAATATGTTCTCTTTCTTAAGGTCTTTCTGGTTTTGGTCATAAAAAGCCATACTTGTAATTTGATGAAAAGGTCTTGTTGAGACCCTTGATGTAAAATTGTAATATTCAGTCATGTAAGGGCTTGTCAAAATTTGTAAACCCACTTGGTTGGGTAGTTGTATTGAAATGTGTAAACCCACTTGGTTGGGTATTTGAGTCTCATATGTAAATCCACTTGGTTGGATCTTTGATGTAAGCATGAGTCCTTGGTGATAGGAAGGTCATAGAGTCATGTACTTCATTGAAATATATGGATGAACTTTCAGCATGAACTCAAGAGGAGCATGATAATTTCAGTGCACATCAGATCTACAGCGCCCTTCTTCTACATGAAGAGAAAAGGGGGAGAGTGTGTTGGTTTTGATCCGCCCTTTGCCCTTGATGTCAAAGGGGGAGAGTGACATGGTGTTTGAATGAAGATAATGGTGTCATTGTATTCTTAATGTACCTATCTGTTGTGGTGATCAAACACCATCGTGGTTGCCATCAAGTCCAAAGGGGAGATTGTTGGCAATATGATGCGAGTGTTGTCCTTGATGGCAACCCACTGAATGAAGATGAAGACATGAGATTGTTGACATGTGTTTTCCTTGATGGCAATCCACCCGATGAAGTTATTCTTGACTTGATGGACTTGGTAAATGATGTAAATCTGATGTGATATGATGTTTGTTGGAAATATGATGATGGGTGTTGTCCGTGAATGGCAACGCACTTGATGAAGATGATGGAAACTTACTTGATGAAGTTGTGCTTGATAGAATATGTCTTGATGTATCTACAGTGGGTACATAATGTAATAATGGAAGAATTGTTAGTATGTGTCAAAGCATGATGAAAAAGAGTATGTCTTAAGGCATACGCGGATCTGTCTAGGAGAAGTCGCGTATGCACGCGGGAAACAACGTTCCAAGTCGCGTATGGGCAAAGCGCTCATAAAGTGCAAAACCAGGGGTAACTACCATGGTATTGACCCATTGTATTGGGCAATGATTCGTCTAAATGACCCCGTCCGGGAATACCATCGGAAGTAATGTGGTTTTGGCTCATGGTATTGAAAAAGGGTAAACCTATATAAGGAGAAGAAATTCATTGTGCAAATCATGAGTGTGGGTGCGATGTCGAGCTTGAATGAATACTTCATTATGAAGTATATATGTATGGAAAGGGTAACAGTTTGATGATCTGATTCTGTGATGCACCTATGAAAAAAATGATGAAGAAGTGAATCTAGATCTGAAATGTATTTGTATCTTCTATATCTGTTTATGGAATGTTCTGATTTGAGATGAGGCGAACATGTTTCTGAAGTAAAGGGTAATATCTGAGCTATGCATCTGTTCTAAAGAATTGCACTGAAATGTCTGAAGAAGTATACGCTGGTTCGTTTTGGTAAAAGCACGTGTATACGCGGATCTGATGAAAGAAAAGCGCGTATGTCCAGTTAGGGTTTTTCTGAAGTGTGTGCAGAGGTATACGCGGGTTTATATGCATGAAGGCGCGTATCAGTGAAAGGAAAGCGCGTATGATAAACTAGGGTTTGCTGAAGTTGTGGGATGTCTGATCTGTTCCGCTATCTTGCTGATATCTGTTTCTGATGTATACTGCTATCTGTCAATGATGATATGGGTAGTTCGAATATTGATTATGCTGCTATAAAGCAAGTTGTTGAATTGATGAATGTTCCTTGAGCTTAATTGTGTGGGTTGGATCCAGTGTGAAAATTGATGAAACGTGGTCCATAGAGGTGCTGAGGGTTGTAGCCTTCAGTCAGGGGGTTGTAGCTCCCTTCCAGGTGAGGGAAATTGAGTAGCGAGGAGCGGGGGTTAGTGCTCCCTTCCGGAGAGGCATTTGTGCTTGAGTGCGGGGGTCGTAGCTCCCTTCCAGGAGAGGCTGGTAAACGAGCGCAGGTGGGTGCCTGCGTACTGGTATGAGTCTGTGCCAGTACATAAGTTGTAAGATGTTTTCTTTATAATAAAATATTGAAGGCTGAGCAACGGCAGCGGTGGTTTTCTCCCGACTTGGGTTTCCACCTAAAATCCTGGTGTTCATGTGTGATGCTTATGTATGATGGTTTGTTCTGTTCTTACTGCACATGCTTACTGTTTATTGAACATCTAAATGATGGAATGATATAAGTAAAGAATTAATGGCATAATTAGATCTCTGTGTATACGCGAGTTTCATAAAGGGTATTCGCATATATACATGAGTCTATATCAGGAAAGTAGCGTATGGGTTTTAGAAGTAAGAAAAAGTAAAAGTTTTTGAGTGTGCCCTAAATACTGATTCACCCCCCCCCTCTCAGTATTTTTCCCAACACTTAAGCTTCTTGGCTAAGAATATAGAAAGAAGATAAGTAGGCCCACCTATTGTGTTAACAATAGGTCTTAAAGTGGCCCTAGATTTATGAATCTTAGGAAGGCCATAAGTACTAGGGGTGAGGGGATTGCTCTCAATAAGCTTCCTAGAAAGAGTATTAAGAGCTAAATCCGAATTAATGGCAAGGGAAACCTCCTTAGAAATGATTTAATGGGATTATTTTTTAGCTTGACGTAACTACCACTATTCGAAAGATGGTTGATCATTTTGTTGACATAGTCAGATTTATCCAAAATGACTATGGCACCACCTTTGTCAGCCAAATCCTAATATGTGATTAATCCGAAAGACACATAACTACATTATGGATAAAAAAAGTCTTAGATCTAACATAGAATAAAGTTTTTGATGCTCTCAATAGAAGGGTATAGGTCATGCATGCTATATCCATGAATATGCATACATCAAATTTAAATGGTAGAATTATACAAGCTATTGTTATATAAAATTATTATCTACAAGTAAAAGAATGATTATAATAGGAAGATGTATAGCATAAATGTAAAGAGTATTATATGAGAGAAGATTTATGCATAAAAATAATGTGTATGTTCATGATTTCATATAATTGAGGAAGTTGGCATTGAAGGAAATGCATAATGTTCCATATGTGATACATCATGGTTACCTTAAAATGATTATTGCAAGAAGAAACCAACACTTTTGGCCATGAATGGAAAATGATGTACTTGATTACATTTCTAGGTGTATGAAACGTTAGAGTGAAATTTGAGCATATATGTCGAATAGGTTTGCTACAACTGTTGCCAATCCTAGAGTGGAATTGGGATGTGGCAACCATTGATTTTATTATTTTCCTAGGACAACAAGGAAACATGATTCAATAATGGTTGTGGTGGATATATTGAGAAAGGTTTCCCATTTTATTCTAGTGAAGCTAAGTAATAAATAAACTAATATTTTAGAGATATACATAAAGGAAATTGCTTGGTTGCATAGATTACCTAAGGAAATTGATTCAAAAATAGATTTTAAATTTAATTCAAACTTATTGAAAGGATCATTAAATTATTTGGTACAAATATGAAATATATCATAACATATAATGCACAGATAGATGGGAAAATATAGAGAGTGAACCAAGTTATTAAGGATATGTTAAGAATGTATGTGATGGATAAGCCATCCAAGTGGGAGGGTTTATATACATTGGTTTATTTTTCCTACAAAAATGGGTATTAGGAATGTATCATAGTTGATCCAATTTGATTCTCTCTATGAAAATGAAATATTCTAGTGAGTTGGAACAATCCAGTTGACAGGGCAGTGGTTGGGTTGGAATTTCTTAAGGATACATAAGGGTTGATGATTAAAATTAAATGAAACCTGAAGACTAAAAAGGATAGGTAGAGGAGTTATGAATATAATATAAAGACAAACAAGAATTTAAAGTGGGAGAAAATTCATTTCTAAAATTGAATCCTAAGAACAATTCTTTGAAACTAGGTAGTTGTACCAAATTGGCAGCCAAATTATATGGTCAATTTGAAATATTGAACATGACATGAATAGTTGTATGCCTGATTGGATTTGTTACTTCCATGAATATGCATAACATATTTCATGTATCTTTTCTAAAGAATTATGTGCATGATCCTAAACATGTCATTGATTGGAATTTGGTTTAGGTGGAGTGAGAAGGATAATTCCTGGTAGAACTAGTGCATATACTAGACAAGAATGTCATGGTGCTTTAGAACAAATCCATATGGAAAGTAAAGATATAATAGATAGTTTATAGCTTTGAAGAAGTAACATGCAAGTTAGAACATGTAGTACAAGAGTCATACCTTTAGTTATTTTTTAGTTTTTGATAAATTATGCATATATGTATAGTTGCATGGTGATGTGAATGAAGGTAAATGTTATAAAAAGGGGAGGGAAATGTAATACCCTAGTTTTGATCTCTTGAATTAATAATGTATGTTTTTACATGTTGAAATCCAAAGAGCCTATAGATGTAATATTTTTTGAATATTAATAATAAAAATACATCATCCATTGCAGAAAAACAAGGAGAACAATTATAAGGGGGATATGATTACATGAGAGAGGAGGGTAGCTAGAGAGGCTAAACCAAAATTAATATTTTATTAAAAACCATATTGGAATTAGTTGAGAAAAGGAGTTACATGAGCTTCTTGGGGGAAGCCACATGGCACATTGTGTGCATTCATACATTAACCATGTTTTTGAATGGATGGAGGGGATATCCCTTATTCTTTCTTTCTTGTTCAATATTGTTTTCACTTCTAGGGAGAGAAGATAATTTTTTTGTAGTAGATATCCATTTCTAGTTCTCTATGTTTAATATTGGATTATTGTACTAGCATGTGAAGAATTTTTATTGCATGGTTGCATTTGTTAGCTCCCTGTAATTTGCAAGATTGGCAAAGTCAAACTACAGAGAGAACACTATTTCAACCACTTTGGGATTCTACGATCTAGCCCTCCTGAATCTGGAGAGGGATCTCTCCAATAAAGTGCAAAGATGGATTTATCTTTAAAGATTTTGGGTAATGATATTAGGCTAGTTATGAAGTTCAAGGGTTTTTGTTTGTTTTGGATGGTTGAGCATGATTATTATTTGAGTGGAAAGTTCTAAATGGAAAGAGTTTCAAAGGTGTGAAGTTGCAAGCAATCAGAACAAGCTTTGGCTAAAAAGATAGATATAACGCTGGTTTTTAGTCGATTGGGCTATGGAGTCATAACAGGGCTTTAATTGAGCAACAACATTAAGAGTGATCCAAGGGTCAAGTCATCTATATCACAAGATCATTTGAGATAAAATGATGGAATGGAAACAATAAAGTGTTGGAGGGGTGGAAACTAATAATAATTTCAACAACGATTTATAGTCAGTCCAAACAAGAAAAGCCTGTTAAGTAACTGTTTAAAACCAACCAAGGACAGGGCTAACCATAGACTTCTTGGGCAAGTTTGTATTAAAGCAACTCAATTGACAAACAATCCAGTAATCCACATAATTACCTTTAGAAAGTATGAAAACACATAAGAGAAACAAAGTGCAACTTAAGATTAGATAAGGTACTTTTAAACCTAGTTTGCTTTCAGCAAACACTTAGGGAAACATTCAGAATCTACCTTTGGAGAAAGAAGCTAGGAAACAAGGCACACCATCACTTTTCTAGTCTAACTTTAATAAGCAAATAATGAAAATAACATTCAAGAATAATGTTTAAAGAAAACAGTAGGACAAGGGAACACCAACATTCCTAACTGCTTAAATTGTATTGAATCATTCTTAAGTAAAAAAATTAGAAGAAAACATTGAGATAAAGCTTATCAGTCAGAGAAAGGTATTGTAAACAGTAGGTCCTAACTCTATGCTTGCTGTTCTTTATCAGAGAATAATGGACAATATGGCATACACAAAGGGAAAAACAATTACAAAGAAAGAAGCACTTCACCAACGATATAGACCAGGATCCCAAGAAACAACTTGTTATTGATGTCAAACCAGTTACAGTCTTCAGGTCCAATGTTTCAGTTCAGCAATCATCTTCACTTCTCAGCCTAAGTATTCTATCACAAACAAAGCTTCAAGAGCCTTTGAACACTATTTACAAGTAGAAAATTCGAGCACAAGTATATTTCAAAGTTCTGCAACCAACATTGTCTCATCTCCTACAGAAGTATTTATAGAAGAGATGAGGAGGTGGGATGGGATAAAAGATCTCCTAGATTCAATTAATACAGATAAATGCTTCTCCGCCTTTGAGGGGCTCGATGGAGAAGTTTACAGATATGTACTCTCTATTAATTGTTTTACATTTAAGAATTAAGCTAGGTGGGAGATTTTGTTGACTTTTAAGGCTATGTGTCATCTATGTAGTAACTCTGCTGATATTTTGCAATAAATTCCTTTGGCCGAGTTAACTATTCAGCTGCGTTCAGGAAAATATCTTCTTTTCTGATCATAACTCAGCCTCTGTTGAATGCATCGAGACTACAGGTGGCATTAGGTAGCTGAGAGGAATCAATTTTCCTCTTATGTGGCAGTGGAGGCTTTTCTGACTGATAAATATTT
The DNA here is from genome assembly GCA_034641835.2 of Pinus albicaulis. Classification (NCBI taxonomy): domain Eukaryota; kingdom Viridiplantae; phylum Streptophyta; class Pinopsida; order Pinales; family Pinaceae; genus Pinus; species Pinus albicaulis. Next base: position 239,304,562 of record CM076574.1, on the reverse strand, counting down.
TGATTTACTTTTAACTATGTTTTAATTCAGAGGATTAGGCTTTTGATTTTTGATCTTAGCCGTAATCCTCCAAAACTGTGAAAATAGTCTTCAATCCTTCATTTATGCTGATTAAATATTCAACACTGATACTCTTTTAGCTTTGATTTAATTGACTGTGTCTTGTTGATGTGCAGGTGCCGCAAAGGGTCCATATGGCATCAATGCCCATGAAGCATCGAGGAAACGTGAAGTGAACCCTACTCAATGATTTCTTTTTGATAAGTGAAAACCCGAAGGATTGTCATCCTCGACTTTAATTTTCTTCAATATAATGGAAAAACCATTAAAACCTGCAAAATACAAAAAAACAATTAAGAAATCCTGCATTATTGGGTAAAACTTCTTAGGAGGTTGTGGTTAGGAGCATGGCCGTTGGATGGCAGCATCCAATGGTGGAGATCGTGTGTAGAAGTCAAAAGGAGAGCGATAGATGAATAAGTAGTGGAAAATTATATCAGAGCCGTTGATCTTGCAGAGATCAACGGTCGGGAGCGACCAGGTCAATACAAATGGAGAAGGGCTTATTTATGTGAAAGCAGAAGAAATACAAAGGAAAATATCGAAAATCCCTTTGGGCAGAGAAAAACTGTTAAGAATTGAAATTGGGGTTTTAGACATAACCTGCGCCGTCGAATGAGATCGGCCCGGGCGATCAACGGTGAAGATCACTCATTGAAATCCTTTGGTGTAGGTGGAGGGCAATAGTGTATGGCCAGATTAGATCTGAGTCGTTGATCTGTAGAGATCAACGACGGGAAGCGTGCACGATACAATATAATAGAAAATGAGGAAAGTGGTTTTGGGAGGGAAAACCACGGGTTTCGCGTGGCCAAAAGAGGGAAAGGTGGTTTTCTCTTTACGAACGCGATATGCATTCCTACCCGACACGTGGCATCAGAAAACAACTTATATCACGTAAATTTTGGGGATTAACATTCATGCTTGAATCTGCGTGAAAGTGCGTGCTGGCCGTTGGATCTGAGGTCTCAGATCTGACGGTGGGGGGTGAGCGCGATATTGGATAGATGCGCGGGCAGATAGCAGGTAGGGTGGTTTCAATATGGGTCATTGGATCAAGGGATCGATGGTGGAGATCAGATCTAGAGGGAGGCAGGACCACAGGGGTTGGGCCTATCGGGGTTAATATGAGCCGTTGGATGTACAAGATTAATGGCCAAGATTAAAACTAGGTTTAAAAAGAAATAATATACATGTGGAGAAAGGGTGAAGAAGGACCGTTGATCTGCAAAGATCAACGGCCAGGATTTGGCCAAAAACATTATGAAGTGGGGCACATGAATTAAACCAAAGTCGGGAGATGCAATTTGGACTCTCTGATCTGGACACGTGGATGGTCCAGATGCAATCGGAGGCATGCGATCGGCTGGGGAAGAACTTTGAATGGCGCCGATGTGATTGAGCACTGGCCATCGATCTGAGGATCAGATCGATGGTGGGAAATAAATTAGGGAATCGCCAATTGGAGACGGTGAAAAATATTAACGCGCCCAATTAGATTTGCAGATGCGAGATTGCGCGGGCCATCGGATTGGTCCAAGATCAACGACGGAGGAGGGCTCTGACCAATGAACTAGTGGGACCATGTTATAATATATAAAACCAAAAATTTAATGAAAAAACAAGGTTTTAATGGCTCGGGGTGGGTTATATATATGAAAATGCTTGGCGCCCGTCTGCGGGGCCGTTGGTTTATATGGAAAGTAATTGGCCCAGGGCTTTATATGTATAAGGGCCAATCGCATCGGAACTTTGGTGTGGGTATTTCAATCTACCCATTAGAGAATCTCCGGTGCGATTAGCACTTTGGGACTTTAACTCTTGGTCTCAGGCATAGTTTTATATGGAGAGAAAAAAAGGATGGGGGTTTATACAATGGGGCTCAATCACATCGGAACAATGGTGCGGGACTTTTCAATCTACCCATTTTCATTAAAAAACATTGCGCTTGAGGGTTTAGACCAAAACTTAGGAAAAGTGGGTTTTTATGTTTTAAAAAGGAAATTTACATCGGGGATGGGTTTATTCACAAGGTTTAAGCGCCAGATGCGGGCTCTGTGGTTATATGAAACAAAAATAAGATCAGGGGTTTGTAAACAAAGGGCTAATCACATCATAGGCTTCACCTTAAGAAATATACTTGCGCGCTCCGATTTCTCCAATGCGATAAGCGCCAAACGGGCTTAGCGCTTGGTTTTAGCGCCAGGGCACATGTGGGGAAGTGGTTTTAGACTTAGCCCAAAGGGGCTTAAGCCTGCAGTTAAAAAACTTATTTTGCATGAAATTTTCAATGTTTTTTGATGGATTTGGGGGTTTCGGCAAAGTTTAGAAATGGGTTTTAAAATTTGTAAAATGGATCTTATGAAGGGGAAATGGAGAAAAATGGAAAATAGAGGAATTTGATGGGGGAAAAAGGGAGTAAAATGAAGGTTAATTCTGAGTGAAGGGAGGGGAAAAATGGAGTTTTGTAGCAGTCTTTTTCATATGAAATCAGCAGAATTTCAGAGTTTAAAATGGAAATAGCAGTGAATATTTAAACAAAGGGCATGATGTCTTCATGAGTCTTCAAGAGATAACATTTTTAGCAATAAAAATTGTTTCTTGAAGGCTCCAAAAATGATTTAGCCACCTTTTGATATAACAAATTTTATAGGTGGCTAACAGTGGCTCCACTTGGGGATGGTGCCTTCTTGAAGGCATCAAGAACTTTAGACTTGCATTTTGTGGGAGGCTGATCAGTGCCTTATCCATTGGGGCTGCCCTTTCCTTTACTTGGATGATCTTCTTTGTTCCGAAAAATGTTAGTAGCCATGAAAAAACAATGGATCTTCATCAACAAGCTTTCTACCTACCCAATCCTACTAATCTAACATTTTCTCTTCTTTTTAGAGTGCACTTGGATTGGAAAACTCTTTTACAAAATTTTATTCTTTTGAAAGCAAAAAATCTAATCTATTTCTACTTCTTATTTCTCGATGAATTCAGATTAAACAATTGAGTTCATATGCTTCTCTACCTAATCTGATAATATGTTAGGATTATACAGTCTAACATATTTTTATTCTCTAATTTCTAAAACAGGAATTTAAAAGCACACAAATCAGGATTGAACAGTCTGACTTGTAGCTGATCTATGGCATAAACAACAAGCTGCACATAGATATTTATTTTACAGAAATTTAGATCAAAATGGAAGGCTTAAGATCTGAAAGTTCTAAGCACCTCCTTCATCTTTTCTTCAGCTATGTTTTTACTTCTGTTTGAGCTGTTCTTTGCTTGTTTTCTGGTTCAGATTTTGAGCTGATTAGAACTAGATTTACCTCTTTTTTGACTCAGAAATTAAAACAGATTGGAGTCATTCTTGTTTGGAAACTTAGGTTCAGATTTTGAGCTTGTTTGAACCTTTAATTTCTAGCCTAATCTACCTACTGATAAGCCAAGATTAAACTATTTGGAAAATCAAATTCACTAACCTACCAACAGTAAATTTAAAACTAACTAGCCATGATTAGGCTGTATGACTAATCAGAAGTGCATTCTTCAGGAGTGGCATTTAAGCTTGCACACTTTCAGATTTTTTTCTCTTTTTTGGTATGGGGTTGTACCTTTATTGTTTTTACAATCTGCCCTCTTTTCTTTCTTCTATTGTTTTTGTATTTTTGATTTTTCTAACTTTGAATGCAATGATGGGTGAAATATTTATAATGAGAAAAAGACAAAAAGGCTTTCAGAACATGATAGGATCAAGAGAAGTAATGTTTGAGCATCCTGCCATTGACAGGACCCCGAAATAGCTCTGCTCCATTCAACTTCTACAAAAAATAAACATTATTACCAGCAGCAGAATGAATGAGATAAGGGCCAAGCCATAAATTGTCAAATTTCCCATGCTTGCCCTTGTCTTCTCTCCTTGAGTCCCACTTTAAAATTTTGTCCCCAACATTGAAATTGCTGGCCTTTGTTCTTCTGTCAAAAAACTTTTTGATGCTGTCCTGCTTTTGCAATGCTTTGTTATAAACCTCCTCGCTGGTTTGCTGAAGATGAATAGTCTGATTTATCCTTCTGATCATGTCATTGTCTTCAGACTGAACCTGTTGAATCAACTTCATAACTGGTACACCAAGGCTGGCGGGAAAAATTTCATCTATACCATACACAAGCTGGTAGGGTGACATACCAATAGATTTCTTCAATGTCAATCTGTCAGCCCAAAGTGCATGAACAAGCTTTGTGTGCCAAGACTTCTTGTTGTCCTCCAACAACTTCTTGATTATGTTCACCAAACTCTTGTTTGAGAATTCTGCAAATCCATTACCTTGAGGGTAATAGGCCGTGGAATGACCCAATGTAATCTGATATTTGTGATAGAACTCAACCATCTTATTAGATCCAAATGTTGTTGCATTATCAGTGATGATTTTGGTAGGACAACCAAATCTAGAGAGAATATTAGTCTCCATGAATTTTATAATGAAAGAATCATTGGCTTGCCTACTGTTAGCCCCCCTATGAAATTCTTGACAAGCAAGCTGGGGGCTATGTCATTTTGGATACCTTCAAGGAATGGATCTCCCTTGAAGACACATCATCCTTGAGGTCTCTCTGTGCTTTGCCTTATACAAGTCCCCCTTGCTAGTCCCTTTCCCCTAAGGCCTGCATTTACCCCTTGTACCCCTGCAGAATGCCTCATTTTATCCTTTTTCCCTTTCTTCCTCCAAAAATCTCCATCGAATCCCCCCCTTCCCCTTTTTCTGATTAAAATCCCCCTCTTCCCCTCTATCATTGCCAAATTCTGCCCTCCAATTGCATTAAAAATGGCCTAAAAACCATATTTTTCATATTATAAGGGCCTAGCTCCTTTCGGCCATAGCCCGTGCCCTGTTCCTCCATGTAGCCCAGCGCTGTAACCACTTGCCAAAGCAAAAAAGTGCTTATCTCAAACCTTATCGGGCGCAGCGTCGGCCGTTGATCTCAATTGATCGGACGGCGGACGTTAAATCTCCAGCGCTTGCGTCTTCCCCGCCTATTTTCCATGCCCAGCCATCGCAGTCCATTTCCCCGCCAGATCGATGGTCTGGAACCTTTCTCGCTGGTGGACCCCGCCGCGCACTGTTCAAAAACAATCGGTTTCTATCGCACCACCCTCGTGCGCTTGGTGGTTTTCTCCGATCACCCAACGATTCTACTCATCGATCGACGCGTGGCCTCGGTACGGTTTCAAAACCGCCGGTTCATCACGCATTAACGTTCGGTACAGGATGCCGAGTGATATGCGTAATAGCTGTCCGATCCAGAGCCCTTCATTCGACGGTTGACGATCGACGAAGCTGCGCATTGTTTAAACCCCGATCGCCGTACCCCTAGCCCATGGTCTATCGCTCTCTGACGCGTTTCCACCATCGATCTCCGCCGAGATCTGACGGTCTAGATTCGTTTTCCCACCGTTGACCATTTCACCGTCGCCCGGTCCCGCCACGTCATCTCCACGTGTAGCCTTCGTAAAATCTTCCTGTCCATTCATATTTATTCGTCCAAAGGGGCCATTTTCAATGTTTTTCGTTGAAATTTCATTTTCTCCGCCTGCGACTGTATTCCGCCACCTTTCTCCATGCCATGAATGTTTCCACCATGTTCTTGCACAATTCCGTTATCTTTTCATTCTGCATGGCTGTTCCCATTGTCTCTATCGTGTCCGCCACCCCCCATGTATGTCTTCTCAACCAGTTTACCTATTCTACAGGGTTTTCAACAGGGAACGACCGCCATGATGCGCAATCTCTGTCACAGTGACAGAGAGATCGAAGAAAACCATGTGCAGAGGCTGTATTCAGAGCCTGATGTTACAGGAAATGTATGGAGGGGTGTTTGCACCATAAATTCATCAAAGGATAGAGTTGAAACTCCACTAACCCTCTCTGGCACCATTAAAGCTCGAATTCACAGCAGAGAGCTCGAGGAAAGAAATGGAAGACTTATAAGCTTCTGTAGGGATTTTTAGAAGGAAAAAGTAAAAATTTGAAGACCCTGTGGATCACTAAGACGGTCCAATGCACAGAGATATTATATTATTAGGGTTTCCGTATCCGCAGAGCATTCCTCCATGAAAGGACACGGTACGCATCATTTTTCAGTCTACATTGTATCCAAATAAATATTTACGCCCTTTCAACAGTCCTACACTATCAGAAGCATTTGTTACACGGTATGGATACCCTAGCATCATTATTTCTCCAGTTTGTCCAGTCAACAGAGAATGGCATTAATACTACAACCAGAGTGCCAGAAGTAAATGCACAGATTTAAAGCAGTATGGGTTGCAGCTTTCCTCCTCTTCGGAGCTTCAATTTTTCATTTAATTCTTCACCTACCTCTTCTGCTCTGTTTCTCCTATAAGAATCCAGAAGAACATATTGTTGGGGGTTGTTCAGTTGTTCGGCTGTTGCTGTTAGAGGGATTCAGTTTGAATGTTAGAACAGTCTTGGGAGGGAGTTGCAGAGTAGTTTGTATGTAATAGGTTGGGAGGAGAAAGGTTGGATTGTATTAGCCATTGGGCTTACTATACATGACTGGTTGTGCATCATTTAATCAAAGCACATTTCACAGGATCCTGGTCTATTACTATTGGTGATGTTTTCTAACTTTGTTTATTACATTTTCATACTGTTGCATGTTCTTCTGGTAGGCAACAGAAGTATAACATAGGATTCACCCTTGTTAGGTGCCCTATGTTCCTGCACTCCCTACCTTTAATTTTTTTTGGTTTATGTGTCATCTAAGAGTGAATTCATGTGGTTTAACCAGAGCAGTGGATGTTATTGCCTGCTGGATGATGTATGAACTTGGGGGTTTGCTGCTTGGATGTTTCTTTGTCAAATTTATCTCTGTTTTTTCCCTTGGAGTTGCTAAAGTAGACTTGGAGTTAAATGACCTCTGGTCCGATCTGTAAGCAGCCCCTTCGTCCCTCTTTGAGAGCTTCCTTTGAGTATGTCCAAGTAGGTATGGAGTTAAATGACATCTGACCTGATCTTTAGACAGAAAATTGGGTTATGTTCCTTCTTTCATCTTCTTCCCTTAATGTTCCATCCCATCATCTATCTAAAAAGATCCTTTAATATAGATGACTTGCCCTCTGAAAGCCTTGGCTAGTTGTCGCATGTAATTTCCTTTCATGACTCCATAGCCCAATGGATGGCACTTTCTTGACCTATCCTCTTTGCTGAAATATCTTGTTGCATTGTTCCTTCCCGCCCATTACTTTCTCAGTCTACGATCTCATGACCAACCCAAAAACCAACCAACCAGATCATTTAAAACCCCCCTTGGTGCTTCATAACTAGCCTAACATCTCATCTTGAGCTTCAAGGATATACCATTCTTTGCTTCATGGAGAGATCCCTCTCTGGGTCCAGGAGGGCTAGATCCTAGGGCCCAAAAGTGGTTCTGATGTTGTCTCATCTTTTGGTCTTGCCAATTTGGCCAAAACATAGGAACCCCAACACCTACAAGGGATGGATTCTATCCATTTGGTGAAGTAATCTGTGGCAGTGAGAATCCATCTATGTCGGGCAGAGGATGGTGGATGGATTTCTCCTATGAAGTCAAGTCCTCACTGTTGAAACGGAGCTTCAACAGTGATTGGATGCAGAGGTAAGGGTAGAAGCTTCCTTTTGCCTTCAAAAAGTTGGCATTTATGATAGGCAATGATCATCTTATGTACATCAAGAAAAAGAGTAGGCCAATACTAACCAGCCCTCAGGATTTTGTTGGATGTTGTCTTCCAGTATAGGTGGCCTCCACATTCTCCTTCATGGAACTCATGGTTAACCTTCTCTGCATCATACTCACGCAAACATTTAAGCAATATACCACTTGCATTTTTCCAATAAATACTTTTACCTATAATGCAAAAGTTTACAGATTTTAACTTTAGAAACCTTGCCTTTGTTTTTGTCAAACCAGGAGGTGTGTTCAATTTAAGCAAAACATAAAGAATATCAACATACCAAGAGGAGTTCATAAAATGATCTTCAACAATGGGAGTTGAGATTTCTTCTTGATCATCCAAAGCATTTATCATATTAATATCAAGAACTTAAAAATTTGATTCAGACATTAACCTAGCTAGACCTTGGCCTTTAATGAGTTTAGTGGGCTTTATCTCTAAATCATATTCAAGAATAACAACTATCCACTTACCTCTCTTACCATCTGTGTCCTGTGTTAGAATGTCTTTCACAACTGAATTTGGGACAAAGGCAATGATATGTGAGTGCAAGATGTATACCCTGAAGTCTTTTAAAGCCTTAACCAAAGTGAAAGCTTGCTTTTCCATAATGTTATACTTCAAAGGGGCATCCCTCAAAGCCTTGCTAAAGAACGCAATAGGCTGCTCTTGTCCTTGTGGGTTTTTCTGTAAAAGGATATAAGCTATTGTATGCTCTGATGCAAATGAAAAAATATAAAAATCTTTTGAAAAATCAGGACTTATTAGAACCGGTGTTTTTGTTAATGCTTGTTTCACCAGCTCAAAGGACTTCTTTGCTTCCAAGGTCCATTTTACCCCTCGCTCCTTCTTCAACATGTTTGTAATGTTCCAAAGGAGCTCAGCCAAGTTGGGTATGAACCTTCTCAAGAAATTAATCTTTCCAATGAAATATTGCAACTCCTTGATGTTTCGAGGATGAGAGATCTGCAATATGGCCTCAATCCTCTTTGGATCTATCTTAATACCCTCTTATGAAATAATGTGCCCAAGAAGTTTACCTTCTTGGAGACCGAAAAGTGTTTTCTTAGTGATTAAAGATATCCCAAACTTCTTGCATCTCTCGAAGACCGTTCTCAAATGTTTAAAGTGCTCTTCATCTGTCTTTGAAAAAATAGTAACATCATCGAGGTATATAATGATGAAGTAGCCCAGTTCTTCTGAGAATGCTATGTCCATGGATCTTTGGAATGTTGCTCCAGCATTCATTAGACCAAAGGGCATTTTCACATACATGAAAGTGCCCCATGGTGTAGTATAAGTTGTCTTTAATTGATCATCAAGGTGAACTAAGATTTGATTGTACCCTGAATAGCCATCAAGAAAATAAATTCTTTAGACCCTACCACCCTTTGTAAAATATGATCCATCTTAGGCAAAGGGTAGTTTTCCTTGAGTGAAACTTTGTTTAAGTCTCTAAAGTCTATACAAAGCCTAATCTCTCCTGTTTTCTTCCTAACTGACACCAGATTAGACACCCACTCAGAATATCTAATAAGGAAAATAATACCAGCTTCATACATTTTCTTGATTTCATTCTCAACCAAAGGCAATTGAACAAGGTTTATTCTGCGCAGCTTCTGTTTGAATGGTTTTTGGTTTTCCTTGAGAGGAATTTTGTGCTGTATTATTTCAGTGTCATAGGATTTCAGATCTTTGTAACTCCACGCAAAAACATCAGAAAACTCTTTAAAAAACTCTATGTATTTGAGTTTAATGTGAGCTGTTAAAGTCTTAGACAATTTAATCATCATAGGTTTTAATTCACTACATATATTGCACTCTTCCACTTCAGTCTCTATAGGCTCCAGTTTTGGCTTCTTGGCCACATTGTTAAAATCAAACAACTCTTCTAAAGGGGCCAGACCCTTTGGAAAACTCTGATCTTTAGACTACAGGGTTTCTAACTCCTCTTTTTCTAACGCTGTAATCATTTATGTTGTGTTTTCAAGTTTTCTAGACAGTAGATTAATATTAGCAAGTTCAAGAGACTTTTCTTCTTCACCATGAAAATTTTCTTCATTATTGTAGTCCGTTTCATAATATGAATCTGAACTATGTAGTTCAAATTCATTTTTGAATTGCATGAAGTCTTCTATTTGTTTGTCTCCTTCAAACACTTGCTAATATTTTTCGTTATCAAGAACGGCTGGTCTGAATTTAATCTGAGTTGTACATTCTTTGGTTTCGTATGGCGTTAAGCATGTTCTAGCAGCAAAAGCTAAGCTGTGGGTCGCGATATTTCTTTTTCTTGGGAAAAAAATTAACTGGGACTCAAAAGTTTTCAAAAGGTCCATGACATCATTTCGATAGGCCCTAAGTCTGGGGTGATTAGCGTTGTATTCCCCGTTGACTTTCCTAATGATTAATTTTGAATCCCCATGGACTTTAATTCTTTTGGCTCGTAACTTTTTCAACAAATGTAAGCCTAAACGAAGGGATTCATATTCCGCTATGTTATTTGAACACTGAAAGTTTAATCTACAGGAAAGGCTTTCTGTGTGGTTGTTCTCAGTGTTGCATATCCAGACACCTGCACCAGCATTTCTTCTAGTGCATGACCCGTCAAAGTTCATACTCCATAGAGGACTAGTTTTGGTTTCATCTTGGTTACTGCCCTCTTCAACTGTAGTGCTTTTGGACGGTTTTTGAATATCAACACTTAGTTGAATTTTTTTTAACTCCTCAGGTTTTTCATTGCTCTAAGGGTTACTTTCTTGACTTTCAAGGTTTAAAAGCAAAGGAAGCATGACTTGTAGCTCAAGACCATCAAACACAACAAACTATTTTGACACTTTTGTGGTGTTTACCTCTTCCTCTCTATTGGCCATTAATTCTGATAAAGTCACTTGTTCATCCAATATTTCATCATTAAACAAGATAAATGAATCGAGGCTTGGATTTACATAATACAGAGGAGAGTTTTGCGGTCTGTCTTAACTAGTCATCATGTACTGCATATGAGACTCCCTGTAAAGTCTTCTCGTCTGATTGAAAATAGGGATGGTCGCATTGGTCATGTCCATCTACATAGTTCCTTGTAACTTAGCTCCCCAAGACCGTGATAACAACATTCTATACTTTGGGGGTACATCAGCCACAACAATATCCATGAATAAGCATTTGGTTGGAATCTATGCTAAGTTAACGCAGAGGTCTTTTATTAATCCTAAAAATTTTACTCTGCTTGAGTCAAAGGAATAAAGGTCTTTATAAGGTCTGGTGATTTCTAGACCCAGGCTCTCCATCACAACTTTGGGCATTAAATTTATGAGATGCCTCTAAATCATGCATAGCGTTGTGAAAAATCTTATCATGAACTTTTAAACTTACATGAAAAGGAGGAACAGGTCCCTCATGATATCTACCTTCAATCTTTGGACCAAAAATAAGCTCAGGCTGGTCATCGTTAAGATTTACTGTATCATTACTCTCTTCTATGTTAAAAGTCTTCAAAATTTGAGACCTATATACATTCTGGGTAGCTAACTCAGTCAAGGGAACAGAGATTTTAATTTTGGAAATTTCCTACTCCAAGCTAAAAGGAATTTGATTCTTTGAAGTACTTTTCTCAGCCTTATTAACTGCCACTCTGTCAGCAAAATCTGTTTGCTGATTTGTTCTATTTATATTTGAAAAAATTGTTTTAACAGGAGTATTAGCTGAGGTGCTAACACTACTAAGGTCTGCACTCTGTTTTGTACTAATTTGAGTGCCTTTCTCTTTACCTTTATCAGAATTTCCAACCACTATTTTGTCTTTCTGTTTTACAATATTGGGTTTACTTACAGTGTTGTTTTGTGAAGATTTGTCAGAGGTTTTGGTTTTGGGAGTTTCTTGATTGGTTTTACTTCGAAGGTCATACTCTTTTTGAGACTCTATGATAACATTTTCCATGTCTTGATAATAACTTTCATCATCATCTCTTTTGTCATCATAAGGTGTGTATAGACCTTGTTTTCTATCATAATGAACCTCAAAGTCATCATTATTTACTCCCAGCATGTTGATATCATCTTCTCTATTTTCTCATCTGTTTCTTCAACCTCGCTTATATAGTTTTGATGGAAGGGATGAGTGATCTGTTGATCATCTTCCCTAGGTCTATTTGGAGGTTGATTTCTTCTAAGATTCTGATTCTGGTTCTAGTTTCTGTTTTGAGGAGCGGTTTGGTTTTGACTTGCTTGTGCTCTCTCAAGGATGCTCATTTTCTTCATCATCTCCTCCATCATTCTTTCCATCTTTGATTTGGAAGTAGAAGATGTGGATTCCTCTCTGAAGGATACTCTCTTCTCAGTTTTCATTCTTGCTCTTTTCTCCATCAAGTTAACTTCCACAACAATAGCCCCCTTTTTCATATCTTCAAGGGTTAGAGGATCTCTTTCTCTCAGCTGATAGGCCATTTCAGGGTCAAACCCTTCAGGAGACTTGTTTAGAGCTGAGCCTTGTGGAGGTTTTAGATCTGGAGGAAGTGCATTATACACACTATTAAATCTAGTGCAGTAAGCTTGTACACTTTCCCCAGTGTTTCTGTGGAGGTTCTTGTAATGATAAAGTATTTGGAGAGGATTCTTCTTCACTTCCCATTTGTTTAAGAATGTCTGATGGAAGGCTTGGAGATCATTGATATTGTGGGGGGCTAAGCCTTTAAACCATTTTCTTACTTCTCCCCCTAGACTCTGAGCGAATAATCTAAGCTTGACAGATTCATCATATATTTCATTTCTGTCAAAGTAGTCATTCATTTTATCCACATGTTGTGATGCAGTAGTACCCTTACTAGCATCATACAATGGTATTTTGGACTGATAGTCCTGTGGAAGATTTACTAATGGTACAGGAAGGACTGAGGGAGCATAATATGCTGCCATGATATGTGGTGGAGGTGGATTTACAAGAGGTGGATTAAAAAAAGGAAAAGTGGGCTGAAGTGGAGTGGTTTGGATAGTGGATGTATGAGGAACAGATGTGGATGGACCAGTAATAGATGGCTAAGCTGATCTTGGATGAGAAACACCTAAATTTAGAAGGTAGTGTAAATCAGGTGGTGTTGTTTCCCTACTACCAGGATGTTCACTTGTTTCAGGAGTTGAAAGTGAAGACTCAGAATCTAGCTGATCTAAATCATCAAGCGACCTAGTTCTAAATGGATTTCTTAAGTCAACTTGTGATTGTTGTAGAGCTGCAAGGTTTTCTGGAACCGGATTAACTCTCAAGGGTGATCTGAAAAGAGTTGAAATTTTAATCTTAGGAGACTTCCTAAGGATACTTTCAGGGTTATCAACTATCTCAAGTGGGTTAGGTCAGGATAGGCTCTAGTATGAATCTTTCTAGAAGCCACTATGCTGTGTTTTTCAGACCCAACTACACAAGAAAAGTTCAACCAAATATGATAGTCTTTAAGAGGTTAACTGATCTGTTTTACACAAATTTTAATCCTACAGTCCTCTAACTGAGTTTGAATGATGTTACAATGATTGTGGTTCTTCCCAGTGGAGTCTTAAGGTCTGTTCAGGATTGTGGAGTCGCCAAGTGGAAATTTTTAGCTCTTTTGGAGGTAAAAGGTTTTATGGTCCACCACCATGTTTATTAAACACCAATCTGAAATATTTTTGGGTTTTCTGAGTTTTTTCAATCCTTGTGGTTTCTAAAAGCGTCCTAAATCTGTTTCAAAACTTAGCTACGGTTATGAGACAAAGACAGTCTACTCTTATGGCTAAGCTAGCTGATCCTTCAAGGTTTGATAAGGGCTTATGAGAATCCTAAGGTGTCCTTAGTTTGTCATTGATTCAAACAAGTTTTATCATAATTACCAATTTCTTAGTAGTGCTTGAAGAAGGCTACTTGTACTCAAGGGGTTTTTGGAATGAATATTTACTCATCCCCAGCGGAGTCACCAGAGATGTTAGCTCCCTGTAATTTGCAAGATTGGCAAAGTAAAACTGCAGAGAGAACACTATTTCAACCACTTTGGGATTCTAGGATCTAGCCCTCCTGAATCCGGAGAGGGATCTCTCCAATAAAGTGCAAAGATGGATTTATCTTTAAAGCTTTTGGGTAATGATATTAGGCTAGTTATGAAGTTCGAGGGTTTTTGTTTGTTTTGGATGGTTGAGAATGATTATTATTTGAGTGGAAAATTCTAAATGGAAAGAGTTTCAAAGGTGTGAAATTGCAAGCAATTAGAACAAGCTTTGGCTAAAAAGATAGATATGACACTGGTTTTTAGTCCATTGGGCTATGGAGTCATAACAGGGCTTTAATTGAGCAACAACATCAAGAGTGATCCAAGGGGCAAGTCATCTATATCACAAGATCATTTGAGATAAAATTATGGAATGGAAACAATAAAGTGTTGGAGGGGTGGAAACTGATAATAATTTCAACAAGGATTTATATTCAGTCCAAACAAGAAAAGCCTCTTAAGTAACTGTTTAAAACCAACCAAGGGCACTAACCATAGAATTCTTGGGCAAGTTTGTATTAAAGCAACTCAATTGACAAACAATCCAATAATCCGCATAATTACCTTCAGAAAGTATGAAAACACATAAGAGAAACAAAGTGCAACTTAAGATAAGATAAGGTACTTTTAAACCTAGTCTGCTTTCAGCAAACACTTAGGGAAACTTTCAGAATCTACCTTTGGAGAAAGAAGCTAGAAAACAAGGCACACCATCACTTTTCTAGTCTAACTTTAATAAGAAAATAATGAAAATAACATTCAAGAACAATGTTTAAAGAAAACAGTAGGACGAGGGAACGCCCACATTCCTAACTGCTTAAACTGTATTGAATCGATCTTAAATAAAAAAATTAGAAGAAAACATTGAGATAAATCTTATCAGTCAGAGAAGGGTACTTTAAATAGTAGGTCCTAACTCTATGCTTTCTGTTCTTTATCAGAGAATAATGGACAATATGGCATACACAAAGGGAAAAACAATTACAAAGAAAGAGGCACTTCACCAATGATATAGACCAGGATCCCAAGAAACAACTTGTTATTGATGTCAAATCAGTTACAGTCTGCAGGTCCAATGTTTCAGTTCAGCAATCATCTTCACTTCTCAGCCTAAGTATTCTATCACAAACAGAGCTTCAAGAGCCTTTGAACACTATTTACAAGTAGAAAATTCGAGCACAAGTATATTTCAAAGTTCTGCAACCAACATTGTCTCATCTCCTACAGAAGTATTTATAGAAGATATGAGGAGGTGGGATGGGATAAAAGATCTCCCAGATTCAATTAATAAAAATAAATTCTTCTCAGCCTTTGAGGGGCTCGATGGAGAAGTTTACATATATGTACTCTGTATTAATTGTTTTATATTTAAGAATTAAGCTAGGTGGGAGCTTTTGTTGACTTTTAAGGCTTTGTGTCATCTCTGTAGTAACTCTGCTGATATTTTGAAATAAATTCCTTTGGCCGAGTTAACTATTCGACTGCGTTGAGGAAAATATCTTCTTTTCTGATCATAACTCAGCCTCTATTGAATGCATTGAGGCTACAGGTGGCATTAGGTAGCTGAGAGGAATCAATTTTCCTCTTATATGGCAGTGGAGGCTTTTTTGACTAATAAATCTTTTGATTTACCTTTAACTGTGTTTTAATTCGGAGGATTAGGCTTTTGATTTTCGATCTTAGCCATAATCCTCCAAAACTATGAAAACAGTCTTCAATCCTTCATTTCTGCTGATTTAATCTTCAACACTGATACTCTTTTAGCTTTGATTTAATTGACTATGTCTTGTTGATGTGTAGGTGTCGCAAAGGGTTCATATGGCATCAATGCCCATGAAGCATCGACGAAACGTGAAGTGAACACCGCTCAATGATTTCATTTTGATAAGTGAAAACCTGAAGGATCGTCATCCTCGGCTTTCATTTTCTTCAATATAATGGAAAAACCATTAAAACTTGCAAAATACAAAAAATAATTAAGAAATCCTACATTATTGGGTAAAACTGCTTAGGAGGCTGTGGTTAGGAGCATGGCCGTTGGATGGCAGCATCCAACGATGGAGATCGAGAAGTCAAAAGGAGAGCAGTAAATGAATAAGCGGTGGAAAATTATATCAGAGTTGTTGATATTGTAGAGATCAACGGTTGAGAGCAACCAGGTCAATACAAATGGAGAAGGGCCGCTTTATGTGAAAACAAAAGAAATACAAAGGAAAATATCGAAAATCCCTTTGGGCGGAGAAAAACTGTTAAGAATTGAAATTGGGGTTTCGGACATAACCTGGGCCGTTGGATGATATAGGCCCGGGTGATCAACGATGGAGATCACTCATTGAAATCCTTTGGTGAAGGTGGAGGGTGATAGTGTATGGCCAGATTAGATCTATGCTGTTGATCTACCGAGATCAACGGCGGGAAGAGTGCATGATACAATATAATAGAAAATGAGGAAAGTGGTTTCGGGAGGGAAAACCATGGGTTTCGCGTGGCCAAAAGAGGGAAAGGTGGTTTTCTCTTTAAGAACGTGATATGCCTTCTTGCCTGACACGTGGCATCAGAAAACAACATATTTCACGTAAATTTTGGGGATTAACATTCGTGCTTGAATCTGCGCGAAAATGCGCACTGGCCGTTGGATCTGAAGTCTCAGATTTGACGGTGGGGGGTGAGATATTGGATAGATGCGCGGGCAGATAGCACGTAGGGTGGTTTCAATATGGGTCGTTGGATCAAGGGATCGATGGTGGAGATCAGATTTGGAGGGAGGCAAGAACCACAGGGGTCGGGCCTGTCGAGGTTAATATGAGCCGTTGGATGTACATGATTAACGACCAGGATTAAAACTAGGTTTAAAATGAAATAATATACAAGAGGAAAAAGGGTGAAGAAGGACCGTTGATCTGCAGAGATCAATGGCCGAGATTTGGTAAAAAACATTATGAAGCAGGGCACATGAATTAAACCAAAGTCGAGAGATGTAATCTGGACCGTCCGATCTGGACACGTGGATGGTCTAGATGCAATCGGAGGCATGCGATCGGCAGGGGAAGAACTTTGAATGGAACCAATGCGATTGAGCGCTGGTCGTCGATCTGAGGATCAGATCGATGGTGGGAAATAAATTGGGGAATCGCCAATCAGAGACGGTGAAAAATATTAACGCGCCCAAAGAGATTTGCTGATGCGAGATTGCGCGGGCCATCGGATTGGTCCAAGATCAATGGCGGAGGAGGGCTCCGACCAATGAACGAGTGGGACCATGTTATAATATATAAAACCAAAAATTTAATGAAAAGCAAAGGTTTTAATGGCTCGGGGCGGGTTATATATATGAAATGGCTTGGCGCCCGTCTGCGGGGCCGTTGGTTTATATGGAAAGTAATAAGCCCAGGGCTTTATATGTATAAGGGCCAATTGCATCGAAACTTTGGTGCGGGTCTTTCAATCTACCCATTAGAGAATCTTCGGTGCAATTAGCGCTTCAGGACTTTAACTCTTGGTCCCAGGTGCAGGTTTATATGGAGAGAAGTGGAGGACGGGGGTTTATACAATGGGGCTCAATAGCATCAGAAAAATGGTGCAGGACTTTTCAATCTACCCATTTTCATTAAAAAACATTGCTCTGGCGGGTTTAGACCAAAACTTAGGAAAGTGGGTTTTTATATTTTACAAAGGAAATTTACATCGGAGATGGGTTTATTCACAAGGTTTAAGCACCGTATGCGGGCTCTGTGGTTATATGAAACAACAATAAGATCGAGGGTTTATAAACAAAGGGATAATCGCATCGAAGGCTTCACCATAAGAAATAGACTTGCGCGCTCCGATTTCTCCGATGTGATAAGCGCTTGGTTTTAGCGCCAGGGCACATGTGGGGAAGTGGTTTTAGACTTAGCCCAAAGGGGCTTAAGCCTTGTTGGGTATGTGTTATATTCTTTCCACGACTAGCCCCAAGAGATGTATGTTGCGCCGGGCGTAGCAGGGGGGTCACAGGGGGGGCGGCAGCCCCCCCTGTCGGGGTCTGGGGCAGCGCCCCGGCGAAAATTTTTTTGGTATGCGGTCCCACTCATATGCGGACCCACCCATGTTTTGTGCATGATTTTGCACATGGTTTTGGGGTACGATTATTTTCGGCCCCTGGTATTTTGTAGATCCGGTTAAGGGAACTACGGTTATGTTCTAATCCAGGGTTAATGGATTGGGGTTTATGTATGCTTCGGCATGTATATATATGTGTTGTAACACTAAAAGGAATATAATGAAAAATCAAGCTGGTCGTCTCGATTTGGGATCCAGGGGAAAATCTCTGTGTTTATCCGTTTTATGTTTTATGCTCTCGCTATTGTTTATTTTCTGTTATAAGATTCGTGTGTAGATAATTTCTGTTCAGGGTTAAAACCTACATTTGGTATCAGAGCTGTTTCGGCTTCAAGGGGACGCCTTTGTTGTTGAGGGTTTTTTGCTCGGGCCTGTGGTAGACCCTGTGCGGTGGGAGATCTGCGGGATCGATTCTTGCGGTGAAAGAATATGGCGAGCAGCGGAAAGATAGAGATCGAGAAATTTAATGGTCAAAGTTTTGAGTTGTGGAAGCTCAAGATGGAGGATCTGCTGGTGGATAAAGATCGGTGGATCGCGGTAGATCCAGGTACTAAACCAACGACAATGTTAGATGAAGACTGGAAGAAACTGGATCGGAAGGCTAAGAGCACAATACGGTTGTGTGTCTCAGATTCAGTATTGTTGAATGTATTTGGGGAAGCTACGGCGAAGAATTTGTGGGAAAAACTTGGGACTTTGTACCAATCTAAGTCTCTGGTGAATAAGTTGTTCCTGCGGAAAAAGCTGTATAACCTGAGGATGAAGGATGGAGACTCGGTGACAGAGCATCTGAACTCCTTCAATACTGTGGTAAGTCAGCTGTCATCTGTTGATATTAAAATCTCAGATGAAGATAAGTGCATCAGCTTGTTGTGTTCTCTACCAGATTCATGGGACAGTCTGGTTATTGCAATAGGTAGCAATACAACTACCTTGAATTTTGATGACATTGTCTCAGCCTTGCTGTCGGAGGAAATGAGACGGAGAAATATGGAGGGTCGGAATGGAGATGCCTTATCTGTACGAGGAAGGTCCCAAAACAGAAACAAGAATAAGGTTTCGAGTGGGAGATCTAAATCTAGAGGGAGATCTAAATCTCCTGGAAAGTTTGTAAAGGTGTGCTGGAAATACGGAAAGGAAGGGCACTACAAAAAGGAATGCAGATCTAAAGCTCCTGAGAAAGGAAAGGGATATGATGAAGGTCCTTCTGCAGAGGCAAAAACCACCTCGGATGAAGGTGGGGATGTGTATTTGGCTTCTTCTTCAAATACACATGTAGATCATGAGTCATGGTTGATTGACTCAAGTGCATCCTTTCACTTCACTCCCCATAGGGAGTGGTTCTGCGAGTATGAGAAATATGATGGTGGTGATGTCTTCCTAGGGGATGATAGGAAGGCCAGAATCGTCGGACGTGGAAAGGTCAAGCTGAAGTTGCAAGGTGGGAGGATTAGAACACTTCCTGGTGTTCTGCATATTCCTACATTGGCCAGAAATCTGATTTCTGTAAGCAAGATGGATGATGCAGGTGTAAAAACAGTGTTCGAGAAAGATGCCTGCAAGATGGTTCGGGAGCACTGGTATTAATGCGGGGAGTTCGGACTGGAACTCTGTACAAGCTACAAGGTAGCACTGTTATTGATGGGTGTAACAGTTCTGTGGTTCCTGAAAGTGGGACGGAAAGTCTAGCTGTCTCTGGAGAAAAGACCATGCTATGGCATCAAAGGCTTAGACATATTGGAGAGAAGGGCCTTCGGATACTACATAGAGATGGTATGGTAGAAGGTATGTCTAATTGTTCTCTGGATTTTGATTTCTGTGAACATTGTGTATATGGGAAGCAGAATCGGGTGAGTTTTCCTTCTGGTGCTAAGAGGGCAAACAAGATATTAGAACTTGTGCACAGTGATGTGTTTGGGCATGTGTCAGTTCCATCACTGGGAAAGTCTGTGTACTATGTTTCATTCATAGATGACTTCTCAAGGAATACATGGATATATTTCTTGAGGAAGAAATCTGAAGTCTTTAACAAATTTAAAGAATTTAAGGCTCTGGTGGAAAACCAGACAGAGAAGAAGATAAAGGCATTGAGGACAGATAATGGTGGGGAGTTCTGCAAGAAGGAATTTGAAGAGTTCTGTAAGAAGTGTGGTATAGCACGGCAGAAGACTACTCCATACACACCTCGGCAAAATGGAGTTGCAGAAAGAATGAATAGAACACTGATGGAAAAGGCAAGAAGCATGCTCAGTGGTACCGGGTTAGGACAAGAATTCTGGGCAGAGGCAGTGGAGACTGCATGTTACTTAGTTAACATATCACCTTCATCAGTGTTGGAGGATAAGACCCCACATGAGGTATGGACTGGTAAGAAACCCTCTCTTTCACATCTAAGGGTATTTGGATGTGATGCATATGTACATGTTCCAAAGGAAAAAAGGAGCAAGTTCGATAATAAATCTGAAAGGTGCATCTTTATTAGGTATAAGGATGGTTTAAAGGGTTACAAGCTTTGGAACCCAGAAACAAGGAAGGTTGTGTACAGCCGAGATGTGGTGTTTAGAGAAGTGAAAGATGTTGTTAAACATGAAATCCTACCAAAGGAACCTGAGAAGATAGAGTTTGAGCTAAAGGAGGATGAATCAGACTCTACAATAGAAGAAGACTCAGAAGATGAAGAGCCACAAACTCCGGCTTTGAGAAGATCAGTTCGGGAAAGAAGGCAACCAGAAAGGTATAGTCCATCTGCTTTCTGTTCAAGTTTTGCCTTAACTATAACTGATGATGAACCCAGAACTGTCAGGGAGGCAGTAGATTCAGAGGATGGAAAACTCTGGAAGGAGGCCATGGTTGATGAAATGGCATCCTTGCACAAAAATGAGGCATGGGATCTGGTGGAGTTGCCGGCTGGAAGGAAGCCCATCGGGAGCAAATGGGTGTTTAAAAGGAAGATGAATGTAGAAGGCAAGGTGGAGAAATACAAAGCTCGGTTGGTAGCAAAAGGTTATTCCCAGGTGCCGGGAATTGATTTTGGTGATATTTTTTCTCCTGTTGCCAGCGTTACTTTTATTAGATTACTTTTATCTGTTGCTGCTGCATTTGCTTTTGAGATAGAACAGATGGATGTGAAGACAACATTTCTTCACGGGGATCTAGAAGAGGAGATCTACATGAAGCAACCTGAAGGCTTTATGGTGAAGGGTAAGAAAGAACTAGTATGCAAGTTGAAGAAGTCTCTGTATGGGTTAAAACAGTGACCAAGGATGTGGTATCAGAAATTTGATACCTATATATGGGGACTTGGCTTCACCAGAAGCAAGGAGGATCACTGTGTTTATTTTAAATTAATTCGTGACCGTGTTATTTATTTGGTCTTATATGTGGATGATATGTTGTTGATTGGAAATGACACAGAAATTATCCAAGATTTGAAGACCCAACTGTTCTCCAAATTCGACATGAAGGATCTTGGTGCTGCAAACTATATTTTTGGCATGTAGCTGGGTATAGACTCCAGAAGATGGAAGCCTGCTAAACCCGTAGAAGGTGTTGAGACCATATCATAGAACTAACAGCAGGATAGTAAACCGGTGAGTGTTCCCCTGCCCTGTAGGGTGCAAAGCTGTCACGAACAAAGTGTCCCAAGACAGGAAGAATAGGCTGGAGGATATGTCCCGTGTTCCATATGCAAGTGTAGTGGGTAGCTGACAAGTAATGGACTCACTAGACCGGTATACTGCAGCATGTGTGGCAATACAGTTAATGTCAAACCTGCATATACCATTGGAAGGAGCGGGTTTTCGTATATTTACGTGGCACTAGTGATTATGGCTTTGCCAAACAGAAGACCAGATTGGAAAAAATGTTGGACATTCGTGGTTTTTTTTGATAAAAGATCACTGAGATCCGGACCAAAGAAGATCTACAAGTGGGTATTTTTTAGCCTATATTTGGAGGTGCGCTGTATTTGATGAGTAAAAGACAGTCTGTAGTGGCTCCTTCAACTACAGAGGCAGAATACATAGCAGCCACTCATGCAAGCAAGGAAGCAGTTTGGTTGCAGAGATTGTGTTCAAGTATGGGGTTGGTACAACAAGCTATACGGATAGACTGTGATAGCCAAAGTGCAATTTTCTTGGCTAAGAACCCTGCTTATCATTCAAAGACAAAGCACATTGATGTTCAATATCACTTTGTTAGAGATATGGTTGAGGCTAAAAGGGTGTTACTGGTAAAGGTGGACACTTTGAAGAATGTTGCAGATGCATTGACGAAGTCTATGAGCACTCAGAAGTTCTCTTGGTGTAGAGAAACAATGGGTGGTGAAGAATTGGCCAAATGACTAAGATCTCATGTGGCCCCCCGTGGAAAGAAAACAACAAGTGGGAGAATGTTGGGTATGTGTGATATTTTTTCCATGACTAGCCCCATGCGCCGGGCGTAGCAGGGGGGTCACAGGGGGGGCGGCAGCCCCCCCTGTCAGGGTCCGGGGCAGCGCCCCAGCGAAATTTTTTTTGGTATGCGGTCCCACTCATATGTGGACCCACCCATGTTTTGTGCATGAGTTTGCACATGGTTTTGGGGTACGATGGTTTTCGGCCTCTGGTATTTTGTAGATCCGGTCAAGGGAACTACGGTTATGTTCTAATCCAGGGTTAATGGATTGGGGTTTATGTATGCTTCGGCATGTATATATATGTGTTGTAACACTAAAAGAAATATAATGAAAAATCAAGCTAGTCGTCCCGATTTGGGATCCAGGGGAAAATCTCTGTGTTTATCTGTTTTATGTTTTATGCTCTCGCTATTTTTTATTTTCTGTTATAAGATTCGTGTGTAGATAATTTTTGTTCAGGGTTGAAACCTACAAGCCTACAGTTAAAAAACTTATTTTTCATGAAATTTTCAATGTTTTTTGATGGATTTGGGGGTTTCGGAAAAGTTTAAAAATGGGTTTTAAACTTTGTAAAATGGATCTTATGAAGGGGAAATGGAGAAAAATGGAAAATAGAGGAATTTGATGGGGGAAAAAGGGAATAAAATGAAGGTTAATTCTGAGTGAAGGGAGGGGAAAAATGGAGTTTTGCAGCAGTCATTTTCCTATGAAATCAACATAATTTCAGAGTTTAAAATGGAAATAGCAGTGAAGATTTAAACAAAGGGCATGATGTCTTCATGAGTCTTCAAGAGATAACATTTTTAGCAATAAAACGTGTTTCTTGAAGGCTCCAAAAATGATTTAGCCACCTTTTGATATAACAAATTTTATAGGTGGCTAACATCATTGACATGTTGAGAAAATTTTCCAAAGTTAGAATTGTTTGGAGCTTCTAGCATTGATATTTCCTAACCATAGTTCTATATGCATAGAGGAAAATGGAATATCTTGAGGGTGTGCATTACAAAAAATCGGATTCCTTTCCTTGGGTTGTGTAGGTTAAATGGGAAAGAGAGCAAGTAAGTTCATATTGTTGTGTGTCTAGTTGAGTAAACTGTGATAACTTGTATTTGTTGTGTGAATAAGTACACTACGGAATGATGGGATATTTTTATGGTTAACTAGACTATGACATAGTGATATTTTGAGTATATGTGTGAGACTAGAGTCAACCTGGGCACCCATCCCTGTGAATTCATAGACTCAACTTGGGGGTGACTTACTATTGAGAGATATCGAGAAGAAATGTCTACAATTGGGTGGAATGTTCAATGTTTTTAGCCATTTGGTGTGCTTATTAGATAAATATAAATATTCTCTAATTCATCCTATTTTTACTCTATTCTTTCTTACTTCTTATGAAATGTATATATATTAATGTCATGCATGTGTGGTAGATATTTTTCTTGTTTGATACAAATATGTTTCTTGATGGATTGCAAGAGTTTATTTTTCACTGAAAACTTATTGAATCATGTAAGAACATATCATATATGATACATATGTTCAAGGGCATATGTTATTAAGGTACCCTATGTTTCAAGTAATTACCATTAGTAACAAAACATAGTTTTATCATGATGTGCCTTGGATTGGAATTAAGTATATATAGTGAAGAGAATTTGTAGTAACATGGCTTGACATGGAGTTGGGAGCATTACACTTAGAAATTTTACAGACACACACAAACATGCCTGCATATTGAGGCTTAAATTGTTTCTACCTACTCTAATGGCTCAATCATTTCCTTGTGTTGATAGACTATATCTCCTCATTTCCTACAAAAATACCTAAGCCTCTAACCTTTTCTTCCTATTTGTAATGATCATGTTGATATTTCTTCTTTACTATTACTATGTCTATAAAAATAGTTCCCAAAATTCAATTTTGTTAGATATAATTCATGTACAAAATTTGTAGAATTTTTCTTACACATTCTAGAAATTATCTACATTGTCATTTGTTTTTAAATCAAGGCTACTATCCTTTTTCTTCTCAAATTATATAAAATTTAAATTTATTTCTCTAGAATATAGATATTAAGTCCATTCTCTTTTAAATTAGTGTTTTTATATCTATACCCATATTCAATTGTAAACTTATAGATAAAATTTATAGCCCTCTAAAAGTACTATTTTTTTCCTAATTTTCTACATTTCTCTTATTGGTGTAATCAATATCGAAGGCCAATTTCCTTCACCTATATAAGAAAATACAACAAGTACTATGTGTTTTGTTTTATTAGGTGCTAATTCTAATTGTGAACAATCGAAACCCTCCAACTTGATGCTTTGATCCTCCAATCAATTTCTACATAATTATAGAACTAATATCATTTCCATTTTCACAAATTTTCTAGACTATTTTTTTTTGGCTAAAATTTCTATTTTTCAAATGGAGAAAACATAGAAATTTTTTATTAGATGTGTTTATTTATATTATCGAAGAGATCAAATGTAATGTAAGAAAATATTCCCAGATTTGATGCCTTGGATCACTTTTACTCCATTTCTAGTCTTCCAAATCTCCTGGAATAATGGATTTTTACCTTTTTATTTAGTCGCCACTCCAAATTATTTGGAATCTAATGAAATCCTCTTCTATATTTCTTCACTTTTACTTTTATTCCATTGCGTACAAATTTCATGCTCAACCGATATCCTACCAATAAGTAACCCTTATTATTTGAAAACTACTAATTTCCACTTCTAAATTTATGGAGATGGATATATAATCCATCATCACTAACACTTTTGTAGCTCTTATCACTATGAAATTACACCTAAAGTGCCACTTCAATTTGACCTTGTATGCTCCTATTATTTCCGAAAGAAGAAATTGGCTCTAGAATTTTATAATTATTGTTTTTATTTTTAATTGTTCGTATCATGACATGGTTGACATGGAAATGGTGCCTACATGTCAATTTTTGATTTTTCCACCTCACACTCTAATCCTACATTTCATTTACCATTCACACACAATATATATTTATATGTCATGATTCCTCCGTCCCCCATCACTTCGTTACTTTTATTTACGTTCATTCACATGATTTATATATATGTATTTAACTTAACATACACACACAACCCAAGGAATGTTATCCATTTTTATGATAATTTCTCCCACGCACTATGCCACTTTAGTCAAGAGCTCCAACACACATTCACTAAGGAATATATACTACTAGGAATAAGTTATTTTTTGTTTTTTTCTTTAGTTGTAAATTAAATTTCCTCTTTTAGGTCAATAAATGCCATAAGCTCAAATATATTTCCCTCATAGTTTCATGGAAACAATTTTTCATTATTTATTACAATAATACTATGATAACCTAGGATTGGATCAGGAAACTCAAGGAAGTAAATGGACATTGGTGGATGAGATCCCCTTGCATGCTAAGAATCATAAAATATATTTGCATGCTAAATAAACATCACATAAATTCATAGAAAGTACACATATCTCACTTTGGAAACTAATCCTAAGCCAAAAGGACTTGAGATAATAATAAAACAAAGGTTTAATAAATAAAATGTTAAAGAAATTAGATAGCAGTTGTTGGACACCTAATCCATTAAGGGTTATGGTGTGGAATATGAACAATCATTGGAGTCCAAGATACCACTTGGAATATGAAAACCAAGGGTCATAAGACAATGTTTTAATATGTAAATATTTGTGAATAGAAAGCATATCACATTTACCTTAATCTTGTTTATCATTTGTGAGTGTTTAACATGGTATCAGAGTGCAATTTTTCTTCTGCCTTTGTAACTTCTCTTTGGCTCTGTCTGCATTCGCTGTCTGGCTCATCAACTATTTATATCTGCCATTCTAGATATCCTGACAACTTTGATGTTTCTTTCTTAGATATTTTCATATGTTGACTCAGTTTAGAACATTCCCTACCTATCATATGATTCTCTGCATTCCTTCAATATAACTATTTTTTAATACAAGGGTTTCAATGGATTTAGCCCAAATTACATATCATTTGAGGGACTTCCAACCACCTTCATTTGCAATCAATAATTCTGTTGATGTTAAAAATCCTAAAACGAATATAACACACCTCACTCCTATCATCATATTAGTCGTGCATGACCTTTGTAATAATTTTGTGAATTGTTTTTGGCGCCTTTTTTCTTCTCAAAAAGTATCCTAAGAAAGTCATGGTTGGCTTGGAAGTGTTAATGTTTGTAAAAAATATTCTTACAGAGTGAGTGGGGATCGACACTCTAAAATACCTCGCAACTATTTGTCGTTGTTCTTGAATGTCTGGGTGCTATGTATGACCCTATGATAAAGTCTCTTTGATGTATATAAAGTTTGACTTGGTGAAATGTACAAGTTGTTGGAAAATGGATTAGGGAAACATGTTTAAGTTTACATTCTCCTTGAAATTTACTTGTGACGTTAGGTTCTTCTTTAACTTGATTATGCTTACGTTATTATCATTAAATAAATTCCAAAATAATGAAGATCACATGAACACAAGATATATGCTCCAAGCTAGGGAAAAAAATCATAAGAACTTATCTTCTTATCAACTTCAAAGGAGACTTCCAAGGATAATATATAAAACAAGGATCCAAAAAATATCAAGTATACCAACTTGCCTTTCCACAAAATATTAGAAAATAAAAAAGAAGATTCTCTCTCTTCCTACAACTCAGTTCCAAGGAAAACCTAGTGGAGCCTAGGGAAATCACATAAGTGAACAATGGATAACATATATAAGGTATACATATGATCTTATAGCCACTTCATTCTTCTTATCTTGACCATAGATTATATGTGTGTTTTGTTACTTCAAGGTAGTCGAAGTACCACTTACATATACCTTTTCCAAGAGCTTCTTTAAGCCCTTCAAGGCCAACATGAGTTGGCTGGCCAAATTTTCATTAGGAGCCCTTTAGACACAGGCAATTACAAAAATAATATTACTTTCTTTGATCGAAGAGCCCAATAGGTTCTTTTACATAATTACAAACACACTTTGACTCATGGCAATACTAAAATGCATGAAATGGAGGTCTTGAGCTATTTTAACCAATGGCCCAAGCATGAAACCCATGCTTCAAAAATAATTTTTATTTTAGATTTTTATTTTTTTAATCAATACATAATAATTACATCATGATATGAGTCGAATGACAATTATGAATACTGAAACTAGTTACATTTTCCAACACTCCCTCTTAATTAAGGAGGTATTCATAATTTTCCAACTAGTAGGACAATAATCCCTTTGAAAAATTCTCATAAGAAGAGATCCATACTGATACACATCACTCATTATAGCCAACATTGTCACATTACTAAGGCCTTGATTTTTACACTTTATCTCTCACAAGATCACAACACAATGTTGGGAGGAATTCCATAGAACATCATACCACCTCGTGATGGTACATAGTCCACCTAGAATACCAAGAGTAATCCTTACACCAGACCATTCTTATCCAATTCCATGTTACTTAGGATATTCATCCTAATACATCATATTACATGACTCAAGAATTTATTTCCAATATGATCATCCAATCCAACATTATCCTTATTCATGTCCATGTAATTGACTTAGGATATCAATCCTAATCCTTCATAGTACCTGACACAAGGAGAACCAAACAAGTCATCATTCTCCCTATCCGTGATGCATGAACTATAATCACTGCTATTAGTCCTGGCCTAGTACATGACATAGGGAGAACCAACGTCTAGCCATACTCCCTCTCAATGAGGGAGGATATACCTATATTTCCTTTAATAAGAGAATAGATCTTTCTCCTATTCAAGGAGACTCATTTTACTCCCTTTCACACCTAGAGGATATTCCAAACTTCCTTAGACAAGTCATAGCCACAAGTACTCTTACATGTATTTGATAAAAGCACTAACTGTAAATTATTTATAGCCTGCATGACTCCCTCTTTCCTTTGCATCTCATTGTACAAAGAATTATTCCTTTCATGGTATCATGGATCATAAAGCCATATTATTATGATAGGTTCTAGGTTATCCATCTTGCACATCACTTTTGCCTTGACTTTGCCAATGAAGGCATTCTATTAAGCCTTCCCAAACTTCAAACTGATCATAGATTCCTTACAAATTTATATTCCTTCTTAACCTTCAAGTTATCTTCTCACACTGCTACCTTCTAATCGCAATATGAGCACATCTTGATCTCGATATATGCTAGGTAATATATGTTGAGATTTCCCTGAACATCCACAAGGTTGAAATTGCCTCAAATTTCATCATGTATACTTGTAACATATTTCCAGGTAGCAAAATAACATGTTAACTAGATGGCCAATAATAGATATTAACATCAATATTACCTCACCATGACGATCATCTCAATAAAGAATCAACGTGCTCAGGTCAATCTTCATATTAGTCTACCTTTATGCATCAAACTGCCTAAGGATCCAACTTGATTTCCAAGTTACCATTTTTCCTTTGATACCATCAGTTCCCTTAGGGTCTTTACAGTTCCCTCCATTCATCATGCACATCATGGTATAAGATCAATTTTTCTTAGCCAACCTTCTCATTATGTACCAGAAATATTCATTGACAAGTACCACCAAGAAAAATATACAAGTACAAGAGCATGATTATGATTTTGAAAATCTAGGGATTCCATGGTATCTTAGAGAGGGAGAATTCCTAGGGTTTTAAAGTAAAAACCCTAAATATTTCCTAGGGACATGATGTCATACCATAGATTTTATTCAATTCCATTCTTGCTAGGATTTTACACACACCCTTACTACCTAAAAACCTTAGAAACCAAAATCAAGGGTTTCAAAGAGGGAATAAACAAATTAGGCCTAACGTTTCTTTCTTGGCTATGGTTTTCTATTCCAAGAACTATATAGGGTATATAATCCCTAGATACCAAAGACCTTCAACAAGATGAAGACTACAAACCCTAGAGTCAAAACATGTCTAAAAACCATAAAAAAAATTCATGTTAGATATTTATGTTTAAAAACAATTGTATGTACATTATGGTCAAGGAATACATACCTTATTCCTTCATGATCACTGGAAACATGCTGCAAAGCCTTCTTCTATATGCGACAATATTCTTACTATTTTCAAGAGTGAAAAATCCAAAGATGTCAAAGCCAAAGGTTGCCTTCAAATGTACTAATACTTCCATTGATGTCACCATGCCAAATCAAGTTTCTCTTCAGAAGGTGACTAAAAATTTCATACTCCTACAGTCCTAGAATTTGATAAAAAATAATCTTCTTAAATCTTGATTTTGAACTATGGGTTTGGTGCCTATCTTGGAATTTCAAACTTTTGATTTCCTCACTACAGCTTTAGCCTAATAGGTAGGGTTTTTCACATTCATTATATTATATGTTTTAAAAAATATTTCACACAGGTCAACCTAATAGGAATTCCTTCGCTGGCTTTTAGGACTATTTCTAGTCCACAAGGGATACTTCAAATTGATCACTCTTTTAAATGAAAAAACCTCAGCCTAATCTAGGATTCTTGGACCTATGAAGGTGATAACACTACAAAAAAATGAGGAAATAACACTTAAAATTACACCAAATTTTAGTGTTTTTTCAGTTAATGAATTGGACACCTTTCCCGGTGCAAAAATGGGTGCGACTAGGTATGTTTTTACTAGCGCCATATTTTATTTTGTAAATTTCCCCAGAAACAATATTTCTGAAAATAGTGCCAGAATAATAGTGCCATAAATAATACCAAAAATATCAACTAAAATAGCATCCCACAAATTTCTTGGAATTGCGCTGGAAATAACGTCGTAAATAGTACTAGGAATAATGCCATAAACAATAGCTGGAATAAAACCATTTTAGAATAAAAAATAGTGCTAGGAATTGCTCTCAATTTGGTTTCCAATTTTTCTTCGCGTTTTGCTTCCAGTTTTTCTTCTAGTGTGGCTACCGATATTTCTTCCCATTTTTCTTCTAGTGTCCCTTCCAATTTTTCTTCTTGTATGGCTTCCTATTTTTCTTCTATTTTGGCTTCCAATTTTTCTTCCAGTGTGGCTTCCAATTTTTATTCTAGTTTGGCTTCTAGTGTGGCTTCCAATTTTGCTTCTAGTTTTTCTTCTAGCATGGCTTTTAGTTTTTCTTCTAGTGTGGCTTCCAATTTTGCTTCTAGTTTTTCTTTTAGCGTGGCTTTTAGTTTTTCTTCTAGTGTGGCTTCCAATTTTTCTTGTAGTGTGGCTTCAAATTTTTCTTCCAGTTTGGATTCTAGTGTGGCTTCCAATTTTGGGTCCAATTTTTCTTCTAGTGTGGCTTCAAATTTTGTTTCCAATTTGGTTTCCATTGTTGCTTATTTTTTTGCTTCTAATCATAGGAAATAACACCCGGTTTAGTGCTAGATTGAGCCAGGCTTAGTGCCTGATGTATCACATGCTTTAGTGCCAGGATATGAATCCAATTTGGTTTCTAATTGGGATTGTATTTTTTATTCTAGTGAGGCTTTCATTGTTTCTTCCAAAAAATGATTATTGTTTTTGATATAATTAAATTAATATGTTTTATTTCAATTTAATTTGTTAAACATATCATGTATCTTACATTATTTATATGATTATACATCATATGAACGCATAGAATGTGAAAGCATATTATTGACGATGTACACTTGTTTTTATACGATGTCAAGCTAGTCACTGGGACCTACAGTTAGCTGGTTCATGCCTAATACTTATGCTCATTCAACACAAACTCAACTGCCTTCCTCTCACTGAAGCCAATAACTCAGACTGACATTATTAGGATAAAATTTATAAATAATTTTCAGGGAAACAAACATCCATACAATTAACAACATCATTATACTTAAATCTTCTCCTAAATAGAATCTACAACATCCAGTATATATAAAATAAGAAGATAATTATTGTAACATGATCATCATCGATAAATAAAAAATTGAAGCATATATATATATATATATATATATAATTTAAGTAAATTTGACAACATCCATCATGAGAAATAAATCAAAACCATCGTATTTAATAAATATGCATCCAATTCATCAACTAATTTTAACATATAAAAATTAACGAGTCAATATTGAAAAGATCGTCATCATATATTTCTTTGGAGGCTCTCTCATTAAAATTAGAAGAGGTGTCAAATTGAATCATTTTAAGGACCCTAATACAAGACCAAATCTACAAAGAATCCAATTGATCATGGATAAATTTGCAATTATGGAGCAGTGAAACCATTCCAGTAGGACGAAGCGGACAAGGCTTCTATGGAGGAACTCGACCAAAAAAAATGTGGAGGGAGTCTGGTAGTTAATTTCATATTAATATAAAGTTGTATTATGTTATATAGGTATGTAAGTATTAACGGGGTATTTTGGAGAAGTAAATATGAAAAGGAAAAAAACATTATTGCATACCCAAATATACTAGCGAGAGCAATTTTGGAGGACTCTAGAAATTTTGATGCTTTTGAATGTGATGCACTGGCTAGATTCTAGTTTGATAATAGAAATATACCCATTCCTTAAAAAAAAATAACTTGTGAAAATTATGGATGTCCAACAATCGACATAAGTCAAAATGATACATCATGTACAAATGATATAAAAAAAAAATGATGAATTATGTAAGACAAAATGATACAAGTCAATATAATACATCATGTCCAAATGATATAAGTTGAAATGATACATGTAAAAATAATGCAACTCAATTATATGGTATAAGAGGTGGTGAAAATGATACATATGATAGTAACCATGAAAATCGATGTCATAAAAATATATAAAAAATGATCCATGATGCAGTCTATATGATCATGAATGTGAATAGTCGCTATCAACAACTACTATTGAAAAGTTAACAAGAAATGTGTGTCGAATTTAATTTTCCCTTAATTAAATTGGACAATAAATTGTAATCTTATCTCATAGTCACTTGTAATAGTTAACTGAGTGTGATAGACTTAGTTAGCTCATGAAATTCGAGTTGAGGGTGGTTGGGGAGGCATGTAGAGTGAATCTATTTGTTTTAGAGTCCAAGTTGCAGTTATTGTATTAGTTTAATGCATGAAAAATCAATTAACTCAATTAAGTGAGTTAAAGTTAGTCTAAATATTTGTAACTGATTGTTGCGGTAGTGAGAGATCAAGTGAATTAAATCACATTTAATTCACATGAAGTGATTTTTCAAGTGACTGATGATTTAATATTAATAGCTACATGCATGTCAGTTCTGATGAAGACCCAGTTGAGACAGAGGTTAAAGGGATGTTATCTATCAGTTGTATTATTAGTAAATTTCCAGCGTGAAATTAAAATACCATAGGATTGCCCATGATGTATTTCATAGTTTTGGAAGGTTGAATTTCCTAATTAATAGGGGTCAATTGTTCTTAGAATTGTGTAAGCAAGGTAGGCTGAGTAGAGGCAGGAAATTGGCTAAGTGTTGGTCGATTTTTTATCGGATCAGTGTGAGACAGTTGGTAGAGTGCAACAGACTCTTATGATAAGAGTGTGTTGTATTGTTTCATGATTCCTTGGTTGATTATACAATAAAGATAGAGGCATTTTGAGCAGCAAGTTTTCCCCAAGAAAAATATTTGTGTTGTGTGATTGATTTGCTTCTTTCTCTTACTTGGTGTGATTGTGTAATCATGTTTATTTTCCATATATAATGTAGAAGGATTCATTATATGATTTTAGTATATTACATGATCGGATTGAATCCATTGGTGTAGTTGCTACATGGTATCAGAGCACCATAAATCACTATAGTGGAGAATAAATTGAGTTTGTGATGAACAACATTCGAATTTGCAAAAAAATTCTTTGGTGCGAAAGGAAGATCAAGATGGCTTTCAATGGGTTAATATTGCAATATGCACTCAAGGGAAGTTCTAATTATATTGCATGGAAAGACAGAATGGAGGAAGTTCTAGAGGACAACGGGTTGAAAGAATTTATCGACACTGATATTCCAAGGCCTGCAGTAGTAGGCGTTGCTCTTCTTGATGCTTGGAAAAAGAAGGTTGCAAAGGGGAGGAGGATCTTATTAGAGGGAGTTCAAGATCATATTGTCTCGAGTCTCCATGGAAAGGTGACTCCATATGCAATGTGGAACGCCTTGACAGATCTGTTTCAGAACAACAATGACCACATAAAATTGGCACTAAAGGACAAGCTCAGGAAAATCAAAATGGAGAAAGGGGCCACTATTCCAAAATACTTGACCAAGTTCATCCAATGTCAAGATGAGCTTGGAAGTGTCAAGACTACTACAACGAATAATGACTTGGTGAGCCTAGCACTTCTAGGCCTTCCCAAGAGCTGGAATAGTTATTGGGACTCTATCAATGGGAGGGAGAAGCTACCATATTAGGAGTGACTTTGGTTGGATTTGGTACAAGAAGAATTTAGGTGGAATACTAGATATGAATCCTCATCCAAGACAGATGATGAGGAAAATTGTGCCTTGGCTGGTAAGGCAACGAAGGGAAAGGGAAAGAAATACTATTCCAAATATGAGACCAACAAAGAAGGAAAGAAGCATGATGTGTCCAGAGTGAAATGTTTTCACTACCACGAGCATGGACATTATACCAATAATTATCCATAGAAGAAGAAGAACAACAAGAAGGCTTCAGGATCTGAATTAGGTGATGCTTTAGCTTCACAGTTCATGTTGGAATTCTCACTCATCGCATGCGTGGTGTTTAGTGTGATGGGATCAATGTGGTACTTGGATAGTGGTGCATATTTCCACATGACAGGAGAAAAATAACTCTTTATTAGCTTGGAGGAGAAGGATCTTCATATGCACATCAAGATGGGTGATGATGGGAGGTATAGCGCTATCAAGATTGGTGCAGTTACTTTCCAGAGATAGTCAGGTAAACCTTTATTATTAAAATATGTCATGCATGTAACATTCTTGAAAAATAATTTAGTTTTAGTTGCTATGTTGGAGGATAGAGGATATCATGTGGTTTTCAGTGAAGGGAAAGCATTCCTTTGTCAAAAAACCACAGGACATGTTATGAATATTGGGGTTGATGTGAAAAATCTCTACAAAATTGATGTAGATGGCTGCGTATCATTTATGAGTAAAGAAAATAGAGTGGTGAGTCAGAATGAGGGTGAGTTATGGCACAAGAGATTGGGCCATCTACACCACAGTTCTTTGAAGGTCATGCAATAGATTTCTATAAGGCTTCCAAAGGGTACTCTTGCATATATAGACACATGCAAGGGATGTACCATGGGGAAGTATACAAAGGAAAATTTTCACGAGAATGAGAAATGAGAAGCAAAAATCCTTGAGAGAGTTCATTCAGATGTTTGTGGACCATTCTCTACAAATTATACAACAAAGCACATGTATTATGTGATTTATGTTGATAATTTTTCTAGAAAGTGTTGGATCTACTTCATGTAGAAGAAATATCAGACGTTCTCAAATTTTTTTGATTTAAAAGCACTGGTTGAGAATGATACAGGGAATTAGGTGAAGGCTCTAAGGAGCGAAAATTATGGTGAGTACATATCCAATGAATTCAAGAACTTTTGTGCCAAATAAGAAATTAACAGAGAGTTGAATCATAACCCACAACAGAATGGGGTTGCAGAAATAAAGAACAGAACAATTGTGAGTGTGACATGAGTTATGTTACACGATCAGGGCCTACCATTGCATCTGTGGGTAGTGGCATGCAACACAGAGGTATTTGTGTAGAACCATAGTCCTCTTCGGATACTTGGTATGAGTAAACTAGAGGAGGATTTTTCTGGTAAGAAACCCGATGTTTCATATTTTGAATTTTTTGGCTCATCTGTCTATTGCCATGCAACCAAATATTCCAGAAATAATCTAGAACCAAAAACAGATATTGGGATATTTTTGGGGTACATTGATACTCCCCACAACTACGGGGTGTATTTTACGAAAAACAAGATGAAAGTTGTTAGGCGTGATGTAAAATTTTATGAGGAGAAAACCATCTGATTGTCCCTTGAAAGGGAGATTGATTTGCACGAAGATGAGGAACTCTTAGTTCCAAAGGACGAGCCTCAAGATGTGGGGCAGCCACATGAGGAGGATCATGGAGTGGAAAAAATCACTCATGTAGAGCCATACACCATACATGGTAGGAGGCATGCCACAAAGGCTGATATATTGAGACTTGATGTGGCAGAACATGTAGGAGCACCTACATCACAGCGTAGACATAGACAATCACCAGACAGGTATACTGGATACATGGTTCCTATGAGAAAGTTTATTGTGAAAAAACCATCCTCTTTTGAGGAATTAATGTAGCAACCAACTTGGGTTGATGCCATGGTTGAGGAGTATGACTCTATTGTCAGGAAAAATGCATGGGAATTTGTCCCAAGATTAGTCGGGAAGTCAGTGGTTGGATATAGATGGATCTATAAGGTGAAGCAGGAAGCATACGTGAGTGTGGAGAAGTACAATGCTATATTTTTAGCCCATGGATTCTCACAGGTTGAGGGGATTGACTATGATGATACCTTTGCACCAATTGCATGGTACTCAATGATTAGATCTATCCTTGCACTCTTAGCGAAGATGGGTTGGAAGATACCTCAAATGGATGTGAAGACTACATTTATTAATGGATTTATTGAGGAAGAATTGTACATTGAGCAGTGAGAAGGTTTTGATACCTTTGACAAGGAGTCACATGTGTGCAGACTCAAGAGAGCACTGTATGGGCTGAAACAAGCACCTCATGCTTAGTACACCTAGATTGACAACTATTTCACTGGGTTGGGCTTGACGAAGAGTGAAGTGGATGAGAACCTGTACCCCATTGTGGTTAATGGTAAGCTTCTGATTATTTTACATAATGTATATGATCTTATTCTGACAGGTGATGAGAAGCTCATAAATTATTGCAAAGAGGATCTTGCAAGAGAGTTTGAGATGAAGGGCATGGGACTCCTTCACTATTTCCTTGGTTTGGAGATATGGAAATAGGATGGGGAGTTATTTTTTTGTCAAGGAAAGTATGCCAAAAATATTCCGAGGAAGTTCCACATGGAGATATGTAAACCCATGGAGATTCCTCTTGCAGGAAACTGGAGGAAGGAGGATGCTACTTTAGGTGAGGTAGTAGATGCTACTGTTTACAAGAAACTTGTGGGTTCACTCATGTACTTGGTGAGCACATGACCATACATATGCTATGTAGTTAACCAAGTTAGTCAAGATATGGTGAAGCTGACCAAGCTTTTGGAAGGCGAGGAAGCATGTCTTGAGATATCTCAGGGGCACTACAGAGTATGGATTATGGTATAGCCGAACAAAGGGAGTGAAGTTTCAAGGCTTAAGTGATGCAGATTGGGTAGGCAGTCCATCATAAATTAAGAGAACATCAGGAGGGATCTTCAGCATAGGATCGACAATAGTTTCTTGGTACAATAGGAAGCAAAGATTAGTTTCACTTAGTTCAGCTAAGGCAAAGTACATGATAGATAGTCAGGTGGCATGTGATGCCATATGGATGAGGAAGATACTTGTTGGTTTGTTTGGTCATCAAATGGATCCAACAATGATACAATGTGATAACCAGAGTTGCATAAAACTCTCGGTCAATCCAATATTCCATGACAGGTCCAAGAATATAGAAATCTAGTATCACCATCTCAAATATTGTGTTCAGAGACGCATTATGTTACTTCAGTACATTCGCATAGAGGATCAGGATGCAGATTTTCTAACGAAGGCACTCCCTAAGAGAAAATTAGAATACCATAGAGGATCGGGGTAGCTGATGTTCCCTTTCTTGTTGAGAGGAAGTGTTGAAAATTCAACAAGAAATGTGTGTCTAATTTAATTTTCCCTTAATTAAATTGGACAATAAATTGTAATCTTATCTCATAATCACTTGTAATAGGTAACTGAGTGTGATAGATTTAGTTAGCTCATGAAATTCGAGTTGAGGGTGGTTGGTGAGGCATGTAGAGTGATTCTATTTGTTTTAGAGTCCAAGTTGCAGTTAGTGTATTATTTTAATGCATGAGAAATAAATTATCTCAATTAAGTGAGTTAAATTCAGTCTAAGAAGTTGTCACTGATTGTTGCACTAGTGAGAGGTCAAGTGAATTAAATCAGATTTAATTCACATGCGGTGATCTGTCAAGTGAATGATGATTTACTATTAATAGCTGCATGCATGTCAGTTCTAATGAAGAACTGGTTGAGACAGAGGTTAAAGGGATGTTATATATGAGTTGTATTATTAGTAAATTATCGACGCACAATTAGAAAACCATAGGATTACCCATGATGTATTGCACAATTTTGGAAGGAAAAAATTCCTAATTAATAGGGATCAATTTCTCTTAGAATTGCGCAAGAAATGAAGATTGAGCAGAGGTAGGAAATTGGCTAAGTGTTGGTCAAATTTTACCGGATTGGTGTGAGACAGTTGGTAGAGTGAAATAGACTCTTGTGATAAGAGTGCATTGTATTGTTTCATGAGTCCTTGGTTGATTATACAATAGAGATAGAGGGGTTTTGAGTAGCAAGCTTTCCCTAGGAAAAATATCTATGTTGTCCGATTGATTTGCTTCTTTCTCTTACTTGGTGTGATTGTTTGATTGTTTTTATTTTCCACAAATATTGTAGAAGGATTCCATATCTTGTTTTATTATATTACATGATCAGATTGAATCCATTGCTGCAATTTCTACAACTACCTCATGATCATCATCACCATTGTGATCATCATCATCATTATCATATTCCGTATTGGCATTGACCTTGTTGTCATATGTATTTATGTCATCTTCAATAAACATCTATCATCTCATATAATGAAAATATCTTATTTATTTCATGGAATAATTAAATGATTTTTTATATATCTAATATTACAACATATGAAATGAAACAATAATCATATTACATTATATCAAAGTGCACATATGATAATAAAATTTCAAATAAGTTACAATTAAGATGTTGTAACAATGGATGTTATAACAATGAATGTTGTAACAACAAGACATTTCATATTGCTTGTCAGAGCTTGAAATTGGGAAGCCAAATAAGTGTTTCTACCACCAAACACTACACCAACACTTGGGGGATCAAGAAAACAAGTTGAGAAGCACAAACATAGGTAACAACAGATTGAGATGCATATGTTGTAACATCATACGTTGTCAATGTCAAATTTGTTGAAAATGTTGTAACACCTATTACTGTTGAAAATGATGTAACTTATATAAAATATGATGCTATAACAACTATTACTATTGAAACTATTGAAATAGTGACCATCATAGCGAATGATGTAATAACAGATGATGTAACAATAGATGTACCAACAAATGTTGTAAAAATTGAGGGGGAAGAAAGTTGTTTCATATTTATTGTCAAAGCTTGCAAGTGGGAAACCAAAGAGGTGTTTCTTCCACCCAAAACTACACAAAACTTGGGGGATAAAGAAAACAAATTTAGATGCACAAACATAGGTAACAATAGATTGAGAAGTAGATGCTATAACAACGGATGTTGTAACAAAAAATGTTGTAACTATAAATGACATAATAGATGCTATAAAAAAATATGTTGTAATAGAAAACCTTTCCATATTACTAATCAAAGCTTGAAAGTGGGTAGCCAAAGAGGTGTTTCTTCCACCCAACACTACACCAACACTTGGGGATCAAGAAAACAAATTGAGAAGCACAAACATAGGTAACGACAGATTGAGAAGAATATGTTGTAACATCATATGTTGTAAGAATAAATGTCATATCAACATGTCAATGTTAAATATGCTAAAAATGTTGTAGCAGATGATGTTGTAACACCCATTATTGTTGAAAATGTTGAAATTGTTGTGAAAGGTGATGCTATAAAAACCACTAGTATTGAAACTACTGAAACAATGACCATTACATTGGATGTTGTAACAATAGATGTTGTAATAATTGAGGGCATAGAAAGCCATTTCATTTTTATTGTAAAAGCTTTAAAGTGGGAAACCAAAGAGGTTTCTCTACCACCCAACTCTACACTAACACTTGGGGGATCAAGAAAACAAATCGAGAAGAAACAACGTTGGTAACAATGGATTGAGAAGCATATGTTGTAACAGTGGATGTGTAACATCACCCAACCCCTCATACTATTAGAGGAATGTGGTAAAACTTATTTATTTATTTTTTTCCTCCAAACTCTACTTGACTTCCCAAGTCGTCATAAGGTCCTCACAATTAGATTTGTTACTCTACATGATTATATATAAGGCCCTGCTGAATGTAATGATATACACTCACCACATTAGCCCATCGTTGACCTGTCAAGACGGTCCACTTTTGACCAATCACAAAACTTCTGGGCTGGTCTATCAGCCAGCTCATCCTGAGTGACATCATCCCAATCGATATGATAGCTGTACACATAAACCTCTGGGGTAATCTTACACATTTTCACCTCCAAGCCACATTGTCACTTCCTCATCCAATTGCATTAAAGGAAAAATTAGGCCGCACCAATGAAGAGTCTCCACGACCAGGGTTTGGAGCGGTGCATGTTTTTTCCAAATTTTCATTATAATTTTAGGGATTTACCTCCTATGCCTGTCGTAAGAGAAAGTCTCGACTCAACCGTAATTTCTCTAAGCTGGTTATTTAAACCATGAATATGTCTCAAACGTCTTGCAAACCTCCGTATCAATGCCATGGCTCATTATTTGGTGCCAAAATTTATGGTTTATTAAGGTTACCTATGGTGCTAGCCCTCCAGATCTTGAGCCAAGGGGAAAGCCTCTAGAATTTGATTGCTTAAATGTTTTCCTTAAAATACATTTTTTGGGCATTGTGAAGTGAAATCATCAGACATAAATCCAATGGAATCAATATGTATTAGAAGCTCTCCATTTAAGTCATATAACTCATTTTTGTTCTCATCCAAATATGTTATATCCTCCACATTGATAAAGTTTACATCTGAGATATCGCCTCCAAAGGCAATGTTTTTTGAAATAATAAATATAAAAAGAGCTATGTACTTCCTCAAACTGGAAATAGTCTGTACATGCATAAACATACATATGTACTTTTTTGAAAATATATATGTACATACATATTTCTTAAAAAATATATATATGTACTTTTTTCATCTACTTCGAGAACTGATCCAGTGCAAATAAAGTAATAGTTGATTGATGATGACATGGGCTTTTTCCTTTTTTCCTTGCCACCATCCTTGATTAAGTGCTATAGGGAGTAGGAAGGTATAGGTATTAATGCAGGTGTGACAAGTGGTGTAGTTGGATTTGTGCGATAAGCCACAAGGGAACCTATGAAATGGGAGAGATTAGGACAACTGGGCAGCCAGACTGCTTGACTCATAATGGTAACATATAATGAGTAAGGAAAAATATAGTCCTTGGAAACTTATATCAAGAAAGGAAATATATAAATAATGTATTTAGATTTTTCCTGTTTGGAAGCACACAAAAAAGGAGGCAAGTTATAAATATGTATTTGTAATATATTTAAAAAGAATATATAGGCTCGTGATAATACAAGTGATTGCTAGAGTATTTTATATTATTTTTGTGTGTGTTTGATTCATTAATTCTGACCAGAGTTTATAAGATCCAGTTGAGAGGTGAGGCTCTCTAAGCATCACCTCTGATAATTATAGATCAATTGGTATTAGAGAAAGTCATTCCTTGGGGCCTGATATAATGAGGAAGGAAATGTCTAGTCCTAGGAAACTTATCTCAAGAAAGGCAATATCTAAATAATGTATTTAGTTTTTTCTTATTTGGAAATTCACAAAAAATGAGTCAAGTTATAAATATGTATTTGTAATCTCTTTAAAAAGGTTATCAAGCCTCGTGATAATACAAGAGAATTTTAGAGTCTTTTATCTTATCTTGTGTATATTGTGTGATTCATTTGTTTCTAAGTCGAGTTTTTGGAAGATGCATCTGAGAGGTGAGGGTCTCTAAGTCTCACCTCTGATCAATTTCAGATCAACATTGGTGTGAGTAATGGCCATAGTCCCACCAAAATAAATCATCGATTATTGCTATCCTATTTAGAGATATCTTGTGTTAGATAACAACAATTCTATCTATGTTCGGGCTAAAGTAAACCTATTTCCTCTATTTATTCAAGTGAAGGTAAATATAGTTGTCCAGAGGTAAGGTCTAGTATGACGATGGAGTGGGTCTAAGCCGTGAAAAATTCTTTTCCTATGGATGTAGAAAGGTGAAGGCATCGAAAGGGGTGAGCAGTATAAGAGGCTCTTTATAACATCAACCAAGGTCTGTGAAACTAGGATTGCTACTTTTCTTTTACAAATAATAACTATCATTAAATAAATGTGTTAGATCTCACAAATGCAAATTTTTTTTACCTTAATTATCATATATTAAGCTAACTAACCCAAGCATACAATGACAAAAATATAGTATTATCCCACTTCAATTGGTGTCATCAATTCTAAATTCTTCTCCCAACTTGAATCCCTTGTATTATTGTTAAATTAATATCTACACAAGATCATAAGATTGAAATTCATTCAAAAGTGCCATTCCAATTTAGGTATTGTAAAACCTAGAATTATTAGGTACTGTAATGTAAAAATTAAATTTCTTCCTAGAGGAAGAAAGTTCACAAAGATTCCAATGTATTAGATACAATTTTTTTTTTTTGTGTAATATAAAATTGTAAATGATTTTAATGCTTGTAGTATTTTTGTTGAAGGTATATACTAAGTAGAAACTAAACATGTAAGTAATGGGTAACAACAAAATATCACAACCACATGTATCTCTCATATTGCTACTCATGATATCAACTCCATTCCATCTTATGACTAGATAGTGAAAAAAAAAATAAAAATAATACACCTTTGAATTGTTGCTCATATCTTCATTTGTGGCAATGTGTTCTTGCCAATATGAAGAAATTTGTAAGTTGGAAATACTAGGTTGTACAACAACTCCCTTGAAAATACAAAATAAATGTCAAGTCAGTTCAAAGATATACCACTCATATGAATACAAATATGGTAATTAGTGTTGTGCATTATGGAGAAAAAAAATGCATCAAATTGAAAGTAACTTACCTTGAATGTTAAATGTAATATTACCATTTTGAGCTATTTGCTTCTGATAGTTGTTCCACTTCAACATCCAAATTGATACTACTTGTCCTACACATATTGATGAGACCACTGAGGCAAACTTACATTAAGTTTGACCAAATATTAAATTTAATTGCATGAATATATAATAATTAAAAGGAATTGAGTACAGGAATACTTGAATGAGCTCCCCTTGGTTTCAAGAATAAATTATTGTATTAGTTTAATCTTGGAGAAAACCTCCCTCCACTCAATGAAGTGGCAGTGAATTCAGCATTGATTTTTTTTCTTTGTTGGATTTTTGGTTTTTTGCTCCAAGTTTATCCAAATCCTAATTTATTCTCTATTGAACAGGACCAACCACATGAAGGTGGAATCTCTCATGACCCCTCCCCCCTCTCACGTCACTCTCAATTCCCTAGTACACAAAATATCTACTATATAGGAAATAGTTGAAAGTAAGACATTAAGATACATAAGAAAAAAAATAGAAAACATTCATTCATTCATTCATTTATTCTTTCATTCACAGATCCCCAAAATATTTCATCTCAATAAATTTGATCATAAAAAATATGTTTATATAATTTGAAAAAGGTCATGTACATAAAGAAACATATATAAATTATTCATTAACATATAACATTCATTCATTCTCTAATCATAGACAAAAAATACTTCATCTCAATAAATTTCATCTTGCTTGTCAAAGCCTAAAAGTGGGAAACCAAAGAGGTGTTTCTGCCACCCAACACTTGGGGGATCA
This sequence comes from Pinus albicaulis, assembly GCA_034641835.2. Classification (NCBI taxonomy): domain Eukaryota; kingdom Viridiplantae; phylum Streptophyta; class Pinopsida; order Pinales; family Pinaceae; genus Pinus; species Pinus albicaulis. The sequence continues at coordinate 239,261,309 of CM076574.1, read as the reverse complement.
AGAAAACAAATTGAGAAGCACAAACATAGGTAAAAAATATTGATAAGGAGATGTTGTAACAACGAATATTGTAACAACAAGCCATTTCATATTGCTTGTTAGAGCTGGAAAGTGGGTAGACAAGGAGGTGTTTCTGCCACCAAACACTACAACACTTAGGGGATCAAGAAAAAAAATTGAGAAGAAAAAAAATAGTTATCATATTGTTAAAAAATAGATGCTATAACAACGGATGTTGTAACAACAAATGCTATACCAACATGTCAATGCTAAATATGCTGAAAATGTTGTAGCAACGGATGGTGTAACACCCATTAATATCGAAAATGTTGAAACTACTGTAAAAGCTAATAGTATAACAACTGCTACTTTTGAAACTACTGAAACATTGACCATTACAATAGATCCTGTAATAGCAGATGTTTTAACAATGAATGTTGTAACAACAAATGTTGTAAAAACGGATGTTGTAACAACACATGTTCTAACAATTGAGGCGGTAGAAAGCCATTTAATCTTGCTTGTGAAAGCCTGAAAGTGGGAATACAAAGAGGTGTTTCTGCCACCAAATACTACACCAACACTTTGTGGTGTTGTAACATTTTCTTGTTACATTGAAAATTTCAAAATTTTGATTAAAATTTCAAAAAAAATGTTTTTATTGCACTTTGTAATAGTTTGCGTGAAAATATATAATGCCATAATATATTATTTTGTTTTATTTTAATACATAAAATGTCAAATCACCGCACACTATCATTTTATCTTGGCGAATTTTCACATTTTGGTGATCGATGAATTTTGTTGTATTGCATGGACTATCCAATTTCTCGACATTTAACGAATGGGTTGGGGGGGTGGGGTGCATAAAAAGTTGTTTCTCCAAATTTTTTTTTTCAATGTGGCAACGACATATGAATTGTGCACCCCACCCCCCCTCACTCATTACCACTTACTTCCTACCCCCTGTGTAAAAGACCATTCCCAGTTTTTGTTAATAAAAATTAACCGCCATGATTTTATTGACCATTTTCCATTTAATTCTTAACAAAAATTTTGGTGTTGAAGACAAAGGAAAAGTGTTAAAATGTTCTAGTAAAAATCAATAAATTCTACAGAAAATTTTCTATTATGAAAGAGAGATGTCTTACATCATTTAAGAATTCATATGGCCATATGGTAACAAAATACCAATATGAAATATTATTTAAGAGAGAGGTAGGTTAAAGGACAAATTTTGCTAGAATCAAAGTAGATATTTGCAATCATAATATGCTTCAAATGTTATCTTTCGAGCTGAGGTGGGAAGTAGTTGAAGTAATAACACAATTACGAGTCTTCGGAGATACCCTTACTACCATAAAAAAATGTATTAAATGATCTGAAAACAAGGACCTTGACCCAAACCCAACTATGCAAAGACAAGTTTGAAAACATAGAATTTTATCATATTAAAAGGGAAAATAATATGTCGGCGTATGAGCAAGCTAATCGGGCCATCATCATGGAGCAAGGTGAAATTAGGAAGGACGAGAACACATATTTCAAATGTCACATCCCATGAACATTTATAAGTGGAAAAGGCTGGAAGAATATGGAGAAGGGTGAACTGTTTGATAGGATGATTAATTACCTAAGTTAATCCTTGGCACATTTTTTTTTTTTTGTGGCGGGAGTCATGGTGATAGACTGGATCTGTCAATATCATGATGAATAATTAAGAGGAATCAAGATAGGATTAAGGACAACTAGGATTTCGTAAGCTGATATTTAAGGCAATGATGCAATGAAGGAATTGTGTTCTCTAAGCTCGAGGAGGATCACCTCAGGTAGATCATGCAGGAATTCATCTTAGAGCAAGAAGGAATGAAAATTAATTTGGTTGCAGGGAGTGCACTACTGAATAGCATTAAAATGAAGGGACATCTCACACTGTCAATCTGGAGCATATTTTAGCTATAAGAACATGGCTATTGAGGGAATATGTTGTTAGGTCCCTATATTACTAGTGTAGTCCCTTATTTTTATTAGTGTAGCCCTCTTATTGTTATTTTTGTACCCCTCTAGTCCCCATATTGTTATTATTATTCCCCATAAAACCCCACTATTGTTATTTTTGTGCCCTTATATTATTATTGTTAGGTTAGCTAGGATTATATTGTGACCCCATGGACTCCTACATTAGCAGAATTTTGAGGTCTAAAATGGGCCTCCTAAGAAAAATGTACAACCAAAATAAACTTTATGAAAACCAATAAGATTCAAGATGATGATGTCAACCATGGGGGATGATTCACCATTTTTGAAGTAAAAAGTTAAGAAAAATAAAAAAATAATACAATAATAAAACTACTTTTTCAACTCGTATTTTCAACTTATCTCCTTAGGGTTTTACTCAAATTTCGAGCGAGAGTATTTGTTGGATGAAAAATTTAATTCCTCATCTAAGGAGTACCCATGTTGCATACTTTTGATGGATCCTGCTACACGAAAAATGAGAAATACATGAAAAAGGTAATTGCAATAACATTTTTCATGTATTTCTCATTTTCTGTGTAGAAGAGTCCATCAAAACTATGCAACACAGGTACTCCTTGGATGGGAAATTAAATTTTGCATCCAACGAGTATTCCTGCTCAAAATTTGAGTAAAAATTTAGGGAGATAAGTTCAAAATACGAGTTGAAAAAGTAGTTTTTCCTTTTTTCCCTCTAAAATTTGATGTTGTAATCAAATCTTATTTTATTATTTCCACTATAATTTTATAATTTCCTTAGGAGGCCCATTTAGAGCTCAAAATTCCCCTAATGATATATAGAAAGGAGGTTTTGTCATTTGAATCATCCAAGAATTGTTCATTTATGTAATGTAAAGGATGTTTCCCCCTCGAAGTCACTGATTTCTAAGGCGATGATCTCTGTTTTCTTCTTTTTGGAAGTTGGTAACATAACATTTGGTATCAAAGCTTTGGATTCTAGGGTTTTAATGCTTCAAACAGGACATCATGGCTTTTTTTCTATAACGTTTTTTCTACGAAGGTTCAGAAGCTAAAACAAAAACCCATTTGTGAAGAAATCCGGATGAATATTGTATAAAAATTTCAGATCTTGGTTCACAATATTTTCGGAGATATGATATATGGAAGTTAGGGTTTTTGCAGGATCCCAGATTTCATCTCAAAGTTTCAACCTTGGGAAAATCGTCATAACTCTCTCTCTGTCCATTAGATTGGAATTTTGTAAAAAGTGGCCAAATTACAGAGACTGTAGTTCACTGTGTATCAATTTCAGAGCCGAAGGAGGAAATAGTCACATGCGTTGGAAAGTGTAACTAGGTTCAGTCTTCATATTGACTATGTAACTATGTATTTATGTAATTAAGAAGGAAAACATAATGAAATATATTCTTGGTATGCTTGCTTCATGGGTTTCATGAGCAAAGCTTTATTCTAGGTCAAAGTAATTCTTCTTGATGTCCTTTAGGAATTCGACTTCTTCTTATAAATATATTAAAGAGTCATGTTTATGATAAGTCAAAGATAAATTTGTATGCCTCCATACATTGTCACATTATGTCTTAAGTTTAGCATTAAAGACAATGAAATAGTTGGCCTAAATACTCCTACACAAGTATGCTTAGAAGAAACCCTTCATGCCGGCTCAAATAAAGAGACATGTTAGTTATATATAAAGTTTTACTATGACTCATTTGGAAAAAGAAATTCGATAAAATTTGGAACATGAATATGAGGACAAGTCTGAACTGTTTTTGGTGGCATAAAGATTGCATTTAAGAGAAAATAGAAATGCGAAAATAAGACTACATTTGTAGTTGAGAACTAGCCTAAAATTATGAAAAGTCTTAAGTTTTAATAGTGCGGATTACACAGTGTGTAATACAGATTGGAAGAGGCAGAGATATATATAGATAGCGAAGATACTACTTGAAGGAATGCGTATAGATAGCGAAGATACTACCTGAAGGAATGCATTGAATTCTGAAGATAATACCGCAATAAGGAATGCATTGAAGTTTAAAGTTAATACAGCAATAAGGAATGCGTTGAAGTCTGAAGTTAATATCGCAATAATGAGCGCATTGAAGTTTGAAGTTAATACCGCAATAAGGAATGCATTGAAGTCCGAGGCTAAATGAAAAATAAGGAATGCTTTAAAGTACATAGACATTAGGGGAATTTTGAGGTCTAAAATGGGCCTCCTAAGGAAATTATAAAATAATAGTGGATATAATAAAATAATATTTGATTACATCATCAAATTTAAGAGGGAAAAAAGGAAAAACTAAATTTTCAACTCATATTTTCAGCTTATCTCCATATGGGTTTACTCAAATTTCAAGCGGAAACACTCATTGGATGAAAAATTGGATTTCTCATCCAAGGAGTACCCATGTTGCATAATTTTGATGGATCCTTCTACACGAAAAATGAGAAATACATGAAAAACGTGATCGTAAATAGTTTTTTTCATGTATTTCTCATTTTTCGTGTAATAGGGTCCATCAAAAGTATGCAACATGGGTACTCCTTGGATGAGGAATTAATTTTTTCATCCAAAAAATACCCACACTCGAAATTTGAGTAAAACCTTAGGGAGATGAGTTGAAAATACAAGTTTAAAAAGTAGTTTTTTTTATTTTTTATTTATTTTATTTTATTTTTTACCTTTTTACTCCAAAAGTGGCGAATCATCCCCCATGGTTGACATCATCATATTTAATCTTATTGGTTCTTATAAATTTTACTTTTATTGTACATTTTTCTTAGGAGGCCCATTTTAGACCTCAAAATTCCCCTAATGAAGAGGATACGTTTAAGAGCGTAGAAGACTCTAGGTGAATTTCTGAAATAGGACTATGTCAAGTCTAAGAACAAGGTTGTTTTAAATAGGAAAAATATAATAATGTGCTAATATCTAGCAAGGATATCACATAGTCGGAAAAAGGAAGAGTACAAGAAGAGACTGAGATCTCTAGCCTTGGCGTAGATCGGTGCAGGAAAGTGCAAGGAAGAAGGAGCATCTTAAGAATCTAGTGAAGAAGCAGTGACAAGGTATTTGAAGCATACAAAGGTCAAGGGTATAAAGTCTTGGTCATGGTACTTATCATCTGAAAGTATATAAGAAGAACTTATCATGAGTTTTCCTCTCCAGGAGGGACAGGTTTTTCCCTGGCTCGAAGAGCCTAACTTTGTGTCTTTTGTATTTTGGTAATTGACTTGATGAAAGACTAACTAAGCTAAGAAAGATAAGACATAAGTAACTCAAGTAAGTTCAAAAGTAATTATCAAGAAGAGAATTTGAATTAATCTCAAGCCCTCCAAATTTTCAACAACACATGGCACGTCGTACAAGTTCACTCTACTGATCGAGTCCATAATTAGATCTGTAATATCCAAAAATAGGGAATTTCTACAACAATAAGAATACCTTAAGGTATTCTAAAGTTGGAGATCCATAAATTAGACTCATGTGACTTTTTCAAAAACACATGGCCATCAAATGAGTGAAACAACAACAAAATAAGAACTTCTACACATTCGCGAGTGGGGAAAATGCAAAAAATAGACCCTGGAAATGTTATTTTTGAAGTTCTGCATTTTTACTAGGTGAAATAATGCTTGGTTCCCTTAGCATATGATGTAAGTCCCTCACATAAAAAATGGGATCAGAAAGAAATCCCTTTTGATATGTTAAACAGACCTCCCGGCTTCACATCGGCTCAAAAATAACTAAATCCCATGACTTGAGTTATGCAGAAAAAGACTGAAGCATGTAAATCATTATTTTATGAGGGTTTCTATAGTATAATGATAAAATAGCATGGATATGGAGTTATTTGGAACAATATGCTAAGAAAATTAATATCTGACCTCCTTATTGTATTATAAAGCCAACTCGACAAGGGTTTCATGAAAGTACAAGTACAAAAAGAGCAGATCTGAATATTTAGCTCAGAAAATGCAGTATTACTGCAAAATTATAGAAATATAGCTGAATAATACAAAATAGGAATGATAATCCCTTCATCTAGCTTTCTAGGAGAAGGGTTGGCCCTTTCCCTAGGAAACTAGCTCAAAAACAAGGGTCTTAACCTTGCTGCAACAAATCTATGCAAAATGATGTAGTTCCTGCAAGGGACTATGATGTAGGAGATGAGAAACACTTTGGCCTACTACCTAGATATGAAATTTGATCAGAAATATTCCTAGCTGATTTCTCAAGAGAAGGAAGGCACCCTCTACTGAGAAACAGACCCGGAAGTGGTGTAAGGAAGCTCCACTGCAACACCCTGCAACTCAACAATATCCTGCTGCAGAAATAATGCTGGGACTGAAGAATGATGCTTGGCCTTAATCCTGGATGTGGAGAAATAGAGTACAAGCTCTCCCAAGAGGCCTCTCTAGGGAAGAGGTGGGATTCCCGCTCGAGAACACCCGGTGCTAAACAACACTGCTACTCTGCTAAACAACAAGAGGAAGCCAAGTCTAAACAGACAAGATCAAAAGATAAAAATAAAAAAGCATGAATAAAAAAGGCTCCCATCCTCTCCATATATAGAAATTGAACCTCTTCACATTGGGTCCCATCCACATGTGCCGTCAAGCCCATGCAAGTTTTCCTCCACCAAAACTACGTTGTCCATCAAGGAAGTTCAATGTATCTAGATAGCTTTGTTGACTTGGTCAAAGTTGACTCAATCAACATGAGCCCATCTCTGTTCACACCCAAGGGTGCTCAAATTATCTTCTTATTCTTACTCCTTTCACATTAGGAGTGTTATTAATCCTTCTAAAGAGGTTAATGGGCCTCCCTACCCATTTATTCACCTACCTAGTGATAAAACAACTCTAATATTCCATTTAGCTTGGAGGCTAAAATTTTGGAATATTACAGTCCTCCCCTCCAAAATATTGCTTGTCCTCAAGCAACTGTACATGGAGAGAAAAAATCCTCTCCTCCTCTTCTTATGGCCTCCTCATCAAAAGTCTCCACTACTACTAAAGAATGATCTGCTACAAATCTATCCTCCAATGTTTCCTCCCAAGTATGCAAAACCATATGGCTTACATCATACAAAGGTAGGAGATGTAAGTGGAAACCTCCCTGCTATCCAATGGCCTCCTCAAGGTAGGAGTGATGATGAACATGGGGAATATTATTCCCAATGAGTGACTTCCACACCCATGCTATCATCCAAATGAAATGAGCCAATCTAGTTAGCTCAAAAATATCCTCAACCCCTGGTTCATATAATGTGTTGGGGCTGCATGGAGAGATTGGATCCTCCCACCCAAGTGGTTTCTCTCTCCATTCATGATAAGTATGAGGCTGTTAATACTCTTGGGCTGAAATATTATGACCTCCAAGAGTGGACCAAGCTACCCCACCAAACAAATAAAACATGAAGTGCCTCCTCCAAAAACCAAATTCTCCAAATGGCTCCTCCCATATGAAGAAGAGAGATGTAATTTGGCAATCATGGGCTGCCCATTGCTTCTCCTGAAACATGCATCATGAAAAGTAGGGAGAATCATACTCCCAATGGGCATCTCCAACTCACATCCCACTCTCCAAACAAATCTTCCCATGGACATAGAAATATCATCAATACATGGAAGCAAAAACAAATAGAAACAAATTATCATATGACAATCGAAAAGTGGATCAAGGTCCCACACAAGGAACCAGCGCAGTTCATTCCTTGCTTGCATAAAATCAAACAAACACAAGTGATTTTCCAGCCACTTTTTTTCTGCCACAATCATCTTACAATATATAAACATGAAAGTACAAAGTGGTGTCAATGGTGCACACCAAAAATCATTTGGCTTCCCCCACAAACCACCAATGACATAGCCAATCTCCATGCTACAAATGGCTTCAAGTACATCATTATACAATATGCAAGAAGGAATAATCCTCCTTGGTACAATATGCTGCTCATATAAAGATAATAAGTACAAAACATAAAGTGAAATTGTACATTCTTCCTCATGTACTTGAGGTCTTGAGCTGAAATGGTTCAGCTAGAAATTCTCCCTCACCTCTAAGGGGTAGGGAGGTGGCTGTTAAATCCTTTCTATCACCATCTGGGCTATGCATCTCCCCATATGCTGAAATATGCCATGTTAAATGCCCTCCCAAATGAACTCCTCTTCCAAGGAAAGATATGCATCATAATGCATGGAAAAGAAGTCCTCATGTGCTACATGTAGTAGCTTCTCCTTAAGACTAGAAGCTCTAGTCAAAAAGAGTATGCCATAAGTATAGATGACCAAGTCATCCACCATATATATATCATCTCTATCAGGGTCATCAAGAATCATGCAAGCACCAAGATCCTTGGAGTACTCTACCAAGAGCTGAGACCTCCAATATGGATCAATCCTCCCAAGAGACAACGTTGGTGATCTAGCATGTGAATCTCTCCTCATTCTATTTCCTGCTACTTTGACATCCCCCATTCCAAAGTATCTCTCAAAACTCTTCACCTCTCCAAAATCTAGGAGTGGTGAATCAACTAGCAAGATTTATCTTATCAACTCCAAATCTGGTGGCCTCCCTGGTGGAATGCCTCCATGTACTGAGACATCCATGGCAAGAGAAAACTGTTCATATGGTTGGGAAACCTTTCCCTTTCCCTCATAGTGCAAACTAGTCCTCCTTCTCCTTGCACCGGCTCTCTAAAACAGATAGGGGTATGTGCTCCTCATCAAATGATGATGTCCTTCCTCCCTACCTTCTCCTTCCATCACTATCAGCTCACAATCATTGATTTTACTTTGACTTCCATATGTGAGATCTTGGGGAAATTTTTGTAATGACATAAGAAATCCTCCTGTTGGAGAATTTTCTCCTCCTCCCTCTGCATGAGGCACTAGATATGATCTAGATGTGACATCATTGTAACCCCCATCCTTCTCTTCATCTTCAATATGAATAGGAGGTAACTTCTTAATAAGAGGATCCTTCTTTGCAAAAGGAACCTTCATGCCCTCTTGTACAAGGTTATGAAACAAGGATCTTGCGTCTAGCAAGGTATCATGGAAGATGTGATCTCCTCCAATAGGTTTCTGAAGTGGTTTTGAGTTTGTAGGTCCTCCCAACTTATGCAAAAGTTTCATTGGTTTGATTGTTTCATGTTTTTTATCAAAGCTTTCTATCAATCTCTTAGTGAAATTTTCAAAAGAAGAAGTATTAACATTTTTCAATGAGAATGACTCAAACATACACCAAGCATAAGCCTTACCTTCAAAGTGCAGCGTTGCTACTCTGATGGCTTCATCTTCAGAAATATGATGCTGCTGCAAATAAGTATACAAATCTTCCACCCAAGCTTTGGTTGAACAAGTTGGGGATCCATCAAAGGTAGATAGAGAAAATATATCCATGTCATGCAATTTGCTCCTTTCCACCTTGATCTTGAAAAACTCTTTGAAATTAATATGATCTCTAAACCTTCTAGTTTGAGACTCATACTCTTGCAGAAAATTACTAAGAGTTTCCCTCTCTAGCATTTCCTCTTCTTTCATCTCTTTCATAGCAGATCTGGGAATTTGATTTCATTGTGCATAATAGGGTGTAGCTGCATGCTCACACCTATCATGTGCCAATCTAGATCTGGCTCTAGATCCAAACTCCTCAAGAGATTCCATCTCTCCTCTCATCTTCTTAAGATCTTCATTGATGCACTGCACAGATTTTGGAAGAAGCTTTGTAAGCCTATCTTAAATTTTTCCTCCGCAAAATGGAGACTCCTTTATGTTCATCTCTCCTTCTCTTGATAGATGCATGGCTGAGTTCCACAGGCTGAGCCAAGATTGAAGCTTTGATACCACTGTAATATCCCAAAATACGGAATTTCTACAACAATAAGAATACCTTAAGGTATTATAAAGTTGGAGATCCAGAAATTAGACTCATGTGGTGCGTTCAAAAACACATGGTCATAAAATGAGTGAAAAAATAGCAAAATAAGAACTTCTACACATTCCGAAGTGGGGAAAATGCAGAAAATAGACCATGGAAACGTTATTTCTGAAGTTCTGCATTTTTAATGGGTGAAATACTTGGTTCCCTTAGAATATGATTTTAGGCCCTCACATACAAAATTGGATCAGAAATAAATACTTTTGATATGTTAAACAGACCTCTCGACTTCATATCAGCTCAAAAATAGCCAAATCCCATGACTTGAGTTATGCAGAAAAAGACTGAAGAATGTAAAACATTATTTTATGAGGGTTTCTACAATATAATGATTAAATAGCATGGATCTAGAGTTATATGTAACAATATGCTAAGAAAATGAAGATCTGACCTCCTTATTGTATTATAAAGCCAACCTAGCAAGGGTTTCATGAAAGTACAAGTACAAAAAGAGTAGATCTAAATATTCAGCTCAGAAAATGCAGTCTTACTAAAAAATTACATAAATATAGCTGAATAATACAAAATAGGTATGAGAACCCCTTCCTCTAGCTTTCCGGGCGAAGGGTTGGCCCTTTCCTTAGGAAACTAGCTCAAAAAAAGGGGTCTTAACCCTGCTACAACAACTCTATGCAAAATGACGCAGCTCCTGCAAGGGGCTGCACTGTAGGAGATGAGAAACACTTTGGCCTGCTACTAAGATATGAAATGTGCTCAGAAATATTCCTAGCTGATTTCTCAAGAGAAGGAAGGCACCCTCTACTGAGAGACAGACCCGGAAGTGGTGTAAGGAACCTCCACTGCAACACCCTACAACTCATCAATATCCTGCTATAGAAATAATGTTGGGACTGAGGAATGATGCTTGGCCTTAAGCCTATATGTGGAGAAATATAGTACAAGCTCTCCTAAGAGGCCTCTCAATGGAAGAGGTGGGATTCCCGCTCGGGAACACCCGGTGCTAAACAACACTGCTACTTTGCTAAACAACAAGATGAATCCAAGTCTAAAAAGACAAAATCAAAAGATCAAAATACAATAGCATGAATAAAAAAGGCTCCCATCCTCTCCATATATAGTAAGTGAATCTCTTCACATTGGGTCCCATCCACATGTGCCATCAAGCCCATGCAAGTTTTCCTCCACCAAAACTGCGTTGTCCATCAAGGAAGTTCAATTTATCTAGACAGCTTCGTTGACTTGGTCAAATTTGACGCAATCAACATGATCCCATCTCTGTTCACACCCAAGGGTGCTCAAATTAGCTGCTTATTCTTACTCCTTTCACATTAGGAGTTTTATTGATCATTCTAAAGAGGTTAATGGGCCTCCCTACCCATTTATTCACCTACCCAGTGATAAAAAAAATCTAATATTCCACTTAGCTTGGAAGCTAAAATTTTGGAATATTATAAGATCATTGCGGGAGATTAGGCATAAATTTGTCTTAAAGAATCGAAATCAGGTGAGAGTTGTGGCATTGGAAAGAATATTCATAGGGATAATAAAGGACTGAAGGTAAAATCACGGGGATCTGAAATTCTAGAGATACATCAGTTTCAATATCGAGCTCCTCAAAAGCAAGAAAATGGTGTGTATTTTTTTTTCAAATTGCATAAGTATTGTTTGAAAAATTAGTGTGAAGTGATTCCAAGGGCACATTGAAGCATATATAAAAGTATTGGGTTCTAAAATTACCCTTGAAAATAATTCAACACCCATAAAGGCCTCATAAGGCTCTACTATGACTCATGAAGAGGAAGAAGTGCAACATGATATATCAAAATTACAAGACCAAGTGCACCAAATTTTGCTCTCGCAAAGAGCAACAAAAAATGAAATGGAAGTTTTGAATAAGGGCGTGGAAGCTAATATTTATGGTTTGAAGAAAGTTGTGGAATCTAGGATGGATGGTTTGAATAATTGCATGGTTGGTATGGAAGCTAAGATGGATGGAATGGAAGTTACGATAGATGACATGGAAGCTAATATAGATGAAAAAATGAAAGACAACATGGAAGAAATGAAGAATGATCTAAAAGTAGGCATGGAAGGTTTGAAGGAAGGTTTGACAAAGTTGATACAAGATATAATTCCTAATGGCGAAAAGGTAGTACAAGAAACACATGATGAGAACAAAATAAATCTTAATCGTGATTTCATAAACTCTATTGTTGGATTGAAGACCTGCCATATTCCAAAGATCAATATGAGGAAGTTTTATGGCAAGGATTCCATGACATGGATACTACATATGGAGCAATATTTTGATCTCCATAATGTGAAAAACACAGAAAAGGTATGCATTGCAACTTTACATTTAGAAAAAAAATGCATGTGTATGGTATTGATGGATTTTCTCTCATAAAAAAAAATTGTCACTTGCTCAATTTTTACGGAGGAAATGATAACACGTTATGAGGATACAAAGAACAACACCTTATTTAGCCAATTGATAAATCTCAAACAAAAGGGTTCAATGGTGAAGCACATTGAGGACTTCCAAAAATTGAATATAAGGGTAGCTGATATTCGTGAAGAAGTAGGAAGCTCCAATTTGTATGCCATAGTACCAATATTTTGCAACACCTTATAAGGACCATAGTACTTTGACGATAATTTATTATCCTTCTTAGCTTCCTTGAGGGAAATTTGTTTATATGGTTGTAGCCGTAAAAATACCCAGTCTCCTACATCAAAACTTCTCTCATTGCGATGTTGATCTGCCTGTTGTTTCATTTGATTTTGTGCTGAATTCAGGTTATCCTTTAAGAGTTGGAGAAATTCTTGTTGATGCTCGATGTGATCTTCCACTGCTTTAACCTTCGAATTTTCTCTTAAAGATGATGTGATGGATGGTGGATGATATCCATAAAGTGCCATAAATGGGGTCATTTTCACTGCAGTATGGAAGGAGGTGTTATACCACCATTCAACGAGAGGTAACCACTTGACCCATTGTGGTTGTTTATCATATAAAAAGCAACAAAGATGTCCTTCCAAAAATTTATTTACTATCTCAGTTTGACCATTGGATTGAGGGTGATAAGATGAGCTATGAGCTAATTGAGTACCCAAACAAGAAAATAAATCCTTCCAAAAATTTCCAGTTAAAATGGGATCTCTGTCACTCAAAATAACCCTTGGGTTTCCATGTAGCTTTTGAATTGTGTCAATAAATGTAGTAGAAACCGTACTTGCTTTACATGGATGAGATAATGCACAAAATTGTGCATAATTGGTAAGTCTATCAACTACCACCATGATGACACTCTTTTTTTCAGAATTAGGTAAACCTGTGATAAAATCCATTGAAATCTCCTCCCAACATTGACTTGGAATGGATAAAGGTTGTAGAAGACCAGGGGTCTTAATTGTTTCAACGTTATTCTGCTAGAAAATAAAACATTCCGCTACAAAATTTTGAATATCAGATTTAAGGTCATCCAAAAAAATTCTTTCTTCACCATGTGGTAGGTTTTTAAAAATCCTGAGTTTCCTCCTAAAAGAGAAGTGTGCAATTCCAAAAGAATCTTTTGTTTTAGTTGGGAATTCTTACAAAGATATAAAATATCTTTGTACCATACGGAATCATTTTTCCAACTAAATGTATCAGATGTAATAGGAATTTGCTGCAACTTTTGAATGAGTGTCCACACTTCTTCGCACTTCTTCCATTCATCCCTTGCTTCGGTTATCCAATCTGGTTGAATAATAGAAATGGCACAAATAAATTATTCCACCTCTTCATTATTTCTTGAGAGTGCATCTGTAACAACATTTAGCTTCCCTTTTTTGTAGATTATTTCAAATTCATAACCCAGCATCTTTGTGACCCATTTTGGTTGCTCTTTTGAAGATAGTATTTGTTCCAAAAAGTGTTTAAGACTATCATGATCAATTTTTACCTTGAAGTGTCTTCCCATTAGGTAAGTTCGCCATTTCTTTAGTGCATGCGGTATTGCTAACATTTCCTTCTCATAAATAGGTTTCTGTAAATACTTTCCTTTGATTGGACGACTTTCAAAAGCAATGGGTCTTCCTTCCTGCATTAAAACTGCACCAATTCCATTTCCTGAGGCATCACATTCCACAATAAAGGTTTTTGTGAAGTCTGGTGTAGCTAAGACCGGTGCTAGGCACATTGACTCTTTAAGATGTTCAAAGGCCTTAGTTTCTTCAGGAGTCCATGAAAATGCATCTTTCTTCAATAATGTTGTTAGAGGTGCTGCTATTCTCCCATATTTCTTAACAAACTTGCGATAATACCCTGTTAACCCGAGAAATCCTCGCAACTGCTTTATGGTTGTGGGGACTTTCCATTCCTTAATGGCTTTAATTTTTTTGGGGTCTACCTTAACACCCTCGTGAGATACAATATGACCCGGATATTCCACCTCTTGTACTCCAAAGAAACATTTGGATGTTTTTGCATATAATTGTTTCTCCTGCAATAGTTTGAGCACCCTGTCAACATGTTCAACATGATCCTTCCAAGACCTAATGTAGATTAGTATATCATCAAAAAATACTAGCACAAATTTTCTAAGGAAGGGTTTGAAAATGGAATTCATCAACCCTTGAAATGTAGAAGGTGCATTGGTAAGGCCAAAAGGCATGACCAAAAATTCATAATGACCCTCATGAGTTCGAAATGCTATTTTTAGAATATCTCCACTCTTCATTCTAATTCTATGATATCCTAAACGAATATCCAACTTGGTAAAATAAATTGCTCCATGTAATTCATCCAATAATTCATCAATCACAGGAATGGGAAATTTATCTTTAATGGTGAGCTTATTGAGCTCCCTATAATCCGGACACATGCGCCATGATCCATCCTTCTTGTGTACCAATACTACAAGAGCAAAGAAAGAACTTTGACTAGGTTGAATTATACCAGCCTCTAACATTTCTGCAATCATACGTTCAATTTCTCTCTTTTGGACATAAGGATATCTATAAGGCCTGGTGTTTGGAGGAACACTTCCTGGAATCGAATGAATAGCATGATCATGATCACGAATAGGTGGGAGTACTTTGGGAGTTTCAAAATCCTTGGAATGATTTTCCAAGACTTTTTGGAGATCTGCAGAACTTGATGATTTTGATGTTGGAACTTCTAGTGAGCATAATTGTGCAATTACGCCTTGTTTTTCTTTCTTTAGAAGCTTTGTCATGAAATTAGAGCTTATTATCTTTCCCAGCTTCCCTACAATACCCCATAATTCGACTTTCTTTCCGTCTGAAAAAAATTTCAAGAAAAGTTCTTGAAAATTAAAAGCTACCGTCCCCAAAGATTGTAACCATTGTACTCCTAGTACAACATCAGCACCTCCCATAGGAATGGAAAGCATTGGAATATTCAATACATATTCCCCCATGGTTAGCTTAATATTATGGAATTTTACAAAGAAATTTATAGTTCCTCCATTTGCAACCATCACTTGACATTCTGGTGCTGGGTATAGGAAACAATTCAATTCCTTAGCTACCTTGCAATGAATAAAATTATGGGTACTACCTGAATAAATCAACCCTATTACCTTTTTCTTCTTGATATATCCTTCTATCTTGAGAGTTTGAGGAGTGGTAATTCTTGCCAATGCATTACATGATATGGTCAGACTCATTTTTTCCTATTCTAGGGTTGGTTCCTAGTGTATATCCTCTTCTTGTTCATTTTCTTCTTCCTCTTCACAATCCATGTAAAATAATTTCTTCTTAGCACACTTATGACCTTTAGTGTGTTTGCTATCACAACTGTAGCAAAGCCCTTTTTATATTTTTTCTTCCAATTGTTGTGTTGTCAACCTTGTAGGTTGTGGAAATTTAGGAGTAGCAACACTTCCCTCTTTATAGAAGTGAGTGGTAGGCTTCCTTATCGCCATAATTTTACATTCAATTTTTCTTGCCAACCTAAATGCCTTCTCCAATGAATCAGGTTCCAAAACGTGAAATTCATGTTGGATGTTATCCTTTAGAGTCCCTATGAAGAGATCAATCCTGTGTTCCTCTGGATTATGAGTTACCCTTATATTCAATTTTTGGAAGTCCTCAATGTGCTCCCCCACTAAACCCTTTTGTTTGAGATTTATCAATTGGCTAAAGAAGGTGTTGCTCTTTGTATCCTCATAATGTGCTATCATTTCCTCTGTAAAAAATGACCAAGTGACAATTTTTTTATGGGAGTAAAGCCATTGATACCATACAAATGTATTTTGTTCTAAATGTAAAGTTGCAATGCGTACCTTTTGTGTGTTTTTCGCATTATTGAGATCAAAATATTGCTCCATCTGTAGTATCCATGTTACAGGATCCTTTCCATCAAACTTCCTCATATCAATTTTTGGAATATGGTGGTTCTTCCTGCCAACATTAGAGTTTATGAAATCACCATTAACATTTATTTTTTTCTCATCATGAGTTTCCTCTACTATCTTTTCATAATTAGGAAACATTTGTTGTATCAACTTTGTCAAACCTTCGATTCTTCATGTTTTCCATTTTTTTCATCGATCTTAGCTTCCATGTCATCCATCTTAGCTTCCATGAAAACTTCCATGCCATCCATCTTAGCTTCCAAACCATTCATCTTAGCTTCCACAACTTTTTTCAAACCATCCATTTCATTTTTTGTTGGTCTTTGTGATAACGAAATTTGGTGCACTTTCTCATGGACTTTTGATATCTCATGTTGCATTTCTTCGTCTTCATGAGTCATAGTAGAGACTTTTGAAGGCTTAATAGGTGTTGAATTCTTTTTAGGAGGAATTTTAGAACCCAATACTGATATCTATGCTCAATAGGCCTTTGGAAAAAAAAAACTTATGCAATTTGAAAAAATATACACACCTTTTTCTTGATTTTGAGGAGCTCGATATTGAAATTGATTTATGTCTGTGTTTGGATCTTTAATATCTGAATTTTGGCCCTGATGTAGCCCTATGAATCTTCTTTCGAATTCCATAGGTTTGACTTGATTTGAATTCTTGAAGACAAATTTATGCCCAATCTCCTATGATGACCTAATTATGGACTGGTTCAGTTGAGCGAACTTGTACGACCTGCCACATGTCACTTTTTCCTCCTTAGGCTCTAAAATTGATATAGAGAAAACTACAGTCTATGTAATTACGTCCATTTTTTACATAATTCCAATCCAATGCTCAGAGAGAGAGTTATGAATATTTTCCCACGGTCACCTCTTTGAGATGAAATTTGGGAGCTTGCAAAAGACCTAAGTTCCACAGACCATATCTCTGAAAGTATTGCGAACCAAGCTCTAAAATGTTACGACGAGCTTCCTTAGGATTTATTATTCATTCCCTAAAATTTTTAGCTTCTGAACCTTTGTAGAAAAAATATTAGAGCGAAAATTCCACGATGACCTATTTAGGTTAAATTTAGGAGCCTGCAAAAAGACCTAACTTCCACAGATCATATCTCTGAAAATATTGCGAACCAATCTCTGAAATTTTGCGACGATTTTCCTCAGGATTTCGGATTCAAACTCTAAACATTTCAGCTTCTGAACCTTCGCAGAAAAAAAATTATAGTGAAACTTCCATGATGACCTATTTGGGGTAGTGAAACCCTAGAATCCAAAGCCCTGATACCAAATGTTGTGAAACCAGCTCCAAAAAGAGAAGAAAAGAGATATCAATGCCTTATAAATAAGCCACTTCAAGGGGGCAACCTCCAATACATGACATGAATGAAAAATTCTTGGATGATACAAATTACAAAACCTCCTTTCTATATAGAGGAGTCCATGGGGCCACAATGTAATCTTAGTGGGGCCACAATGTAATCCTAGCCGACCTAACAATAATAGTTTAAGGGCACAATAATAAAAAAATGGGGGTTACAGGGGTACAATAATAACAATAAGGGGGTTACATTAACAACAATAAGGGACTATACTAGTAATATAGGGACCTAACAATAACACATTATGAGGATACATAGAGCAACACCTTATTTAGCCAATTTATAAATCTCAAACAAAAGGGTTCAATGGTGAAGCACATTGAGGACTTCCAAAAATTGAATATAAGTGTAACTAATATTTGAGAGGAACAAAAGATTTATGTGTTCATAGTGACTTTAAAGGATAAAATCCAACATGAGGTTCGCCTTTAGGAACCTAATTCATTGGAGAAGGCATTCAAGTTGGCAAGAAAAATTTAAAGTAAATTTATGGCGACAAGGAAGCCTACCACTCACATCTATAAAGATGGAAGTGTTTCGACTCCTAGACTTCCACAACCTACAAGGTTGACACCACAAAAATTGGAAGACAAAACAGCAAAAGGGCTTTGCTACAGTTGTGATAGAAAATACATTAAAGGTAATAAGTGTGCTAAGAAGAAACTATTTTACATAGATTGTGAAGAGGAGGAAGAAAATGAACAAGAAACCTCAAAAGAAGAGGATATACACGAGGAACCAACCTTAGAGAAAGAAGAAATGTGTCCGACCATATCATGTAATGCATTGGTAGGAATTTCCACTCCTCAAACTCTGAATATAGAAGGACATATCAAGAAGAAAAATGTAATAGTGTTGATTGATTCAGGTAGTACCCAAAATTTTATTCATTGTAAGGTAGCCAAGGAATTGAATTGCTTCCTATACCCAACATCAGAGTGTCAAGTGATGGTTGCTAATGGAGGGACTATAAATTTTGTTGGCAATATGATGCAGAGTGTTGTCCTTGATGGCAACCCACTGAATGAAGATGACGACATGAGATTGTTGACATGTGTTGTCCTTGATGGCAATCCACCTGATGAAGTTATTCTTGACGTGATGGACTTGGTAAATGATGTTTGTTAGCAATATGATGATGAATGTTGTCCTTGAAAGGAAACCCTCTTGATGAAGATAATGGCAACTTACTGGATGAAGTTGTGCTTGATAGAATATGTCTTGATGAACTAAAACTGATGTATCTACAGTGAGTACAGAAGGCAATGAAGAAAGGAATTCAGCATGTGCTAAATATATGATGAAAAGAGTATGTCTCTAGGCATACGTGGATCTGCCTGGGGGAAGTCGCGTATGCACGCGAGAATAAACGTTCCAAGTCACGTATGGGAAAAAGCGCTCTTAAAAGTGCAAAACCAGGGGTAACCACCATGGAATTGACCCATTGTATTTGGTAATGATTCGTCTAAATGACCCCGTCCAGGAATACCATCGGAAGTAATGTAGTTTTGGGCTCATGGTATTGTTTTGGCTCATGGTATTGAAAAATGGGCTCATGGTATTGAAAAAGGGTAAACCTATATAAAGAGAAGAAATTCATTGTGCAAATCATGATCGTGGGTGCAAGATGTCTGAGCTTGAATGAATACTTCTCTGTGAAGTATATCTGTATGGAAAGGGTAAAGGCTTGATGATAGATCTGAATCTATGATGCACCAATGAAGAAAATGATGAAGAAGGGGATCTAGATCTGAAATGTATTTGTATCTACTAGATCTGTTTATGGAGTGATTTGATCTATGATGAGGCGAACATCTGTCTGAAGTAAAGGGTTGAATCTGAATTGAATATCTGATCTGAAGAAGTATGCAGCTCTGTAATGGTTGAAGATCCATACGCTAGTTAGCCACAGAGGAAGCACGTATATACGCGGCTTATCTGAAGAAAAAGCGCGTATGTGCAGTGAAGTTTATGTACAGATGTATACGTTGGTTTATGTGGACAAAAGCACGTATAAACGCGACATCAGTGAAAGGAAAGCGCGTATGCAAACTAGGGTTTGCTGAAGCATGGGGTATGAAATGTCTGATCTGATCTACTGTGTTTTAGCTATCTTTTGTTGATGTTTGACTGTGCTTAAATGTATGGAGAGGGTCCAGTCTGAAAATATGATGAAACGTGGCCTGCAAGTTATGTTCTATTGAAGTTGTTGGATCCAATGTGAAAATTGATGAAATGTGGTCCATAGAGGTGCTGAGGGTTGTAGCCTTCAGTCAGGGGGTTGTAGCTCCCTTCCAGGTGAGGCTGGTAAACGAGATCGGGGGGTCATAGCTCCCTTCCAGGTGAGGCTGGTAAACGAGATCGGGGGGTCGTAGCTCCCTTCCAGGAGAGGCTGGTAAACGAGTCAGGGGGTTGGAGCTCCCTTCCGGGAGAGGCTGGTAAACGAGCGCAGGTGGGTGCCTGCGTGCTGGTCAAGTCTGCGCCAGCACATATGTTGTAAGATGTTTTCTCTATAATAAAATATTGAAGGTTGAGCAACTGCAGCGGTGGTTTTCTCCCGACTTGGGTTTCCACCTAAAAATCCTGGTGTTCATGTGTGATGCTTTGTGTGATGGTTTATTCTGTTGTTACTGCACATGTTTTCTGTTAACTTAACATTAGATGATTGAATAGTGCAAAAGAACTAAGCTAATAATATCTGCATATTTAGATCTCTGCTAATACGTGAGTTGTATGAAGGATATCCGCGTATATACGCGAGTTTACTAAAGGAAAGTAGCGTATGGGTTTTGGAGAGTGAAAAAGTAAAAATTTTTGAATATGCTGTAAATACTGATTCACCCCCCCCCTCTCAGTATTTTTCCCAACAATTGGTATCAGAGCCGAGGTCCTTGTGCAGAAGCTTGATCGCTTAAAGGAGATCTGTCGCAATGGGAAGTCAAGAAGGAGTAATGTCTATAAAGCCACCTCTATTCAATCGAAGCAATCTGATATTCTGGAAGGTACGAACAAAAGCATATCTGCAAAGTCTTGGTGCAAATGTATGGGAAATCATGGAAGAAGGTTATCAATACCCAGCAAGTATTCCTACCGATGCAGCAGAAAGGAAGAAGTATGAAATCAATGCCAAAGTAGTGAATGTCTTGTTAGGAAGCATGTCTGAATCTGAATTTGCTAAAGTGATGCAGCTACATTCAGCAAAAGAAATATGGGACAAAATCATTCTGAGCTATGAAGGAGACACAAAGGTAAAAAGTGAAAAACTCCAAACTCTTAGAATTGAATATGAAAATTTGAAGATGCATAGTGATGAAAGTGTTGTGAGTTTCTTTCTCCGTCTAGATGATATTGTAAATCGGATGAGAAATTTGGGTGAAACCATAACTGATACTACTATGGTAGAAAAAGTCTTAAGATCCTTGACTTCAAGATTTGATTCTAAAGTTTCAGCTATTGAAGAAAGGCAAGATCTGCAAACTCTTACTATTGTTCAATTACATGGTATTTTGACTGCTTTTGAAATGAGACAAGAAGGCCCTTCTCAAATCAGAGAAGCTGCTTTTAAGGTGTCTACAAAAGGAAAGGAAAAGAAATTTGTCAAAGAAACCAGCTATATATCCGAAGAAGAAGAAGCGAATTTTGTGAGAAAACTCCAACTAGGCACTGGAAGATTCAAAGGTAAGCTTCCCTTCAAATGTTTTGAGTGTGGAAAAGTTGGTCACTATGCTGCTAAATGTCCTTATAGAGAAAAACATGGTAAAGGGAAACAATTTGAAAAGAGGAAGAGTTTCTATGAAAATGAAGATGATGATGAAGTGTCCAGTGAAGATGAAGAAGATTCTGACCATGATCTGAAAGTGCTCATGGCAAAGAAGAAAAAGAAGAAGTCTACTCGAAACAAGGAGATCTCTCAGAAAACATGGTTAGCAGAAATTGAATCAGATAGTGATTGGGGTCCTGATTGTCTCATTGGTACAATGAATGGTGAAGATAGTGAAAGTAAAGTTGTGGATCTAGAAGAAGCTATCAAGATAAAAGTTGAAGAACAACAAAAGGAAACTGATAAGAAAGATTCTATCTACAATGAGATGATCTCTCAATGAAAGATCAAATAGAAATGATGAATGGACAGGTGGACAAGTATCAAAGGTTTCATACTTATGCATCCAATCGAATTAAAGAACTAGAAGCAGAAATCAACGATCAAAATGCAGATCTCAAAAAATCAAGCAAGAAGAATGAAGGACTTGAAGCTGCAATCATCTCTCTGCAAGCAGATCTTGAAGCATCAAGTAAGAAGAATGAGGAACCTCTACAAACATTTGAAAAGGAAGGCCTTGAAGCAAAAATCATCTCTCTCAAAGAAGATTTGGAAAAATCAAATAAGAGGAATGAAGAGCTGCAACAAACATGTGAAGAAAATGAAAATTGGTTGAAAGAAGAGATTCTAAATCTGAAGGATCAAGTAGAAGATGGAAGAAGGAAAGAAGAAAGCATGACAAAGCAATGTCAAGCCTTGGAGGTTGAGGTAAACATTCTTAAAGGTAAATTAGAAGAAAAGGTTAAACTTTTGAGGTTTCAAGATAGTACTAACATTTTGGACAACATTCTGAGTAATCAAAGGTCTCCTGCTATCAAACTTGGTCTTGGTTTCCAAGAAACTGTTAAAGGAGAATCTAGCTCACAAGGAAGTGCTAAAACTTCAGAGGATGACAATGCAAAACCTGAATTGTTGAAAGAGACAAAAGGTCAACCAACAATGATGAAATCTCAAAGGAAATCAGTCAATAAAGTTGAATGCTTTAAATGTCATAATCATGGGCATGTTGCAACAAATTGCAGGAGCAGATCATTTCAGCCTCAAACAAACAGTTCCTACATAGAAAGGTACTCTGGTTTCTTCAAGGGATATTGTTTTTCATGTAACAAGTATGGACATAAAGCAGCTGATTGCAAAAGGAGGAAGATTAGAAATACTCATTATGATTCTTATGCTTATTTCTCTGGACACATGAGATGTTATTCTTGTAACAAGTATGGACATGTAGAAAAAGAATGCAAGTTGAACAGATATGAGAAATTGGATAACTTCCAGCACACAAATAGAAAATTCAAACAAATCTGGAAAAAGATGGAGGACCGATCAGAAACGTAGGTAATTTTGACCCTACTGCAGTCATCCGCTTCTGAAGCTTACTTCTTTGATTGACTGCAGGAATGATGTGGGATACATTATGAGATTTAGTAATGTATCGTCACAGGGGGAGCAATGTATGATGTCTCTCATGATTGATTTGATTATTCTGGTTATATGTATTTCTGACAGAGCATTGGATATGAAGAAGACAGGTACAGGAAGTACAAGTTCAGGGGGAGATGAAGGAATGTGAAAAATTTCTATGCTTCACTTTTCATATGCGGGTTCGATTAACAAAAGTCACGTATACACGCGAGTTCCAGCAGACACAGTCGTGTATGCATTGATGATAAGAGAATTTATATGATAGCTGAAGATCTGGAGCACAGGTTCAGGGGGAGTATCAGTCTGATTGTTAATAACTGTATTATTGACTCTGTATCAGCTTAATTTCTCAGTTTTATATAATGATGATATGATACTTGGTTACTTATGTTGAAGATTATGGATGAGTCATGTTTGCTTGTTGATGAAGAGTATTTGTTGCTGAAATGAAAGTCTTATAATTTAGAGATAAGGACAAATCTTGCAGAGATTGTTGCTGATGACTTGCTGATAAGTTAAGAAGGAGCACTGGTTCAGGGGGAGCAGCAGGTTGAATATTAATAATTGCATTGTTGGCAATATGACTGCTTATTCTTTGGTTTTTGTGATACTCATGCTCAAATGATGATGACTTGGTACATGGTTTAGATTTTGAGCCCTGGTTGCTAATAAGTATCTTTTGTGCTCACACATGGATGAGTTGGATGTCGTTTGATTCAGAAATAAGAATAGATCATGCAGAGTTTGTTACTATGTTTGAGATATTTTTCCTACATATGTTACTTCTTAAAGATCATGGTGATATTGGACCACATGGATGATTGACACATTTTTGAAGATACTGTTCTGGTATGATAATATCTCTTGGAAAGATTGTATTGATGCTGCAAAGAATCTGAAGGCTTGGATACTAATGGGCTTATGCTACAACCGGTGGATGATGCTTGAAGACACAACTACACTGTTCTGTAGTCCAGGGAAGCATTCAAATATCTCAGAAAGAAGCTGAACACTGGCTTTTTCTCACTGAGGATCAGATCTGGTTAAAATTTAGAAGATGGCATTGGATACGCGGGTTTCCTGAAACTCAGTCGCGTATATACGCGAGTTCATGCACAGAAAACCACGTATGTCTGATTGCTGACATTTTTCTGTTTGGAGTTAGCTCTCTTCAGCTTAGCTGCAGTGCTTCTTGGTATCTCTGATACGGTTTGGTATCTCTGGTGGTGTTCCAGTTCTCACAATTCTTTTCTAATGTTTTGATAAAGATGCCTTGATGATTTGTTGGTAAAAGTGTTTAGGATGCACAAACTAAGGGGGAGCCTTAGTCACATGGAAAGGTTGCCTGGTTGCACAGATTCAGGGGTAGCATTAGCATTGCTGAGTATAATGCATTGTTGGCATTATGATGGTTCTGAAATATGTTCTCTTTCTTGAAGACTTTCTGATGTTGGTCATAAATGGTCATATTTATATTTTGGTGAAAAGGTCTTGTTGAGACCCATGATGTAAATTTGTAATATTCAGTCATGTAAAGGACTTGTCAAACTTGTAAACCCACTTGGTTGGGTAGCTGAGTCAAATTTTGTAAACCCACTTGGTTGGGTAGCTAAGATGTGTAGACCCACTTGGTTGGGTAATTGAGTCTCATATGTAAAATCACTTGGATGGATATTTGATGTAAGTATGAGTCATTGGTGATAGGAAAGTCATAGAGTCTTGTACTTCATTGAAAAATATGTTTGAAGATTCAGCATGAACTCAGGGGGAGCTTGGTCACTTTAGTATATCTCAGATCTGCAGAACGCTTCTTCCGCATGTGGAGAAAAGGGGGAGAGTATGTTGGTTTTGATCCGCCCTTTGCCCTTGATGTCAAAGGGGGAGAGTGACATGGTGTTTGAATGGTGTCAAAAATGGAGAGAGTGACATGGTGTCATTGTATTCTTAATGTACCTATCTGTTGTGGTAACCAAACACCATCGTGGTTGCCATTAAGTCCAAAGGGGGAGATTGTTGGCAATATGATGCAGAGTGTTTTCCTTGATGGCAACCCACTGAATGAAGATGAAGACATGAGATTTTTGACATGTGTTGTCCTTGATGGCAATCCACCTGATGAAGTTATTCTTGACGTGATGGACTTGGTAAATGATGTTTGTTAGCAATATGATGATGAGTGTTGTCCTTGAAAGGCAACCCTCTTGATGAATACAATGGAAAATTACTGGATGAAGTTGTGCTTGATAGAATATGTCTTGATGAACTAAAACTGATGTATCTACAGTGAGTACAGAAGGCAATGAAGAAAGGAATTCAACATGTGCTAAATATATGATGAAAAGAGTATGTCTCTAGGCATACGCGGATCTGCCTAGGGGAAGTCGCGTATGCACGCGAGAATAAATGTTCCAAGTCGCGTATGGGCAAAAGCGCTCTTAAAAGTGAAAAACCAGGGGTAACCACCATGGAATTGACCCATTGTATTGGGTAATGATTCGTCTAAATGACCCCGTCCAGGAATACCATCGGAAGTAATGTAGTTTTGGGCTCATGGTATTGTTTTGGCTCATGGTATTGAAAAAATGGGCTCATGGTATTGAAAAAGGGTAAACCTATATAAGGAGAAGAAATTCATTGTGCAAATCATGAGTGTGGGTGCAAGATGTCTGAGCTTGAATGAATACTTCTCTGTGAAGTATATTTGTATGGAAAGGGTAAAGGCTTGATGATAGATCTGAATCTATGATGCACCAATGAAGAAAATGATGAAGAAGGGGATCTAGATCTGAAATGTATTTGTATCTACTAGATCTGTTTATGGAGTGATTTGATCTGTGATGAGGCGAACATCTGTCTGAAGTAAAGGGTTGAATCTGAACTGAATATCTGATATGAAGAAGTATGCAGCTCTGTAATGGTTGAAGATCCATACGCTAGTTAGCCGCAGAGGAAGCGCGTATATACGCGGCTTATCTGAAGAAAAAAAACGTATGCGTAGTGAAGTTTATGTACAGATGTATACGCTAGTTTATGTGGACGGAAGCGCGTATATACGCGACATCAGTGAAAGGAAAGCGCGTATGCAAACTAGGGTTTGCTGAAGCATGGGGTATGAAATGTCTGATCTGATCTGCTGTGTTTTAGCTATCTGTTGTTGATGTTTGACTGTGCTTAAATGTATGGAGAGGGTCCAGTCTAAAATATTATGAAACGTGGCCTGCAAGTTATGTTCTATTGAAGTTGTTGGATCCAGTGTGAAAATTGATGAAACATGGTCCATAGAGGTGCTGAGGGTTGTAGCCTTCAGTCAGGGGGTTGTAGCTCTCTTCCAGGAGAGGCTGGTAAACGAGATCAGGGGGTCGTAGCTCCCTTCCAGGTGAGGCTGGTAAACAAGAGCAGGGGGTCGTAGCTCCCTTCCAGGAGAGGCTGGTAAACGAGTCAGGGGGTTGGAGCTCCCTTCCAAGAGAGGCTGGTAAACGAGCGCAGGTGGGTGCCTGCGTGCTGGTAGGAGTCTACACCAGCACATATGTTGTAAGATTTTTTATCTATAATAAAATATTGAAGGCTGAGAAATTGCAGCGGTGGTTTTCTCCCGACTTGGGTTTCCACTTAAAAATCCTGGTGTTCATGTGTGATGCTTTGTGTGATGGTTTATTCTGTTGTTACTGTACATGTTTCTGTTAACTTAATATCAGATGTTTGAATAGTGCAAAATAACTAAGCTAATAATATCTGCATATTTAGATCTCTGCTAATACGCGAGTTGTATGAAGGATATCTGCGTATATACACGAGTTTACTAAAGGAAAGTAGCATATGGGTTTTGGAGAGTGAAAAAGTAAAAAGTTTTGAATATGATGTAAATACTGATTCACCCCCCCTGTCAGTATTTTTCCCAACAAATTTATCTAGGAAATTCCATAATATCAAGCTAACCATGTGGGAATATGTATTTAATAGTTCAATGCTTTCCATTCCAATGGGAGGTGCTGATGTTGTATTAGGAGTACAATGGTAACAATCTTTGGGGACGGTAGCTTTTAATTTTCAAGAACTTTTCTTGAATTTTTTTTTGGAAGGAAAGGAAGTTGAATTACGAGGTATCATATGGAAGTTGGGAAAGATAATAAGCTCTAATGTCATGAAAAAGCTTCTGAAGAAATAACAACGAGGTGTAATTGCAGAATTATGTTCACTAGAAGTTCCAACATCAAAATCATGTATTTCTACAGATCTACAAAAAGTCTTGGACAATCATTCCAAGGTGTTTGAAACTCCCAAAGTACTCCCACCTATTTGTGATCATGATTATGCTATTAATTTGATTCCAATAAGTGTTCCTCCAAGCATCAGACCTTACAAATATCCTTATGTCCAAAAGAAAAAAAGTGAATGTATGATTGTAGTAATGTTAGAGGCTGGTATAATTCAACCTAGTCAAAGTTCTTTCTCTACTCTAGTAGTATTGGTGCACAAGAAGGATGGATCATGGCGGATGTGTTCTGATTATAGGGAGTTCAATAAGCTCACTATTATAGATAAATTTCCCATTCCTGTTATTGGTGAATTATTGGATGAATTACATGGAGCAATATATTTTACCAAGTTGGATCTTCGTTAAGGATATCATTAGATTAGAATAAAGACTGAAAATATTCCGAAAACAAAATTTCAATCTCATGAGTGTCATTATGAAATTTTGGTCATGCCTTTTGGCCTTACCAGTGCACCTTCTATCTTTCAAGGGTTAATTAATTCCATTTTTAAACCCTTCGTTAGAAAATTTTTGTTATTATTTTTTGATGATATACTAGTCTACAATAGGTATTGGAAGGATCGTGTTCAACATGTTAACAGGGTGCTCAAACTATTGGAGGAGAAACAATTATATGCAAAAACCTCCAAATGTTTATTTGGAATATAAGAGGATGAATATCTGGGTCATATTGTATCTCAGGAGGCTGTTAAGGTAGACCCTAATAAAACTAAAGCCATTAAGGAATGGAAATTCCCCACAACCATAAAGTAGTTGCAAGGATTTTTCGGGTTAACAGGGTATTATCACAAGTATGTTAAGAATTATGGGAGAATAACAACACCTCTAACAAAATTATTGAAGAAAGATGCACTTTCATGGACTCTTGAAGCAACTAAGGCCTTTGAACATATTAAAGAGGAAATGTGCCTAGCACTGGTCTTAGCTATGCCAGACTTCACAAAAACCTTTATTATGGAATGTGATGCATTAGGAAATGGAATTGGTGTTGTTTTAATGCAAGAAGGAAGACCCATTTCTTTTGGAAGTCATCCAATCAAAGGAAAGTATTTACGGAAAGCTATTTATGAGAAGGAAATGTTGGCAATACTACATGTGCTAAAGAAATGGTGACCTTACCTAATGGGAAGACACTTTAAGGTAAAAATTGATCATGATAGTCTTAAATAATTTTTGGAACAAAGAATATATTCAAAAGAGAAGAAAAAATGGGTCACAAAGATGTTGGGTTATGACTTTGAAATCATTTACAAAAAAGGGAAGTTAAATGTTGTTGCAAATGCACTCTCAAGAAAGGATGAGGAGGTGGAAGCATTGATTTGTGCCAATTCTATTATCCAACCATACTGGATAACCGAAGCAAGGGAGGAATGGAATACTGAAGAAGACATGTGGACACTCATTCAAAAGTTTCAGCAAGATCCTAGTACATATGATACATTTATTTGGAGAAATGATTCCTCATGGTACAAATATCGCTTATATCTTTGTAAGAATTCGCAACTAAAACAACAGATTATTCTGGAATTTCACACCTCTCCCATAGGAGGACACTGAGGATTTTTAAAAACTTACCACAGGGCGAAGAAAGAATTTTTTTGGGATGGCCTTAAATATGATATTAAAAAGTTTGTGGTAGAATGTTTGGTTTTCCAGCAAAATAAAGTTGAGACAATTAAGACCCCGAGTTTGCTGCAACCTTTACCCATTCCAAGTCAACGTTGGGAGGATGTTTCAATGGTTTTTATCACAGTTTGACATAAGTTCAAAGGAAAGAGTGTCATCATGGTGGTAGTTGATATAACTACCATGTATGCACACTTTTGTGTATTATCACATCAATTTAAAGAAAGTAAAATTGCTAGTGTATTTATGGAAACAATTCAAAATCTATATGGAAACCCAAATACTATTGTAAGCAACGGAGATCCATTTTCACTGGAAATTTTCATATGGATTTATTTTCTTGTTTGGGTACTTGACTAGTCCATAGCTCACCTTATCATACTTAATTCGATGGGAAAACTGAGACAATGAATAAATTTTTGGAAGGATATCTTTGTTGTTTAGTATGTGATAAAGAAACATAATGGGTCAAGTGGTTACCTCTAGCTAAATGGTGGTATAACACTTCCTTCCATACTATAACAAAAATGACCCCATTTATGGAACTTTATGGATATCATCCACCATCCATCACATCATCATTAAGAGGAAATTGTAAGGGTCAAGTAGTGGAAGATCACATCGAGCATCAACAAAGATTTCTCTAACTCTTAAAGGATAGCATAAATTTGAAAAAAAATCGAATGAAACAACAAGTAGATCAACATCACGGCGAGAGAAGTTTTACTGTAGGATAAGCTAAGAAGGATAATAAATTATCACCAAAGTACTATGATCATTACAAGGTGTTGAAAAATATTGGTACTATGGAATACAAATTGGAGATTCTTGCTTCTTCTCGAGTGCACCCAATTTTCCATGTTTCATGCTTAAATAAGGTTATAGGTGACGAAAATTTGTTCAAACAATATTTCCAGAACTTGATGAAGAAGGAAAAATAATATTGGAACCTGATGCAGTCATGGACACAAGAACTTGAAAACTACAAAATCGATCAACTTCAGAGAATCTCATCAAGTGGAATAACTTACCCACTGAATATTCCACATGGGAGGATGAGAAATTTTATACAGAAGCATCCAGATCTACTCAATCATTGAGGGCAACACTTTTTTGAAGGAGAGGGGCATGTTAGTTCCATATATTACTAGTGTAGTCCCTTATTGTTTTTAGTGTGGCCCCCTTATTGTTATTGTTGCACCCGAGTGTAATCCCTATATTGTTATTATTATGCCCAATAAAACCCCACTCTTGTTATTGTTGTGCCCTTAAATTATTATTGTTAGGTTGTCTAGGATTATATTGTGACCCCATGGACTCCTATATATAGAAAGGAGGCTTTTTCATTTGAATCATCCAATAATTTTTCATTTATGTAATGTAAAGGAGTTTCCCCCCTCGAAGTGGCTAATTTTTAAGGCGTTGATCTCAATTTTATTCTATTTTGGAAGTTGGTTTCATAACATATGCATTGTGGATTTTATCACATCCTCACTCTGTTGAATAAATGGCTTCTTCGTCCGGTAATGGCATCAGAGACTCTTCTAAGAATTCCATCGATGCGTTCAAGAATGAAGTGGAGGAAATGATTTCATGGATTGGAGGGAAAATTATATCTGAATCCCGGTTGCACTTTATCCTCATTTCAGGTCAATTGGAAGGCTTGGGGAAAGACATGGAGAATTTTCAGGCAACAATGGAGGTCATCATGTTGAAGATAGTGAATCTTGACCTAAAGGTGGAGAATTCAGAAGGAAGGTAGAGATTATGTTTGTGTTAGTTTTGAAGGAAGTGTTTGGCATCAAGGAGGAAGGTGACAATGAACCAATGCACGACTAGCAGAGATCCCCCCCTCCAGAGTTCATAGTAAAATTGGAGATCCAAAAAGAGGTTATGTAGGATGAACCTGAAGGTGCAAGCCAATAGGGGAAAGAAGAAGCAACTGATATTGAATAAATCACACAAGATGAGTCAAAAGAAATTGACTAGTTAACATACAGAAATATTTTTTTTATTTTATGAAAATATGTAAACATTAATGGGGTTTTTTTGGTGAATGTATAAGGAGAATTATGTAGAAAAAATGGAGAAGAAAACTCTGAAATCTCACTATATTTTTTCAAATTATTTTTGGAGGGATGTGGAACTGTTGTTACTCTTGAATGTAATGGTTCTCGCTAGAATCTAGATTGTTTAATGGAAATATAACCGTTCCTTAAAGAAGAAGAAGAAGAGAATAATTTGAATGAAATTTTTTTAAGGGAAAGGATATTTTGTACATCACTCTATATATACCTTATTTTTGAATAAGAAAGGGTTGATACCTGGAGCAAGTTTTTGTAATATTGTAGTAATAATTTCAACTTGGATATAATCAAAGGCTTATAGTTTTCGTTCATGAAAAAAATTGAGTACTTTTGAGTTCTTCTTGTAATTTCATAGTCCATTTCTGCATATATTTGAGAGTATTATAGGACATTGGGAAGGTTTACATTAAGTATCAATCTCCCTGATGTCCCTATGCAAATTTATGTTCACTACCGAGTTAGAAATTGAACAATCTGTTTAATTTACTTCCCATAAATCGTTAGATTGTTGCCTATATGTTTTACTTTGATATATTTGTGTTGAATATAGAGGTTCATCTATACGTCTCTGCTATTATTATATTATTTAATGTTCAGGGAGAATGTTTATCCTTCTAAATTCCTTTTTTTAGTTCCTCTCAGTTCCTCACATTGATGCTTTGGCCTAGCTATTTAGTGGATGAATGTCTACAAATATACAACATGGGGGATGAATAAAAAAATTGAGAATAAAAAACACAGGTAACAATGGATTGAGAAGAAGATGATGGAACAACGGATGTTGTAACAATAGATGTTGTGACAACAGATGCCATAACAACATGTCAATGTTAAATTTGATGAAAATGTTTTAACAACTGATGCTGTAACACTCATTACTATTGAAAATTTTGAAAATATTGTAAATTTGATGTTATAAAAATTGCTACTATTGAAAATACTGAAACAATTACCATTACAACATATGCTGTAACGACAGATTCTATAACAACAAATGTTGTAACAATAGATGTTGTAAAAATTGAGGGGTAGAAAAACATTCCATCTTGCTTGTCAAAGCTTGAAAGTGGGAAACCAAAGATGTGTTTCTGCCACCCAACACTACACCAATGCTTGGGGTATCAAGAAAAGAAATCGAGAAGCACAAATATAGGTAACAATGGATTGAGTAGAAAATGTTGTAACTATGGATGTTGTAACAATGGATGTTGTAACAATAGATGTTGTAAAAATAGATGCCATAACAGATGTGGTAACAAAAATACATTTCATCTTGCTTGTCAAAGCTTGAGAGTGGGAAGCCAAAGAGGTGTTTCTTAATAAATTTGCATTTGTGTTATTCTTCTTCTGAGACCCGTGTAATAAAGATGCAATTTTCTTTCATTAACAAATTTATCAATGATGTGTGAATAGTTGAGATTATTGTGACTTTTATCTAATAAAAATTAATGAAGCACTCCACGGTCTCTACATTTTATTTTCTTTCATTTCATGCTCTCTATTGTAGATCTAATTCATAGGATTTGCTTTAGCCCTATGCTTTAAAACTAAAATTTCTTTATGTTTTTCTCTCCATACTACAACATCGATTTAAAAGGCTGTAATCACAGATAAGTAGGCTAGTTGATTTTATTCATTAATTTATCCAAAAACTAGTTTATATTGCATCTATAGGTCTATTATCACCTACCCCACTTGTCTGATTTTTTTAGGATTAATAAGGGTATGATAGAGCTATACTAGTGAGTGAACTTATGTTGTAGTCTAGAATGTAGGAAAAAATCCGTTTTGAAAATTTTCCAAGTTGTGTGCTAACCATACTCCTCATAGGACTAGAAAAGGAAGTGTCCTATAGAGTTCTAGGTCATTTCTTTGAAACTGAGCCTTCAAAGTTCAAAAAGGCTCCAACACAGGCCTACATCGTAAATGTTCCTATTCTAATAGTCGTGTCCCTACATATCTGCTTAATTCATTCAATATATATATATATATATATATATATTACCACAAAAAAATGTTTTAGACCTCAATACAAACTTCATCCTACCATATGAAAAATAATTGTTAAGGTAAGTGCTAAGATTCAAGATCATCCCTTGTGCTAGAATTCATGTTCATTTCTTCTCTAGGGTTTACACCACAAACTCTAGGTATTCCTATGTTGCATCACACAAGAACTAACAACTCTCCATGGCAATGAAATAGATGGAATAATGAGTATAGTGTAGACAACGACATTAGCTTCCCTCTATACAGAGTAGGTGAGGGAGACCAAAATTATTAAAGTGGACTAATTATATAAAAAAAATAATTTAATGCACAAGATAAGGTATCCAAGTGAAGTGCTCTCTCTCCAAGGTATACATGTCAAGAGACCAATCCTCAGGTGGTGCACTCTTTAATCATGGGTTGCAAGTGTCAAGTGTCTTCATAAAAATTCTTCTTGCTTTCCAAGATAGTCATCCCATGCTCCTCAACACATGTATCTTGGGTCCATAATCAATCCCATGTAATATTATCTCAACCCAAACATCTATAATCAATCCCACGTAATATGTTTTGTTGTCTACAAGATATGTATTACATGGTGTTGCATCCCTCCTTTGTCCTAGGGTTTTTGGAAAAGGACTTGATAAAGCCATGATTATTGATTCGAAGGACTTGATCATAGTGAAAGGTTGGTGATTTATAAGGGTGTTATGGCCAATGGGAGCACAAAAGAACTCAAGTTGCACATAAATAAACAAATCAATGCAAGAAATGAAAATTGACATATTAACATAACAATATCCAAGTAAGTTACTTAAATTAAACTAATGATACCTTATTCTCACCCAAATAAAAAAATCATACCACTTTATTTCTTGTATCATATCAAATTCCAATTGTGATGGATAATGGCCATATTGTTGCTCCCGAGAAAACATGGTAGATGGAATAGTTAAAGTAATTAATATCAAATCATTTATTTTTTGTAAAAAAATAAAAAAATTATATAATTTAATATATTAAATATACTTACAAATTTTCATGCTAAGGCTTCTAAACTTGTTTGGCCACTGTGATGTGTGGCATGATATTTGGCAAGCTTGGCCTTCGAGGCCTTGACCCAAAACAAACACTAATTCAATTTAATTATGCACCAGTAAAATATAAAAATCAATTAATGAATTCAGAATAATCTTATGACCAAATTTAAATAATAGTATGTTTACATCGCCAGACTTCTTCCACGCATCTTTTCTATTATATGTTTTCACAATATCTTTCCATAATTTCATGCTTACATCAATTGGACTTATTTTGGCCCTTAGCTCAGGAGGAATTTGTTTTTATATTTTCATTTAGTTGCAACAAAATCTCTTGTAGTTTTGAGTCATTTTTTTTCTTGCTTTACTGACCAACCTGTCCCAAATTCAATCTCCATGTCATGGATTACTACCTTTTGAAGGTGCATGGGTATCTTCGACAATGGAAGATGTAGATATCTTTGAAGTAATGACACTATTATTCCTTCGACCTACATTTGAACACTTTCCTGACATCTATCATTCTAATTTCACCAGAGACAACATCATATTCTATCATGGTTTCATATGTAAAAATTCAAGATGCATAAGTACTTGTCTTGTGTTGAACCCTTAGTTAAACTGAGAGGGGGGATGAATCAGTTTAATGCATTCATGGTCTTGTAAATTTTTTTTTTACACTTTTTTACACCTTCATTTAATGATCAAATTAATGTATAATGGAACAACAATCTTAATAAGTGAGCAACAGGCATTAAGTCGATTAAATACAAAATATCAACACATAATCATCATGAACATAGACAACAGATATAAGTGGAAACCCATAGGGGAGAAAACCACATCTTATTATTGTTTTGATGCAAAGGAAAGCTCCAATTCCCTCTCACCACTGATTTTCTGTAGGCTCCAACCTACAGGAGGCTACAACCTCATTTCTGCAAGCTACAACTTGCAAGGAAGCTCCAACTCCCATCTATTTTCTACAAACTACAACCCACAAGAGGCTCCTACCTTAGCTAGATACAACTGGACATATATCAAGCTACAACTTGAAATGGAAGCACCAACTCCCATCTATTTTCTGTAGGCTACAACCCACAGGAGGCTCCTACCTCAACCAGCTACAACTGGACATCTATCAAGCTACAACTTAATATGGAAGCACCAACTTCCTCACTCTACAATAAAATCATATTCTGATTTACCTAGATATCAACTCTATTTTTCTCCTTCTTCACTGTTGTCCTTCCAGCCTTTATATCTGATTTAAATCATCTTTGGATCTTCACAACTTCTCTATCTTCTCTTTCTTCTTCTTCCACTCTATAACCTCTTTAAGCATATTACAATAACATAATTGATAGAGATCACCTCATAGATGTTTGCATTTCATATGGGAATATGAAATGAACAGGTATGACTCTTTGCCGTCCACCTTCTCATTTTCTCGCTCAACACATTCAGGATGTTACAATACTATGTACTCATTTCAGTATTACATGGGAGTTTTACTATTTACTCATTGCATCACAAACAATATTAAAATAATAATACATTTTCAATTATAATCAATTATTTACTCAGGCCATCCGTTTTTGCACTTTGTTGTGCGTTTGGCCTCTTTTGCTTGCTATCCTTGTGTCTTTTCTATTTCTGCTGTTTTATTCTAGCTTTGCTACATAACTGCCCTGTTTCTTCTGTTACCTAAGTCTTTTATGCCGCGTTCAACCTTTTCATCTGCCTTACTGCTGCAACACTGTTCTGCACAAATTCTTGTTCCTTTTTTATGCATTCATGCCATTCCTTTGTGACCTATGGGGTATGGCCCACATAACACTCCCTTTATACACGTGATGGATTACAGATCCAAGTTTTATCAACATACATACGTTTTATGATCAAACAACACATATATATAACATACATATGTTTAACGATCAACAACACATAATTTATAACATGGTGCGTATAACATATACAGAACAAGGGCTATCGGGTCCCACAGTTCCTTAAACCAATCACAACTCATCGCAAACACTTGCCCACAGGTTTCACACTCTACCAATAGTGATAAAGCATAAACTGTGTGATCTACGATATGCGCTCGTGTGCGGTGTTGACACATGGATTGTTAGAAAATTATATCTTATGGAGCATTGCAACACATAAAATATGTGAAAAATAAAAGCACACAAAACACATAAAACTAGAGAGACACAAATATACGTGGTTCACCCAGTTTGGGCTACGTCCACCCCGAATAGCCAGTCCTTCCTTTCTATTATCCAGCAAAAAATGAAGAGAAAAAACCTACAGCAGATCCACTGTAATATCCTCTGTTCTCTCTCACAGTCTCCCTCTCTGTTTCTCGCTCCGAGAATACACATACAATACACAACCGCAATACAATACCCTCATAAAAGCGAGGGGTTTCCTTCTAGGGAAAAAAACCCTAAACTAAACATAACTTCTACCGTCAGATCATTTGCCTAATGAATGGCCCAGATTGACTAGAAATTACTATACTTTTACAAGGAAATTTTACATCTATTTTTAGCTTCGGGGGCACTGCCCCCGAAACCCCCGCTAGGGGGGGGCTTCAAAAAGCGCTTCCGCCCCCCCTGGACCCCCCACGGCAGCGATTAATTACGGGCGGCGTTGCCACCCCTTTTTAAGGTACAAGGGTCCAATGTTGTGATACAAAGTAAACAAGATAATCAGGCTCCACACCCAACAATCTCCCACTTGGAGACTGATTATAGCAACTCCACTGCTGCTTCATTTGATGGACAATGACTCCTCTTTGGACCTGGCTGTTTCTCATCTTCATCGTCATCCTTGAAGACCAGTTGAAACTAAGCATGTTCTCAGTTTCTCCCTAGTTACAACTTTTGTTAGCATATCTACAGGATTCTGGCTAGTGTGTATCTTTTCCAGCTTCAACTCTCCATCTTCCAATATTGACCGTATGAAATGGTACTTGAGATGTATGTGTTTAGTCCTGGAATGAAATGTTGAGTTCTTTGCAAGATGAATGGCACTTTGTCTATCACTGTATAGTGTGCCCATATCATGCTTCTTACCCAATTCATCCATAAACCTTTGTAACCAAATCATTTCTTTACTAGCCTCTGTAGCAGCAACATACTCGGCTTCTGTTGTTGAAAGTTCAACAACACTTTGGATTTTTGAAACCCAACTGACAGCTGTTCCACCTACAGTAAATACATATCCTGTAGTGCTCCTCCTGTTATCTCTGTCACCTGCCATATCTGCATCAACATATCCCTGTAGAGCAATGTTTGAACCACCAAAGCATAATGATTGATTTGTGGTACCTCTCAAATATCTGAGAATCCATTTTACTGCCATCCAATGTTCTTTTCCTGGATTTTTCATGTACCTGCTTACAACTCCCACTACATGTGCAATATCAGGCCTTGTGCAGACCATTGCATACATTAAGCTTCCAACTTCTGATGCATATGGAACTTTAGACATATAATCCATGTCTTCTTGGGTCTTTGGGCACATCTCCTTACTAAATTTGAAATGGCTAGCAAAAGGTGTACTAACTCGTTTTTCATTTTGCATATTAAATCTTTTCAACACCTTCTCTATGTACTCATTCTGAGACAGTGTTAATTTGCAATTTTTTCTGTCTCTAGTTATCCTCATACCAAGGATTTGTTTTGCAGCTCCCAAATCCTTCATTGCAAATGAATTTGCCAATTTTCTTTTGAGCACATTTATTTCCTGCATGTTAGACCCTGCAACAAGCATGTCATCTACATACAATAACAATATAATATAGTTGCCATCATTTTGCCTTTTTAGATAAACACAATGATCAGAGTGACATCTAGTATAACCTTGTTCAGACATGAACTTGTCAAATTTTAGATACCACTGCCTTGGAGCCTGTTTTAAACCATACAAGCTCTTCTTTAACCTACACACCAAATTTTCTTTCCCTTTTACCTCATATCCTTCTGGTGCTGCATGTATATCTCTTCCTCCAAATATCCATGGAGAAATGTTGTCTTTACATCTAACTGTTTAAGATGTAAATCTTCCGCTGCTACAAGACTTAAAATAATTCTGATTGAACTCATTTTAACAACGGGAGAAAATATTTCATCAAAATCAATACCTTTCTTCTGTGCAAACCCCTTCACCACAAGTCTAGCTTTGTACCTCTGTTTTCCTCCATCTTCTTCCTTGAGCCTGTAAATCCATTTATTCTGCAATGTAGTTTTACCTGAAGGAAACCTGACTAAGTCCCAAGTCTGGTTATGCATTAAGGAGTCCATCTCTTCTTCCATGGCAAGCTCCCACTTCTTCCTGCTTTCAACCTGCATTGCTTCTTCATAACATTCAGGTTCACCAGAATCAGTCAACAATAAATAATATAATGAAGGAGAGTATCGTTCAGGGGGTCTACTTATCCTGGTAGATCTTCTAACACCAATTTCAGGTGTTTGAGGTGCCTGTTGCTGTTGTGGTGGTTGCTGCTACTGTGGTTGTTGATTATTATTATTTTCAGGCACCTTTACTTTTTCAGTTATCTCATCAAGAACCGTGTATTCCTTGCTTTCTTTTTCCTGTTTCTTTTCCTGCAACTGATTCTTATACAAGACCTTTTCATTGAATATTACATCTCCGCTCCTAATGATTTTGTGATTTTCATAATCATATAAGCGATAACCAAAATCATTAGCACCATATCCAATAAAGGTACATTTCTTTGATTTTTCCTCAAGCTTTGTTCTGTTTTATTTATTAATATGGACAAAGGCCTCACAACCAAAAGGCTTTAAAAAAGAGTAGTTTACCATTTTACCTGTCTATGCTTCCTTTGGAATACCACCATCCAAGGAACTTGAAGGCCCTCTGTTTATTAGATAAACAAAAGTATCTACAGCATCTGCCCAAAATTGCAAAGGCAATCTTGCATGCAATCTCATGCACCTTGCACGCTCCATGATTGTTCTGTTCATCCTTTCTGACACACCATTTTCTTGTGGTGTTCTTGGAACTATCTTCTCTTTGCGAATTCCATGCTCTGAACAGTACCTATCAAACTCTTTGCTGCAATATTCACCTCCATTGTCTGGTATGAGACGCTTCAACTTCTTTCCTGTCTCAATCTCAACCAAAGCTTTCCATTTCTTGAAAGTATCAAATACATCAGATTTATTCTGAATACAATAAATCCATGTTTTGTAGTTGCATCATCAATAAAAGTAACATAATAACGAGAGCCACCGAGAGATGATACCTGAGCAGGTCCCCATACATCTGTAGGCACAAGCTCCAATTTTTTTCCCTTCTTTTCTTTCCCAACTTTGAGAAATATGACTCTCTTCTGTTTTCCATAAATGCAATTCTCACAGAAATCCAAATCAACATTCTTCAAACCTGGCAACAAATTTCTTGAGTGAAGAATCTTCATTCCCTTCTCACTCATGTGTCCGAGTCTATGATGCCATATTGCTGCATCTACTCCTTTGGAAGTTAAAGAATTAACAGAGTTAGAAATACCATTGCATAAATACAATTTACCAACCTTTTCACCTTTTGCTATTACCAGGGCTCCTTTGGTGACCTTCCAAGTTTTATCTGTGAAAGTTGTCACACAACCTTCACCGCCTAACTGCCCTGTTGAAATCAGATTTTTCTTCAAATATGGAACATGCCTTACCTCCTTTAGTAGCCATTGGTTTCCATTCCGTTGTTTTACAAGAACTTTACCCATTCCAACAATTTTACAGGGTTTATCATCACCCAAACGAACTTGTCCAAAATCTCCTTGAACATAGTCATGAAAATATTTCTTATCAGGTGTGGCATGGAATGAAGCCCCCGAATCTACAACCCAAGAATCAGTAACATTTTCGAAAGAAAGAATCAAAGCATCTTGTAACACATCACCTGTCACATTTGCTTCATGATTGTTTTCTTGCTGTGTGTCTCCTTCTTTTCCCTTCCGAGATCTACAGTCTTTCTTTAGGTGTCCTTTCTTTCCGCAATTCCAACACACTATTCCTGATCTGGACTTGGATCTTCCTTTCCTTGATTTACTGCAATATCCCGAGCTCTTTCCTCTTTCCATTCTTCTTCCCCTAGACTCTGCACTGAAAGCATTACCCGATGTCTCACCAGAGCTTTTCCGTCGCATTTCCTCGCTAAGGATAGCACCAACAACATCATCAAACTTTAAAGTACTGGATCTAGAGACAGAGTTACTAATGGCCATTACTAAACCATTCCAGCTCTCTGGCAATGAGCACAAGAATAACAGATCTCCAACTTGATCATCAAAGTTTACCCCTACATAACTTAACTGACTGTTAATTGTATTAAATTCATTTAAATGGTCTGCAACAGATCCACCTTCCGACATCTTCATATTAAATAGTCGTTTCATAAGAAATACCTTGTTTGAGGCCGAGGGTTTTTCATATAGTTTCGCCAACGTCTGCATCAAACCCTCTGTTATTGTTTCCTTCGAAATATTGAAGGTGACTGACACCGAAAGACACAACCGTACTGTTCCGAGTGCCTTTCTATCGAGAATGTTCCATTCCGCGTTTGTCATGGCCGCCGGCTTCTTTGTTTTTCCACTCAATGGTAGGTACAGATCTTTCTGATACAGATAATCTTCCATCTGCATCTTCCACAGCGGGAAGTTTTGGCCGTTAAATTTCTCGACCCTAAACTTATCATCGTCCACCATTTCTCCCACTCGAACCAGGAACCCTTCTTTCCTTCGAGTTTATCAGCCAAATATACCTTCGGCTCTGATACCAGTTGTTAGAAAATTATATATTATGGAGCATTGCAACACATAAAATATGCGGAAAATAAAAGCACACAAAACACATAAAACTAGAGAGACACAGATATACGTGGTTCACCCAATTTGGGCTACGTCCACCCCGAACAGCCAGTCCTTCCTTTCTATTATCCAGCAAAAAATGAAGAGAAAAAAACCTACAACAGATCCAATGTAATATCCTTTGTTCTCTCTCATAGTCTCCCTCTCTGTTTCTCGCTCCGAGAATACACATACAATACACAGCCTCAATACAATACCCTCATAAAAATGAGGGGTTGCCTTCTAGGGTAAAAAACCCTAAACTAAACATAACTTCTACCGTCAGATCATTTGCCTAATGAATGGCCCAGATTGACGAGAAATTACTATACTTTTACAAGGCAATTTTACATCTGTTTTTAGCTTCAGGGGCGTTGCCCCCGAAACCCCCGCTAGGGGGGGGGGCTCCGAAAAGCGTTGCCACCCCCCTAGACCCCCCACGGCAGAGATTAATTACGGGCAACGTTACCGCCCCTTTTTAAGGTACAAGGGTCCAATGTTGTGATACAAAGTAAACAAGATAATCAGGCTCCACACCCAACATGGATTTCCTTCATCGCATCACATCATTTGATCCTTACTGCATCGCAACCAAAATAAAATTATTTATGATGTCTTGAACTTATAGCCTATTTCATGAGGGATGCGATGTTGCACATGGTCAACACATGTCCCTCTATTTCACATCACAAAAACTTTAACTTAACTTGCGGTCGCCTTCCTACTATCCCTTAAGCGCTGCAATGTGCAGTATGCAGGCAAGGTCCACATCATCATGCCATGTTACCCTGCCATGTCAGTGCCACGTCACCTTTCCATGCCATCATAAATTCCAACGATCTATGGGGTTGGGGCCACGCCA
Organism: Pinus albicaulis; assembly: GCA_034641835.2. Classification (NCBI taxonomy): domain Eukaryota; kingdom Viridiplantae; phylum Streptophyta; class Pinopsida; order Pinales; family Pinaceae; genus Pinus; species Pinus albicaulis. Next base: position 239,219,639 of record CM076574.1, on the reverse strand, counting down.
TATTTCCACGTCATTGCCACGTCATCACCATGTCATTGTCACATCATCGCCACACCATTGTTACGTCATCTTTACATCACTGCCACGCCATCTTTCATACTTTGAAGTTCACAACATATAACCATTTAACTTAGTGGTTAACTCTATTTCGTGCGATTTGTGATATTGCGTCGTGCCACCACGTGTCCCTTATCTACTTCACTTCACAACTTCTTCAACTTACCATACGATGCCGAAACACTTAAATCTTAAATTTTATGATTTTTGACATCGTTCTTGATGAGATTTGATCTCCACTATCCATCTCTCGCCTTTAATTTTGTGATCCAATCCCGACCGTCCGTTCGCCTCCCTTGGAATTCTTTAATAAAATCTCTGCCTTAGCCGATTTTTCATTTGTTTACACTATTCCACTTTGTGACTCTAGATATTGTTGCTCTCTCCTATACCCCTCGGCTCTCTCTGATATCTCTTCTTCCTCACTTTTGTCGCCTGTTCTTACTTCTGTTATGTGCAGGATCTCTGGTCCTCCCTGTGTCTAGAAAATCCGATTGCCTTCAGCTGTCTTTGTGTCTTTGCTGTCTCTACTCCATTCGCTGCTTGTGTTGTCTCTGCCTCTTTTTTGTCTCTACTCCATTCAATGCCTATGCTGCATTCGTTGCCTCTTTGTTGTTTTTTACTCCATTCATTGCCTTTGGTGCCATCTTAGCTGCATTCACTGCCTTGGCTGCCTTTCGTTGCCTTAAATGCCTTTGTTCTTTTGCTGCTTCTTTTCCTTAAGTAATCATGCTAAAGATTCCCCATGATTCTCCTTTGCCTCTTTGCTGGTTCTCTCTGCTTTAGGTTTTATTTCTATGGTTTCTCTTTTGCCTCTCTATTGCCCATTGCTACACATTGCCTGATCTTCTCCTTTTCCTTATATCCGATGCTTCTTTGCTCCCTTGTCATCAATGATAATTTTTGTGTAACTCATTTCTGATCTTTTGCCATCAATGAAAATATTTCCAACAGTCTCCCCCTTTGGAATTGATGGCAACACATCCACCAATACTCGAATACTTCCTCCAGGAATTCCTCCCCCTTTCATTCTGAGAAGTGTGTTTCTTCCTCTGCTTTATTTTCAGAAGAGCCTTTCTTCTTCTGCTTAATTTTCCTCCCCCTTTGACATCAATGGAAAAGGGTTGAACAGCTTCCAGTGTAGATTCTATCTTTGCATTTCCTCTCTTTGATTTGTGTTTAGGCCTTCTTCTTTTGACTTTATACCTTATTGCTCGAGAATGGTGTACAAGAGTTGTTGGGAGAACACATTTGAGAATCATTGAACTTGTATATACACAGTAAGCTGACACCATCCCAAAGAACATAATCTTTGCACTTGTTTACAAATGAAAGTGATGATAAGGAAACTTCATAGAAAAAAATTATATAATCAGACTTATATGATTAGAGATGCATCATTGGAGCAATACTAAAATATTGAGAATGATGCATACGACATATAAAGTCTGCTCCAAATATACTTCAATCCATATTATGATCTTCATCTGAGATACAAATTTGTAGTACACATCTATTCAAATATGATGATGCCAATATATCTTTTATAGTTGTGGTTCACCTTTATTGGTTGTTGGTGGTGATATGAGCTAGGTTGTTGACAGGGATGTTACACTTAACAGTTAAAAGGTCCTTGTTACTGTTGTCAATAATGAATCAAACCAGAGCTTACAAATTATTGTCATATTAGAAAATATATTTCAATATAAGAGACCAAATAACTTACTGCTTGTACAATGTACTTTCAAAACAAACCCTTGAGGCTAGATACATTCAATGTATTGGTCTGTCTCACTTATCAACTATGCAATTCTATTTATGACATAAGGGGGTATGTATGTCAATGATCAACCTCTATTTAATGGTGAAATACCAACAAATGATTTATGCTGAAGTATTCTTTAGATGAATCAATAACAAAATCTTAAACTTCAAATGTAAGATTAACACAACTAGTCCTTCATACTTCAGATAATTTAACTATTCTATCACGATGATATTCAACGAAACATCTTCAAGTTGTTTAATTGACATCTCAGCAAACAGACTTCACACAGTTTTATGAATGATCTTAAGAAAGAAGCCTTCAAGATATATCTTTACTGACTTGAGGAAGGCATGCAGTTATATCTAGAAATAGATACTGCTTGAATGATAAATATACTACTTCAAGTGTAAACAAGATAATTATCCTTTTTCACTTTCATTGACCTTTTTATGCTTTAATAATGCAGATAAGCTGAGTATACTACCTTGATGTACTTCTGCCATAATACTCTGATTCTGGGGACTTGTACCATACCACTGCTTCATTGATAACACTTGGTATTCTACTGATATGTAGCCTGCTTGATCCAAGTACCAATTGATTCTAATTTGATAAACTATGCAGTAATTTCACTTCATCTCACACATGCACCCATAGGTAAGACAATCTTCATAGATTCTAATATTGAGATCTCCACTGTTCTTAACAAAAATCATCAATATACTGAATTTGATCTTGTCATCATTAACCTTTTTCTTATTCTGTCATTCTGGTTTAAAATAATGTCATTGCATATTCCTTTCTAGGACTGCTCCAGAATCATTGTTGCTCTATATACAATTCAACTGTTATAACATAATGATATTCGGGAAGGCATCTTTAGTTTCTTTACTTGGAATCTACAAGGGCAGACCACTCATAGTTTTATCACTCATTTAACAACTTTCCTCTAAGGGGACCTTTTATAGATGAAAGATGGAATGATATAATGATGATAAACATTTATCTTACTCGTCCTTCTTAAATTTGTTTCATTGCTAACTCTTGTAGTGTGATGCACAGTGTGATCATCCTCTATGGATATTTCCAGTTCTATAGCTCAAAGAATATTTTTTTTGATTTTAATCCTTCATCACTTAGTGTGCTGTTTTATTCTTAGCTTACATTTTCATGGTTGATGTTCCCTCTACCACCATGGCTACTTGTTGCCTTCTCTCCTTCCATCAACCTATTGGCTATTGAATGCTTCAGGTATTCTTCTTCCTCTATAGTTCTCTGTTATAGGAATTTTCCTTTCCCTTTCTGAACTTTTAATTGTTCTTATTCCATGGAGCTCTTGTTAGAATACTTTTATGGGGACTAATTATGAATTGCTCTCCCCCTGGGATGTTGCTTCTTATTTATTTTTGGATGGATATTTTTGTTGCTTCCTAGAGCAGCTCCCCTTGAGACTATGATGGATTCATTATGTTATTGAAGTAACAATCTCCCCCTTTCTCTTTTCCTTCCATACTTTATTGGGGTTCTTCATAATGTCTGCACTTCTTTTTGATTCACAATTTTTTCTGATTTGATTAGATTCCATCGTCTGTCTAGAGTTCTTTAATGTATATGGTAGCTTATAGTATTTTGCTTTGTGACCAAGCTTGTGGCATGAATAACATCTTATTTTACATAAGAAAGGTTGAGTTGATGTATGGAATTTTGTTCCCCTTTTTTAATACAATTTACATTCAACAAATTTATGTTTGAATTCATTGCATGAAAAAAAGTAGCCATGGAATCAATTAGTGTACCTGGTGAAAGGTTGTCCTCTCCATTTTTTTGCTTGAGGTAATCTTTACATGGGAGGAAATAACCTCCTTTGACAACTTCTGAATTTATCCAATTCATATTCAGGAGTGTATGGGCCTTTTGTAGCTGATTGTTTCTTCCTCTCATTCTATGTCCTTTCATGTTGAGATTGTTTCTGTTAGTTTCTTTACAAATCATGTTCTTAATGGCTTCTACTTCTGTGTTAATATTTTGAGCTGCTTCATTATCATTTACAACTTTTACAAAAGTGATATTCCTGTTATCTTCTGTCTTGGACTTATTTTCTTCTCCTTCATAGCCTAACCCAGTCTTTAAGAGAGGACATATTTGAGCATTTAGTATTATGTCCAACTATTCAGATCTTTTCATTCATGGAGTGTTCATAGATAACTCCCTTTGGGAATTTTCTAGTTTCTTTATCAGGAATAATATTTCTTCTTCCAATTTCTCTTGCTCCTGATGTTTATCTTTAATTTTCTTAAGAAGAATATGTTCCATCTTCCTAGCTTCTTCCAGTTCTACTTTCAACTGAATGAGGTTTTCCGAATCAGGTTCCTCCTTTACATATTTCATGAGAATGTCTTTTTGTTTTCTGCACTTGATTCTAAGTCTGTCTATTTCCTCCAGGGCACTCCTTAGCTGCCCCTCAAGATTACCTCACCTTCTTCCTCATCTTCCAGAAGGAATCCTTCAGGCTCTTCCTTGGCTATCAACACAAATTTAGAGGTTCCTTATTCATTTGAGGATTCATCTGAGCTTTTTGATGTACTGCTATCTTGCTGAGCATAAAATGTTTTCTATTGAATATATTCTCTTTCTACCATTTTTTTTTCTATATCTCTTGTGGCCGGTTCTTTGTTTTCTTATGAGGAAATTTTGATGCATAGTGCCCCACTCTTCCAAAGTTAAAACATTTAAATGGAAGTTTACCTTTGTATTTACCCGTGCCTTTATCCAGTATTCTGACGAATTTAGCCTCTTATTCATCTGAGCATGAGCATGTATCTTCCTTCTCTTTCATGCACTTTTATAGCTTAAAGGCTACCTCCCTCACATTCGACTTCCCTTGTGGAAGTCTCATCTCATAAGATGTTAAGTTTCCAAGAAATTGGTTTGTGGTCAAGGTTTCCCAATTTACTATTTCTTCTATGGCTGAAACCTTAGGGTAAAACCTTGATGGTAAAGATCTCAATATATTTTGCACAATTACACGTTAATTAATGGGTTCTCCTAGATATTTCATGTTATTCACAATTTCCGCAACCTTTAAGAAGAAACTGGCTATATATTCATCTTAATTTCTTTTACATTTTCAATCTGAGCTCTATAGATTTGCATCTTGGCCATCTTCACCTTTTTATCTCCCTCATGGATACTTTCTAATATATCCCATATTTCTTTGGCAGTCTTGCTGTGCATTACTTTGATAAATTATGCCTCACATAGACCACTTAAGAGTGCATTCATGGCTTTTGCATTAGCTATAAAATCTTGTTTGGCTTCTTTTTCTGTGTCAAAATCCTTTGGGGCATATCCTAGTTCCATAACAACCCAAAATTCTATTCCTAGAGACATTATGTACGTCCTCATTCTTATTTTTCATAAGGCATATTTTGTGCCAATAAAAAAAGGGGATTTATTTGTTGAGCATCCTTCTAGACTAGCCATCTTGGGGACCTAGGATCTCCTTCCAGTTGTTAAACTGATACAGAAGGAATTGGCTCTGATGCCAATTGTTGAACCCTTAGTTAAACTCAGATGGGGGGTGAATCAGTTTAATGCATTCATGGTCTTGTAAAACTTTCTTTTACACTTATTTACACCTTCATTTCATGAAAAAATTAATGTATAATGGAACAACAATATTAATAAGTGAGTAGTAGGTATTAAGCAGATTAAATACAAAATATCAACACATAATCATCATGCACATAGACAACATATATAAGTGGAAAACCATAAGGGAGAAAACCACATCTTATTATTGTTGTGATGCAAAGGCAAGCTCCAACTCCCTCTCACCACTAATTTTTTGTAGGCTCCAACCTATAGGAGGCTACTACCTCAATTCTGCAAGCTACAACTTGTAAGGAAGCTCCAAATCCCATCTATTTTCTACAGGCTACAACCGACAAGAGGCTCCTACCTCAACCAACTACAACTAGACATCTATCAAGCTACAACTTGAAATAGAAGCACCAACTCCCATGTATTTTCTGTAGGCTACAACTCACAAGAGGCTCCTACCTCAACCAACTACAACTGGACATCTATCAAGCTACAACTTGATATGGAAGTACCAACTTCCTCACTTTACAATAAAATCATATGTTGATTTACCTGGATATCAGCTCTGTTTTTCTCCTTCTTCACTACTGTCCTTCTAGCCTTTATATATGCTTTAAATCATCTCTGGATCTTCACAGCTTCTCTATTTGCTCCTTCTTATTCTTCCACTCTCTAACATATTTAAGCATATTACAATAACATCATTTATAGAGATCACCTCATAGCTATTTACATTCCATATGGGAATATGAAATGAACAGGTATGGCTCTTTGCCTTCCACCTTCTCATTTTCTCGCTCAACACATTCATGATGTTACAATACTATGTACTCATTTCAATACTACATTGGAGTTTTTCTTTGCCTACCGAAGAATTGATTTTGCATCACCAACAATATAAAAATAATAATACATTTTCAGTTATAATCGATTATTTACTCAAGCCATCGGTTTTTTCATTTTGTTGTGCATTTGGCCTCTTCTGCTTGTTGTCCTTGTGTCTTTCCTATTTCTTCCATTTTATTCTAGCTGTGCTGCATAACTGCCCTGTTTACTCTGTTACCCTATGTCTTTTCTACCACTTTCAACCTTTTCATCTGCCTTACTGCTGCAACACTATTCTGCACGAGTTCCCGTTCCTTTGTTATGCATTCATGCCATTCCTTTGTGACCTGTGGGGTATGGCCCACATAACACTCCCTTTATACACGTGACAAATTACAAATCCAAGTTTTATCAACATACATATGTTTTACGATCAAACAACGCATATATATAACATACATATGTTTAACGATCAACATCTCATACTTTATAACATGGCACATATAACATATACAAAACAAGGGCTATCAAGTCCCACAATACCTTGAACCAATCACAATTCATTGCAAACACTTGCCCACAGGTTTCATACTATACCAATAGTGATTAACCATAAACCGTGCGATATGCGATATGCGCTTGTGCGCGATGCTGACACATGGATTCCCTTCATCACATCACATCGTTTGATCCTAATCGCATCGCAACCAAAATAAAATTCTTTCTGATGTCTTGAATTTGTAGCCTATTTCATGCAGGATGTGATGTTGCACATGGTCAACACGTGTCCATCTATTTTTCATTGCAAAAAAGTTAACTTAACTTGTTGTCACCTTCCTGCTATGCCTGAAGCACTGCGAAGTGCGGTATGTGGGCGAGGTCCATGTCATGATGCCACACCACCCTGCCATGTCACTGCCGTGTCACCTTATCATGCCATCATAAATTCCTGTGATTTGTGGGGTTGGGGCCACATCATCTGCCATGTCATCTTCCCACGTCACTACCATGTCATTGCCATGTCATTTCCACATCATTGCCACACCACTGCTATGTCATATTTACGTCACTACCACATCATATTTATGTCACTGCCACGTCATCTTCTGTACTTCATAGTACGCAACTTATAACCATTTAACTTAGTGGTTAACTCTATTTCATGCAATTTGCGATATTGCATTGTGCCACCACGTGCCCCTTATCTACTTCACATCACAATTGCTTTAACTTACCATACGATGCCTTAACACTTAACTCTTAAATGTTGCGATTTGCGACATCGCTCCTGACACGATTTAATCTCCGTCGTCCATATCTCACCTTTAATTTTGCGATCTAATCCTGACTGTCCATTCACCTCCCTTGGAATTATTCAAAGAATTCTCTGCCTTAGTCGATTTTTTGTTTGTTTACATTGTCTCTCTCTGTGACTCCAGCTCTTTGTTCTCTCGCCTCTACCTCTTGGCTCTCGCCACTCTTGCGTTTTCCTCTCGTCTGTCACCTCTTCTTGTTTCTACTATGTGCAGGATCTCTGGTCCTCATTGTGTCTAGAAAATCTGATTACCTTCATATGTCTCTTCTTCTTTGTTGTCTTTTCTCCATTCGTTGTCTGTGCTGCATTTGCTGCTTGTGCTGTCTCTGCTTCTTTGCTGTCTATGCTCCATTCGCTGCCTTTGGTTCCATCTTAGCTGCATTCGCTACCTTAACTAAATTTTTTATTTTTCTTCTTATTTTCCTTAAGTAATCATGCTATATCTTCTCTGTGCTGATCCTTTTCCTCTTTTTTGCTTTTCTCTGCTTTAGGTAATATTTCTATGGCTGCTCTTTTGCATAACTACTGCCCATTGCTGCAGATTGCCTGATCTGCTCCTTTGCCTTATAACTGCTGCTTCTCTACTCCTTTACCATCAATGATAATTCTTGTGTAACTCCTTTCTGATCCTTTTCCATCAATGAAAATATTTCCAACATATTGGTGGTGGAAGAAATCGGTGTCCCAAGAGTGGGTGGGACATTGGATGTCTTCGTTCCTTGTTCCACATTCTTAGAGGTTATTGTGATTTATTTTTTCCTAGATTTTTTTCTCTATCCAGGAGTTGATGGGGAATTAATTGATTCCCTTTGATAATGTTGCTTTGGTTGGACTGTTTCAGTGCCTTTAGTACGTTCTTCCATGTATTTGGAAAGCATGGAAAATTCCATACCTTATAGCTTTTTCATTGCTTCTACCCCTAATATAGAATCCATTGGCTCTTTTAGTTTCCCACTGTCATGTCCCTATATATGTACAATACATATTATATTTTAAAATTAGAAATTAAAAAATAAAACCTAATTTCTTATTTTATAATTTTGAAACTAAAAAATAAAAAATAAGGAAACATGTGAAAATCTATAAATTGGGTATGAAATACCTCATCCTCGCAAGAATAAAATCCCTTTGCTCATTTCCATCCATTGTTGCTTGACATTTATTGGCATCCTAGCGTGATTTTTTTTTTCTCTACACTATCAAAAATCCTTGTGCCCTATGTTTTTCTCCCTTCCCTCTAACTGTTTTAAACAATAAAAGTTGAAAATGGATGGACAAGGGTTTGATTTTAGTCTTTTGTAGGGGGTGAATGAGATGCATAAATTGATTTTGTGACTACTAGAGGCCAAATCACACCCATAAATCATTTTTTTTTATTGAAATCCAAAATAGAGGAGAAGAGGTCCATCAATAACTCCACCCACCATCAACATAGATCCAATCAATTGGTTAATTTATTTCATAACCTCAAACCATTTCTCCAACAATGGTCTGCTCCAAATATGATCCCTCGATTTGCAATTGGTGAATATGAGAATGGAAATATGGTGAATGTATTACATTGTTTTGGTTGAATAGTCAGGATACACAATATGTTTATCCATTTTGTGCGCAAATTATAGATTGGCCATTTTTTTTAATTTTTTGATTTGTTCTTTTCATTGTCATCTTTTCACTTTGCAACACGATGTGGGAGGCTTCCATGTTATTGTCATTTTTTATGAGGTTAACTGATATACCAATATTGGATGTGCAATGTGCATAGGCACATGGGATAATTATAATAATAATAATAATAACAATAATAATAATAATAATAATAATAATAATATTCTTATTATGATAAATATTAAAAAATGTTCTTAATATATGTAATATTCCTTTTTCGGGAATTTCTGCAATAGGGTCCTCAAGGACACTGTATAAGGGAGGCAGTGTAAAAATAAGCTAAAAGGGGGCTTGGATCCCGTTTTTAACTCACTAAACACTTCTATTGCAGAATTTGAGCCCAAAGAAAATGACTCTAGTTGGGTTATTCAGATCTCCCCAAACTAGATCCCGTAAAGAATGCTCAAAGAGAGAGCTTACAACAATACATGAACACAATCATTAAACTCTGCAAATATGAATGAAACATAAGATGAAATATATTAAAGCCATCATGTAAATTAATGTATCAGAAACAATATACAAAAATATCATGAGGAATATACCCCTCATGCAATGGGAATCAACCTCCAAAGATTAACACATGAAATACAAGAGATGCAACAACTACATAAAATGCCAGAAAGCAGTGAAAGCGATGTCTCTAGGAGTGTAGCTATTGCTAGAGATGTGCATACATGAAATATGACTGAAATATACAAGAAATTCCCAATAATATAAGAATGGGCTCCAATACAAGATCTCTAGCCAATTTAGGAGAGATTGCTAGAAATTCCAGTAAATGTACAATGTGACAAATAACTTGTCACTGCAACTGAACCAAAATGAGAATGAGGATATTTTAGATATGAAATACTCATGCCCTCCTCTGATAATGTTCTCAAGAAAAGGGCTAGTCCCTTTCACTCAAAAACACTCCTCCTGACAAGCTCCAATGGCTCTCCCAGCAACTGCCTACATAAATAACACGGTTTCTACTCTAGACTGGGCTATGAGAGATGGTGAATGATTGGACTGGTGCCGAAGATCTGAAATTAAGCCTGAGAGTGTCCTCTGCTGCTCCTCCAAAGAATGTGCAAGAACTCCACCAAAGAACAAGCCAAGAATGACTCTGAGAGTTCCTCTGTTGCTGCTCCCAGCAACACAATGTTTTCTTCCCATCAAAATAATGCTGTAGCTGAAGGGGTAAGCTTGGCCAAATGCTGAAATGAGGAAATGAAGCTCAAACCCTCTCCTTCCTTGAGGATGAGGTAGGTATTCTTGACCGGGAACATCCTTGGGTTCAAGAACACTACAACCCTGCTAAACAGCCCGGGGATGCAAGTCTTTATAGACCCTACGAAAATGATAAGCTAATGCATAATGAAAATGGGCTGCCATCTCCTCATAAACTCCTCTCACCATGGGTTCCATTCACACTTGCCACCTATCTCAAGCAAGTGAAGCCTCCACTAAAACTGCGCTATCCAAGTAGGTTCAATGTATCTAGATAGTTTTAGTTGACTTGGTCAAAATGACTAGATCAAGCATGATCCAATCTTGTTCACACCATGTGGTGCTCACATAAGCTACTTCATTATTCCTCCTTTCACACAAGGAGTGTTATTTCTCCATCTAAAGGGGGTTAAGGTTTCTCCTTACCCATTTTATTCAACAAAATGAAAATATGCTAACTATAATGTTCCTTTTAGCTTGAGGCTAAAAATTGGGAACATTACAATATACGCCTATCGACGTTTATCAACCACATTTTTTAATGTGGTTGTGATAGTTGAATACCAATATTGTATGTGTAATGTACATAGGCACATGGGATAACTGAAATATTGGTTGATGTAAAGCCCTATAAATGATGTTTTGACCCTGCAATGAAGGGTTTTCTATGTCATATTTTCCTAGCCCATGATGAATTTAATGTGATTTCAAACTTTCTAATTTTATTTTAATAACCAATGAATCATAATGTAACAATCCACTAGTTATATTCACATACCCACATTTTCAACTTTGAAGGTTATGTTGCTTAGTGATTATGTATACATGTGACACAAATATTTTTGATCCCGCCACTCACTCTTTACTCCTTTATAGGGTGCATGTTGGTGTTGAAAATATATCTCATGCACAAGTTAACTTATACTAAATATTATATTGTATACTGAGTTCATTTAGAAGAATTAAAATTTGAAATTTAAAAATAATATATTCTCTAACATATAGGGTCAAATTTTTTTTATTTTTATTTTTTTTAAATGTAAAAAAATACATATATTTGGTGGTTTAAAATTATGGATGAAGGCTTTGAATTAATTTAAATGAAAATATGGAAAAAATAAAAATTAGTCGATTAGTTTTCACAATCCTCATCTAATATTTATAAGAGTTGTGTCATTTCACCATATTGGGAGTAAAAATTAACAAAAAGGATATATATTGAACATAGGGGAATTTTAGTTAGAAAGGTTCAGTGAAAATCAACTAACCTTAAATCGATTGTGCATTTAGTAAATTGGATAGAGAAACAATGAAGTGCATAGATATTATGTGACTAATGTCATTGTTGTGTATTGTAGGATCTAGAGGAGGCGATGGGTAGAGGACGTGGAAAATGTAGATCTACTAAATCAGATACGAAATTTGGATATATAATAAAGGTAATAAGACAAATCAACGTCAACCAAAGGAGGATGGTGTTTATGAATTTACAAATTCTACAACATAGACAAGATAAAGTTATACAAAAAATGTTGCTTTTTTTAAAATCCAAAACATGATATTGATATGTCAAATATATGAGTAAAATGGTGCCTTATGTTGGATAAAATATTGATTGAAATGATATAATTTGTGTACTAAACATAATTTACTATGTTAATTATGTATTATATGGGCAAGACGAGCCTATGGGAACAAATCATGTCATATTAAATAAGGACACAGTAGATGTCGCAGGGAATCAGTTAATTATCGAATTTTGACTTAACTTAGGAAGCAATTTGTGATACATCCATCCCTTTTCACAATATTATTAGAATTTATAGTGTATTATACAACCTTGAATTAAATTAATGCATGTTGTTTCTATTTCAGATGGAGTTTGGAACAAGTGCACATCCTAAGCATTTAACTAGTAAAATAAAAAAACATATGTACGTGGGCGTGGACCTAAAACTATTAAATCACAAAGAATGTAATGGGTGGAAGAGGATATGACAATGGATACTTCAGACACAACAAATAATTTCAATGAAAAAGAGGTTGGTAAATACCATAGTACATTGGATGGGATTTGTTAAGCGATATTTGATTATATTTCTTTGAAATTGATACATTTATGATTTATCCAATTCTTGCCAAACAATAAATAGTGGTTGCGTTTATCAATAGGTAGAATATGATGATGAAATAAAAACTAATAATACCCAATATGATCCAACTGTGCTATTAATATTTGGATGGTATGATCCAAACCATCCTTTAAACCATACTAGGGAGAAAAGAGCATATTTAAAGAGACCTCTACCACCTAATAAATTTGAACAACTGATTAGATTCACACACACTAATGATTACAATATGCTACTAGCTAGCCTTAATGATCATGATGAGCATGACAGTGAAATGTAATGCATGAAGAAGGATTGAATGATATTCTTATAGGTTTATTTGGGTATGAAAACAATGAGGACAATAATGATCATATGGTTGACAGTAACGATGAAAACAAGGGTAATTACCACCAACATAATGTTGATGATAACAACCTGCTAAAAGACTCCATCAAGCAAGAAAAGAGGACACTAGTTTACACATAAGGTGAAAGTAGAACATCAAAATTGGCGTGCACTTTAATATGATTAGAAATAAAGTCACTATTTGGTTGGTCAAACAAAGGATTCACCACCCTATTGAAGTGAGTTGAAATCTATTTCTTAAACTGCAATGTCAATTGGTCTACATAATTCATAAACGTTCATCAACTTCGTTTATATTTATTTAAGGAGATTTTTAAAAATATATATTGTATATGAATAGTCATGATATATATTTACATATAAAACATGTTCATCATAAGTCAAACATTCAATTGATCTAATATTTTGAAATATTACATGGCACTTTGAAACTAAAATATTTCTTGAAGAGAATGTGTTTCCATCAACTTGCAGAGAGGCGCATGGGTTGTTGGTTTGGGATTGAATATAAGAAAATTAATTCATGTAAAAATTATTTAATTTTATACAGAGATGAATATCAAGACAAGGTAGAATGCCCTAAATGCAAAGAGAAGAGATATCGTACAAATGTACAAGGTCCTACAGTTCCAAAGAAGGTTTTACGTAACATGCCAGCTTTACCTAGAGACATAGAGATATGTTCATGTGCGAGAGACATAAATATATTTTATTGCATTTTTATTTTTTCCTAAAGGTTCATACTAATTTAGTATTCTTATATTAGGTGAGTGACATCCAAGGAGATCCATGAATGTGAAGTGCCAAAACGGAAGAAGGAAATTGTAGAAATAGTATGTGTATTTAAGAATGAGCACCCTACAAGTTTCATGGACCTATAAGTCCATTTACTTATGCACCTAATCGATGACATTGAATTGGTGGGTGTTGCATCGACCAAGTCAAAGTTTTTATTTGAGAGGTATATGAAAACTATAAAAAGAGATGTTTGACAAAAGGCACATCTAGAGGGTTGCGTGGCTAAACGGTATGTATTGAATGAAGCATTTTTCTTCCTATGTAAATTATTTGGTAAGGATTTCGAAGATGGGCCATGCTTCTGGGATGAAGAATGAAAAATAGATATTATTGATGGAGAAACACCACAATATAATGGTGTTCATGTAGAAATTAGTAAGTAAACTCGTGATCATTGTGGTTGTTTTTATTGCGATCATAAATTTACTCTATAATGTATTTATCAAATTAACATGGCCATTTGAGTTTAAAATACACATGTTGACTTGTAATAGGTGTAGACAAAAGTGAGATGCTTGAAAATTTCATTCTATACCACATTGAATTTATGAACAAATGAATTGATTTGTATGATAAAAAGAGAGAATAAGTGTTAGAAGCAAGGAGATAATTTAAAAGATCGAAACCAAGGAATACCCAATTTCTTATTGATTTCCAAGGGGAATGGGCCAAATATTTCACACTAGAATGGGTTATTGAAAAAATTTAAAATCAAATAGAAGATGGAAAGGCACATTTGTTTCTTTATAGTTTTGTGACTATTAACTATTTTAATATTCGTCATTATATTTGTTTTAACCAAAATAAATTGTATTTCATAGGCAAGAAAATATCCAAAAATGTGGGAATATGGTTGAAATTATCATTTAGAACATGTAGATGTAAAGAGACAATCCTTAGATTGTGCCATCATGGTTGAATTCAAGCAATCCAATCGATGAAGCTGAAAAGATAAGAATATTATTGAAGTTGGGAATCTATAATATGTTGGGAAAATACAAGAAATTATTGATTTGGATTACCACTCTAAATGTTGTATTTTTAAGTGTCTAGATGGTATGAAGCATTTGGGAGGACACAAAGACATGATACCTATAGTGGATTTTTTTATATAGATTCCTGAAATTTCCTACCAGAGGATAAGGAGACTTATGTTATACCAATTCATTATGAGCAGGTATTTATTTAACTCAAATAATTAAAAGCAATAGTGATCAATAATATATTAATACATTTTTATTGCGAATATATACATGTTTATTAATAAATAAAATTGTTATAACATACGTCTAATATATGTATGTACTCATTCATGGACAAGTATTTTTCTCTGAAGATATTTTGGACCTAAAATGGATATTTGTCATACATTATGATCCAATATTAAGGCATGTATTTGATGATGCATTAGTGGATACTGATCAAAACAATAATGGCCAAAAAAATGAGAGAGATGGATTAGAGAACATCAATTACTTTGACATCCATAATGATGTTGAAGGTGGTTATGTTTAGGCACAAGAAAACAACATTAATACAAAATTAGATGATGTTATGGAAGACAAAAATATGGATGGTATATAAAATGATGATCCAAATACATATGGTAACAATATGGATGGTCTATAGTCAGATTTCAGTGATGATGAAGATGATTCAAGTCAAGACGAGGATGATGATAATATTAAATACTTGGAAGATCATATGGACATTGACAATTATTCATTGGATGAAATTGTTGCAGGCAATGATGTTAATGACCAATAATTCTAAATTTTCAAAATTATTTGTAATCTCTGTTTAAAAAATGGTGATTCTTATAGCCTAAACTTTGAAATGTTTCAATATTATTTGTGTCAATAGAAATTATCTATTGCAATATCATTAAAGTGCTCAAGATGTGGTATCAATTGTTTAGCAGAAAAAAAATAGCATTAATTCATTGCTTCTTCCATTCATTTTGTATCAACATATGTTTGTGAAGACATAAAAGTTAATAAAATATTAATGCCTATATATCACAATGATTTGAATAATAAACTTTGTTATCTTCATTATTTTTATATTGTTTTCACTTTAATGTTGGTCAAATCACTCTTACATTTAATTATCGATCTAGGTAGGCTTTAATTTTTACAATACTGTCACGCAAAGTCTATGCTAAGGCATATGATGATTATTATAAATAATCTCAATCCAAAGTGATTGCACACACACTCTCAAGAATCAAGAAATTTGTTACACACTCCTCACATATTCAATGCGAATAAATAATGTAGAATAAACTACTTTGTCATTCAACCACTCTCACTACACTCCTGAAAACCATCACTCATTCAATCTGAACATATAAAAGGAATTGAAATCCAAACTATAACAAAAAATAAATTAATTCACTGCCATACTAAACCCAGGGGCTGGTCGAGGAATTAATCTTTCACACCATCCACAACTTAATGAAATTAATTAAATTACACACTATTAACTATAACAATAGCAATATCTCAAATATGGGTGACCTAAGCATGATCACCCTTACATACATGATGAATCCATTCACATGCAAGGCGTCCTTCATATAATGGAAAATAGGGCCTCATTGCTCCACTCGTCCTGTTTGCTCAGAATGTGCGAACAACCTTGTTGATCGAGGATATTTATCCTGCATTGACCTAGGTTCCCATCAATTATTTCTCTGGTTTTCTGCTCCATGATCCTCATGGCTCCCTATAACCTCATCCTTACTTCTCACTTACCCTGCATCACACTTTGAGTGGTGAAAAAGGGAGAGGTAATCGTACATGTCAAGGCATAGGTCGTGGAAGAACCCCAATCACCTAGATGACACCTCCATAGAAGCTTTGCTTCACCACAACATACCTTATCACATTCTTATGGAGGTGGTGTCCATGGAAGAAGAGGAGACCCACCATGGACGTTCTGATGAGCTCCATCATTAGACATATTTGGAGTGGTTAATGGTCACCTTTTTGACTTCTTTGATCTATTTTTCTTGCATTTTTATTATTATTTGGTTTTATTATGCTAGTATAGGTGGTGATTAAGGATAACATTATCTCAATGCCTAATATGAGGTTGAGTGTAGAAAATAATGAAATGTTAGCATTTTTATAACGATTTTATCATCAAGACTTGGAGGAGACAACAAGGAGAAATTATAGGAGGATTTTCCACCCTCCTTAAATCTCAAAGGCAGCCAAAGGATCCCAAATATTCTCTCCAAAAATTCGAATTCCAAAGGCAGCTAAAGGATCCCCAAGGATTCTCTCCAGTAATTCGAGTTCCAGAGGCATCCAAGCAACTCAAAGAGGAGTGCACTCAATATTTGTTTACTTGGAGTCAAGTGGACTCAATCAATATTTTCTAGGTAGTTATTGGTAGTTGCCCTATAGAATAAATAGATCAAATCTAGAGCTAGGAAGGGTCAGAAATTTGTTGCAAGCTATTGAGATTTTTATTATTTTAATCAGTGATCAAACTTTCAGAAATGTATGAGGATCTTCTTTTATGAAATTAACAGATTTATTTCATTTCAGTGATTTAAGTTTCAGAGATCTAGGCTTGTGGTTTAGGGCCCAATCCATGTGCCTCAGCCTCTCTGCTGTATTTGATCTCTGCTTTCTGTCATTTCATTAGTTCTGCTTCTGATAATTTTTTTTTTTTTTTTCAAGTTTTTGTTTAGCTTTTCTTTCAGTGTGTTGCTATATGTTTCATTCACTTGCGAGTAATAAAATAGAGGAGAAAAAAAAAAAATGTGGATCAATACCCCCTTCTCATCTCTTTCAATAAATCTCGAGGAGGGCGAACCTTCCCACAGACCCAAAAACTGATCTCTATTCACTGTTTCTGAGATTAAAAGTAGAGTTTCATTATCATTTTTCAGTCTCCCTTTGCATTTTATTTTTATGAAATTTTCTATTTCTTTGTGCATAAGTTAGCAAGTTGATTTCAGGAATTATTTCTAAAACCCCAGAGCAGCTCCTTGGTGCCTCCCCACTTCATTCTCCATCTTTGTCTTCACAATTTGTGCACTACTATTACACCCTCCATTTCCACTTTTTCTCGCTTATTCTCACTACCACACCCACCTTTTATCCCTAAAAAAACTTAAAATATCTAGCTCACCTTATTCCTTTGTTCTTATTGGTCACAGTTGCCTTACGCTTTTTAACACAAAATTCTTGAAAACCATTGAAATTCGACCTCCGCCTTTCCTCATCGAAACTCCCGCTACCGTACTTTGCACATTGCAAATCGCACTATGAGAAATTTTCCATTTTTCTTTTAAGACTTACTACTCCAACGCCGATTGCGATAAATCTACCGCATCACACATCGCAAATCACATCTTTTCTTCAGTTCCCATCACATCATAAATCGTAAATCGCATTTTGTAACCCCTTCCTTTTTCTTTTAAGACTTACCACTTCCGACGCTGATTGCGATATTGTCGTCAAACTCTATGACCAGTCCTGCAACCATGTCACCCGTTGCAAATCGCATTTCACAACCTTTTCTCTTTTCTTTTAAGAATTACCGCTCTTGATGCCAATTGCGATATTCTCCGTACTATGCTATATCGAAAATTAGAAATTGTAGTTTTTACCTCGTCGCATTTCACACTTCACAACTTCTACCCCATTTTGTTTCTCATTTCACTCCCGCTCCCGAACATCACTTTTGCTATCCCTTCAGCTTCACGATATTGCGATTGCGATATCGCAATTGCATATCGCACTGCCAGCCCTCCATCATAACTCCGCCATGGAAATTGTTAAATCATTCCGATCCAAAGAATTTTTGTGCCATAACAAATATTTAATAAGGTCTAAACCCGCTCCTTTAACTTCTAAGCCTTGTTTCAAGTGTTTGTCCCTCCGTTAGCACCTTTACCCCTTTCTTCTCCAAGCTGCAAATGAAAACTTTTTCAATTAGAATTAAGTCATGGATAGATTATCTACATGGATAGAAGCATGGTATATGGAGCATAAGATAAGTAGGGTGTGCTTAGAAAATTGGCCAAGTTAAGTGTGGTTTAAATTAGTTTCCTTTATGAAATTTAGTTTAGTTTCATTTCTATCATTTTCTTTCAGCAATTTAGTTTAGTTTCCTCCCTGTAATTTCTTTTCATAAATTTAATTTAGTTTCTTTCTGTCATTTCATTTTTTCACATTAAATTAGTTTCATTTCCATTATTTCCTTTTTGTCATTTCCTTCTAGCAATTTACTTTTCAGTTTTTATGATAGTTTAAGAAATAACACCCTTTCGTAAAGCAGAAGAGGATGACATGAACAGAATGCATATGCTGTGTATATAACACTGTCACCTCCATGTTTGTACAAACCCCGGGTTTATAAAGTAAAGTAGGACATCCCCTGGAAGTTGCAAAAATCTTGGTGCAATACCAGGGCTCACCACTTTTTGGCGTCGTTGTCGGGGAGGTGTCTGGTAGATGTTTTCATTTTGTTTTAGAACTCTTTTCTGATTTCCTTATTTTCATGTCATTTCAGAAATATTGAAAAAATACAAAAATATTTGATTTTCATGCCTCGTAGGAGTAGGAATACTAAAAAACAAATATTACCTAAAACCCCCACATCACCTCCTAACCACCCTTCACTCTTCTTCGGTGGCAGTGAGACTGAAATTACTATTAGATAGCCTTCTAAATACTCTGAGGAACCTATTGGGAAAGAAGAAGAAGACCTTGTTTCAACTGAGGGACCTGCTTCACCTATGTTAACCATGGCTGGGATCCAGAGAGCCTTTCCCATAAGAGAGGTAGACGGGGAAAATAATATGAAAAAAATTAGCCCCTCAGCTCTTCCACACTTTCATGGACTTACTTATAAGGATCATGACACATTCATGTTTGAATTTGCTGTTTTTTATAGGAATTATGACTACACTTCTTATGATCGGAAGTTGAAGCTCTTCCCATCCACCCTTAAGGTTAGTTCATGGGTTTTCCTGGGGATAAAATCACTACCTAGGAACATATGGAAGAGACCTTCAATAATAAATACAAAGACTACTATAGGTCCAAGGAAACTAAGGATGAGATCTTTAGGATGACTCTAGGGCTGGATGAATCCTTAGAGGAATATGAAGAGAGGTTTCAATTGAGCTATAAGAGAGCCAACTGTACTATTGATCCTGAATCACTTAAATTTGTACTTCTTCAAGGGATCAGTGAAGAGATGAGAGAAACCTTGAATCTGCTATTAGGAAGAGATATCTACCAACTGCCTTATGATACAATCAAAACTGTCTTTCAGAACCATTCTAGGGCATTTAGGAAGATGGGCATAGCTCACCAAACCACATCCAATACCCCTTCCTCTTCCACCTTCATAAAACATGATATTGGAAATATGCTAGAGGACTTAAAGAGTGACATGCTGCACACCTTTTCTTTGCAAATGGACACAATGCAAGTCAAAAGGAATCAAGAAGAAGCAGAGAGATCCCTGACCATATTTTGTCCTAGATGTACCAAGAAGAAGCCAAGAAATGAATGTCCACTGAATGTCATAGAGGTTTTCTTAGTCTGTGAGGAGAATCATGCCACAAAAAAGTGTCCCTCCTTACCTGGACTTAAATTTGTATATCAAGGTGGGGAAGCAATGCCAGAGAAACTTTGTTTCATCAACCAGAGAAGTCCTCAAGGCCCTCGGTCATATCAACAAGGCATTCAGGGTGCACCTTACTCTTAATATCACAACAATCAGAGTGAACCCATGAAACCTTGGTACACCCCCACTCCTCCATATTGTTCTACACCTCCTACTTAGGCTTATAACCCTTCATATCATCCTCAGTCAGAAAACCAACAATTTCAACAGTATGTTCCATAACAACCTTAGTGGAACATTTCATCCCAAGGGCGAAGGCCTAAAAAAATCAACCACCTGCTCTAATACCTCCACCCCAACCTCAACCTCAGCTTACTCATGCTGTTCCACTAGGCTACCTATACTTGCACAACCCAATCCGAACCTGAACAATAGATAGACACATCAGGCTCCTAGTGGAGAAACATCATATCCATCTTGTGCTGTGGAGATAAAATAGATTAATCTTAGGTCAGGAAGAGTAATCCTAGATAACCATCCTCCATCTCCACCTATAGAGGTTGAGGAGAAAAAGGAAGAAGGTAACAATCAGATCCAATAACTTCCTTTTCCTGAGCGCTTGATCCACCCTAGTTAGCACACCCTAGAGGAGACTGAATTCCTGGGAGAATTGGAAAATTTTTGTGTAGACATACCACTTATCTAGGCCATTAAGGATGTCCCTATCTACAATAGGCTCATCAAAGAAAAGTGCTTCAAGAAAACTAGGAGAAGGAAGAGAGATACCCCCACCATCAATGTGTTAGGATAACTGTCTGACCTAATGCTGGGGAGGGTGATATTTCCAAAATACCTCGACCTTGGTCATATAGTTGTTGATGTGCATATAGATGGTGTCATAGTACCCAAAACTCTAATTGATATAGGGGCTGCCATAAATTTCATGACGAAGGAAACTATGTTGAAACTCAATCTCCAAGGGACTTTGAGGAAAACCACAACAATTTTACAACTTCCAGATCAGTCCATAGTAACTTCGGAAAGAATTGTTGAGGATGTTATTGTTACCATTAAATCTTGGGAGTATCCTCCAGATTTCTTGGTCCTACAACCAAAGACCAAGTTTAATGGTTATCCCCTCATCTTAGGGAGACCTTGGTTATCCACTGCAAATGCTTATATTAGTTGTCTGGCCAGAAACATGACTGTAAAAAATGGACCTTTTTCTAAATAGCTAGTGTTATATCCTCCAAACCAACCTTCCATTGATAATGATCTCCCTATATGGTTGGAGGATGAATAAGATGAGTTACATAACATTGCCCCTATGTGTACCATAGATGATATTATTAGAGGGGGGAAAATTGATGAAGATGAACTCATCGACCATGTCATTCAAAAACATTCCTCCACTAACATTCCTCTCGAAACATTAGTCAAAGAGTCTGAAGTCAAATCTTGGATGGAAGTGTAATCAGTTGAGTAAGCCTCTGAATCCACCAATGCTATTGAGCTTGGCCCATCCAAATCTCTGAAAATCAACCCAAACCTCTCGAATGAAGAAGAGAAGCAACTATGCCAGCTTTTGAAAGAGAATATTGAAGCAGGAATATAGGTAGACCCAAAAAAAATCACTATCATCAAAAGGGTACCTGCTCCTTAAAAGCATAAATATGTTCAGAGTTTCTTTTGCTTAGCTGGTTACTATAGAAGGTTCATCAAATATTTCAGCAATATGGCTTCGCCATTATTTGGGTTATTGGCCAAATATTATGATTTTATTTGGTCTGGTCATTATCAAGAGGCTTTCGAGCCCATTATGGAAAAGTTGACTACTGCCCCCATCCTCTGAGGTCCAAATTGGACTCTACCTTTCCACATCCACACTGATGCATCTAATAAAGATTTAGGGGCATAATTAGGACAATTAGAGGACAAAATCCCTTATGCCATTTATTTCATCAACAAGAACTTATACAAATGTCCTGAATTATACTATTACTGAGAAGGATATGTTAGCAATTTTCCATGTCTTTAACAAATTCAAACATTATGTAACTAGATATCAGACCCTTTTTCACACTAAAATTGCAACCATCAAGTATTTAATGAGCAAAATAGATGTTAATGCTATGATAATTAGATGGTTATTACTTTTGCAGCAATTTTATTTGACTATTGTTGATAAACCTGGAAAGGATAATGTTGTTGCATATTTTTTGTCCAGGATAGCTCTCCCTGTAGGTGAAGAAGGAATGGTGGTTGACCAGCTTCCAGATGAGCATATATTTTCTATATCAACAATCTCACCATGGTTTTCTGATATATCCAACTACTTGGTTGCTGGGAGACTCCCTCCTAATTTTTTATTCAAGGAGAGGAGGAAAATCATCAGAAAAAGCACCCCTTTCACATGGATTGGGGGAAAAATTTCAAGCTAGGCCCTGGTCAAATTCTAAGGAGATGTGTGATGGAGGAAGAAAATTTTGATATCCTCTCTGAATTTCATGACAACCCATGTGGAGGCCAGTTTTTTGCAAAGAGAACTGTTTACAAAGTTTTGTAGGTAGGATACTATTGGCCTACCCTTCACCAAGATTCCAGAAGATACACCAGCAAGTGTGACCAGTGCCAAAGGATGGGGAAACCCATGAAAAGGGATGAGATGCCTTTGCACCCTCAAGTGGCTCTTGAGCCATTTGACAAGTGGGGCATGGACTTTTTTGGACCTATCGATCCACCATCCGGACAAAAGAAGTATATCATAGTCTGAATTGATTACTTGACAAAGTGGGCTGAAACAAAAGTAGCAATGGTAGAAAATAAGGAGAAAGTAGTAGAATTTCTAAGATAGAATGTGTTTTACAAGTTTGGATACCCCAGAGAAATAGTCACTGATCAGGGAGAACGATTCACCTCTCACCTCATCGAGAAAATTTTGAGGAGGCACAATATTAAGCATAGAACTTCTACTGCCTATCACCCTCAGGTGAATGGCAGAGTAGAAGTAACTAACATAGCTTTAGAGAGCATCCTCACAAAGGTTGTGAGCAACAATTGAAAATATTGGGTAGATAGATTGGTATAAGCTACTTGGGCCTACAACACTACTTGGAAGACAACAAAAAGATTCACTCCTTATGAACTAGTCTATGGTAAGAAGGCTCTACTTTCAATTGAGCTTGAATTCAATATGTTAAGGATGATAGCTAAATTAAATCTAGATCTATCAAATGCCCAAAAATATATGTTGCTACAACTAAATGGATTATATGAGTTCAAAATGAAAGCACTTCTTCACACCGAGGTAGTTCAGCTGCAAAGGAAGGTCTGGCATGAAAAAAACATCAAAGAAAATACCTTCCAAGAAAGAGATTGGGTGTTTTTGTATGATTCAAGGTTTAAATATTTAAAAGGAAAGCTGATGACAAGATGGTTGGGATCTTACATAGTGAAAAAATATTTTGATAATGGCGCAGTTCAAATCAAAACCATAGATGAGGAAGGAATCCCCTTGCTTGTCAATGGTCACAAAATTAAAATTTACATGAAGCCTTTATCAAGGGCAGAGTTCATAAATTCAATAAGAAGAGAGGTGTATGTGATGGGAAACTCCATAGATTCCCACACCTCCTACAAAAGAAAAAAAAAAGGGAAAAAATAAATAAATATCCATGGGTGAAAACCTCTCTGAGGCACCCAAGGCAAGCTTGTGGGTTGAAAACCTCAATGGAGGCAACTCATTTGCTCTCAAAAAAAGAAAAAAAGAAAAAAAGAAAAAGAGAATAAAGATCCATGGGTAAAAACCTCTCTGAGGTGCCCAAGGCAAGTTTGTGGGTTGAAAATCTTGATGGAGGCAACCCACTTTCTTTCAAAAAAAAAAAAAAAAAAAAACACATCTTCATCTCTATGTTTTCTATGTTTGTTGTTTTGTAGGTTATTAATGGTTTCTAGAAACACATGGAAGCATTCATCTAATTTTCCCTTCTTCTATTTTACCATCCATCCCATCATTCACTCCATTCATTTTCATAAACTTCATCCATCACCTTCGTACACCACATTCCTCCATTCCTGAGAACAATGTAGCAAGGAAAGAAAAACATAGACTGCTACAGACATTAGGGAATTCCTACAATGAAAAATTTTTTTCATGAAAAACAAGAATAAATAAAGAGAGGAGTTTATAAATAAGACCTTAGGAAAGACAAGAGTGCCACCCATGGCATCTGGAGCACCCCCACACATCATCTACAACAGGAAGAAACAATAACAAAGACCAACAACTCACTCTGAGAGTCTCTCATTCAACAAGCTTCTTACTCAAAAAACAGAAAAATAAGGAAGAACGCAACATATAAGAGGTTTGTCTCCAAATTCCAGCTCCTGCAAATGCCTTGACAAAAACTGGTAAGCTCAGGTATAACCCCTCACCCCTTGCTATGCATTCATAATGGATAGAAATAGTTAAATTTGCAGACTAAGAGTTTAATAGGAAAAAAGGTGGACAATTAACTTGGCCACCACCGTGAAGTATGACTGAAAAAAATAGAAGTACACGCCACCTAGGCTAGCAAGAATTTTTTTTTTAAATCAATTGGAGTTGAGGAGGACGAGAGGAGGAGACACATAGTATCAACCACTTAAGAAGAAGAGGGTCCAACTGTATACAACAAAAACTAGAGCTGAGCTGCGTTACATAAGCGCTTAAAAAAAAAAAAATACCTGCGCAGTATAATAATAAAGAGGGATCGTCACATCCAACTAGGTAAATTGGAAATTTTTAAAGGGAGAAAGACCGATGGAATCCTAAAATGCAACAATAGTGAGCTTGAACCACATATTTTGGGACACCATGCAACAACAGCAGCGGAACAACGTTACCCTACCCATGGCCTGGTCCTCTTTCATAAATATGAGCAGGAAAGCTTTTATAGCAACCAACCCAAACACGGAATAATTCCACTTCTAGCCTTAGATGAGAAGAAGAGGAACCAGAAGAAGAACTAGAAGAATAAGAAGAACTAGCAGAGGAAGAAGGACCAGAATTAGAAGAGCCAGAAGAGGAACAAGAAGAACCAGATGAAGAAGAGGAAGAGACAAAGGGCCAAGGAAAAATGGAAGAGATGGAAATAGAAGTCATAAAGGTATCAGAAAGTGAGCAAGAAGCAGACTCAGAACACATCACCACATCCCCACAAGACAAAAAGGTAGTTTCCACCTTAGCTCCTCTAGACACAAAGATAAAACGACAGACCTTTATGTATTTTAGAGCTGACAAGAGTCAGAAGATAAGTCAGAGAGAGCCAGAAAATCCTCCCACGAGCTCGAGTATCATTGAAGAATCACCAAGGGAGGAGGAAAGAATCGAAGAAATAGTTTTGAAGGAGCAGCTACAGAAGGCACAGGCAAAGAATGTAGCACTGAAGGAGCAATTGTAGAAAAAAGGGCAACAAGCATGGCCCACTTATGCATAGAAGCCCTTCAACACAGATTCCCTTCTGACTCATATGTTGTGTACCTTAAGGAGAAATGGCTCCTATTTCAAATCAAACCTCTAGCCTCCCATGGATCACTACATTTCCAAGATTGTAGGCGATTCATGGATTTATACAAGCAAGATAACATGTCTAATCAGGGAAAAATAATAGAGTTTTATGTGCATAACCTTATGCTGACAAATATGGATACTTGGGACCCCAATTCCACAATGGGGGATATGTAGCTAATGGCTCTAGAATCTTGGATGATGAATGAGGACACTAGAGAAAAAAAGATATGGAGGGTCATGGGAAGAAGAAAAAGAGAGCCCTTATATATCAAACCAGAAATTTTCAGCCAAAGAGGAGTCATCCTTAACCATCAAGAGATTGAAAGGGAACCTGCACTAGTTGAAAGCTACCTTCAGACCCAAACGTAGGTAATAGGCCACTTTGATGATGTTTCTAGGTAGATAGAAGATGAGTGCATTAGCGCCAACCAAAGGAGATGAAACAACCTCCCTCACAGCCTCAAGAACAGGAGTACCATACTCCAGAAAGACTTAAGGGTGCATTGGAAAGGGCACCATTATATAAGAGGGCCATGCAGGCCAAAAAGATCCAATGATTGGGAATAAAGCTCAACCTACCTTTCTTGCTGGCGCTAAATGATGAAAATGACATAGATGCACAAGATAAAGAATGGGAGAATGCAGAAAAGAATAATGGCTTTTACCCCCTTGGGGAAACTCCCACACTTCTTCCTCAAGAAATCAGGGGGGCTGTCAAAGCCTTGAAGGAAATTCAAGAGGAGGATTAGTTGCTCAGAGGATGAGCAGCCATTCAGTAGGGGGGTGATGATGAGCTCCATCATTAGACATATTTCGAGGGGTTAATGGTCACCTTTTTTCCTTCTTAGATCTCTTTTTCTTTCATTTTTATTATTATTAGTTTTATGATGCTAGTATACGTGGTGATTAAGGCTAACATACTTTGAGTGCCTAATATGAGGTTGAGTGCAGAAAATCATGAATTATTTAGCATTTTTATAAGGATTTTATCATTAATACTTGGAGGAGACAACAAGGATAAATAATAGGAGGATTTTCCACACTCCTTAACTATCAAAGGTAGCCAAAGGATCCCAAATATTCTCTCGAGAAATTCGAATTCCAAAGACAGCCAAAGGATCCCCAAGGATTCTCTCCAAGCACAATTCGAGTTCAAGAGGCAACCAAGCAACTCAAAGAGGAGTGCACTCAATATTTGTTTACTTGGAGTCAAGTGGACTCAATCACTATTTTCTAGGGAGCTATTGGTAGCTACCCTGTAGAATAAATAGATCAAAGCTATAGCTTGGAAGGGTCATAATTTTGTTGCAAGTTATTGAGTTTTTTATTATTTTACTCAATGATCAAAATTTTAGAAATGTATGAGGATATTCTTTTATGAAATGAGCAGACTGATTTCATTTTACAGATTTAAGTTTCAGAGAGCTAGGCTTGTGGGTTAGGTCCCAATCCATGTGCCTCACTCTTTCTGTTGTATTTGTTCTTTGCTTTCTGTCATTTCATTAGTTCCGCTTCTGATAATTTCATTTATGTTTCAAGTTTCTATTTAGTTTTGATTTCAATTTTCTGTTGTAGGTTTCATTTACTTGTGAATAATAGAATAGAGGAGAAAAACCAAAAAATTGTGGATAAATATCCCCTTCTCATCTCTATCAATAGAGCTCGAGGAGGGCGAACCTTCCCACAGACCCAAAAATTGATCTCTGCTCACTGTTTCTGAGATTAAAAGTAGAGTTGCATTACCATTTTTTAGTCTCCATTTGCACTGTATTTTTACTGGTGTTTGTCTGTTTCTTTGCACATAAGTTAGCAGGTTGATTGAAAGAGTTATTTCTAAAAACCTAGAGCAGCTCTGTGGTGCCTCCCCGATTCATTCTCCATCTCTGTCATCAAAATCTATGCACTACTATTATGCCCTTCATTTACGCTTTTCCTGCTTACTCTCACTACCATACCCAACTTTTACCCCTAAAAAAACTTAAAATATCAAACCCAACTTATTCCTTTGTTCTTATTGCTCATGGTTACCTTACCCTTTTTAACGCAAAACAATTGAAAACCATTGAAATTCAACCTCCACAATTCCTCATCGAAACTCCCGCTACCGTACTTCGCAAATCGTAAATCACACTTCGCGACCTTTTCCCCTTTTGTTTTAAGACTTACCACTCTAACAATGATTGTGATTGCTCTTCCACATCACACATCGCAAATCGCATCTTTTCTTTGGTTCCCATTGACACATATTGCTCCAACCACCGATTACGATAATCCTCTATGCTCCACCACATCGCAAATCACATTTCAAAACCCTTTCTCTTTTATTTTAAGACTTACTGCTCCTGACACTGATTGCGATATTGTCATCGCACTGTACCACCAGTCCTACCGCCACGTCACCTATCACAATTCTCATTTCGAAACCTTTTTCCTTTTCTTTTAAGACTTACAGCTCCTGACGGCAATTATGATATTCTCTGTACTCCGCCATATAACAAATAAAAAATTGCAGTTTTTACCCCGTTGCATTTTGCACTTCACAACTTCTACCCCATCACATTTCATATTTCGCTCCCACTCCCGAACATCACTTCCGCTACCCCTACGACTTTGTGATATTGCGATTTCGATATTGCATACCGCATATCGCATTGCCAGCCCTCCATCAGAACTCCACCATCGAACTTGTTAAATCATTCTTCTCCAAATAATTTTTGCGACATAATAAATATTTTATAAGGTCTAAACTCGCTCTTTTCACTTCTAAGCCTTGTTTCAGGTGTTTATCCCTTTGTTCGCACCTTTAACCCTTTCTTCTCCAAGCTGAAAATCAACACTTTTTCAATGAGAATTAAGTCATGGATAGCTTAGTTGCATGGTAGATATAGCATGAGATAAGTAGGATGTGTTTAGCCGATTGGCCAAGTTAAGTGTGGTTTAAATTAGTTTCCTTTCTATCATTTCATTTCAGCAATTTAGTTTAGTTTCCTCCCTATCATTTATTGTCAGTAATTTAATTTAGTTTCTTTCCGTAATTTCCTTTTTTTCACATTAAATTAGTTTCATTTCTGTCATTTCCTTTCTCCAAATTAAGTTAGTTTCCTTTCTGTCATTTCCTTCTAGCAATTTACTTTTCAGTTTTTATCATAGTTTAAGAAATAACACCCTTTCGTAAAGCAGAAGAGGATGAAAAGAACATAATGCATATACTGTGTATATATCATTGTCACATCCAATTTTGTACAAACCCTGGGTTGATAAAGTAAAGTAGGGTAGCCCCTGGGAGTTGCGACACTCTTGGTGCAATACCAGGGCTCACCACGTTCTTCCCTTTGGGCACTCTACAACCTCCTATCTAGGAATTTTAAGGGAAAGGAAGAAGCTAAAACCAAGGCCACCAACTAAATTATTGATCTCTCCGCGCTCTTCAACCACTCCTCCTCCTCCATGAAGAATTTGGCCAGAGGCCATGTTATCAACTATCCTCCCAACGTCCCTTCCCTTGACATGTCTCCTGCCCACTCCCCTTCATCCAGCTTGTCCCCTCCACCCTCTCATAAATATCTTTCACCTCCCTCTATTCAGCTCGCTCCCCTCACTGACGACTGAAGATCCCCCCCCCCCCCATTATTCCCCTCAAACGAACTCATAGGGGTGTTTTGTTATGGAGGAGATTTAGAAGGCTACCAGTTCAGTGCAGGATCATGGTATCTCTCAGGCACGTGGTGGATGCAGTTCAAAATCAGTTTTTCTTCATAGTGGCACGCATTATCTATTGACCACTTGATCATGACAAAGCTGGTTCTCTCTCCTTCTTGTTCGATGGCTTGCAGAAAAATGTCATTTTTTCTTAGTTGTGATCAATGTGATAGCAATCATCATGCTTGACCCATAAGTGCCAATTTTGCAACTGAGGAACCCCTAATTTTGTTGCAATTCACATTTTCTACCACCCCTTAGGTTATTATCTAGACGTCGTGAGGTTCAACCCTCCTATGTAATTTGTATGGCCACGCAATTTTGAGAAATAATTTGGAAGTTGTAAGCTCTGGTTCCCCTTTCAAGAGCATATAATTTTGATTTTTCTCTTTGTTTTCTTCATTCTTAGGCAGAGATGAACCTCGTGGTTGTAAATACTATATACTTTGTTCAGTTATTATAATGTTCAAGATATGGCATGATTTTTTGGTAGAAATAATTATGATTACTTGAATTATTCTTCCATTCATTTTGTATCAACATAAGTGTTCATCAGCAGTTGTCATTGATGTCAACCCAAGCAGCACCAGGGGCTAACCCAATATTGCATGGGAATTTTGACCTACCAAATTAATATATTCTGGGTCAATAATTCTTTTGATGGTTTCTACTTGTCGAGATGTTTCCGTTGATATATGGCACGCCGTGTAA
This sequence comes from Pinus albicaulis, assembly GCA_034641835.2. Taxonomy (NCBI): domain Eukaryota; kingdom Viridiplantae; phylum Streptophyta; class Pinopsida; order Pinales; family Pinaceae; genus Pinus; species Pinus albicaulis. The sequence goes on along the minus strand of CM076574.1, from coordinate 239,189,352 downwards.
TTCTTCACGGTTTGAGAGATATTCATGTTTGAAGTTTGTACCCCCAGTTAGTGGGCTAAAACCCCATGGGGTTGGGGCATGGGTCATTGAAAAGTCATAATTAATATTTTTTAAGCTCCTAAAATCCCTCCCACGTTTACTTGTTGAAGCCCCTCTCAACCTAAGCATTTACATAAATTGTGATCCTCATTTCCTCCTTATGCAAGGGATTTCGCCATCTGAAACAGGTCATTGTGGAATTTTCACTCTAAATTTTTTTATATGAAGGTTCAAAAGCTGAAATATTTATGAGGTGAAGTCGAAATCCTGAGGAAGCTTCTGTAAAAATTTTAGATCAAGGTGCGTAATATTTTTGGAGATATGATCTGTGGAAGTCAGGGTTTTTGCAGGCTCCTGAAATTAATCTCAAAGAAGTAACCTTGGTAAAATCATCATAACTCTCTCTCTGAGTATCAGATTGAAATTTTGTAAAACTTGGTAGATAGTACACAGTCTTTAGTTTTCACTCTATAAATTTCAGAGCCAAATGAAGAAACAGTGACACGTGGCATGCTGTACAAGTGCGCTCTACTGAAACAATCCATAATTAGGGCATTGTGAGAGATTGGGTATAAATCTCTCTTGAAGAATCCAAATTGGGTCAGACCTATGGCATTGGAAAGAAGACTCAGAGGAATACTATAGGACCAAAAATTAGTTATTGAGGATCTGAAATAACAGAGATACTCCAGATTCAATATCGAGTTCCTAGAAGGCAAGAAAAAGCTAGATCATGTGTTGTCAAGGGTCGCAAAGGACTAGACTTTCTATGGCAGAAAATCAAAGCAAGGTGCAGCAGAAGGTAGCATGAGAAGAGAACCAACCAAGGTGCCTAACAACATCAAGAAGTTCATCATATGAAGTCTTCAAGTGGGCAGCACTGCATACAATCATTGTAAAGGTATCATTGTACTAAGTCATTGTAAATACATTATTGTAAAAATTGTACTAGTGTCTATCTGCCAAGGGTTGAAGAGGCAGTGTTGGGAGGTATAGGATCATCATTAGGTGGTTGTAACAAAGTTGGGGTTATGGTCTAGTATATCTTCTTCTTCTACATCATTCTATATCATTGTAAAGTGGACCATTTTCCTTGGTACGAGAGTCCATTCTTCTTTTATTATTCTATAGAGTGGTAGGGTGGTGCTAGGGTGAGTTGTAGATCATTGAGTGTTGGGACATCCGTTCAGTTGAATACTGAAGAATCTCAGGCGTTGAAGCGTCCATCCAGTGGGAGTTGGAGAAGAATGCTTTTCTAGATTCTAGGAAGTTGGAGCTTCATTTTCAATTGGAGTTGAATATTAAAGAATTATTAGAAAAGCATTAGGTGGTTTTTGTCCCGGAGTGGGTTTCCACCTTAAAAACTATGTGCATTTGTGTTCCTCTTGTTCGCTGCTATCATTGTACAAACACTGATAATAATTGAATATTAACTAATGCTCTAATTGAAAGGAATACCTATCTACCCCCTTGTCCCCCTCCTCTCAGTATTTCCAACAATAAGTTCATAAAGACATAAAATTTAATAAAATATTAATGTTAGTATATCACAATGGTTTGAATAATAATATTTGTTAACTTCATTATTTTTTATATTGTTTTCATTTTAATTTTGGTAAACCCACTCTTAAATTTAATTATCGATCCAGGTAGGATATAATTTTTACAAGACTTTCATGTAAAGTCTATGCTAAGGAAAATTGTGACTAGTATAAAATATTGTCTACCCAAATTCGTTACAAACACACTATTGACAATCAACAAATCTTTTACACACTTTACATAGGTTCAATGTGAAGAAATATTGCAGAACAAGCTACTCTGTCATTCAACCACTCTCACAACACTCCTAAAATCCATCAATCATTCAATCTACACACATAAAAGCAAGCGCAATCCAAACTGTGACAAAAAAGAAAATAATTCACTTCCACACAAAACTGAGGAGCTGGTCCAAGGCTTAAGTTGTCACACCATCCAAATCTTACCGTAATTAATTAAATTACACAAAATTAACTATAATAATAACAGTAACAAAAAACAAATAAATGAGAAATATATATGTAATATGTCATTCAACCACTCTCATAGCACTCTTGAAAATCGTCACTCATTCAATCTACACACATAAAAGGAAGTGCAGTCCAAACTCTAAAAACAAAGAAAATATTTCACTGCCACAGTAAACCAAGGGAACGGTCTAGGGATTAAGTTGTCACACCATCAAAATATTATTGCAATTAATTAAATTACACTCAAAATTAACTGTAACAACATCAATAACGAAAATAACATAAATGGAAAATATTTATGCAATATGTCATTCAACCACTCTCACAACACCTAAAAAAACCACTCATTCAATATGCACACAGAAAAATGAAAAAAATGAATCAAAACCTACCACTTGTCAAAATTCGATTGGTCCAAATGGAATATTTCAAGGAATATTCTAGGGAATATTTTGAGGAATATTCTAGGAATATTCCCTGGAATATTTTTTTTTGAATTTTCCCAATCTAGTCAAATTTGGTCAAAGTCCAAAAATTGTAGTTTACTCGACTTTTCAAACTGCGATGAGTTCCTCATATTGTGTCGATTTTTTGAACATTTCATGGCGCTAGAATTAGGAAGATGAGATCTATCCGGTCGCTTAGGTTTGACACACTTTCAAACACTTTGAATTTTGAGCTATCACTTAGGTTCATGATCTAGTTCTAATCACACCTCCCCATTGGTAATCTTTTAGACCCCCAAAGACTAATATATTGATCTGTACAGTAGATGAGAGTACAACAACCTCTTCTTTTCAACGTCCATACACTTGCCTTGCATGGCTAGTGCCTTTGAACCACAACTCGAAGGTAGTCGGCACTTCCCTTCCTAGATGCGCTTGTCTTCCTGTCAAGGACTGTCTTCCTTGCACTCACTCATAATTTTATGGCGAGAAATTTACAGAAGGTAGCTGAACACCACTTCCTTGATCATCAATCCAAGGTGGCTCAAACAAACATGAGATTACAACAGAAAACATGCATACATAATTGAATTTTTCATATGTACAAATGAGTGTATGGCTTACTGTGTAAAGAAGTCAAACCACTTCTTACCAAGCCACTTCCACAACGACTTTTGCTGTTGCAAATCTTCTTCATATGAAACATCCATTCTCACATCAATGATGGAATCCTTGGTTCCAATTTCACCAGTCTTTCTGTCCTGTTGCCTCAAATGTTTGGGACGATTAGTTGGATGCAATGTCCAAACAATGGGCAACATGTCCCCTCTTCTGGTAATGTGTGCAAGTATTATGCACCTTGTTTGTAAGTTTCCTTTGCCTCAACTGTTTCGTGTATGCCGTCATCCTCTTTCAGCATTTTGAAACAACATGGTTACACATACCACAATATGCACAACAACTCTTTCTTCCATTCAAGCATGAAGGTTTTTCATGCTTATCAGAAACATAATAAAATTGACTATGGGAAGAATTATATCTCAAATGCTGCATTGCATGTCCATCATTTTTACCTTCATGAGGAGATTAACTAGCAAAGGTTCCAACTTTCTCTTGAAGACTAACATCAGTGTTCATGTCTTGAAAACTGTCCGAACTCGCATTCTCGCCATAATCTGTATGTATACAATATTCTTACTGCAACATAGGCTTCAAACAATGGAAATCAACTTGAAAACAAACTTGACATGTTTGTGGTTTAGAACTTGGAACAAAAGTTCTTTTTGAAGTTGTCTCACATGCCTTCATGGCTTTGGAGTTTTTGCCATTAGATTGATCATAACCAAGACCAAATTTCTTAGGTCTCTCCTCAACCAAAATAGGATCAATCATGCCTTGTGAATTTTTGCCTGAACCCTTGCCTTCATATCCCATTTTAAACATTAACTTGGACCCTATACCTCTAGTGTGATTTTCAAATGAGCCAACCAATCTGTCTCAAGAGGAAACTAAAGACAAATTTGAGTGAAATACCTCTGCTTCATGCATGTTCTTGGTCAAGGCCTGTTGGGATTGATGGAGCTACATATCCATATCATGCAATATTTGAATAATTTATTCCTTCTCTTGCTTCATAGGAAACAATTACTCACGAAGTATAGTGCTTTCTCTTCTATCTTCAAACAGAATCTGCACCATGTATTTCAAGATGTAGAAGTCTTGGTTCATGTATTCATCGAAGAACCTTGTGAAGGAGGAGGATTTTCAAACCTCATTTGATGAAGTTGTGATTAGGAAAATGAAAAAAATAACTTCAAACAATAATTCCAAAGCTTTCAAAACAATTGACAAAGCTTAAAAAAAAAATGGCTGTAGAGTCAAGCTCTTCTTTTAGCAGCCTTTTTGCAAACAAACCCTTTTGTGCTTCAAGGGTTGCCTTGAGGTCCTTCGGTTAAGGAAGATGCCTTCAGTAATTTATTCCTTCTTTTCCTCTCTTGGACATAGCTAACAGTAGCTTTCCCTTCACCTCTAGAAAACTCAAGTAATAGTCAGTTTGCAAACAGTCAAACAGTGAAATTATTTTCAATATTTAAACACCTTTCAAGTCAAACAAGCAAGCTATTGCTCTGTCAATCAAGAAACCAAGTGCTCCAATACCAACCTGATATAAAAATGGTTTGGAAAACTTGTTATTATTTTCAAGAACCTCCCACTCAGTTAAACATATAAAAGTTCTATCTTGTACTTCACTTTTGCGGAAATTTTTACTTGAAACAAGTGTATGTTTTTTTAACTGTTTAATTTATTTAAATTCATTTGTTTTTGGTGAAATTAAACATGTGTAACAGAAATATAATGCAGCAATAAAAAATCAACAGATAATAGCAAATTTAATCTAGGATTTCACTTGAATATCGTGGGCTACGTCTCCTTGAGCTCTTGTCATCTTGACTTGGCGCTTTGGAATTATGGAAAAAATTATTTTACAAGTTCCAAACTTAACTCCAATGTTTATTGAACTGAACCAATGGGCTTAAAATACCATCTATATCCCAGTCATGGCTTTCATCACTCTGAAAACAAATCTAGGCTCTCTTAGACTTGATTCCTTCTGTTGGTGCACTTGAGCTACATTGAGCTTCTCGATGGAACTCACTCATTCAGAATTCTTCTTCTGTCCCTGAAACCACACCTAATATCTCCAACACACATCATACACCAAAACTAGACATATCGTTTGCTCAAAATGAGCACTGCATCCCCAAACTAGGCCTCCCTCCATGGTTTGCCGTAGGCTGCTCAAAAATTCCCTATATCTTATCAAGCTCTAGAAGTATTCAAATGACTATGAAAATCCCTTAAATTGATTCATAATGTCAAAAATATTCAAAATAGACTATTGGTTCACTGAAATTGGCTTCTCGCTGCTCTAGTTTCGCCTCCAACACATGTCGGCATCCCCTAGCACTAGGGTCACTGAAAACTTCTCTAATGAGTTATAGACCTCTAGAATTCCTTAAATACTTCTGAAAAATCCTTCAATCGATTTATAATTATCAAAACATTAATAAAGGACTATTGGTTTTCTTCATAAGGTCTCTGGCTACCTTGGCTAGGCCCCGAACTGCTGCTGGCGCTTACTATCCCTAGCAGCCCCTGGAACTTCACTGAAGCATCTTGGCCTTAAAAATTATTCTAAAGGATCTGAAAACCACATCATTAGTTCCATAACATCTGAAATATCCAAAATTGACTATTGGATTCTTGAATAAGGCCTCTAGCTGCACTAGCTAGGTCTCAAACTTTTGTTGGCCAATGGTGGCCCTAGTGGCCCCTAAAACTTCAATGAAACAAAAAAATACCCAAAATTCCTCTAATGGCTCTTCAACTCTCACCAATGAGTCTGGAATGTCTGAGATAGTTGAAATTGACTATTGGCACTCCAAAATTGGTCGAATCTAGCTCAAGATAGAGCATGAACTCATTTTTCCCAATAATCCCTAAAAATCCTCCACCAAATGTGGAGAACTAGACTTAACTCCAGTTAAATTCAGAAATCGTACCAAAGATGGCGCGCTCGCTAGAATATCTGCCAAGTTGGCCGCTAGCACTAAATGCGCTGGTTAGTGTGGGTACATGTCCCCGAACTTCACAGTTTCGTGGGTGGTTAACATAACTAAATACACATAAACCACTTGGATATTTAAATGCCACATGTGACAGGGGTTAAGAGATGGAAGGTGTATAAACATTATCCAAAACCATCAGAACCACCATTGCAAACCCCGTCATGTGACAACATGAAACTATTGTTGGCTGGTAGTTAGGGCTAAGTCCTTTGGGCTACAGTCACAAGTCACCGTCTTGTGGGGAGGGGCTGGCCCTCGGGGTTGGCCACTCCGAAACCCAAAACAATATTTAATTAAACCTTAAATATTTCTACAATGCAGATGTGGTTAACATCCATGATAGCACAAATAGTAAGCCACGGTCGTGTTTGGCAGCAGGTCTCAGTGTCGAGCCCCGGAGACCCCCAAAAAATTTACTCCATGAATTTTGGGCCCCATGGTGGCCTCCGGGCCTACCACATGGCAGCCCATGATTAGCCTGAATTTTAACATCATACAGTCAACAATGAATCAAAACCTGCCACTTGTCAAAATTTGAATTTTCCAAACGAAATATTTCGGGGAATATTTCAAGGAATATTCAAGGAATATTCCCTAGAATATTCTTTTTTTTGAATTTTCCCAATCGAGTCAAATTTGGTCAAATTCCAAAAATTATAGTTTACTAGACTTTTCAAACCACAATAACTTCTTCATAAGATGTCGATTTTTCGAACAGTTCGTAGTGCCAGAATCAGGAAGATGTGGTCTATTAGGTCTCTCAGGTTTGACACACTTTCGAACACTTTGAATTTTGAGCTATCACTTAGGTCCATGATCCAGTTCTGATCATAGTGGGTGCTAGTAAATGCGCAAGGGTAGGAGTCCCTTTCAAATGAGACTGATTAGAGAGAAGGGGAAAGAGTCCCTTCCAGCAGAGACTAATAAATGAGCAGGGAAAGTAGTCCCTTTCAATGAATATTGATAACCGAGTAGGGATAAAAGTTCCTTTTAGTAGAAACTGATAAAACTACAAGTAGTAGCTTTTGGGGCAATGATGTAATCAAGCTGAATCTTGTAATAAAAGGAATATTGGTGCATTTTTTTGTTTGTTTCTCATTTTCTTGATGTTTATGGTGCTATGTTCTACATGATTTAGTAGTGATGTTGATCCATGAATAATTACTAAAGTGCTTAAAAAGTATAATTTGTGAAAAATGTATAATTTGGCCACACTATTGATTCACCCCCCCTCTCAGTAGTGTCCTAGTTTACATTGTTTCTAACACTTTTTTCATGGTCATACAGGTCTTCAACTTTGTTTCTCATCATAGTTAATTTATTACAAATATGTAAAAAAGACAAGAAAAGTAGAACTAGACCATTGTTAGGTATCCATCCATTTCATGCAAAAAAATATTAAGAAACTTTCTAGTGCTTCTTAGGCTCGATCCTTAAGCACAAGACTTGGCCTAATTTAGGCCTCTCAGCTTTATAGAAAGAGTGGTGTTGAGAGTATTTCAATCATAGATACCTCTGAGATATTCAAGACTTCGAACTCCTGTAGATTCAATTTAGGATATGATTTAGATTCCTGCAACTTCAACTGAGAGTTCCAATTTTGGATCTAGTCTGTGAGCAGAGAAGGACAATGAAAAAAATCCTGATCTAGGCCTTAGTCAACCTAGAATGTTGGATATCTTATCTAAGACCATACTTCTTGGAAAATAATGATCTTTTAGTTGCTTAAAACCTTGTCCTTAGCTCTGATACCATGTTGAAAAATGGACCACGAAAACATGTTTAAGTTTACATTTTCATTTACTTGAACTTTACTTATGATGTTAGGTTCTTCTTTAACTTTATTATTCTTATGTTATTACCATAAAATAATTTCCAAAACAATGAAGATCACATGAACACAAGATAGAGGCTCCAAGCTAGGAAAAAACCCCTCCAAAGGGAAAAACCCACAAAAATTTTATTCTTATCGACTTCAAAGGATACTTCCAAGACAAAAACATAAACTAGGGCTCCCACAAATACCAAGTAGATTGGACTTCCTTTCAAAAAACTTATAAAACAACGAAGCAACATCTATCCAAAGTCTGTCTTATTCTTCTTGCAACTCAGTTTTGAGGAAAACCTACTAGAGCCTAGGGAACTCACATAAGTGAATAGATAATTACATATATAATGTCTTCATAGTCTCTTATAGCCTCCTCACTCTTCTTATATTTACCACATTTTATATGTGTGTTATCTTACTTTAGCGAGGTCTAAGTACCACTTATATATACCTTTTCCAGGAGCTTCTTTAAGCCCTTTAAGTCCAACATGAGAAGGCTAGCCAAATTTTCATTAAGAGCCCTTTAGACACATTCAATTACAAAAATAATATTACTTTCTTCGATCCATTAGCCCAATAGGGTATTTTACATAATTAAAAATACATTTTGACTCATGAAAATTCATAAAGGCATGCAATGGATGCCTTGGCCTATTTTAACCAATGACCCAAGCATAATCCATGCTTCAAAAATAGTTTTCATTTTACATTTTTATTCTTTTTATCAATACATAAGAATTACATCATGATATGAGTCAAATAAAAATTATGAAGAGTAAAACTAGTTACATTTTCCAACACAAGTTTGTTGTAAACATGTTTGTATAGAAAAGGAGCCTGCTAATTCTTCACATAAGAATTCAAAGAAGAAAAGGAGCCTCGATGTTTATTTTTAAAAAAAGGGCATTGTATCTATGTGAGAGACATCGTCAATCCTGTTCATTGAAGACAATCTAATGTTGCATCGAGGAAAAATGATTTAGTGACCTAATTGTACTTATTGCGAGCTCGTTCTTTAATTGTTTAATTTTGAAGGAGAAGTGTGTTTTATAGGAGTCCATCATGGTCATTCTAATTCACTTGGATATATTTTTAAGGCCCTTAAAAGGGTTTCTGCTGGAATGAAATGAAATATTGAGGAATGCTACTTCATATTTCTCCATTTTTGTCTCTCGTGTCTACTCCAATTATTCCCTATACATCTCTATCTCATGGATTGAGCATGAATTTTTAACTGTTGTTTTTAGGTATTGAATTTCGGTGTCATGATCCGTTTAAATATCTAGTTAATTAAAATAAAAATGAGTGGATATAGAGGCATGGGCTATGTGTTGTGCTTTACTATTTATTCAATAATTGTACAATGTTTAGTATGTGTAAGGGCTTGGTTTTGAAAAAAATCATAGTAGTGGCATAAACTTATGGGAGTAAGGAAACGACAATGTTTATGTAAATATTTGATTTCCACTAGAGATATATATGAGCATCAAGAGATTGAGAAAATTTATTAGCTAATTGGAACAAGCATAAGAAGAAAATACATGGTACCATTTTATATCTTTGAGAACTAGTTTTTTGGTCACTATATTTACACTTATTACATTTGGAAGATTGTTCATGATTTTTTTGATACTTGGAGTCTTCTCTTCTTAATATCTTGAGAGTACAAGTGGATATCTTTTCCTCATTATCTCCTCATTTAATGAGGATGAGTTATTAACTAAATGGATAAAATTAATGAGTTATTAGAATTTCCACATACGCCAATACTCTCCACTACTAAGTATAGTACCGTAAAAAAATAAAAAAATTAACCTTATTGATATTAAAATATGTCTACAAAATGCACAAGAAAATATCAAGTTTTTGTGACTCGAATCACAACTAAAACAAGATGAATTACAAAAAATAATACATCATTCTGAACTACTTTTTGCTCAAAAAAATTCTCTATTTGAGTTTTAGAGAGACTCCCATCAACTACCAGAAATTATTCAAATTAGTGAACCTGAAGTCGATTCAGATCAAGTGTCCATTTCAGGAGAAGTTTTTCATAAAGATGCAGAAGTTCAATATGAACTTTCGAAAGTTGATCATCAGACCTTGGGAAGAAGTTGTCAATAATAAGAACAGGGCCAGTATTAGACATGGCATGGATATTTCCTTTCATATTCCAGACTATTCAAAGCCCATTCAATTTCAAAGTATTGGGTTTCTTCACGACGGTTCATCTTCATTTGCTTCAGATCCTAGTCCTCTTCCACAACAACCACAAATTGTCAAATTCCAACATTGTGATCGAGCTATCCATGTAAAAGATCATTGTTTTGATATTCACCCATGTGAGAATTATCATAAAAATACTCATCATTCAAAAAAATTTCTTCATAAAAAATCCTTTAGAAAGAACATAGATTCACTTTGGATGGATCACTTCTTGGAAATGGGATTCATCAACCAAGAAGATATTTCAGTCATACCTCATAATTTTTTCTCAAGTATTAAAACATATTACAGTTGATATTTCTTCATATTCTCATCTTGTATATGATAAGGGGGGAATTGTTGGTCATCTAAAAAATTCAAATATACATCAAGCGATCAAGAGCCATAGCTTGAACCAACTGCCTTAGCGTAGAACCAGAGTCAACCATACCTAGATTCAAAGTTGTAGCTAGAGACATAGTCATGCCCCGTGAGCATGAATTTTGGTTGGTGGCCTTCCTTAAACCACCATCGGTTGAGATCTCAATTGTCTCCCTTTTCCAAGAATTAGGGAGCACTTCAACTAGAAAAATACTTCAACTTCTAGCCAAATTCAAAATTGTTCTAGGAACTGCATCAAGCATTCTAGGTTGAGATGTCAATGATATCCCTTTTTATAATATTAGGGAGCACTTACACTAGCAAAATACTTCAAATTCTAGTGATATTTGGAATTGTTCCAGGAACTGTACCAAGAATTTCAGTGTTGGTGGTAATCCTTAAACCATAACCGGTTGATACCTCAAGTTCTCCCACCTTATACCATCATTTTAGAGAGCACATTAAACCAATAGTTTCCATGAATTTTGAGTATTTTTTGTATTTAAAGTCTTTTCTTGAACTCATATATACCCCTTCGAATTGGGGGGGGGGGGGGGGATGCTGGACACCTAATCTGATAAGGGTTATGGTGTGGAATATGAGCAATCATTGGAGTCTAAGAAACCAATTGGAATATGAAAACCAAGGGTCATAATACAATGTATTAATATGTAAATATTTGTGAGTAGAATTTATAGCACGTTCATCTTAATCTTGTCTATCATTTGTGAGTGTTTAACAATAATAAAATAATATTATTCTCATATAGCCCTATAATCCCCCCTTTAATTCCCCTTGCATGGACTCATCTCCCCCTTATTTTTTATCCTTCTTCTTCTGCATAAAGTTAGTGTACTTATATTTTTATCAATGTACAAATTACAAGTGACATATGACTAGCTTAGACCCACTTTATCATATACATATACATTAATAATACGATGATACAAAATTTGGTATTACAAAAATATTTCCCATATTAAGGTAATATAAAATTCATATCCTAATTTCTTTGGACACAATAAAATTACTAATAACTTCACAATAAATTCAATTCAACTTGCTAGGTCTTCCAATAAAGATATGATTAAATTATTTAATGGAACCTTACCATAAAAACTCCTTCAATATTTATACTTCTATTTGTTGATTCCTCTTACAAGGATTAGACACATAAAACATGGTATTACTTGACTTCTTGTTGTGAAAATATGAATATATAATATGAGCTGTCATGTAAGATGAGCAATAATCCATACTCTAGAAAATCTTCCTTTCATACTCTCCCATTCTATCCTCTAATCTCTAAAAACTCTTTTATAATAAGTATTTTACAATCACATTACATCTAGCTTAACTGTCTTAAACCTACAAACATACAATAAAGTTATCTCTATTATGGGAGGCCAATATTGGATGTTTTTCCTATGGATGCACCTTCATGTAAACTTGTTTAATTCCTATAGGAATAAAAGCTCTTTCAGCTAAATTAAGGTAATAATTTTTTGAGTGAGTTAATTTTGGAAATTGAATCAAGGAAAGATCCCAACCTATATGATGAATGTAAATAAATAAATATGAGATCATAAGGATAATTTTCATAAGGGTTTGCTACTCCTAAATCATACCTATATATGCTCTTTGGTCATAGTGAGAAAACCCAAAAAGCTCCACCTTATATCTTCCCCAAAGCCAATTTTTTTCATATTGTGTAGGTAGATAAGATGTTACAAGAGGTGTGTGAGTTTGATATGGGTAGTAGCATTAGAACTACGTGTTCTTGTATCGTTGTAGCTTGTGTGCACCTTTATGTCTTTCACGGAAAATTTCTAAAACTATCATAAAATAAATTTTCAAATATGAAATAAACATGGAGTTTCATATAGACATTTGAGATGCTTTGGAGGCTATATTAATGGCCCTAAATTAACCCCCTCTTTCGAGAGATTAAATATACAAAATCTACGAACTTAAACCCTTAATTAAAATTTTCTAAATAACAAGAGATAAATAGCTACATATCTAAATTTCCCAAACTAACATAATTTCCCTTAGATAATTGTAGACTTCTCTTGAGCCAAAGTACTCAACTCCAATATTTATCCAAGAGAATGATAAAAGGTGTAGCTCGAAAATTCTCTTCTTTCCAATTGAATGATAGCTTTCTATTTAATCACAATACTCTGTCCAAAGGGTACTCTTCTTCCCTTCGAACCCCTAAATGATAAAATATGGTGTTATGCCCTCTTCAATAATGGATTATGCAGTTATTCAATGAGCTTTTTGAAGTTCCCACTTCAAAAGGAATCAAAGCCTAATAAATAATTTAGCACAATCTTGACGAAACTCTGCACCATTTCACCATGAAAATTTTCAACATCAGAACAAACATTTATCCTTAAGGAGTATAAGTTACCTCCACATGCCTTTCACATGAAAAATTATTAATTATAGATTCATTAATATGTATGTTATTCACCCAACCTCTATGCATATTTATGTTTCTTATTTACTTAAATGCATATAAATATTTATGTGGCTTCTAGGTACTTTCCTATTTCTACTCATTCATTTTTCCGATTATCTCTTCCAACTCTTTGGGGTGTGTTCACATGATAATTCACATTTAAATAAATGAAACCTCTAAAATAGGAAATGTATTATTTCCAGTAATGCATGACACTAGTGCTTAGTTCCCATTTCAAATTTGCATAAAGAAATCAATTTGTTTTATATATAGATGTCCTCTATACCTAATGAGTGCAAAATAACTATATGAATTTTAATTTCATCAATGCACTTATACTATCTCACATGTATTATTTTCAAATTCCATGCATGTAAAGGATATATTTCTTAGAATAACTAATATTTAATAATATAGGGGATGCCATGATCACTCTAGGCCTTGTCAACTTGTACCAAAGGTTAGGTCATGTTCCTTCTAACCCTTAAAATACACATATTTACATAGTGTGGTAACTAATGTAACACAAACAAGACCTTGTTAAATCTATCTCATTTAATTGTGGTGAGAGATTAATGACCACAAAGGAATAAGGAATCTGCATTCTTATTACACACATTTCATTTATATCTCATGAATTACCTATTGGGTGAGAACATGAATTCTCCATGAATTAAAAGAACAACACCTTGAAGCAAAGGTTTTTATGGAACTTTTCTAAAAAAATATCCCTTCTATATTTATAGTGAAGGTTGCTAGTGAAAGTTGGAAACCAAAGGATTTTGTGGAGGTTTTTACATCAATGCATATCAATTGGCCTAAATCAGCTGTACACCCACTACAATAATGCACCAACATTGAACTAACAAGGATGAATGATAATCATCATTATTATAAAATGGTGAAATAAAATATCAATTTTTATTTAAAAAATGAAATGCATATTTTTGGTCCACACTAAATGAAGAGAATTGGTGTGCATGTGAAAGACACACCGACTTATGCCGAAATAATTGTTTATTCAATCAAAACAATTTAATTTAACAAAAAACAGAAAAATTTACTAATCTTCTTGAAATTCCTAGTAGCCTCAATGCGTGTATGATATTAGTGCATCGTACTAATATTGATGATGTGATTAATGGTACTATAACCTTGATTTTTTAACATGTAGTCAAATTTCCAAATAATGCATTACAAATATTACAAAACATCATTGTTATATGATATACACATCACAACACATGTTCAAATCCTTTGCTTGCAAAATATATATTTTTATAGTTAAAAAAATATAGCAATACATTTTGGTATCAAATGACACATTGGTGCATCTTACGATTAGATGTACCATGAAAAAATAAAATTTAATATTAAAAAAAATAAGAAAAGTAAATAAATTAAAACCAAACCAAACCAAATTTCATTATCACATTTCCTTCCACGCTTATAACTATTATCGCAAACACTCGTGTTGACACTCTCTCTATGACCACCCAATCTATATTTCTCTACAATGTTGCTTCCCAATAGATTCATCGATTGCCTCGATTTGATTTTGAATTTCAGAAAAAATTACACACTTCATTTTTTCCCTACAAGGTAACCATATGTCCTCGAGTAAGAAGAGAAGCTACATTGTTTTTTAACTCCTTATTTTAATCTCACCATATTCAAATTTACAATTGGGATTAAATTTTTCCATTTTCACTTTTTTTTTAAAGTTCTTCCTTATGTGCGTCATGGGTTTAGCTCATACACAACTTAATTATGTGTCCTATGAATATATAGGAAGCATCACGAGTGATGAAACTTTTGGGATGCCTCGTTATTGGTGTGTTATAAAATACAATGCACTAAAATGGATGATATACATTAATACTGTGTCTCGTCTTATAAGAGGCACTAGTGCACATATAGTTGTTTCAGACTATATGAGAACCTATGCATATTGTGGGACACCTCACTAGACCGTTGCATGATAAAACAAAGCATATTGAAATGGAAAATTTGCATTAATGATGTGTCCCATCATAAAATAGGCACTTATATGCATATTGGTGGACTTAATGACTACACAAGCACTAGTTTGTCTTGTTTTATGACATGGTACCAGTGTATTATAAAAGATAACACATTGAAATGGTCGATTTGTAGTAATAATGCATCTCATCTTAGAAGAGACATCGATGTGCATAAAATTGCATTACATGTCTACATTAACACTGGTGCGAACCCTTTTTAACTATTATGTGAATTGCCACACTATGAAAAGTCCAAAGACCATGCAAAACTCCTTTTATTGTTGTTATTTTTTGTTATGTATTGATTAAGCCTTGCCTTTTTTATTTAAAATTTTGTCATACTAATGAGTATCTATTCTTTTCTATTGGTGAAAGAAATGCAATGAGGATTTTCACATCAAACTATGTGAAAATCATATTGCGTGTCACATGATGACAATTCTTGGGTTGCTCAAGTACTTTAAGTGCCCGACATTTGCCCTGAATGAGGGGTTATTAATTGGTATTGTGTTGATGTGGAGACCATAGGATGAATGATTTGTACTATATGAGGAGTTGGAATCATTAAGCACCTTGACCAATATTTATTTCTTAATAAGGCATTCAAATTAGGGGTACAAGGCCAACACTAATTCAAGGTTAGACTCAGGTAGATCATTGGATCAACTAGTTACCTAATACTATATAGGTCCAAAGGGTTAGGAGGGAAGCTCCATGCATATCCCAACCATCCGAAAAATGGTGACTTGAGTATTTACTACAACGGTAGCATGGATTTATGGCTTAGTGAGAGCCTTTAACATCACGAGGGTTAGATGTATTTTTTTGAGCATATGCTTCGTAGTTGTTTATTTGGATGGGATTTTTTGATATGATTGTAGTTGAATTAGTTCTTTGTATGAGATGGAAGGGAATTTTCATTTGAGTCCATATTTTGATGTCTATTCTATGGGTGAGTGGCCCCCATACAACCTTTCTTATATATTGATTTTGGGAGCTTAGTAGATTCAAGGATGCATCAATGGGGTGAGGTGCTTGCGCCAATTATTATAGAGACTATTTTTACTTAAGAAATGTTGGAGCACTAGTGGAGGATTCCAATAGAGGTTCTCCATTCATATGCCAAAATGGATTTCTAGTGAGATTCTGATACAGTCCTCCTTCCTAATGAGTAGCGGAGTTCACTCGATGAATCATGTATTTTTGTTTAACTTGAATTGATTTTTTTATTATATAACAGTGCATGACTAGTGTGATTACTGTGGTGACATGCAAATCGCATAGGGGAAGAAATTTATTAGGAGAGATTTTGCAATTGTGTTGAGGCCTTGAATAACGCTATTTGATGCATGTGGAGGTTGATTTTTTGAGGTGGTTTGTTCGATCTCACGACCAATAGGTGAGGCCTTCTATGGTGAAATATATAAAGGACCCTTTAGTGGAGGAAAGATAAATGATCATAGACCCTCAAAAGTAGTTGGTGGATTTGTGGTCATAGCTTGAAGCAATATTGGTAGGAGTAACTGAGGTAGAGGATTCATTTTTCATAGATGATATGGGTAGGATTTCAATATTGTCGACTACTAAATGGAAAACAATTTTCTAGTATGCATTATTAGCGGGGATGATGGTGAGAGGTGAATATGCTTGAATAGAAAAGTTGGAAAACCCATTTCCCTATGGGGAATATTGAGCTTCCACCACCTCGGTTTGTATATGTTGATGTATTACATATTATATATGGGCTAGGCCCACATTTTGTAAATGGGCAAGGCCCAAATTTAATAAACGAATCACCATTTTTTGGTGTGGTTGTAGTGAGGGTCGATTGGATGCACACCATTTTGTGTAAATTTCGGATATATAAAAATGTTTTACAATTTTTCCTCCTCCTACTCCTCCACTTGATATACCTTATACCTCTAGTAACAAAGAAATTGTTGCCTCTGGCTATAATGGTGTACCTAGCTAGCAATGACACTTAATATGTATATTCAATGTTGTATATTTGACTTGAAATGGATCATTATGACATGTTTATTGATTTTAATAAGATGTATATTGATATTGTATATTATGTTTTTTCATATCATGTTGAAGTTTTTGCTTTATTTATAAAATGTATTATGAATTATACTAATGATTAACATTATCAATGATTTCAAATATTGGTGGAAGTAAGCCTTTCTTTAAAAATACTTCCACAAAAACATGCTCCTCAAGGTCGAAAAAGATGATTGGAAAGGGATGGGATAAAAAATATGGAGGCTATGTAAAGAAGTATCCCAAATGATATTAGATAGCTTGACTTTATGGGCTGACAATGGAGCAAGGATTAATATATGGAAGGATAGTCTATTTTCAGATGGGTCATTGGGAGAACGAGAAGAAATTGGGGAATTGGTGAATTGGATGAAGAGTATAGGACAGGTGAGGCTGAAATATAACTCCAAATGGGACATTGAATGTCTATGGAAAGGTTGGACATGCCTTTATTTTCCAATAAAAATTCAACCACAATGGGATAAATTGACCTCCCTTGTAAAAGGATCAGTGTCCATAGTAGTAAGGTTCATGGATCAATGCTCTTGGAATATCAACTAACATCATTGATATACATTTAAAGAAGGATATTATTTATTAGTGAAAATAATCCCGCACCCTGTGTCTAACAAATTGTGGAGGAAAATATGGAAGAGGGCTGGAATCCATAAATTCAATACCCTATGTTGGAAATTGATTCGTGGAAAAAAATTAACTACAAAAACCTTAAAAAAGGGAGAATCCAAGGGCCATCAATATGGGTGCTGTGAAAATATGAAAAATAAAATATTCATCACTTATTAAGATATTTCCCTTTACCTCTAGTGGTATGGAAAAAAACATTTGATATGGTAGCCTACATTGACAAAATCCCAGATACCGAGGTTGATATCTTTGAGAATTAGAGGAAAAAAATCCCTTGGCCTAGAAAATCAACCTCGATATCAATGAGATGTTTTGAAGCTATGCCGAAATAAATTTTTTAGTAAATATGGCTTGCTCAAAACAAATAAATTTTAAAAGGGACACTTCCTCTTCCAACCATGGTGTCCCATAAAGCATCATGTATTTCATTTTAAACTTTCACAGCCCCATGTATATAAAATGACTAGAAGAAATATCCCCAGTAGAAATGGACTCGATTAAATTATGCACCCTGTTGTCAATCCTAGAGACAACCTTGAGTTGTGAAAGACTAGTGCCTAGGACATCTTATATAACAAGGAGAAGTATGATATACCAAGGACAATTAGAAGAACAAGGCTCTTTTGCTATTTCAGTTTTAATAGGAAAGATCAATGCAGATGGAACTAGAATATTCACAAACTCAGCATAATGAAAGGAACACTGCAGAGGCAAGGAGTGAATTCTCAATATAAATGTATCCGACAACTCAAAGACAACTTGCTATAAGGAGGGCTGGATTCTAAAAATTCTTTACAGAGATTGAAAATCAGACGGCATGTTGTGTAAGAAATATAGAAGGAATACTAACTACTAATGAGATGAAATTCCATAAACATATCTAAACATGAGATGGGCTTAAGATAATAAGAATCCATACATGTTCATAGCTTTCAAAAAATAACATCCCATAGCACTTAATATAGAAGAAACGTGGATGAAGTTGAAAATGAAACAACATATCATGACTGAGCCATATTTAAAGCGCTAGACAGGTTTAGCATGAGTATCGATTGTGATAAATTCATACTAGAACCAGTGAGCCACTCGCATTCCAGAGCATGATACAAGAAGGGTGGAAAGAGTGAAATGAACAGCTAAACTATATCACATAAGACAGAATTACAAACTATAAAGCATCAAGACCAGAATCCTCATTAAAGGTAAAACTCCTTATCGTTGAGACCCAACGGGCTCCTCACATTTGTATTAAAACTTCAACAAAATGCATACAAGAAACTCTTTCACAGCCAATTCTTCAGAAAATCTAGAACCCATTTTTCTCTTTAGTTGCTGCTTATATAGAAGCCTCAAAAACATGAGCGAGAAGATATTTTTGGGAAAAATATCTTCCTCGCGTGCTGGTAATCAGTTTGAGGTCTCCATAAAAAATAACCAAAATTCATGATGAGGAATAGGGGCATCTCATCATTGACAGTTAGGCTCACGGTCGTTTTAAACCAAGAATATTAAACAACAGTTTTTGACAGAAAGTAAAATGCAGGAGTGGAATGTGAATTCCACTCGAAATTTAAAAGTAACAAACTAAAATGAAAGTAAAAGGCCACTAGGGTTGAATCATGAACTGAAAATGTTCACTGACGAGGTGGAGTTGAGGTGGTCGCTGTCACATATGGCGGAATGTTGGCTGAGAGGAATCGATTTGCCTCTGATGTGGCAGTAGAGGCTTTTCTGTCTGTAGATATTCATGATTTTCTTTAATTTTGATTTAATTTGGAGGATGGGCTTTTGATAATCAATCTTAGCTGTAATCCCCAAATTCTCTCCAATATTCTATTTTTGCTGTGGCGGGTCTTCGACATTGATACTCTTTTAACGTGATCCCGTGTGTCTTGTTGATGTGCAGTGCTGCGCAGGGCTCACAAGGCATCAATGGCTATGAAGCATCAACGAGACGTGGAGTTTGAACCCTAATAATCACTGTAACACAGTAGAAGTAGTGGGATCCCAGCATGACGGGGGGTGATTAGGTATGAACCGTCAGATCCCGAGAGATCAATGGTTGTGATCTAATCGCATTGGAGAAAAGAGAGGTCGGAAATTTTATGAAGAAATATGAATGAACAGGGCAATGCAATGAGGACCGTTGATCTAACTTGGATGGATGGTCATGATTCGATCGGCGGATCGCAATCGGGGAAGGTAGCAGGTGACATATTTAAGGACTTGTGATTAGTGATGCGCAATTGAGCGCCAGCCGTCTCATTTGGAACAAGATCGACGGCGGAGACTCAATCGGCGGGGAGACGGACGGGGGTAAAGGAGTGGAGCGGGAGAAATAAGGACCGTTGGATTAAGGGAAATCGATGATAGAGATTACAATTAATGGATTGCAATCAAGGAGTGCAGTGGGCGGCACACTTTAAAAGTTGCGATTTTGATCGGTGCGGTGGTGTGGTGGCCGTCCGATCCATTGATAGATTGATGGTTGATATGAAATCGGAGGGGTGAAAGGATCAGGGCGATGGGCACGAGTGGGACAAGCGCTGGCCGTCAGATCTTAAAAGATCGACAATGGAGATTGCTTCAAAGGGTCGACAGACTTAACACTATCGCATCGGGACTTTCATGGTTTACAAAGGAAAAAGACGTTTCTGCTCCAATTCTCCGATGCGATTAGCGCCCAGGCCTTAAGCGCTTAGTCACGGGCACAGGGCATATGGGGAAGTGGTTAAGGGGGCTGGCCGAAAAGGGGCTAAGCCTCATATGTGAAAAGTGGGTTTTTGGCCTAATTTCAATGCGTTTCAAGGCCAAAAAGGGGTAACGGTAGAGAGGAAAAGGGGGTTATTAAGCCAAAAAAAGGGTATTTGTGAGGTTTAAAGGGGAAATAGGATGATTTTGAAGGGTAAGAAGGGAATTAGAAGGGGAGACAAGGGGATGAAAACAAAGGTTTAAAAGGTGTGAAATAGGGGGAAAAGACGCTTTTTGGGCATTCTTCTTCACAAACAGAGAGGCTTCAAAACTGGGAACAGCAGTGAATGTTAACCATATGATCAACACACCCCAACTTACCAAATAAAAGGTATCAATTATCATCCTACAACCAAGTATAATTTTTATAATAATTGAACCATCTTAATTCCAATGATGGCGAGTGAGCAAAGAACAAATATCTTGGTTCTTTGATGGAGCCTCAAAAGGAAATATAGGGGTGGCGGGAGCAGGAGGGGTAATTTTTCACCCTGATGAACAAAAAGAGATTCAATTTTCATGGAGATTGGGCATATCGACCACTAAAAAGTTGAATATTTAGTATTATGCCAAAGATTAGAATTGGAAATAACAAGTAAAATCTCTAAGATTCTGGTGTTTGGTGACTCAATGCTTGTAATTCAAAAGGTTCAAAAAAATAGGAGAAATACTATCTCTTCCTTTCCTCCTACCCTACAAAGCTATTATTCTACAAATCCATCAATTCGAAAGTACTGAATTTTACCACGTGTATAGAAACCTCAATACAAAGGTTGATGCAATAGATGTTAAAGGATCAACATTAGCCTAAAGGACTATAGAAAAGGATCTAGGATCAATAACCTACCTCCAAATCCCATGAAAAAAATGGAACAATACCCACCCCACATTAAAGGAATTTCCATCACCATCATAGAAGGAAATGACCAAGGAATAAAATGAGGATTTCTCATATCGACCTAACAACTGGAAATTCAAGGAGATTTATATTATCAGCATCCTCGAGAATAGATTGATTGGATACTTATGAACCTAGAATGTGTGGCACGAAGGTGGAATATTATAGTTGTAATGAAATTAATAGGTGGTGTACCCATGTAGTACCAAGAGTGAAAAGGTGGACGAAGGCAATTAATAAGTCATATAAACAGAGAGTGGCTATAATTTCCCACGAGCCCTCCATTGTTTACCACTCTCAGCATTCAATTCATTGATTCTGTATCGGTAATTAGACAAATATGGAATATTTGCAATCAATTATAATGATATTCCATTTAAGGGGAGAAGGTATCTTTATAATCCTTGGAGTTGTTCTACAAAGGAATTACAATTCTTTGTGGTGAGAGCTTAATAGGAGGCTAGATAGAGTTACAAATAAGGGAGAATTTTGAAGTGTCTTGCTGCAACGTGGAGTAAAAATGGTTGGTATTGATGCAATGACTACCAATCAAGTATTTTTGAAGTTGAATGTGCTACTTTGATCAATTTCCAACAATAATAGATGGATGGTTGAATGCGATGACAAAGAGGGATGACGGAAGAAGGGGAAGAAAAAAAATATAAAATTAGGAAATTAAATATATATTTAGTTGAAGGGGTTGTTTGAAAAGTAAAATTTGGAGTGCAATACTAAATAAGATACTATGGACATAAGGTTGACAGAGTTGGAGGAAAATATCAGCATTGGAGAACATGGAATTTTTGTAGAGATAAAAACTAGTGAGGAATCTAAGAAGAAAGGGCTAAATGAGTTCAAGATGGAGAGTATAAGAATGGAGACAATGATCCTAAGAAACTAGCAAAAGCTCTAGAGGAAGGGTCCCTAATTTCAATTAAACAGTTATGCATTGAGTTTTTGTTATGCTCTACTAATATTATTAACTTAATATTAGGTGTTTTTTATAGTCTATAATATGCACATGTTTGAAATAGTTGGTAAAAAGTGTCATATGCATAGGTTCTCTATATTTTGGACTGTTGAATACAATGTTTCTATAGAACATGATGAATTTTGGGAGAGATCTGGTCTGGAAACTAGCCTTTTTATAATATAAAATTTCTAACCATTCCTTTAAAATAAAACATTATCAATGGTTTCTCTATTCTTAAATTAAACTTGAGATGTATCACTCATTTAGAATTAGAATTGGCACATAATGTTTAATTTTAGTGTTATGAAATTGTTTAATTTGGATTGCGATTGTAAAAACTTATAATGATTAATGCCATATAATATTTAACTTTTCTTCAAGGTGAATTTTTTGTTGTCCAATGAGAAACAATATATTGATTAAACATGTATACATATGGGATTAAATGATCCAATTGATAATCACATGATATAATTAGTTTTTCAAATCAAATTCCTCAATTAAATGATAATTTCATAAATTGTGATAAATATTATTACTGAATTTTTTTATTGATATTGATAAAATTAAATTATTATTAATATTTACTGATGCAAGAGCATCAAAGCTAAATTTTCATTATTCATTTGTGTAATTAGGGGGTGATGATTTTTAATTATTTTATTAATTATTTTGCTCATTTTTAATAAATTAGGAGAGAAAATATAAATGTGAGGATTATTGTAAATATTCCTTAAATAATTAAGGATATGAGTGGATTAGAATTAGGTAGATAATCTAGGGATTAGGAATTCCATAAATGGGACTTAGTCGAGTCCAAAATAAGATAAATCTAAATTAGATTTTAAGTTGAGATTTGTGTGGAGGAAATTATGGAATGGAATAAATTATATTTATGTATAAAAATGTAGCTTGTGAGGGTGAAAAAGGACAAGCGAGGAAGTGAGGAAGGGAGGAATACAGAGAGAGTAAGAGAAATGGTTTGAAGGGCTAAGAGCCAAGAGGCCGCCCATTGTAATATTTGGTCAAAGAGTTTTAATGTTTTATATCAGTATTTATTTATATGGCTCTCTTTCCTTCATATGTATTTTTGAGCTGATCATATTTGTGGTTTTAACAGAGAATTTTAATTTTGAAAGTAGCACATGAGTTTTTATATGCTAGGATCTATTTAACCCAGTATCCTGGCATCATTTGGTATCAAAGCCAAAGGAGATGCGTTGGGGTTGAGTCTCTCCTACATTGAGGCTGTTTTGTTTGATTTCTTGGTGTGATGCGATAAATATTATGAGGCTTAAACCTTTTCAATTTCGATAAGTAGCACAATAAGGTGTGTTACAGGGCCACAAATAACACAAGATAGATTGTGGCTTTAGAGCCATCTGATGGCTTCACATGGTTGCATTCGAAAGGTATGATCCTGTGCAATTTTATACTATAGTTTTCTTCGCATATTTGTGATGAAGCACCTCAACCTAGAACCTGCCACAAAAAAATTGAACTCCTTAGACGTTTCACTGCATTGGTATTTGAGGATTGAATAGAGTCAGCGTTGGAGGAAGAGATGGACTGTTTGGGCTTTATTAGCCGGAATATTGAGCTATGAAGTGCTATTCAGTTGGGAACGTAGAACACAGTCACTGTGATCATAGTTTCATGTTTTAGCATCACAGAGTGGCATGTCATCTGCGTTGAGAGTGACATATCATCTATGTTGAGGAACTACATTGACATTGTTGGTAGAGTGGCATAGTCATTGCATGAGTTTGTGTACAAGTTTTGTAAGCATTGTGCTGCTTGAATGTTTGGAGTTGTTGGGAGGGTTGATCGATTGGTGGCTACCCAGCTATTGAGAGAAATGTGAGGCAGTTTTATTTTTGGGCATACCTATGCATTCGTGTTTGTGGAGCAGCCTGTGTGCCGTTGAGATCCGTGGTGCCTTTTATGGCTTGTTGGGAAATAGCAGTGGTGCCAATGGTGTCAATAGAGGGTGGTTGATGAACATAGAACAATGCCAACACATTTCAATTTGTTGGTTAAAGCTCTTGATGTTAATTTTAGTGGAATCGAACTAACATAGACTACAATAGTCGAACTACCAATGTAGTCATGAAAAATAGATATATGGCATCGCAATTTGTAGTAAACAAGAAAAAAAAAATACAGATGTATTGTTTGCTGAATAGAAGCGAGCAGATGTATGGCTTGCCGGAAGTCACATTCCAAATTACATTCAGTTTATCTGTTGCTAAATCAAGATTTTGGAACAAAGGTGTTATTGCAGATGTACGTTATATGTGATTTGGAGTATTGCGCATGAGGAATAGCTAACAGAGAGACCAGGTGAGAAGAATCTAGCGTGTGGGGTGTGGTGACCATGGAGCTCTGAAGCTGGAGCTAGAGTGTTGTGGTGAGGAGACCCACTGTGGCCCAGCAAGAGCCTAGAAACAGTGTGAGTGTGGACTGTGAGCTGAAAAAAAAAAGTAGCATTTTGTTTTAAAACGGGTTCCACATTTGATAATACAACAAATTTTTATTCCATTTGTTATATGTTTTAACTGATATGGAAAATAGAGTCGCGTAAAAAATTTGTAGAAGAGTCTGAGGTTTAAATACATTCAGATTAAGTTTTAAATTATGAAAGCATTCTCATGAGCAGAGGGGGAATATGATGTTATTGGATCCATTGATCAACGAATGAGATCGACAAAGAGACAAAAGATATGAAGGGTTGAAACAGTGAAATATTAGTTTGAATAGTTGGAGAACTTAACTGGAACGGTCAAAGTTACACATAGAAGATCAAATTAATCTGCATAGCTGTGGGTGAAAGATGAGTTATAGTGTGCATTGAAAGGGACATGGAAATTATATATATTGTCTATGAAAACCTCCATCATTTTGGAGAGTTCGATGTTTTGGGTAGAAAAAAAATTGCGCTACATTAATTATTTAACGTACGATTGTGTTTTTGCATCAATTTTGGTATTAAATTATGCAGGTCTGAACGTGAGTGTTGAGAGCTCAGTCAGCAATCATAGTTTGATATGGGAAGAAGAGTTGGATGGTGATCCATCAAGGTGACAATAGAACGGGAAGTCAAATAGACTCAGTCAATAGACAGTGAAACGTGGGTTTATGGATCAGAGGAATAGAGAAGTGGTTTCACAAATTAACCATGGTTTTTGCATGAAAAAAAAGCGGCAAACGGTAATACTCAAGGGAATGCGATGCATGTCAGATTGTGACACGTATAAATAAACTTCCATTTCGTTGATTTGATGGGTATGGAGGATCGCCCAGAAAAAAAATGCGTTAATGATAAGTATGGGGCCCGAATACATTCTGTTGATGTGTTTTAAATTAAAAAAATCATATACAGATTGAAATGATGAAGCATGGGCTCAAATATATTCATATGATTGATATTTTGGGTCTTAACCAATGTCAATTCAAATTTTAGAAATTGTCATAAGGTGGTATTTTTTCGAGAATTGCGAGAAAACAAAAGAACAGCTTCAAAGGTAGCTTTAGTTGGGGGTTTTAAATTGAAAAACACATTTTTGCATAATATGTGTGTTTAAGTAGCTTTGGCTACATCATTTGGTTTATTCTTGTGATTTGTGTTTAAGCTTGAAAACACAACCAAACCAAACTACTTGATGTTGTAGAATTATTCAGGATGGACACAATGTACGGGTTGTACATCGAAGAGGTTGGAATATGAAATATCTTGTTCTTTGTGCACAGATGAAGAGATGTGAATTAATGTTGTATGGTACATGAAAGTGCAAGAAAAATGTTGACATTAAAATGATGAGCTTATGGTATGAAGGGCATGTGAGTATTTATAGTGACAAAGACGACACAAAGGAGTGAAATCCAGGGAATTGAGTTTGAAAAGAGAAAGGTTTGTTAATAACATAAATAGAAGCATAAGGTATGATGCATCATTTCGAGAAGGTATTTTTGAATGTTGAAGATTGAATGGTTTATTTTCAACATAAAATAAATCTTGGAAAACCCAGATTGCATTTCGATTAAAGACTTCAGTATCATGTGAAATGATAATGGGAAACTGATAAGAATGGAGTATGAAAGAGAGTGAAAATTTTACATCCTAAATTGTATTAGGGGCATATGTTTGTTGGAGGATTTTATAACTTGAATTAAGTCAAAATATCCACTATCATAATTATTCGGGCAAGCCTTAAAGTCAAAACAGATGTTAGAGTGAAATGAAAATTTGGATAGTTTGAGTTAAGATTGAGTATTTTCATTCAAGATGAAGAATTGATGTAAGTCTGAAGTCAAAGAGTCGCAAGAAAAGTAAAAATTCTGAATGTAATTGGGTGCATGATTGATGGAGCCCGACACCCAAATAATGGTCATTGTAACACATAAGTTACTAAAGTGTTGTTTGCAGCAAAGTGAAGCAAGAGGGTTTCCAAGAGGGTTGTGAAGGATCGTTGAAAGGAGGATTGAATGAAATCCACACGTGAACAGATGAAGTTCCCAAAGGAGTGGAAGATGACTGTTGATAGTCATTTTCGAAGATCTAATGAAGACCACAACATAAAAGAAAAGAAGGAAAATGCCAAGGTAAGTGGCATATGTGAACAGTTAACAGATGAAGATTATGAGTTAGAGAAGGCTGAGATAATAGTGCGCCTTGAATTGTTAATGGATTTTTTGAAGGAAAATGTGAAAGACCAGACACATGATTGGAACATGAGGAAGAAGGTAAAGTGGCAGAGACTACACACAAAGAGGGAAAAGCAGGTAAACATACAGTTGATGGAAGAGCTGAGGAAGCTGGAGCAGATGTTGAGGTGTGAAGAACTTAGAGAGGCTGAGTTGAAAATGGATGTTTCCATTTGTGGCCTAGAATAGGGTGAAATTTTGGGTGAAGAAATCAATGAGGAAGATCTCATGAACTATTGGGATAGTTCAGAAAAGTTCAAATATGTGTTGTCGAGACAAGTAGATGAGGCTATGAAGCCTTGTATTTTTAAATCTCATAGTTTATGTATGTTTGTAGGATGTGCGAAAGATAGTAAGCAGTCTGATGGAACTGTCACAAAGAGGAAAGAAACTCTTGAGGTAAAGTGTGGTGGAGAATGCCTTTCAGAGGAGGACGGTACTGATTTATTATAGCAGGAAGAAATCATAAATGAATTCTTTTTTGGAGCAAGACAGCAAGTTGAAGCTGTTATGGAGCAGAAGCAAAATGGAAATGTCAAAGAGATATTCCAAGGAGGTAAAAACACGTATTTCTTTAGTGAATTTGCTGAGATAAGTTTACAATGTGATGATGCTGAAACCAGGACAACTCAGGAAGATTTCTAGAAGAAGAATGAAGCTGGGGAGGAAAGTTGTGATAAAGTGCTAGAAATATTTCATATGGAAATCGAGTTCTTGGAACGATGGCTTAAAGAACCCGAGGGAGAAGTAAAACTTGCAGAACCTGATCCATAAGAAATTACAGTTAATATTCAATACAGAGATGAAATGTTTATAGAGTTGAATAAATGTTATAACTTTTCAGATAATGATGTAAGTGTTAGTACAAAAAACGACATTAGTAGATATGATGTCGAAATCAGAGAAATTGAGAAGAAATTATTTGGCATTGAGATGGAAGATCAAAAGAAGAAAGAAAATTGTGTCCATAGAGACAAAAAGGAGACAGAAATATTAATCCAGTAGGATGAAGATGCAAGCGATCAGCAGTTTGAAACAGAATATATTGAAGTCCAAAAGGTCGATGATGGGAGATTGATGCCTAAAGCATCAAAAGAGACCGAAAGGTCTTATCTTTTTAAAACTAACAGTTTGTTGGTGAATGCAGGTACAGAAATGGACGAGAAATTTGCTGCTATTAAAACAATCAAAGACTATGGGTGTAATCAAGAAGGAATTCTTGATTATTTTTCATAGTAGAAAGTTGAGTGTTCAGCTCAGTTGGAGATGAAAGAGTTCAACCAAAAGGAATTGCTCTGAGGAATTGGCAAAAGAAAGCGTTGGAGAAGCCAATGGAATCTGATTGACAGAGTGAGCGATGAGTTACCAAATCGAGTTGATACTTTGAAGAAAAGAGTTTGGAATCTGAGAGGGAGCAAGTCACCAGGACTTGTGGTTGTCGCATTGTTACTGAAAAGCGACAGACCTCATAGACAGGAGTCTATGGAAACTTCTGTAAATGGGGAGTCTGATGCAGGAGCATCAAAGCTAAATTTTCATTATTCATTTGTGTAATTAGGGGGGTGATGATTTTTAATTATTTTATTAATTATTTTGCTCATTTTTAATAAATTAGGAGAGAAAAATATAAATGTGAGGATTATTGTAGATATTTCTTAAATAATTAAGGATATGAGTGGATTTTAATTAGGTAGATAATCTAGGGATTAGGAATTCCATAAATGGGACTTAGTTGCGTCCAAAATAAGATAAATCTAAATTATATTTTAAGTTGAGATTTGTGTGGAGGAAATTATGGAATGAAATAAATTATATTTATGTATAAATATGTAGCTTGTGAGGGTGAAAAAGGACAAGAGAGGAAGTGAGGAAGGGAGGAATACAGAGAGAGTAAGAAAAATGGTTTGAAGGGCCGAGAGCCAAGAGGCCACCCATTGTAATATTTTGCCAAAGAGTTTTTATGTTTTTATATCAGTATTTATTTATATGGCTCTCTTTCCTTCATATGTATTTTTTGAGCTGATCATATTTGTGGTTTTAACAAAGAATTTTAATTTTGAAAGTAGCACATGAGTTTTTATATGCTAGGATATGTTTAACCCACTGCCCTGGCATCATTTACAATATCTTTACTACTTTATTTTATGGATAAATCATCAACTTTGTGATATCCCAATTAATTATTATTAATTTAAAATTAACAAAAACATATGTTAATATATCACAACATAAATTTGTTGTAATAAAAAATAAATATGACAATAAAAATAAATAAAAACCACTACTACTTAATGTATTTTCAATATGATTGTTGTAAATTCTAGTTAAATTTTCATATCCAATGATATAAAATGAAGAAAAAAGCATGATTGGAAAATTATAGAAACCCATAATAATATGTCACATTCACAAATTAAATGGCCAAACAAAACATTTACATATCACTCTTCATTGTCATCAGCCTAATTATCTTATTTTCTTGGCATTCTAACATTTTTGTTCTAAAAAATATGTTTTGATCTTGGATCATGTCTCGGTATGGACCACAAATCCCCCATAAAACAATTTTGGGTAAAAACACACTTGGTTGTGGCATTTTAGGAACACATAAGGCTCCATATTCATATATAAATGGGAACAAATTCACCTTTAAAAATGTGCACAAAGGATGGTGTCACATGTCTAATAACCTAAGCTCATAACACATAGATTTCATTTTCATCCTAAACATACCTATGCTCTAAATCATGATACACATCAAGGAGTGACTTCCATTATTCCTTGATAAAGAAAAATATTCAAAATTATTTAAGTTTTGAGTTTTTAATTTGTATTATGTTAATTAAATTATCTATCAATTCATTTTGTATGTAAAAGTGCACCAATGCACTTTACATTGCATAGTGCACTGAATATAGTAAGTTACAAGAAAAACAACACACACACGTTTATCTTCAATGTGTACAAAAATATATTGAAAGAATGAGTGGGAATTTTTTTTTTCTAAATGTATATTTCTAAATGAAAACAATAAAACCCTAATATTGATCTCATTATTTTTCCATTTTATAAAATTTAGAGGGGAGATTTGTGCAAAATAGATTTATCGGTTGTTGAATTTTGTAGCTATGGTTGGTCTTCATAATTTATATTTTATCCATTGAAATATATAATGAAAATTTAAGACATATTCTTCAAGTAATTTTATTTTATTAGCCCTTGAAATAATTAATATGAGACATGTTCTTCATATTAGTATCAAATGTTTCAATTTTACAATTTGAATTTTGAATTTTTGGCTCCAAACTTGCCAAGTTGGCTCTAGTGAAGAGACACCCATTCAGATAGGAATAACACTATATAAGGCACTCGACCTCCTCCATAAGGAACCATTTGACCTATTACAAGACAAGGTATATTCTATGCATTCAAGAAAAGAAGAAGAGGGAGTAATATGATGAATAAGGACAAATTCATCTCTGACATTTCTCTTTCTCTCTGCTTGACTTCACATGTGATGTTTTGGGAATTTTCTGGAAAGTAGGTAAAAATTCTAGGCAACAGTTTTTGGATAGCGAGACTAAAATTCCGGGAAGAATATTTTAGTCAGCAGGGTTGAATTTTTGGCTAGATTCTGGGAGGCCAAATTTCGACCTAGACAAATCAGAGAGGGTCAAGGTTGTTAGGAAAAATATTTACTTGACAAGAGGGTTGGTTGACTAGGTTTGAACATAGAATTGCAAGTTATTTTAGCCATCATATTGACTATAAAAATTAGGTGTATCTCTTATTGAACTAAAGCTAACGAAAAGGTTGGTATGTTTTTCCAACAAGTGGGTTTTCCTAGTTTACATATTGTGTTCTCTTTGTGCACTGTCACCTCTAATTTACTTGTCCATTTATGGTTGAATTTTTTAATTTCAATTTCTTAATGATAAATTTAAATTTCTAAAATAATATCTATATAATTCAAAATAATTATTAGTATTTAGAAATTATTAGTTGTATCTATTACACTTGAAAAATGAACATGGTATCAGAACTTTGGTGAAGGAAAGGACATTGAGATCACACTTGAAGAACTTTGGTTAAGGAAAAAGTGGCTTTGAATATCACTTCTGATTATTTATCTATATCCATGGGTTCATCTATGAAGTCAGGAAATAATCTAAAAGGAGCTTCAAATTTTAGGGCGTGGAAGACAAGGATTTGCCTCGTTCTTGCAAAGAATGATATCTTGGGTATTGTGAAGGGCAAGGTCATTTAACCTTTAGATAATGAAGGAAAAAAAATATATGAGAAAGATGACATCAGAGCCAGAAGTATCATTGTGGATTCTAATAGAGATCATTTGATTTCATATGTCACATATATTGACCCTTAAAATAAGATGTATGATGCCCTAGTTGGATTATATTATATCAACAAAATTGGTCAAGAAATGAGTTTGAAAATGAGCTTCATGATGTTAAATGGTCAAAGAATGATATTGTGGCTTCATATTTCATGAGGATCTCTCAGCTAAGAATTCAACATCAAGAAATTGATGAAATCATTTATAAAAGGGAGCTTGTGACTACAACACTTAATGGTTTATCTGACTCATGGGATTCATTTTCATTTAGTGAATGTGACAGAAAGGAAATTCCAAGGTTTTAATAACTATGGATTGAATGGGATGAGCGTTGGTATTGCACCAAGAATTCTAAAATTCCCAAGGGCTTCTCAACTCAAATTATCAACCTAAGGTTCATAAAAAATTAGTGGTGACAATGCTATATGCATAGTAGGTTAGGTTCTACTCATGTCACCCTCAATCATGACATAAAATCATGGTGTTTAGAGATCGTTCCTTCAGCTAATTATAGTGAAAAATTCTTATGAAAACATTATTGAACTTGATTCTAGCTACAAAAATTGAAAATGCCATTCATTCAAATGTAAATTCTAATTGACATTGCATGAAAAAGAAAGGGATAGTATACCTGCTAAATTAAATATTGATACTCTAATTTTCACATTTAATCAAGTAAGTGACCTATTTTTATGCATCATTGATCTACCTCACATTTTCTTAAAAATAAATAATCTAATTTTTAACATGCCCATGAATAAAAGATACTAATTCTAAGTCTGTTTTTATATCTGATGGTTTCAGTGAGTAAATGGGGGACGTTGGAGTGGCCTTAGAGTATTCCTTAATCATCAAATCACAAGTTATGGACCATTATTCAACTTAAATAGGATAGGATCAAAGTGGGGAGAAAAACTAGTTGAAAATACCACTACTACAAGGTTGTTATAGGAGGTGGTACAAGAGGGCATGTATTGCTATAGGAGGACATGTTTTTCTAGAGGAGGGAGTATGATGTTTTAGGATAGAAATGGTGTATTAGAGATGGAGGAAGGTGGATTAAGTTAGAACATTAATAACGAAAGTTGTGGGAGTCCCCTAACCAATCCTAGTACCCTTCACAGGTCTATATTGCACCAAAGTTGATCCTCACATAGTCCTTTATTTTCCTAGACAAAATGATTTTGGAGATAGAGGTTGGGAGCAATGTGAGGTGCCTATTAGGAGGATGGATAAGTCCAAGTGAATGTGGGACGCTATGCCCACCCCTATAGATCAACACTGTCTCTACAAATAGCTAAATGCATGCATCAAGTGACCAATAACACAATGAAATAAATTAACATGGAAAAGATGAGTTGAATTTGATTAAAATATATTATATCTCATAACACTACTATGATCACTAAACTAATGATATGAGCTCCTAAGTCCCATATAATAAGCATGAAAAAGGATCACAAATAAAATCTATCCATTTCCAAGAAATAAAAAAAATAATAATTTGGATTGTGATTGTGAATATTTCAAATCACTCTTCCCACAAGGGAGGTGATAGGTAAGCCCACAATCACAAGTTTTATATCATAAAATTTACTAAAATAAGAGAAGGACCTGAAATGATTTTAAATAAGAACAAGAAGGAAATACAAAGAGGGATTAAAGCATTTTGGTTGGGACCTGTTATGAAACCAACTCCAAAAATAGAAGAAAAGAGAGAGCAACACCTTAGAAATAAGCCACTTCGAGGGGGAAAACTCCTTTACATTATATAAATGAAAAATTATTGGATGATACAAATGAAAAAAACTCCTTTCTATATATAGGAGTCCATGGGGTCACAATATAATCCTAGCTGACCCAACAATAATAATGTAAGGGCACAATAATAACAATATGGGCGTTACAGGGGTACAACAATAACCATAAGGGGGCTACACTAACAACAATAAGGGACTACACTAGTAATATAGGGACCTAACATGCTCCTCTCCTTCAAAAAAGTGTTGTCCTCAACACTCGAGTAGATCTTGATGCTTCTGCATAAAATTCTCATCCTCCCATGTAGAATCCTCAATGGGTAAATTCTTCCACTTGATGAGATACTCTGAAATTGATCGATTTCATAGCTACCAAGTTCTTGTTTCCATGACAGCTTTAGGTTCTAATATGATTTTCCATTCCTCATCAATTTCTAGAAATATTGTTTGAAATGGAAGTTTATCAGCTATAACCTTGTTTAAGAATGAAACATGGAAAACTAGATGCACTCGAGAAGAAGCATGAAGCTCCAATTTGTATGCCATAGTACCAATATTTTGCAACACCTTTTAAGGACCATAGTACTTTGGCGATAATTTATTATCATTCTTAGATTGCTTGAGGGACATTTGTTTGTATTGTTGTAGCTATAAAAGTACCCATTCTCCTACATCAAAACTTTTCTTGCTACAATTTTGCTCTACATTTTGTTTCATTCGATTTTGTGCCAAATTTAGGTTATCCTTTAAGAGTTGAAGAACTTGTTGTTGATGCTCGGTGTGATCTTCCACTGCTTGAACCTTAGAATTTTCTCTTAAATATGATGTGATGGATGGTGGATGATATCCATAAATTTCCATAAATGGGGTCATTTTTTCTGTAGTATGGAAGGAAGTGTTATATCACCATTAAGCCATAGGTAGCCACTTAACTGATTGTGTTTGTTTATCATATACAAAACAATGAAGATATCCTTCCAAAAAATGTGTTCACTATCTCAGTTTTCGCATCGGATTGAGGATGATAAGATGAGCAATTTGC
Source organism: Pinus albicaulis (assembly GCA_034641835.2). Lineage (NCBI taxonomy): Eukaryota > Viridiplantae > Streptophyta > Pinopsida > Pinales > Pinaceae > Pinus > Pinus albicaulis. Next base: position 239,155,151 of record CM076574.1, on the reverse strand, counting down.
TAGTTGAGTACCCAAACAACAAAAATATTTCTGCCCAAAAATTTCCAGTAAAAATGGGATCTTTGTTTCTTACAATAATCTTTGGTTTTCCATGTAGATTTTTAATTGTTTCCATAAATACAGTGGCAACTGTACTTGATTTAAGTGGATGAGATAATGCACAAAAGTGCACATAGTTGGTAAGTCTATCAACTACCACCATGATGTCTCTCTTTCCTTTGGACTTTGGTAAACTTGTGATAAAATCCATTGAGATCTCCTCCCAACATTTACTTGGAATGGATAAAGGTTGTAGAAGAATCGGGGTCTTAATTATCTCCAGTTTATTTTGTCGACAAACCAAAAATTCCGCCAAAAAATTTTGAATATTAGATTTAAGGCCATCCCAAAAAAAATATTTCTTCACCTTGTGGTAAGTTTTTCAAATTCCTGAGTGTCTTTCTAAGGGAGAAGTGTGCAATTCCAAAATAATATCTTTCTTTAGTTGGGAATTCTTACAAAAATATAAGCGATCTTTGTACCATAATGAATCATTTTTCCAAATAAATGTATAAGATGTACTAGGATCTTGCTACAATTTTTGAATGAGTGTCCACACTTCTGCATCCTTTTTCAATTCATCCCTTGCTTTAGTTATACAATCTGGTTGGATAATAGAAATGGCACAAAGAAATGCTTCCACCTCTTCATCCTTTCTTGAGAGTGAATCTAAAACAACCTTTAGCTTCCCTTTTTTGTAGATGATTTCAAAGTCATAACCCAACATCTTTGTGACTTGTTTTTGTTGCTCTTCTGAAGATAGTCTTTTTTCCAAAAATTATTTAAGACTATCATGATCACTTTTACCTTGAAGTGTCTTCCAATTAGGTAAGGTCGCCATTTCTTTAGTGCATGTAGTATTGCCAAAATTTCCTTCTCATAAATATCTTTTTGTAAATACTTTCCTTTGATTGGACAACTTTTAAAAGAAATGGGTCTTCCTTCTTGCATTAAAACAACACCAATTCCATTTCCCAAGGCATAACATTCCACAATAAAAGTTTTTGTGAAGTCTAGTGTAGCTAATACCAGTGCTAGGAACATTGCCTCTTTAAGATGTTCAAAGGCCTTAGTTGCTTCAAGATTCCATGAAAATGCAACTTTATTCAATAATGCTTTTATAGGTGCTGATATTCTCCCATAATTCTTAACAAAATTGCGATAATACCTTGTTAACCCGAGAAATACTCGCAACTGCTTTATGGTTGTGGGGAATTTCCATTCCTTAATGGATTTATTTTTGTTATGGTCTACCTTAACACCCTCGTGAGATACAATATGACCCAGATATTCCACCTCTTGTACTCCAAAGAAACATTTGGAGGTTTTTGCATATAATTGTTTCTCCTCTAATAGTTTGAGCACCCTATCAACATGTTGAACATGATCATTCCAATACCTGATGTAGATTATTATATCATCAAAAAATACTAAGACAAATTTTCTAAGGAAGGGTTTTAAAATGGAATTCATCAACCCTTGAAATGTAGAAAGTGCATTGGTAAGGCCAAAAGACATGACCAAAAAATCATAATGACCCTCATGAGTTCGAAAAGCTATTTTTGGAATATATTTAGTCTTCATTCTATTTTGATGATATCCTGAATTAAGATACAACTTGGTAAAATAAATTTCTCCATGTAATTCATCCAATAATTCATCAATCACAATAATGAGAAATTTATATTTAATAGTGAGCATATTGAGCTCTCTATAATCCATACACATGCGAGATGATCCATCCTTATTGTGCACCAATACTACTGGAGTAGAGAAATAACTTTGAATAGGTTGAATTATACCAGCCTCTAATATTGCTGCAATCATACATTCAATTTCGCTCTTTATGACATAACGATATCTGTAAGGCCTAATGTTTGGAGGAACACTTCCCGAAATCAAATGAATAGGATGATCATGATCACGAATAGGTGGGAGTCCTTTGGGAGTTTTGAAGACCTTGGAATGATTTTCCAAGACGTTTTGGAGATCTCGAGAAAAATATGATTTTGATGTTGGAACTTCTAGTGAGCATAATTGTGAAATTACACCTCTTTTTTCTTTCTTCAGAATCTTTGTCATGAAATTAAAGCTTATTATATTTCCTGGCTTCCCTGTGATACCTCATAATTCAAATTCCTTTCCTTTCGAAAAAAATTTCAAGAAAATTTCTTGAAAATTAAAAGCTACCATCCCCAAAGATTGTAACCATTGTACTCCTAGTACAACATCAACACCTCCCATTGGAATGGAAAGAATTGTGCTATTAAATAAATATTCCCCCATGGTTACCTTGATATTATGGAATTTTCCAGAGAAATTTATAGTTCCTCCATTTTCAAGCATCACTTAACACTCTAGTGTTGGGTATAGGAAGCAATTCAATTCCTTGGATACCTTACAATGAATAAAATTATGGGTACTATGCGAATCAATCAACACTATTACCTTTTTCTTCTTGATATGTCCTTCTATCTGGAGAGTTTGAGGAGAGGTAATTCCTGCCAATGCATTATAGGATATGGTCAGACTCATTTCTTCTTTCTCTAGGGTTTGTTCCGGGTGTATTTCCTCTTCTTTTTAAGTTTCTTATTAATTTTCTTCCTCCTCTTCACAATCTATGCAAAATAATTTCTTCTCATCAAACTTATGACCTTTAGTGTATTTTCTATCACAATTGTAGCAAATCCCTTTCACTCTTTTTTATTCTAATTATTGTGGTGTGAACCTTGTAGGTTGTGAAATTCTAGGAGTAGAAACACTTCCATATTTATATATGTGAGTGGTAGGATTCCTTGTCACCATAATTTTACATCCAATTTTTATTTTCAACCTGAATTCCTTCTCCAATGAATTTGTTTCCCAAAGGCAAACCTCATGTTGGATGTTATCCTTTATAATCCCTATGAAGACATCAATCATGTGTTCCTCTTGAATATCAACTACCCTTATATTCAATTTTTGGAAGTCCTCAATGTGCTCCACCATTGAACCCTTTTGTTTGAGATTTATCAATCGACTAAAGAAGGTGTTGCTATTTTTATCCTCATAATGTGCTATCATTTCCTTTGTAAAAGTTGACAAAGTGAATTTTTTTTTACGGGAGCAAAGCCATCGATACCATACAAATGTATTTTTTTCTAACTATAAAGTTGCAAGGCATAACTTTTGTGTGTTTTTCAAATTATTGAGATCAAAATATTTCTCCATATGTAGTATCCATGTTACGAGATCCTTGCCATCGAACTTCCTCATATCGGTCTTTGGAAAATGGTGGGTCTTTGATCCAATGTTAGAGTTCATGAAATCACGATTAACATTTATTTTGTTCTCATCATGATTTTCCTCTACTATGTTTTCGCCATTAGGAATCATGCATTGTATAAAATTTTTCAAACCTTCCTTCAAACCTTCCATGTCTACTTTTAGATCACTCTTCATGTCTTCCATGTTGTGTTTCATTTTTTCTTCCATGTCTTCCATGCCATTCTTCAAACCATCCATCTTAGATTCCACGTCTTTCTTCAAACCATCCATATTAGCTTCCATGCCTTTCTTCAAACCATCCATATTTGCTTCCATGCATTTCTTCAAAACTTCCATTTCATTCTTTGTTGCTCTTTGCGAGAGTGAAATTTGGTGCACTTGCTCTTGTAATTTTGATATATCATGTTTCACTTCTTCATCTTCATGAATCATAATTGAGTATTATGAGGGCTTAATGGGTGTTGAATTCTTTTTAGGGGGAATTTTAGAACCCAATATTGATATTTATGCTTCAATATGCCATTGGAATCACTTCAAACTGTTTTTTCAAATAAGACTTATGCAATTTGAAAAAAATACACACCTTTTTCTTGCATTTGAGGAGCTCGATATTGAAAATGAATTATCTCTGTTATTTCGGATCTTCTATATCTGAAATTCGGTCCTATAGTATTCCTATGAATATTGTTTCGAATACCATAGGTCTGACCGGATTTGGATGCTTCAAGAAAAATTTATGTCTAATCTCCCACAATGACCTAATTATGGACTGGTTCAATAGAGAAAACTTGTATGACGTGCCACATGTCACTGTTTTCTCCTTTGGATCTGAAATTGATACACAGGAAACTATAGACCATTTTATTTTGGCCAATTTTTACATAATTACAATCTGATGCTGAGAGAGAGAGAGTTATGGAAAGTTTCCCAAGGTCACCTATTTTAGATGAAATTCAAGAGGTTTCAAAAACCCTAACTTACACAGATCATATCTTAGAAAATATTGTGAACCAAGATCTAAAATTTTTACATGAAGTTCCTCAGGATGTTGGCTTTGCGTGGTAAAAATTTCAGATTTTTTTACCTTCGTAGAAATATTGTTATAAGGAAAATTCCACACTAACCAGTTTGGAGTAGTGAAACCCTAGAATCCAAAGCTCTTATCCCAAATGTTATGAAACTAGCTCCAAAAATAAAAGAAAAAAGAGATCAACACCTTAGAAATAAGCCACTTCAAAGGGGAAACCTCCTTTACATTACATAAATGAACAATTGTTGGATGATACAAATGACGAAACCTCTTTTCTATATATAGGAGTCCATGGGGTCACAATATAATCCTAGCCAGCCTAAAAATAATAATGTAAGGGCACAATAATAACAATATGGGGGTTACAGGGTACAAAATAACCATAAGGGGGCTACATTAAAAACAATAAGGGACTACACTATTAATATAGGGACCTAACAAGACCAAACCGAAGGGTTTCAACTCTCTAAATCTAACTCAAATGCAAATCAATGATAAAATTCTCATTAACAAAAAATAACAGTCTCATATATCAATGGCTACTCTTAGCTGCAATAAAAAATTGAATCCTAATGAGCCTTTCAGCTGGTATATTTATACAAAAAGGTAGCTTATGGTAGTTTCCTTCAAAAGAGGAGTGATTCCCTCAAAGATCTTGATAATTGTGGATTTTTTCCTCCTTGATCTTCACATGTAAATGGAGTCCCTCGACTGCTAGTGAATTTGAGCCATGAGTGAGTATTATGTGATCCCAAGCTGAGTTAGAGAGATAAGAAGGTGGAAAAAGCCCCCTATATTCTATCTTTGTTGTATCCATCAAGCCCCTGCATAGTAAATGCCTAAAAATTTCATATTTTTCTTGCAATTCAATCACATTAGGCCACACAATATGAAAAGCACCTTTTAGTCTTCTTACTAAGCATATTATGACTAAAAACATGAATTAATGTGAGGAAATGATAGTTTGAAGGGCTGTAGGATATTATAATGAACTTCAAAATATACCTATTAATGGGACCCATCAACATTACTCAAGAATAATGTAGACTGATATCAAAAGGAAAGATTCAAAGATCTGAAGAAGGTGACTCTCAAGCATATGAAACATGTCTCAAGAAGGTTGGAGGAAGAAACGAGTTTGGCTTCCAAAGAATAGATGAAGGAAGAATACATGAAAGTAGAAGACTTGTTCCTCAAGGAAAGAAAGATATATTAAATATTCAATGTTATCATTGTCACAAATATGGTCATTTTAAAATCCAATGTCCCGAAGTATCGAATGATAGAAATAGAAAAGGAAATTAGCATGTTTCCACAATAAACATTGATGAAGATCCAAATATAATGAAGAATGAAGATTCCTGTGACATATTTCTTCTATTTTTCCACTCTTACAGGTTCTGTCGTTGATAACAATTATTTGTGCCTAGTAGATAGTGGTTCCTCAAGACACATGATAGGAGATATAAAAATATCACAATTATAATGGAAAAGATACTATCTCAAAATGTATAACTTGGAGATAACAACAATTATGCAGTCAAAGGAATTGAGAAAACATTCATTGAGCTGGAATTTGGTGAAAATGTTCATCTTAGCAACATACTATCTCTGCCAAGTTTGAAAAATAATTTGGTTTCTATTTAATGTTTGGAAGATAGAGATGATATATTAGCATTTGTTTAATGGCCCAAGGGCTCAAATATAGGATTTTATAAAGTAATTGGAATTCATGAAGGAATATTATATAGACTCTTGAAGCAACCAACTCAATAATTAATGAAAACTGACATCAATCCATGCGAACTATGGCTTAGAAGATATGCTCACCTTCACTATAGAGCTTTTCCGGCTTTAAATAAAATGGTTTCAAGTGTTCTATAATTGAAAATGGAGAATTAAGGAGTATGTAAAGGTTGTGGGCTTTGAAAGAATGTCAAGAAGTATTTTCCAAGCAGCGAAAGTAGGTCCAAGGAAATTTTGGATCTAGTTCATTCTGATGTATGTGGTCCAATTCCAGTAAAATACCTTGGAGGATCTCTAGTTTAAGTAACCTTTATTTGTGATGTATCTCACAAGATGCGGATTTACTTTATAAGGACCAAGGATGAAATTTTCAACAAAATTCAAGAGTTTAAGGTCAATGTAGATAACTTGACAGGAAATAAAATCAACATTTTGAGATCATATATTGTAGGTTAATACACTTCCAAGGAACTCATCGAATTTTTTAAAGAAGTTGGGATTAAGAGGGAGTTGATTGTCCATTAAAATCCACAAAAAAATGGATTTGTTGAAAGAAATAATAGAACCATTTAAGAATATGTTAAGTAAATGATGCATGATCAAGAATTTCCCATGTTCTTATGGAGTGAAGCATCCATGACAGTTGTCTATATTCAAAATAGTAGTCCCCATTGAATATTGGAAGACAACACTCTTGAAGAAATGATTCATTGGGAAAAACCAAAGGTTGGACATTTCATAATATTTGGTTGTCCATTTGATATTCATGTACCCAAAGATAAAAGGAATAAAATAGAGCATTCAGGAAAGGAAGGAATATTTGTTGGATACATTGAATCATCAAAGGCATATAGAATCTATATTCTAGGACAACGACAAGTTTAAGTTAATAAAGATGTTACCTTTGATGAGAATGTTTCCTATTGGAATTATAAGGAAGATCTTATTCATTCATATGTGATGAAGAACCTAAAATTTACAAGGAAGAAGGCTTGGGTCCATCAAATCCATTAGAAAATTTCATAGATCATCAAGAAGATTCATAAGGGCATAGTGAATCTTTGAATCCAATTTTTGTTCCAAAAATCAAGAAGAGGCCAGATTGACTTAGATTTTCCTTGCAGGAAAAAAAAGGAAATGAAACACCATGTGGCAGGAAAGCAAGAGGCTGAAGAGGTATTCTAGGTATGTAGCATTGATGACTAATCTCATCAGTTTTCAACCTTCCACATATGAAGAAGCAACCAGCCACCAAGTTTTGAAGGATGCGATGATGAAAGATATAAATCTATTATGAATAATGATGTATGTGAAATTATGCCTAGACCTGAGGAAAGTTAATGGTAACCCCCAAATGGATATACAAGATTAAGCATGTAATGGATGTAAATATTGAAAAATACAAGGCAATTTTTGTGGCTAAAGGATTCTCCCAAAAGGGGAAGATGATTACAATGAGGCTTTTGCTCCAGTTTCCAGGTACACTACTATTAGATATATTATTTCTATTACTACCTCAATGGTTTGGAATTTACATCATATGGATCTTAAGGCTACTTTCCTCAATTGTGTGATTGAGGAATAAGTGTACATATAAAAACCTCAAGGTTTTTAGGTTCATGGGAGAGAGTCTCGCATTTGTGCATTGAAGGAAGCCTTGTATGGATTTAAGCAGGAACCTAGAGCCAATATTCTTGAATTGATGGCTACCTAATGAGACTTGGTTTCTCCAAAAGTGATGAAAATATAATTCTATATATTAAGGTTTTTAAGAGTGAAATCGTGATTTTATTGTTATATGTTGATGATTTATTTCTAACAAGTATAAATAATCTCATTATTCAATGCTATAGGGAGTTGGGCAATGAATTTGATATGAAGGGCCATGTCTTGATGCACTTCTATTTGGTGCTAGAATTATGGCAAAATCCTGGTGAAATATTCCTTGGTAAAGGAAATATATTACCAAGATACTACAAAGGTTTCAAATGATGGACTGTAAATCAATGGAAACTCCTATGGTGACTAATCCAAGGAAGTTGAGAGACTCTGAGTCAGATCTGGTAGATCCATTTATATACCAGAATTTGATTGGCTCTTTGATTTATTTCATTAACATTAGGGGAATTTTGAGGTCTAAAATTGAGGTCTAAAAATGGGCTCCTAAGGAAATTATAAAATAATAGTGGAAATAATAAAATAATATTTGATTACATCATCAAATTTTATGGGAAAAAAAAATAACTACTTTCCAACTCGTATTTTCAACTTATCTCCCAAATTTTTTTCTCAAATTTTGAGCTGAAGTATTCATTGGATGAAAAAATTAATTCTTCATCCAAGGAGTACCCATGTTGCATACTTTTGATGGATCCTCTACATGAAAAATGAAAAATAAATGAAAAACGTGATTGCAATCACGTTTTTCATGTATTTCTCATTTTTTGTGTAGTGAGATGCATCGAAAGTATGAAACATGGGCTACTCCTCGGATGAGGAATTAAATTTTTCATCCAATGAGTACTCTTGCTCAAAATTTGAGTAAAAAATTTGGGAGATAAGTTTAAAATACGAGTTGAAAAAATAGTTTTATTATTTTATTAATTTTTAATATTTTTACCCCTTTACTTACAAAAATGGTGAATCATCCCCCATGGTTGACATCCTCATCTTGAATCCTATTGGTTCTTATAAAGTTTATTTTGGTTGTAAATTTTTCTTAGGAGGCCTATTTTAGACCTCAAAATTCCCCTAATGTACTAGGTCATAAATTTTCTTTGCAGTAAACACTCTCAGCCAATTCCATGTGGAATTGAGACATGATCACTAGATTGTAGCAATTCATATATTGATATATTTACGTGGTACATTTGATTATGGTTTGAGATATATCTCAAATGGAAATGTACGATTACAGGGACATACAAATTCAGATTAGGCGAGGAGTGTAGAGGATAGAAAGAGTACATCCATATGTTGCTTTAGTTTGGGCTCCACTATGATTTATTGGATGAGAAAGAAGTACTCTCGAGGCAAAGGGTATTAAAACCATTTTAGAAAGTTGTGAAGAAATTTGGCTCCGGAAGTTACTCATAGGAATATTTGATTAGGTATTGGAACATGTTGTGAAATATTGTGATAATCAAAGTTGTGTGAAGCTTACAGGGAATCTAGCTTTCCAAGATAGCTTGAAGCACATCGATATCAAGTACCACTTCATTCGTAACATGGTGTAGAAGGTAGAAGTGAGGCTCCAATACATATATACTAATGAACATATAGTTGATATTATTACAAATTATATGTCTAGATCAAAGTTTGTATACTTTAGGGAAAATCTTGGACTTGTTGAGAATGCCTCCCTTAGTGAGAAGTAGTGCTGATGAGATAAAATCAAGGATAGACATTATCTTTATGCCAAATATGTTGAACATATTAGAGAAAATGGTCTAAAAGAGGACAATAATTCTTCCTCTATCCATTATATTGACCAAATTAGGAAGAATGGTCCTATAGGCCCATGATCACTAAATTGAGTGGGTGCCTTTCAACATCAGGCTCAGATTACTCTCTAGATAGGTTGAGTGAGCCCATTTTTCATCATGGCCTAGAGTGAGGAATTTGGGTTTGGGAATATATTACTAAAATGGATTGTGTGTGTCCCTAAGATTTCACCACAAGTAAAAAATATTAACCAAGATGATAATGAATGAGGACTAGTATGTATATCATGTGTTAGAGGCACTGACTAGGAACATGGTGACTAGTTGATGGTAATGATTATTTACTATGTGCCATAGGTATTGACCATATTATGGTAATTGGATGATGTTGATATTGATGATTACCACGTGTCACAATTGTTGACCAAATTATGGTAATTGGATGATGTTGATACTGATTATTTACCATGTGTCACAGTTGTTGACCATATTATGGTAATTAGATGATGGTAAATTGTTGTAGCCTTTTCTTAGAGAAAATTTTCAACATGAGAACATTTATATAGTCATTATAATACCTCCCTAGCTAAGAGGGAATGTTGAATTTTGTAGCTATGATTGGTCTTCATAATTTGTATTTTATCCCTTGAAATATATAATGAAAATGTAAGGCATGTTATTCATGTCATTCTATTTTATGAGTGTTTCAAATAATTACTATGAGACATGTTATTCATGTTGGTATCAAAATAGAAAATTTTGAATTTTGAATTTTGAATATATGGTTCCAAACTTTTCAAGCCGACCCTCGTACAAGTCAATTCGGCTCCAGTGAAGAGACATCAAGTTAGACAAGAATAACACTATATCTAAGACACTTGAACTCCTCCACAATGCACCATTCGACGTATCAAAATACAAGGTATATTATAGGCATCTAAGTGAAGAAGAAGGATGAATATGCTGGAGAAGGACAAATTCATCTCTAGAATTTCTCTCTTGCTCCTTGACTTTGCACATGTGACTTTTTGGGCATTTTCTAGGAATTAGGTCGAACTTGTGGGTAATAGGGCTGAAATTCTAAGCATAATATTCTAGGTAGAAGGATCGTGTTTCTAGGTAGATTTTGGGAGACTAAATTTTTTCCTAAGAAGATTAAAGAGGTACAAGTTGGTTGGGAAGAATATCGACTTGAAAATAAGGTTGGTTGACCAAATTTGACCATACATAGCAGGCCAATTTGACCATCATATTGACTAGTAGAATTAGGTGTATCTATGGTTGAACTGAAGAAATTATCTAAGCAAAAGGTTTATGCCCCACCCCTGCCCCCCCCAAATGGGTTTTCACAAGGTAAATATTGTGTTATCTTTGTGCATTGTGATATTTATTGACCTTGTGCATTTTTGGTTGAATTTATTAAGTGTGATCACTTAATGATAAATTTAAAGTGTTAAAATAATATCTACATCATTAGAAATAATTATTAGTATTTCAAAAATCAATACTTGTATCTATTTCACTTGAAAAATAAACACTAGCAAAGACCTTGGAGTTGGAATTTTTTTTTGAAGAGCTAAATTTGTAACAGTTCGCCATAATTCACACACAAATATATAAATAATAAGTTTTCATGTGTGACTTCATTCCATTGATCATCTCAATATTTTTCCCATTTGATTCAAGCAATTTTAAATGAATTCTTAAAACGGAATAACATCCTACTTGAGAAACAACTTCTCGATGGATCTTAGGTTGAGACTAATGGAAACTTTTCCTGAGTTTACCAATCAAGGAAGCCCCTCAAATGGGAATCCTCGTCATTTTCCTTCTTTTGGAAATATTGGAAGTCCTTATATGGCAACATTGTACCTTCCTAGATTCACTAATAGTTTTCTAGTTTGGCTATTTTCGACCCCCATGGTTCCAAATTTATAAATTGATTCTCAAGCAAGTTTTCCTCCACTTGAAAAGTGTCAACCTCATGTTGATCCTAAATTTGACCCTTCTCCTTCTTCACCTGTTCTTTCTTCCTCCCTTTCTTCCTCCTCGTCTGGTGAAATTCTTGATTCTAGTAACTAGAAAGATAAGAAGAATAAGAAAAGGATGAAGAATAAGAAGAAAAATAAGAAACGGGTCAACCAAGTAACCATTTCTACCGATGCAACTACTATGGACAAATATTCCAATCATCCCTGCAAATTTAAGTTCCCTTGTAGTTTATGTAAGGGTGACCACCTTCTTGGATATTGTCTTGGTATTCCAAAGGTGTTAGAAGTGTGGTCCATGGGCTCAAGTTAGTCTTTGTCATCGGCCTCTAGAGGTCATGCTGGTGATAAACCCTCGAATAATGATATTAAGGTCCATATGAAAAATGGTAAAGTCAAATTTTGTTGTAATTTATGTGAAGGGGATCATCATATTCACCTTTTTCCATATATGGATGAAGTCTCCAAAGTTTTGGAAAACCTTACAGCTTCTCAGTCAGGACTTCCCGCTGGTTACCAGAAGCTTTCCCCTGATCCTCCAGTAGTTGATGAAGTGGTTGATAAGAATTCATCTCTAGTAAATCCCACTCTCTCTGAAAGTGAATCTCATGAGTATGTTCCTCACCAACCATTGGTTGAGAATACAGTTGACTTGATTCCTCCTTTAGTTGATCATACATTTCCCGTAGAGAGTGAACCTTGTATTGCTCATGTTATTCTTGTTTCTTCAAATTCAAATGAACTAGAGGTAAATCCTATCTTTCTCGAGGTACAAGGGGGAAATACTCGCATTCCCATAACACAAGGGGGCATTTCTTCTGTTCCCACGACACCGCCTCCAAGTAGTATGGTCACTTATTTTGATTGGATTCGACTGGAAGAATATTGCCTTCTTTCTTACGTGCCTTTTCATATTACAATACAGGCTTATAATATATTCATACCTGGCATGATCATAGATTAAGGTGCATCTTTAGAAGGGTTTATAGTTACCATCAATGTTAGAAACCTAGGTTTTTTGTTGTTTCTCTTGGTTTGTCTCTCTAGATTTCACAATAAGAATTTTTTTTAAGCAATGGATTCTTATAAAGTTTCTTTTCTTGTATAAGGGTGTTTCATATCCATTTTGATGGGAGAACTCATTGAATTGGATCCTGTACTCAATTGCTATCAAATTTATTTAAAAAAACACTTTCACGATTATTGATGGGCATTATGCATGATCAACACATCATTGCATATGTTAATGCTAATGACAAAACTTATTTAAAATGTAACTAACATTGTTTTAATAATTATAAAAATAATAATGATAATAATAATAATAATAATAATAATAACAAATCTTATTTAAAATTTTTCATAGGTTCAACAATGCGAAATAAACAATAATGAGGAACTCATGTGTCTAATACTTTATATAGCATCGAGTGGATATAAAAAATTGTAAAAAAAAGAATTCTCGAATTTTTTATAGCATGGTAATAATATACAAATGCATATTCTTTTCTTATGAGTAACAAAATATTTCATAATTTCTATATATCTAATTTTGTTTTGTTTTTTTTTTAATAGAAATATCTGAGAGAAATTCAATAGAAACAACTTAAATTTTTTTATTATTTTATGTTTATCAAATACAATTATTTCATGAAATATTAATTTTCAATTTTTTTTTAATAAAAATAAATAAAATGGATTTCATTCAACACATAAAACAATATGACAAGGAAGAAAATGGTTGATTACAAAGTTTGTGATTGCTTACGTTTTTAGCCATAATTAAGGTTTTATATTTGCTATGATATATATATTTAAATAATCAATTTACAGTTGATCATGGATATGTTCTAATAGATGCTAGCATATAAAAATGAATCAACCAAAGTATTGATAAACATTGGTTACAATATGGGTTGTGAGTATATTTTGAAATATCACGGGTTACTTTAACAATTTATAAGTAGCTATGTTGTTTAACTTCCCTCATTTTATAATGTATGGAACAATAGGAAACATTTTTATATATTATATGTATGCCTTGTCATGGTGCAATAAACATGCAGAAAATAAAGTATGGAATGGAGCCAATGGAAGAGATTTTGAGAGACATCATTGAGCATGGCTTCAAAAGAATATATATTGTTTATGAAACACTCATTTCTATGGTACATTTTTTTACTTACATAATCATGTATAGTTTACTACATAAATGTAGATATACATATTATACTTTATTAATATGTTTGTAAATAGAACATGAAGAGGAAAAATGTCAAATACAAGCTAATCAAGAAAATGTTAAGTTAAATAACCCAAGTACAATATCACCTACAAGTGATGAAGAGATAAGGAACATACATAGCTCAATCAATGATAATAGTTCAAGTGATGAACACCAATCAATATAATAAAATTTTAGTTCAAGCTATATGTTTTGGAATATTCTTATGTAAAAAATAGAGATTGTGTTTACTATACTTGGCATGTTGTCCCAATCGTACGAAGACATGCTACCAATAAATGTAACAATTTCATGTTGACATTTTATTTATGTATTAGACATATTGTCCTAATTAGATAGTAATAGGTTACCAATATATGTAATAATTACTAATCCAGTAGATCAAGAAAATTCTCAACATCCAAATTCCTTGGATCGGCTCGAAACCAGTGCCAAAGCATAGATCTTATCACCCTAAATCCAACGCAACTCGTTTCAGTAAAATCCAACATTGAATGCTCCTGATATCGTGTTATGAAAAATTTGGGAAGAAAATAAAAATGGCTTCGCAGGGATTCCAGTCAGCATTCTGTATGTTGAATCGACCATGATTGGGCAAGTTGACTGGGTCCTCCATCAGCCTATGGATGATCGACACCTGGAATCATTTGACTCGTTGGAATTTGTGAGTTTCTATTGGTCCATTTGATTATTGGGTGGACCAATTAGGAGGAGCCACATGGGCCAATCCTTGGCTGCCATGCGGCCTCCTAATGGCCAATAAAATTTTTAATGGAGGTCGAGAAACCACCACGAAATCGAACGTGTGACCTAGTACAAACCAACTAGGCCTTCCATCGGTCGAGCTACATTGTTTCTTATTATATATGGTTTAAACATTGTATTTAAGGTTTATAGGCAACAAGTTCAAAGGTGGGGACCAAGGTTAACCCTAGACCCTGGTCCACCAACTAGGGTCAGGGGTTAACCCTAAGCACAAACAATATAATATTCACATAATCCAAATTTTGTACCATATAAAAAACTGACAGGAAGGGATCATTTCATACCCCAATGAAAACCTTATGTTAAAACCTCATGCCAAAGTCTGGAGTGGAATATACGGTTTGGGAACGCCGACGATTAGGCTGGCACATATCATGTGACGGGTATAGCGGATAATTCCACCATTAGAGTGGAGTTTGGTTAACAAAGTTGGCGTGATTTCAAAAAAAAACCACCGGGGTTTATACATAACATATGTCATGGTCTCCAACCATTTGATGCCACAATCAAGGTTATTGTCTGCTCAACTTAGTGTTCCTAAATTGATGTCATAAATTGTCAACCAGGGCTAGTAAACTGTTGAAGTGAAGTGCACTATATGTGCCTAGGTATCTATTTCTCACTACGTTTTGTTTAGTGCTTTTCCAAGTTTTTGATTTTGTGTTTTTATTCTAAGAGGAAAAGAACTAAGTGTTGGTAAAGAGAAGTTGTTGGTCACACTAAAACAGAGAAAAACCTATTCTAAACTATGTATGGTACTTGAGAACAGAAAATGCAATACTTTAACAAGAAAAATATCTCATAACATGAACTCAATAACTCATAACATGAACTCAGTCCAATTCATTCATTAGAAATATGTTGGAGTAATTTGAGAAAAGGATAAGTTTAATGTAACGAGGTTCTTCTAAGTAAACAAAAATCTACAATATCACAAAGAAAATCTCGTCCATGGCTAGAAATTTGTTGGAACACATTTGGAAAAAGATAGTCTGCAACCTAGTGAAGAATTCTACTCTAAATTAACCTATGACACCAAAATTAATCCATTCCACAACTCAAAATATCAATGTTAAACCTCATTCAAGAATTAGAAATCTTTTGGAATAGCTTTGGAAAAGAGGCAGTTTGTGAAATTATGAGAAGTTTCAGAAGAGTCAAGACTTCAAAATGACATTACCAATTCTTGTTCCTATGATGATGATGTATTAGTAGAAATTAAGAACAGGAGTGGTTTGTAAATAATGAAGGCCATCAAGTCTAACTTAACAACTATAATACAACTGACTAATAAAACTAAAAATACAATGGATAAAACTGAACTAGAATGCAATCATTCAAACTTAAAATACAGAGAACAGAATTGAACTAGAGTGCCATTAACCTCCAGAGTTTTACAACTAAACGAAAATGCAACTAATCACTGAAATAATACAGCTCTGTCTCATTCGATGTTAGTGGTATTTTGGAACAATTCATAGAACAAGACTGGCTGTAACATGTGATGTAAATGAGCATAAAAACATAAAGTTAAAAAAAAAACGCAACTAAGCTCTAAAACACCACACCTAAGTCTTATTCAGTATTAGTGATATTTTGGAATAATTTGTAAGAACAAGACTAGCTATAAAATTGATGTAATTGAGCACAAAAATGTAAAGTTCAGAAAAATGCAACTAATTCCTAAAATACTACAGTTATATCTCATTCAATGTTAGTAATATTTTGGAACAATTCGTAAGAATAATATTGACTATAGTATCCAATGCAAGTGAGTATAAAACACAAAGTTCAGAAAATTGCTTACGCTAGGAATGCAACAAGGCTAAAGTTACTTATCTAAATAATGTGCACAGAGATTCTCAGGCACTAGGGGCCCTATACCACGATATTAGCATACAAATCTCCTCAATATTGCCTCAAATCTTGCAATAAAGTGGTACTTCTTTCATTAAAGGAAAAGTATTTAAAAAACAGAGTATTATGGTCTTTTGAGATCTAGCAACAAAACATCAATCTAGCTAGCCATCTCTCGGTCTTCCAAGTCATTCTTATAAAAGAAATACATAAATACCCTTGAGAAGAAACAAAAACAAGTGTCTTTTTCAATAAAAATCAAATTATAACTCATATGGAAGCCTCATATTTTGTTGGAGACATCTGTAGAGTCCCTGTCCTGGTAGGAATCTGCTTCTTGGCTTTGATCTCTTCCATGTGCATAACCACCTGTAGCTTCTTGCTCAGACTTCGTAGAGAGAAATAAATGAGGTGGGAGTGTTGTGGAATTCAACCATATGCGTTTTTCCTTGAAGTGACACCTATAACCTGTGAGAACATGAAGATAGCTGCGGAATAGGCGACTGGCTACAGAATGGCTGCATTCTGTAGCTGAGTCTAGTCAAAAATTACTACAACAACAAATCCATGAAAATATAGCAAGTCAGTCATTGTATACATTCCTAAAGTGACTTTAATCAATCCTATTGACCATTTAAGCCTGTAATTGATAAGGGACAAAGGAAATGAAGTGAAATTTGGTGAAGGGAAAGGACATCTTTGGGGCTCAACATACCCCCACTACAAAGTTTTTGCATGTCCTCATGCAATCAATTCATATATTATGAGACTTCTTCTAGGACATATAGGCTCCTTCTTCTGATTTTCCTGATAGTCAATGGCCTCCTAGGCTTCTTTATGACCAACTTGAATCTCAAATTTATAAGTGCCCTACTCAACTTTTTGTTTTTCTTCTTCAATTTCTCACTAGCCTTGCACAATTTCTCCATTTGTAGAGAGAGAGTTGTATTCATATCACTTTTCAGCTTAACTTGCTCCCTTAAAATTTCATTCTCATTCTTGATATGACTATTGAGTACTTCTAACTCATATTTATCTCTTCTTAGCATATCAATTGCAGATTCTGGTGGGCTAGGAGTTCTGTCTCTACTTTCTCAGGCTCTCTTCTCTAATGTCTCAACATAATTATAAATTTGTTGTTATGCTGGGTCTATCTTTGGACCTCCTTCATCAAGGTCCTCCTCGTACTGGTACTCAGGTGATCTAGTAGTTGGTGTCTCTTCATCCTCAATGTTTATAATTACCGTTTGTCTAACCCCTGTTTTCTTCAATATACCTCTAAGCCTGTGGCTTTGTCTTGGTTGAGATGGTCCTTCACCTCTCTCCTTGGCATACCTTCTTATCATCTTCTCCTTTTTAAGCTGTTTCTTAATTTCAGTCAATTTCTCAGAAATTATCTCCTCACTGTCCTCTTGTATGGACTTACCAGTTTTAGTTTCAACAGCTTTGGGAATTTTCCTTCTCCTGCTTATTCTTGTAAGTTTTCCTTCAGATGGAGATTACTTCGGTTCTTCAAAGTGATTTCTCACTAGAAACTCATCCCAATTGTCTCCCACCTTTCTCAAATGAAGTTCAATTAGGATTTTAACTAGGCCGTGGTGGTACGAAGTGGTTTCCAGGAATTGAACCCTCTTTTGAACATTAGAGGCCATCCTCTTCAGACTATGAAGTAGGAAAAAGAGTAAATTGATTTCTTCATCTAAGAAATGCATCATTAACCGAATATGATAAATATATAAGGTACCAAACCTTCCCTCACAAGTTATAAAATTTTGCAAAATGAGCAACATATTCCGCCATTTATTCTTCAATGATGAGCTAGGAATGCCCATATTAAAAATGGAAACATCCATACCTGGTGTTTTAAGCATTTTCCTCCACGCCTCATTATGAAATTCCCTATTTTTGAACCATCATTCTCCTTGCCCGGGTAATTCTGCCGCTTCTGCATTGAAAGCTTCTGTAATAGTGAATTTAACATCTCCTATTTCGACTTCTACTCCATTGAAGGACCGTGCAAATGTTTTAGTTACCTCTTTATGAAAACCATTGAATTTTTCCAAAAATTGTAACCACCCAGCTCACTGTAGCATTTCTCTAATTTGTGGGTAACCCTCCAAGTATTTGGTTCCGACTGGTTCGGACCTTACTATGAGACCCATGGCTTCTCTTCTCAACCTTCAATTTACTGCTCTTCTATCCATGGTGAAAATCGCTGTTAAAGAGTTGTTTTTACCCCAAAGGTGATTTCTCTATTTATGTAGTAGGAATTAGCTACGGAAGGATGATATGAAGAGGTTATAGAATGAGTGAAATGTATTGAGGGTGATTTACATGAATTTATGAGATTGAGAGCCATCATGGGAGAAAATACCGTGGAAATATTTCGTGAGAAATTCAAAATCATCACTGAATACTTCGGCCTAGTGACGTGACTGATTAGGTCACTTCAGTACTTAACCGTTAAGTTTTAAATGATGATTTGATATGGCGGAGTGGAGGGGATTTTGTCCAAAGTTTTTATGATAGTTTTTAATAGGCATTATCAACACGAATAATTAAAACAAATTTTTGAATCATACATGACTTAACTATACTATAACTTTCATGTTCTGTCATCATAATAATTTTACAACTTTACCTTTGCCTTTCCTTTAATTTTTGTGGTTTTGATATGCTTTGTCCTCCTTTGAAAATCATTGATTCTTCAGTATTCATAATTCCTTTGATTTTTCTTGTTGACATAGGTGTGCAGGGTCAATTTGCTGCTAAACAAGTGTTGCTAGATAATTGCCTTCAGGATATCTGGCTGTAGAATGTCTAGCTGGTTGCAGAATGTACCTGTAGGAACTTTGAAACATGGAATGGAATGTTGTATGAAATGGATCATGAAATATGGTGGAATGGCTCAGGAGTGAAGTGAAATGTAATGGAATGAAATGAATCACAATCGTGAAGTGGAATGAACCATAAAAAGTGGTATGCAACTCGTGATTTGTAATACTCAATCTGCAGAAAGAGATCAAATTTAGAAATCTGAGATGGAAATGAAATGGACCATGAAATGGAGTGAATGAAGTATGGATGAATGGAGTGAATGAAATATGAATGAATGGAGACATGATGGAGTGATACTTATGATTTTGTGATAGCTAATTGTAGAAAAAGAACAAATTTGAAAAGCTAAAGTGTCAGAAGGATTCTGATTTTCACTTTATCTTTTCTGTATAAACATGCTAATCGGTGATTAGTTTTCATGTTTATACTTTATTTATTTATTTATTTATTTTTCATTTGAATTCAGAAAATTCAACTAATTTGATGAAGAAGAAAAATTCTTCTTCATTAACTTCACATTACTGTTTTCCTGGTATCTCTTCACAAATTATTCTCTTGAAAGTGGCTTATGATATAGCTTCAATCTATGACCATTTACAAGAAAAGTGACCTTCTCTTCATCTATTGTCCTGATTTTTATTGCTCCATTGTCAAAATTTCTCATAATTTCATATGGCCCAAGCCAATGTGTTTGGAATTTACCTTGAAAATATTTGAACTTTGAATCAAAAAAGAGAGCCTAGTCACCTTCTTTGAACTTCTTTTCCTTGATGTACTTATCATGCCATCTAGTCCTTTTCTGTTGGACTATACTTATTTTCTGGACTGCATCCTGTCTGATCTCATCCAATTCTTTAATCTTCTCCAATCTGTGTTTTTGTGCCTATCTTAGATCGAGTCCTAGCTGAACTGCCATTTTAAAATTTTGAATCTGAAACTCTATGGGAAAAAAAACTTGTTTTCCATAAACAAGTTCATAGGGAGTATGACCTGTTGTGCTTCTCCATGTAGTTCTATAGGCCCACAAGGCTTCAGGAAGCCTGTCTGCCCAATCTCTTCTATGTAAATGAACAATATTTGTTAGGATTCCTTCAATGACTTTATTGGTAGATTCCACTTGACCATTTGCTTATGGATGATAGGGAGTAGATTTTTTTTGTTTGATTTTTTACCTCTCCATCATTTGTTCCACTAGCCTTGATGTGAATTGAGCTCCTTGATCTGTAACAATTTCCCTTGGGACACCAAAACAAATAAAAATATCCTCAAAAAAAAATTAACTACAGATGCTTCAGTAGCAGAAAGTAATGGCTTGGCTTCTACCCATTTGGTAACATAATCAGTGCAAACTAATATATATTTCTTTTGTCTTGATGGAGGACTAATAGGTCATACAAAATCTAAAGCCCATTTTTCAAAAGGTTCAATATGTACCTGAGGCTACAATGGCATCTCACCTGAAGGAGAAGGTTTCCCCACCCTTTGGCAACTGTCACGCCTTTTCACATACTCTTTAGCATCTTTAAAAAGGGATGGCCAATAGCATCCTAAATGAAGAACCTTATAAGCTGTCCTCTTATCAGCAAAGTGTCCGCCACAAGGTTCATCATGACATGCCTTGAGGATCTCAGGCACCTCATCTTCCCGAACACATCTTCTAATGATAAAATCTGGACCTGTTTTGTATAACTCATTAGAAACCCATGAATATTTTTCACTGTCATAAATGATCTTTCTTTTGTCTCTTGCATTCATTATTGAAGGAAATTTTCTTGAAACTAAATAATTATCAATGTTAGCAAACCAAGGAGTCTGAGTAGAGATTGCAAAAAGATATTCATCAAGGAATTGATCTTCAACTAGAGTGTTATCTTTGATGTTTTGGAGTCTAGATAGGAAATTAGCCACTGTGTTTTGTTTTCCAGGCCAATCTAGAATGGTAATGTTGAATTCTTGTAAAAGCAATAACCATCTTATGACTCTTCCATTAGTAATTGATTTTTTCATTAGATCTATAATTGCAGAGTGATCTGTGTGAACAAAAGTTTCATAGCCTGTTATATAGTCTTTGAATTTGTTTATGGCATGAACAACAACTAAAAACTCTTTTTTAGTTATAGTATAATTTAACTCTGAAGGAGTCAAATTTTTACTTGTATAGTAGATGGCATAAGGAATCAGGTCTTTTTGTCCCAATACTGCTCCTAAAGCTATATCTGAGGCATCTGTTGAAATATGAAAAGGTAACTTCTAGTTAGGTCCCCTTAAAATAGGTGCTTCAGAGATTTTTGTTTTCAGGGTTTCAAGGCTAACTAGCAATCAGGATTCCACTTGAATTCACAATCCTTGGTAAGTAATTTGAAAAGTGGAGATGCTATCTTGGTGAAGTTTTCTATAAACCTTCGATAGTATCATGTAAATCCGAGAAAACTCCTAAAATATTTTTGACAACTTGGAATAGATAAGTTAGATATGACTTCAACTTTTGACTCATCAACTCTAATCCCATCCCCTGAAATGTGATGTCCCAAAACAATTCCTTCAGTAAACATCATAAAACACTTCTCATGACTTAGTGAAATATTTTCTTCTTTACATCTCTTTAAAAAAATTTCCAAGTTTACTAAAGCTTCTTCAAATGTGTTTCCATAAACTGTGAAATCAGCCATATATACCTCTACACAATCATGTATTATATCCGAAAAAATTCCTAGTACTGCCCTTTGAAATGTTGCAGGTGCATTGCATAATCCAAATGGCAATACTCGGTAAGCATAGGTACCCCAAGGACAGGTAAATGTGGTTTTGTCTTGATCTTCAAGTGCTACTTGAATTTGGTTATAACCACTGAACCCATCTAAAAATGAGAAGTACTTTTTTCCTGCTAATGTATCTAACACCTGATCTATGAAAGGTAGGGGAAAATGATCTTTAAGAGTAGCTTTGTTTAATTCTTGGTAGTCAATACATACCCTCCATTTGCCATTTTTCTTTGGCACAATTACCAAAGGAGAAACCCACTGACTATCTGAAATGGGATAGATAAAGTTGACATTCAACAATTTCTGTAATTCTTCTTTAACAATTTCCCTAAGATTTGGATTCATCCATATTTGAGGTTGTCTGATTGGTTTACAATTTTACTCTATGTAGATGTGATGAGTGCAAGTCTTAGGGCTTATCCCTTTCATATCAGTGTACTCCCATGCATATGCAGAAGAATGTCTATGTAAGATCTTGAATAGCTCTTGTTGTTGAGATTTCTCTAGGTTCTTGTTTATGTTTAAAGTTTTACCTGGAAATATCTCAATTGTAGAGCTGCAAAATTTATCCATGGAATAAAGAGACATCTGTTTTGATGATAAAAACTCAATGTTTGATTTTTCTTGAAATTGTTCATGTTTGTATTCCGAAGAGGATTTAAAGTTTTCTAAGGTATTCAAAATCTGGCTATCTTCACTAATTTCTGAAATTGTGAAGAGAGCTTGTAAGTCTTCTTCATCCTCTATCCATTGAGTATCATCTAATTCTATAATTGTTTTTGCTGGAGGATACAAGGTAAATTTCTCGGTTGAAATACCATCAGAGATGTGCATATCACCAGATTTACAACTAATGAAAGCATCAGTTGTAGCTAACCAAGGTCTTCCTAATATAATAGGATGTCCTCCTAGATTGCTCTTAGGAGTTAGGATCATAAAATCCACAGGATACTCCCAAGAATCTAGGGACACTGGAATGTCTTCTATTACCCCATCAGGTTTAATCACAGATCTGTCTGCTAATTGTAATAATGTGGGTGTAAAAAGAAGATTAGGAAGTTTCAGTTTATCCATGATTTGTCTACTCATGATATTGATTTCTGCTCCTAAATCAATAAGTGTGTTTTGGATCTCAGTTCCATTGATGTGTATTTTGACAACCGGATTTCCTGGGTCTAGATACTTTGGAATAACAATCTTACCCATCATGATATCTTCTATTTTTCCTGCCAGTTGAATTTTCTTTGTCTCTCTTATTCTTTTTCCTATTTTCTTCATGCTCAACTCCTTTATTGTCCTTGCTAAGATTGGAATTTCCTTGATAGCTTGCAATAATGGGATCTTAATAAAAACATTTCTCAACTCATCTAGGAAATCATAATTAGGCACCATAATTTTTTTTCTACACCTCTATTAATTTGTAATCTTTCTGGAAAGGGAGGTGTAGAAGTGGATGTTGATGGCTATTCTAATATAGGAATTGAAATTATTGGTTCTTTTTGTTTTGATTTTTCAATTTTTAGGTCTTGGAAAGGTGTGTTATCTTCAAGAATTTTATTCACCAGTAGAGAATCTTCCTCAGAGTTGTTTTGCTCTTGTATGATTACATAAGGTTTCTTATTTTCAAGTATTCTTCCAGACCTAAGTTGAACATCACTAAGGTCTAAAGGAGTAATCAAATAAGTTGGAAACTGTTGGCCTTCTATCATGTATGTATTCTGAGGATTTTTATTGTTGGGATTTGGTATGGGTTGGGCAGGCAACTGATTTTTTTCTAAGGAAATGGTAATGGAAGTGGTGGATTTTGAGGATTTTGTTGAAAATTCTGTTGAGGAGGGAAATGTGGATATGGTGGATATTGATAGTACTGAGAGTATCTTCCATAGGGATTTTGTGCTCCTTGCGCCCAAGTGTGAGATTGATTTTGGAATTGGGGCCAAGGTTGCTGCCAAAAATTCCAATTTGGTGGGGGTTGATTATACATCTGATCATGGAATCCTTGTGTTTGAGGTCCTTGCCACGGCCTTCTAGATACTAAATTGAGAGATTCTGTGGAATTTGTAGAGGTTTCTTCTTGAAAGATAGCTTTAAGACCAGGAAGTGAAGGACAACTATTGGTCTCATGTTTTTATGAACAAATTACACAAGTCTCTACTACTTTTGCATCCAAAGGGCACTCTCTCAAGGCATGCTTCTTTCTACGTTTGGGACAAAAGATTGCTAAGGCATCAGATTCAGTTTTTTGCTTGTTTTGTAACTTAAGGGTGTCTATTTGTTTACTAAGACTCCCAAAAATATCAGATTTGAATTCATCAAGCATATGTCCTATTTCTGCCCTACTTACTATCCCAGAAGCAGATTTACTTGCCCTTGTAAGAGCAGGGTCTCTTGGTCCTTTTACAGTTTTAGATTTCCCTCTTGAAAGGTTGATACATAATTCAGCTATTTCAGGTAATGTGAGCTGAGATATATCCCCTTTTCCCATCATGTTAAGGATATCTAACCATTCATCCCTCTCCGGATGCGGATGTCTAGCAGAGAGATGAGGCCTACGGGCCCGGCTACAATCCCAACGCAACCCACATGGGGTGGCCACATGGCCCCCCATGGCAACTTAAATGCAATGTTAATTGCCCAGCTGCGTTGTGCATTCACTCCGGTTCGCCGCCATTACTTGTGCATTGGTCTGTGCACTCTCCTTCATATGGCGCAGGATCGCTCAGCTTCTCCCGTTTGCTCCAGTGATGGCCACCGCCCTCCGTTGCCTCTGAACTCGCTCTGCCCAGGAGGTGCTTCTACAGGCGGGGAGTGAACAAATACGGGGCGACGGTGTGCACTGTACAGCTGCTTGGAAATCGCTCCAGGCTCCATCTCTCTCACAGTAACCTCTGCCCGTTTCATTTGAATTCTCATGGTTTTCCGGTTTCGTTTGATAATTCTTCTGTTTTAGTTGCTGCTCCCTCCAGAGGCTGGACGAACTCTTCCGAGGTTTTCACCATGCCCAGATTGAGGCAGCGAATGGCTTGTAGAAAGGGGGCTTCTCGGGGGAGATCCCTGGGCGAGCGCCCTCCCCTCAGCCACCATGTCGATAGAACTCTGGAGCCTTCTGCTAGACGTCCTGCTCTTTCATCTTCGGGCCCTCCTGGTCCTCGCCCTCATTTTCTTGACATGGCGCCTCCCCGTTCTGACCCTCCGCCCCTTGTTCCTCCTTCGTTCCCTCCCCAGCCTGTCGTCGCCGCCTCCACCCCTTCTCCGAGCGGTAGTTTCCTCAGACAGGCCACGCAGCATACTGAATTGCGCTTTGACCGTGCTTTTGACCACCCTGTCTCAGTTTTCCTTACTGTTACATTGAGCGAGGAGCTCCCCTTCCCTCCTGCCTCCCACCCCAGTTTCTTGCAGCCTCCCTCAGCTCCTGCATTCGCTCCCCCTTCTGTCCCCAACCCGGCTCCTTTCACCCCTTCCTCCTGCGCGCCCTCTGTCCCTTTCCCTTCCTCCTCAGGACATTTCAATTTACAGGTGGACGCCGGACCGAATGAAGACGAAGAGAACAAGGCTGCTGACGGGGACCAGGACGACCAGTATGGCTGCAGAATCATGGAGGAGCACTCTGCTTCAGATTAAATGCTCTCTTACCTCCATGACAAAATTCCAGTATGAACTCTGCTTTAAAAGTTTTGCTAGTTTCAGGTGTTTCAATGAATGTTCACAGCAGATATAGCTGCATATATTTTTAAATTTTTACAAATTTTCTTCTATGCAATGTACGCTTAACTCTGTTGTTGTTCTCGTATTGATAAAGGTGTGTTCAGCTTACAAACGAATCGGTTTCCCGCGTTAATGGGCAATGCTTCAATATCTAGTCTGGACAAGAGCATCAAGCCCGGCCTCAGTTTTCACTGAAAATGTGAAGTTTTGTAACTTTATGTTCATAATAGAAATAGCGTAATTCTAGCAAAAAAAAAAAAAAAAATATCAATGTTAAACCTCATTCAAGAATTAGAAATCTTTTGGAATAACTTTGGAAAAGAGGCAGTTTGTGAAATTATGAGAAGTTGCAGAACAGTCAAAACTTCAAAATGACATTACCAATTCTTGTTCCTATGATGATGATGTATTAGTAGAAATTAAGAACAAGAGTGGGTTGTAAATAATAAAGGCCATCAAGTCTAACTTAACAACTAGAATACAACTGACTAATAAAACTAAAAATACAATGGATAAAACTGAAGTAGAATGCAATCATTCAAACTTGAAATATAGTGAACAGAATTGAACTAGAGTGCCATTAACCTCCGGAGTTTTACAACTAAACTAAAATACAACTAATCATTGAAATAATACAGCTCTGTCTCATTCGATGTTAGTGGTATTTTGGAGCAATTCATAGAACAAGACTGGCTGTAACATGTGATGTAAATGAGCATAAAAACATAAAGTAAAAAAAAAACGCAACTAAGCTCTAAAACACCACAGCTAAGTCTCATTCATTGTTAGTGATATTTTGGAATAATTCGTAAGAACAAGACTAGCTATAGCAATTGATGTAATTGAGCACAAAAACGTAAAGTTCAGAAAAATGCAACTAATTCCTAAAATACTACAGTTATATCTCATTCAATGTTAGTGATATTTTGGAACAATTCGTAAGAATAAGGCTGACTGTAGCATCCAATGCAAGTGAGTATAAAACACAAAGTTCAGAAAATTTCTTAAGCTAGGAATGCAACAAGGCTAAAGTTACTTATCTAAACAATGTGCACAGAGCTTCTCGGGAAGTAGGGGCCCTCTACCACCAGATTAGCATACAAATATCCTCAAGATTGCCTCAGATCTTGCAATAAAGCAGTACTTCTTTCATTAATGGAAAAGTATTTCAAAAACAAAGTATTACGGTCTTTTGAGATCTAGCAACAAAACATCAATCTAGCTAGCTGTTTCTCGGTCTTCCAAGTAATTCTTATAAAAGAAATACATAACTACCCTTGAGAAGAAATAGGAACAAGTGTATTTTTAATCAAAATCAAATTAGAACTCTTATGGAAGTCTCGTACTTTGTTGGAGACATCTGTAGAGTCCCTGTCCTGGTAGGAATCTGCTTCTTGGTTTTGATCTCTTCCACATGCATAACCACCTGTAGCTTCTTGCTCAGACTTTGTAGAGAGCAATAAATGATGTGGGAGTGTTTTGAAATTCAACCATATGTGTTTTTCCTTGAAGTGACACATGTAACCTATGAGAACATGAAGATAGCTGTGGAATAGGCGACTGGCTACAGAATGGCTGCATTATGTAGCTGAGTCTAGTAAAAAATTACTACAACAACAAAACCATGAAAATATAGCAAGTCAGTCATTGTATACATTCCTAAAGTGACTTTAATCAATCCTATTAACCATTTAAGCCGGTAATTGATAAGGGACAAAGGAAATGAAGTGAAATTTGGTGAATGTAAAGGACATCTTTGGGGCCCAACAATTATTGTGGAGGGGAGTGGAGCCTACCTTGGGCAGGATTCCCGCTAACCCAACCACCATAGAACCCACAGTCAACCAGAGTCAGAAACCAGCGGTAAAACAAAATTTGAAATCAACGATGGAGAACCTTCCAAGTGGTGCATTTTTAGGCAGTTAAAGGTCGGTCAAGTCAAATTAATGAAGCAACAATTTTCACCTAGTGCGATGGGAATCATGCCGATGCAAGGATAATTTGTCACTCCACGTGGCCGAAAAAGGCATAAACTGTAGAAAATATTTAAGATAAGTGCGAATTGTAGGGCATTTAGTGAAAAAATTTCTATGGAGCATAACTCAGCTAGTTTTTGACGTTTTTGAGTGCAGAAAAAACCCAACTACGGAATTTTTATTGTTATAGAGCTATTGGAGACATTGTTTTAGAATTTTGAGAACTATAAATTAATGTAAACACATATGTTTGAGCATAATGAAAGATGCCCAACATTGGAATCTAGACTAGGAGATGTAGCCGAAGAGGGGCAAACTCCTTCATCATTTGTTGTCTTGTGTATATTGTTATGGTACGGATGTCTTATTTATTTTATGCAAAAATAATTTTTAAAGCATGTTAATTTGTTAATGAAATTGACGTAAGTTTCTAAAAACCCTAATCATTTCACTTGCAATCTGTACCATAAACTCTCAAGCTTTCATATACATATCAGTTTGGTATCAAAGCTTTGGTTCTTAGTTTCTTTGAGGGTTTAATTTTTTTGCAAGTGTTTCTGATGCTTAAAAAGTTGAAGCTCAGAAGAGGAGAATAAAATATTGTGTTTGGAAGTCCTCAAATTAGTTCAAGGACAAGGAGAGCACATTTTCCATAATCTCCACCAAAAATTTCACCTCAATTTGCACCTGAAGCTTCACCAGTCATGGAACATGAAGGAGAGCCTAACAACATTTCATAGGATGAGAAGGCTTTCAGAAAATAATTCTTTGACATGACACAAATGGTGAAAGTTCTCTATGAAGAGAGAAACACAAGGCTACAAGGTGAGAGCTCCAATCCTCCAAAGGGAGATAAGCCTCCAAGAGGAGATGGAGGATATGGGGAAAAGCCTCCAAAAGGGAATGGAGGGAATGGTGATAAACCAAATTTGAATCCACCATTCTCTTCACCTCCATCCTCACCTCCATCTTCATCATCATCATATTTTACATCAATCCCTTCAAAAACAACTCCACATTCTCCAAAGGGACATGGTAGAACTCCACTCTTAAAACTTTAAATAAAGTTTCAATTGGCTATGTATAATGGAGATTTAAATGTTGAGAGATTAGATAATTAGGCTTATCAGCTTGAAGTGTATTTCAGGATACAAAGGATCAAGGATGATGAGACCAAGATTCAACTTGCTTCATTAAGGTTGGAAAGTGCATCACTTATTTGGTTGGAAGCTAAAAATCAAGAGGACATGAAGAAACATGGTAAGGTTTTATCTTCCTGGAATGATTCTATTGTTGCATTGAGAATACAATTTTATCGATTAGAATAAATGAAAAAATCTATCACAGATTGGAAAAACTTTAGGCAATTAAAGGGTCAAAGTGTGCGAAGTTATATGCAAGAGTGTACAAGGAGAGCAAAGATATTGGGTGTATATTTTTCATCTCAAGATACTTTTATGAAATACATTTGAGGTTTTCATAGATATTTGATGTACATACAATTATCATGTTTAACCCTATAAGTTTAGATGAGGTTTGTGTCCACGAAACACATCTATAAGCAAGATGGAAAAATGTTCCACAAGAGGGAAGAAAAAATCCATTTAAAGGTGGAGACAAAGGAAAGGGTAAATTCAAAGGAAAATGGAAGAAAAATTCTTCCATCATGAAATAGGGAGAAAAAGTAACATGCAAACATTGTTCAAAGGATTATCACAATTACGATCATTGTTGGAAGCCTAAACTTGAGATGAGACCCAAAAAAATTTCACAACAAAAGGAAGCAAAAGATAATTGCAACTAAACAACATGATTTAGGATCCGATTCAGGAGATGAAACAAAGGTCACAACTATGGGATTGAAAAGTAAGGAGTCCATTGCTAACACTAGTTCTTCAAATAGCCACAATGAAAATCAAAGTGAAAAAGAAAGAATAGATATTTTCCATATTATGGTCATATCAAAACATAACAAAATCAACATTCTATTTGATAGTGGCTCACAAGAAAATCTCCTTTCTGAAGACATTGTCAAAAATTTGAATTTTGAAACCATTCCACATCCTAAAACAAGTCCTTTAGGTTGAGTGTGTGACAATGAAAAGTTGCAAGTAACTAGAAAATGCAAATTGAAATTCTCCATTACTACAAACTTCATTGATGATGTAGAGCTTGATGTAGTGCCATTAGACATATATGGTATTTTTTGGGAAGCCCATATCTTAATGACATGAGCCATCTTTCATCTCCATGAAAAAAAATATCATTTTTTCAAATATCATATTGAGTACATTGTTAGAGAACATCGCAAGAAACTAAACCTTTCACTTGTGAATGCTGGACAAATGAAGAGACTTGTTAACTCTAGCAATATTTTTTTTTTTTTAAATTTTAACGATCAAACTGAAGAATGATGTTGATAATGAGACCTTTCCAGGTTGTTATTAAAAGTTAAAATATTATTTTGTTGAGGTTGTTAACCAGTATGATGAGATGTTTCAGGAGCCTAAAGGATTTCCTGTTGGCAATATGATGCAGAGTGTTGTCCTTGATGGCAACCCACTGAATGAAGATGAAGACATGAGATTGTTGACTTGTGTTGTCCTTGATGGCAATGCACCTGATGAAGTTATTCTTGACTTGATGAACTTGGTAAATGATGTAAATCTGATGTGATATGATGTGTGTTGACAATATGATGCTGAGTACCCACTTGATAGAGTGTTGTCCTTGAATGGAAACCCACCTGATGGAGTTGAGCTTGATAGAATATGTCTTAATGAACCTGTTTAAAGATGTAAATCTGATGTATCTACAAAGAGTACAGAAGTTAATGAAGAAAGGAATTCAATATGTGCTAGATCCATGATGAAAAGAGTATGTTTCAAGGAATACGTGGATTTGTCTAGGAGAAGTCGCGTATGCACGCGGTTAAGTACGTGCCAAGTCGCGTATGGGCAAAAGCGCTCAAAAAGTGCAAAACCCAAGGGTAACCACCATAGTATTGACCCATTGTATTGGGTAATGATCCGCCTAATTCACCCCGTCCAAGAATACCATCGGAAGTAATGTAGTTTTGGGCTCATGGTATTGAAAAAGGGGCTCATAGTATTGAAAAGGGATAAACCTATATAAAGAGATGAAATTCATTGTGCAAAGGATAGGTGTGGGAGCAAGATGTCCGAGCTTGAATGAATACTTCTATGTGAAGTATATCTGCATGGAAAGGGTAAAGGTTTGATGATAGATCTGAATCTATGATGCACCTATGAAGAAATGATGAAGCGGAATATCTAGATCTGGAATGTATTTGTATCTGCTAGATCTATTTATGGAAGACTTAGATCTGAGATGAGGCGAACATCTGTCTGAAGTAAAAGGGTAAATCTGAACTGAATATCTGATCTGAAGAAGTATGCTGCTCTATAATGGTTGAAGATATATACGCTAGTTTGCCGCAGAGGAAGCGCGTATATACGCGGCTTCGCTGAAGAGAAAGCGCGTATGCGCACGTAAATATTCATAATATGTGGCCTGAAGTATATGCGTGTTTATGTGAACGTGCGCGCGTACATACGCGAAATCAAAGGAAAGGAAAAGTGTGTGAAAACTAGGGTTTTCCTCAAGTCTCGTGTGAAAATTGATGAAACGTGGTCCATAGAGGTGTCGAGGGTCGCAGCCTTTCCCGCTCGTGGGTTATAGCTCTTCCGTGAGGTCACAAATGAGATCGTGGGGTCGTAGCTCCCTTCAAGGAGAGGTCGGTAAACTTAGTCAGTTGTTGGAGCTCTCCTGTGAGAGGCCTGTAAACGAGCGCAGGTGGGTGCCTGCATGCTGGTAGAAGTCTGCACCAGCACATATGTTGTAAAATGTTTTCTCTATAATAAAAGATTGAAGGCTGAGCAACGGCAGCGGTGGTTTTCTCCCAACTTGGGTTTCCACCTAAAAATCCCAGTGTTCATGTGTGATGCTTTTTGTGATGGTTTACTCTGCTCTTACTGTTCATGTTTACTATTTATTAAACATATGATGAATGAATGATGGAATGATATAAGTGAAGAATTAATGACATAATTAGATCTCTGTGTATACGTGAGTTTCATAAAGGGTATCCGCGTATATACGCGAGTCTGTATCAGGAAAGTAGCGTATGGGTTTTAGAAGCAAGAAAAAGTAAAAGTTTTGAATATGCAGTAAATACTGATTCACCCCCCCTCTCAGTATTTTTCCCAACAATTGGTATCAGAGGAGGTCCTTCTGCAGAAGCTTGATCACTTGAAGGAGATCCGTCGCAATGGGAAGTCTTGAAGGAGTAATGCCTCTAAAGCCACCTCTATTCAATGGAAGCAATCTGATATTCTAGAAGGTATGAACAAAAGCATATCTGCAAAGTCTTGGTGCAGAAGTATGGGCAATCGTGGAAGAAGGCTATCAATATCCAACAAGTATTCCTACTGATGCGGCTGAAAGAAAGAAGTATGAAATCAATGCCAAAGCAGTGAATGTATTATTAGGAAGCATGTCTGAACCAGAATTTGCTAAAGTGATGTAGCTAAATTCAGCAAAAGAAATATGGGACAAAATCATTCTGATTTATGAAGGAGATACAAAGGTAAAAAGTGAAAAATTCCAAACTCTTAGAATTGAATATTAAAATTTGAAGATGCATAGTGATGAGAGTATTGCCCATTTCTTCTTACGTCTGGACGATATTGTAAATCGAATGAGAAATTTGGGTGAAACCATAACTGATACTACTCTGGTGGAAAAAGTCTTAAGATCCTTGACTTCAAAATTTGACTCTAAAGTTTCAGCTATTGAAGAAAGGCAAGATCTGCAAGCTCTTACTATTGTTCAATTACATGGTATTCTGACTGCTTTTGAAATGAGACAAGGAGGTCCTTCTCAAATCAAAGAAACTGCTTTTAAGGCATCTGCAAAAGGAAAAGAAAAGGAAGTTGTCAAATAATCCAGCTATATATCCGAAGAAGAAGAAGCGAATTTTGTGAGAAAACTCCAACTAGCTACTGGAAGATTCAAAGGTAAACTTCCCTTCAAATGTTTTGATTGTGGAAGAGTTGGTCACTATGCTGCTAAATGTCCTTATAGAGATAAATATGGTAAAGGGAAACAATTTGGAAAAAGGAAGAGTTATTATGCAAATGAAGATGATGATGAAGTGTCCAGTGAAGATGAAGAAGATTCTGACCAAGCTCTACAAGTGGTCATGGCAAAGAAGCAAAAGAAGAAGGCTACTCAAGGAAAGGAGATACCTCAGAAATCATGTATAACAGAAAGTGAAGAAGATGAAACAGGTATTAATCGTTGTTCTTGTATTTCACTTACCTGTATATGTAAAGGCAAAGATAGTGAAAGTAACAGTATGGATCTAGAAGAAGCTGTCAAGATTAAAGTTGAAGATCAGCAAACATCATCTAAGGAGAATAAAAGTCTAGAAGCAAATGATGGAAGTAATGATTGGTATCAATTTGTAAGGAAGGAATCTATCTACAAAGATGTGATCTCTAGGATTGATGAAAAGATTGAAACACTAAATGGACAGATAGACAAATATCAAGGATTGTACGCTCATGCAACCAATCAAGGTGAAAAACTTGAAGCAGAAATCATCTCCCTCAAGGAAGACCTGGATAAATCAAATAAGAAGAATGCAGGACTTGAAGCAGAAAACATATCTCTGAAAGTATATCTTGAATCATCAAGTAAGAAGAATGAGGAACCTCTACAATCATTTGAAAAGGAAGGCGTTGAAGCAGAAATCATCTCTCTCAAAGAAGATCTGGAAAAATAAAATAAGAAGAATGAAGAGCTGCAACAAACATGTGAAGAAAACGAAAATTGGTTGAAAGAAGAGATTCTAAATCTGAAGGATCAAGTAGAAGATAGAAGAAGGAAAGAAGAAAGCATGACAAAGCAATGTCAAGCCTTGGAGATTGAGGTAAACATTCTCAAAGGTAAATTAGAAGAAAAGGTTAAAATTTTTAGGTTTCAAGATAGTACTAATATTTTGGACAATATTCTGAGTAATCAAAGGTCTCCTGCTATCAAACTTGGTCTTGGTTTCCATGAAACTGTTAAAGGAGAATCTAGCTCACAAGGAAGTGCTAAAACTTCAGAGGATGTCAATGCAAAACTTGAAGTGTTGAAAGAGACAAAAGTTCAACCAAAAATGATGAAATCTCAAAGGAAATCAGTCAATAGTGTTGAATGCTTTAAATGTCATAATTATGGGCATGTTGCAGCAAATTGCAGGAGCAGATCGTTTAAGCCTCAAACAAACAGTTCCTACATTGAAAGGTACTCTGGTTTCTTCAAGGGATATTGTTTTTCATGTAACAAGTATGGACATAAAGCAGCTGATTGTAAAAGGAGGAAGATTAGAAATACTCTTTATGATTCTTATGCTTATTTCTCTGGACACATGAGATGTTATTATTGTAACATGTATGGACATGTAGAAAAGGAATGCAGGATGAACAGATCTGAGAAAGTGGACAATTTTCAGCACATAGTTAGGAAGTTCAAGCAAATTTGGAAAAAGAAGGAGGACTAATCAGAAACGTAGTGAATTCTGACCCTACTGCAGTCATCCGCTTCTGAAGCTTAATTCTCTTATTGACTGCAGGAATGACGTGGGATACATTATGAGATTTAGTAATGTATCGTCACAGGGGGAGCAATGTATGATGACTCTCATGATTGATTTGATTATTCTGGTTATATGTATTTCTGACAGAGCATCTGATATGAAGAAGATAGGTACAGGAACTACAAGTTCAGGGGGAGATGAAGGAATGTGAAAAATTTCTATGCTTCACTTTCCATACGCGGGTTCGATGAACAAAAGTCGCGTATACACGCGAGTTACAACAGACATAGTCGCGTATGCATTTATGATAAGAAAATTGGGATGATAGCTGAAGATCAGGAGCAGAGGTTCATGGGGAGCATCAGTCTGACTGATAATTATTGTATTGTTTGCATTAATCTGGTTATAGTCATACTAATGAAATGATATATGGTTTCACTTGTTGAAGATTATGGATAAGTCCTGTTTGCTTTTTGATGAAGAATATTCGTTGCTGAGATGAAAGTCTTATAATTCGAAGATAAGGATAGTTCATGCAGAGATTGTTGCTGGTGACTTGCTGATGAACGTATTCAGGTTGCACAAGTTAAGGAGGAACACTGGTTCAGGGGGAGCAGCAGGTTGAATACTAATAATTGCATTGTTGGCACTATGAGTTCTTATTCTGTGATACTCATGCTTAAATAACGATGACTTGGTACATGGTTTATTATGATGGGATTTTGAGCCTTGTTTGTTGAAAAGTATCTTTTGTGCTCACACATGGATGAATTGGAAGTCTTATGATTCAGAGATAAGAATAGATCATGCAGAGTTTGTTACTATGGTTGAGATCTTTTCCCTACATATGTTACTTCATGTTAAATCTTAAAGATCATGGTGATATTGGACCACATGGATGATTGACACATATTTGAAGATGTTGTGCTAGTTTTATAATCTCTCTTGGAAAGATTGTATTGATGCTGCAAAGAATCTGAAGGTTTGGTTACTAATGTATTTATGCTACAACCGTTGGATGACGTTTAAAGACTCAACTACACTGTTCTATCTATCTGTAATCCAGGGAAGCATTCAAATATCTCAGAAAGAAGCTGAACACTGTCTTTTTCTCATAGAGGATCAGATCTGGTTAAAATATAGAAGATGGTATTGGATACGCGGGTTTCCTAAAACACAGTCGCGTATATATGCGAGTTCATGCACATAAAACCGCGTATGTCTGGTTGCTGACATTTTCTGTTTGGGGTCAGCTTTCTTCAGCACAGCTGCAATTTTGTTTGGTATCTCTGATACTGTTTGGTACCTCTAGTGGTGTTCCAGTTCTCATAATTCTATTTCTAATGTTTTGATAAAGATGCCTTGATGATTTGTTGGTGAAAGTGTTCAGGATGCACAAACTAAGGGGAAGCCTTAGTCATATGGAAAGGATGCTTGGATGCACAGATTCAGGGGGAGCATTAGCTTTGCTGAGTATAATGCATTGTTGGCATTATGATGATTCTGAAATATGTTCTTTGAAGTCTTTCTGGTATTGGTCATAAATGGTCATATTTGTAATTTGATGAAAAGGTCTTGATGTAAAATTGTAATCTTCAGTCATGTAAGGACTTGTCAAATTTTGTAAACCCACTTGGTTGGGTAGCTGAGTTGAAATGTGTAAACCCACTTGGTTGGGTACTTGATTCTCATATGTAAATCCACTTGGTTGGATATTTGATGTAAGTATGAGTCTTTGGTGATAGGAAGTTCATAGAGTCATGTACTTCATTGAAAAATATGTTTGAAGATTCAGCATGAACTCAGGGAGAGCTTGGTCACTTTAGTATACATCAGATCTACAGAACGCTTCTTCTACATAAGGAGAACAGGGGGAGAGAGTGTTGGTTTTGATCCGCCCTTTGCCCTTGATGTCAAAGGGGGAGAGTGACATGGTGTTTGAATGAAGAGAAAGAATGGTGTCAAAAATGGGGAGAGTGACATGGTGTCATTGTATTCTTAATGTACCTATCTGTTGTGATAACCAAACACCATCGTGGTTGCCATCAAGTCCAAAGGGGGATATTGTTGGCAATATGATGCAGAGTGTTGTCCTTGATGGCAACCCACAGAATGAAGATGAAGACATGAGATTGTTGACTTGTGTTGTCCTTGATGGAAATCCACCTGATGAAGTTATTCTTGACTTGATGAACTTGGTAAATGATGTAAATCTGATGTGTCTACAGAGTAGTGTATGATCAGATTTACCCACTTCCAGTGAGTGTTGTCCTTGAATGGCAACCCACAGTGGAGTTGTGCTTGATAGAATATGTCTTGACGAACTTATTAAATGATGTAAAACTGATGTATCTACAGTGAGTACAGAAGGCAATGAAGAAAGGAACTCAGTATGTGCTAGATCCATGATGAAAAGAGTATGTTTCAAGGCATACGCGGATTTGTCTAGGAGAAGTCACGTATGCACGCGGGAAAGAACGTTCCAAGTCGCGTATGGGAAAAAGCGCTCATAAAGTGCAAAACCAGTGGTAACCACCATGGTATTGACCCATTGTATTGGGTAATGATTCGCCTAAATGACCCCGTCTAGGAATACCATCGGAAGTAATGTGGTTTTGGCTCATGGTATTGAAAAAGGGTAAACCTATATAAGGAGAAGAAATTCATTGTGAAAATGATGAGTGTGGGTGCAAGATTTCTGAGCTTGAATGAATAATTCTCTCTGAAGTATATCTGAATGGAAAGGGTTATAGTTGAATGATAGATCTGATTGCATGATGCACCAATGATGAAGAAGGGTATCTAGATCTGAAATGTACTTGTATTTGCTAGATCTGTTTATGGAATGATTAGATCTGAGATAAGGCGAACATCTGTCTAAAGTAAAGGGTAAAAATCTGTGTGATGTATATGTTCTGAAGAATTGCAATGACCTAAATGTCTGAAGAACCATACGCTTGTTTGCCGCAGAGGAAGCACGTATATACGCGGCTTCCTTTGAAGAAACGCGTGTCTGTGATGAAATTAGCTACATGTGTGTACGGTATACGCTAGTTTGTGTGAACGTAAGCACGTATACGCGAAATCGATGTGAAAGGAAACGCGTGTGCAAACTAGGGTTCTTTAGTCGTGATAGCGAGTCGGTGAAACGTGGTCCAAGGTGGTGCTGAAGGTTGTAGCCTTCAGTCAGGGGGTTGTAGCTCCCTTCCAGGTGAGGCTGGTAAGCGAGATCGGGGGGTCGTAGCTCCCTTCCAGGAGAGGCTGGTAAACGAGTCAGGGGGTTGGAGCTCCCTTCCAGGAGAGGCTGGTAAACGAGCGCAGGTGGGTGCCTGCGTGCTGGTCAAGTCTGCGCCAGCACATATGTTGTAAGATGTTTTCTCTATAATAAAATATTGAAGGGTGAGCAACTGCAGCGGTGGTTTTCTCCCGACTTGGGTTTCCACCTAAAAAAGCCTGGTGTTCATGTGTGATGCTTTGTGTGATGGTTTGTTCTGTTCTTCACACGCATGTTTATGGCTGTCAGCATACGATGAATGAATGATGGATGGGCCTGGTAATTAATGACATAATTAGATCTCTGTGTATACGTGAGTTTCATAAAGGGTATCTGCGTATATATGCGAGTCTGTATCAGAAAAGTAGCGTATGGGTTTTAGAAGCAAGAAAAAGTAAAAGTTTTGAATATGCAGTAAATACTGATTCACCCCCCCTCTCAGTATTTTTCCCAACATTTCCTCCCAAAATATTGTCCTCTTCCTAACGTTTTCATGTACATGATGTTAGTGATTGAAAATTGTTAGGTTCCCATATTACTAGTGTAGTCCCTTATTGTTGTTAGTGTAGCCCCCTTATTGTTATTGTTGTACCCTTGTAACCCCAATATTATTATTATTGTGCCCTTACATTATTATTGTTAGTTCGACTAGGATTAAATTGTGACCCCATGGAATCCTTTATATAGAAATGAGGTTTTGTCATTTGTATCATCCAATAATTGTTCATTTATGTAATGTAAAGGAGGTCTCTCCCTCGAAGTGGCTGAATTGTAAGGATTTAATCTCTCTTTTCTACTATTTTTGGGATGGTTTCATAACATTTGGTATCAGAGATTTGGATTCTAGGGTTTCACTGCTCCAAAGGTTCAGAAGCTGAAATTTTTATCACGCATAGACGAAATCTAGAGGAGCTGCATGTAAAAATTTTAGATCTTGGTTCACAACATTTTCAGAGATATGGTCTGTGGAAGTTATGGTTTTTTTAGGCTGAATTTCATCTCAAAGAGGTGACCATGGGAAAATCTTCATAACTCTCTCTCTGAGAATCAGATTGGAATGCTGTAAAAAGTGTTTAAAAGTATATGGAATATAGTTTCGTGTGTATCAATTTCAGAACTGAAAGAGGAAACAGTGCCATGTGGCACGTTGTACAAGATATCTCTACTGAACTATCCCATCATTAGGTCACTGTGGGAGATCGGGTATAAATTTGTCTTGAAGAATCCAAATCAGGTCAGACTTGTGGCATTAGAAAGAAAATTCATAGGGCTACAGGACCGAATTTCAGATATTGAAGTTCCAAAATCATAGAGATAATTCAATTTCAATATCGAGCTCCTCAAAAGCAAGAAAAAGGTGTGTATTTTGTTTTCAAATTGCATAAGTCTTGTTTGAAAAACTAGTTTGAAGTAATTCCACAGGAATATTGAATCATAGATATCAGTATTGGGTTCTAAAATTCTCCCTAAAAATAATTCAACACCCATTAAGCCCTCAGAATACTCTACTATGACTCATGAAGATGAAGAAGTGCAACATGATATATCAAAATTAATAGAGCAACTGAACCAAATTTTGCTCTCGCAAATAGCAACAAAAAATGAAATGGAAGTTTTGAAGAAAGGCGTGGAAGCTAATATGGATGGTTTGAAGAAAGGCATGGAAGCTAAGATCTATGGTTTGAAGAATGAAATGGAAGAAAAAATGGAAGACATGAAGAATGATATAAAAGTAGACATGGAAGGTTTGAATGAAGGTTTGACAAAGTTGATACAAGAAATGATTCCTAATGGTGAAAATATAGAAGAGGAAACTCATGATGAGAACAAAAAAAATGC
The DNA here is from genome assembly GCA_034641835.2 of Pinus albicaulis. NCBI lineage: Eukaryota > Viridiplantae > Streptophyta > Pinopsida > Pinales > Pinaceae > Pinus > Pinus albicaulis. The sequence goes on along the minus strand of CM076574.1, from coordinate 239,115,770 downwards.
TAATCATGATTTCATAAACTCTAATGTTGGATTTATTACCCACCATATTCCAAAGATAGACATTAAGAATTTTGATGGAAAGGATGCCGTAACATGGATACTATAGATGGAGCAATATTTTGATCTCAATAATGTGCAAAGCACACAAAAAGTATGCCTTAAAAATTTATATTTATAACAAAATTCATTTGTATGGTATCAATAGCTTTTCTCCTGTAAAAAAATTGTCAGTTAGTCAATTTATACAAAGGAAATGATAGCACATTATGAGGATATAAAGAGAAACACCTTCTATAGCCAATTGATAAATCTCAAACAAAAGGGTTCACTGATGGAGCACATTGAGGACTTTAAAAAATTGAATATAAGGGTAGTTGATATTCCAGAGCAACATAGGATTGATGTATTCATAGGGACTTTAAAGGATAATATCCAATATGAGGTTCACCTTTGGGAACCTGATTAATTGGAGAACACATTCAGGTTGGCAAGAAAAATTGAATGTAAAATTATGGCGACAAGGAACCCGGCCACTCACATCTATAAAGATGGAAGTGTTTCTATTCCTAGACTTCCACAACCTAAAAGGTTGACACCACAACAATTGGAAGAAAAAAGAGAAAAAGGGCTTTCCTACTATTGTGACAGAAAATGCACTAAAGATCATAACTGTGATGAGAAGAAATTATTTTACATAGATTGAGAAGAGGAGGAAGAAAATTAACAAGAAACTTCAAAAGAATAGGACATACACCAGGAACAAACCCTAGAGAAAAAGTAAATGAGTCAAACCATATCTTGTAATGCATTGGCAGGAATTACCACTCCTCAATCTCTCAAGATTGAAGAACATATAAAGAAGAAAAAGGTAATAGTGTTGATTGACTTAGGTAGTACCCATAATTTTATTCATTGTAAGGTAGCCAAGGAATTGAATTGCTTCCTATACCCAACACCAGAATGTCAAGTGATGGTTGAGAATGGAGGAACTATAAATTTCTCTCGAAAATGCCATAATATAAAGGTAACCATGGGGGAATATGTATTTAATAGTCCAATTCTTTCCATTCCAATGGGAGGTGATGATGGTGTAATAGGGGTACAATGGTTACAATCTTTGGGGACAATAACTTTTAATTTTCAAGAAATTTTCTTAAAATTTTTTTCGGAAGGAAAGGAAGTTGAATTATGGGGTATTGCAGGGAATCTGGGAAAGATAATAAGCTCTAATGTCATGAAAAAGCTTTTGAAGAAAGAACAATGAGGCATAATTGCACAATTATGCTCACTAGAAGTTCCAACATCAAAATCATCTATTTCTCGAGATCTCCAAAAAGTATTGGAAAATAACTCTGGGTGTTTGAAACTCCCAAAGGACTCCCACCTATTCGTGATCATGATCATGCTATTCGTTTGATTCGAGGAAGTGTTCCTATAAACATCAGGCCTTACAGATACCCTTATGTCCAAAAGAGCGAAATTGAACGTATGATTGCAGAAATGTTAGAGGTTGGTATAATTCAACTGAGTCAAAGTTATTTCTTTGCTCCAATAGTATTAGTGCACAAGAAGGATGGATCATGGTGCATGTGTCTGGATTATAGGGAGCTCAATAAGCTTAATATTAAATTTAAATTTCCCATTCTGTGATTGATGAATTATTGGATGAATTAAATGGAGAAATTTATTTTACCAAGTTGGATCTTTGTTCAGGATATCATCAAATTCAAATGAATACTGAAGATATTTTGAAAACAACATTTCGAGCTCATGAGGGCCATTATGAATTTTTGGTCATGCCTTTTTTCCTTACCAATGAACCTTCTACATTTCAAGGGTTTATGAATTCCATTTTCAAACCCTTAGAAAATTTGTGTTAGTATTTTTTGATGATATACTAATCTACAACAGGTCTTGGAAGGATCATGTTCAACATGTTGACAGGGTGATCAAACTATTGGAGGAGAAACAATTGTATGTAGAAACCTCCAAATGTTTCTTTGGAGTACAAGAGGTGGAATATTTGGGTCATATTGTATTTCACGAGGGTATTAAGGTAGACCCTAACAAAATTAAAGCCATTAAGGAATGGAAAGTCCCCACAACCATAAAGTAGTTGTGAGGATTTATCAGGTTAACAGAGTATTATCACAAGTTTGTTAAGAATTATGGGAGAATAGCAACACATCTAACAAAATTATTGAATAAATATGAATTTTCATGGACTCTTGAAGCAACTAAGTCCTTAGAACATCTTAAAGAGGCAATGTTCCTAGCACCAATCAAAGCTACGCCAAACTTCACAAAAACCTTTATTGTTGAATGTAATGCCTCATGAAATGGAATTGGTACGGTTTTAATGCAAGAAGGAAGACCCATTTATTTTGAAAGTTGTCCAATCAAAGTAAATTATTTACAAAAAGCTATTTATGAGAAGGAAATTTCGGCAACACTACATGCACTAAAGAAATGACGACCTTACCTAACGGGAAGACACTTCAAGGTAAAAATTGATCATGATAGTCTTAAATAATTTTTGGAACAAATAATATCTTTAGAACAACAACAAAAATGGGTCACAAATATGTTGGGTTATGAATTTGAAATTATATAAGAAAAAGGGAAGCTAAATGTTGTTGCAGATTCACTCTCAAGAAAGGATGAAGAGGTGGAGAAATTTCTTTGTTCCATTTATATTATCCAACCAGATTAGATAATTGAAGGAAGGGATGAATGGAAATTAAGGATGAAGAAGTGTGGACACTCATTCAAAAGTTGCAGCAGGATCCTAGTACATCTAATACATCTAGTTGGAAAAATGATTCCTTATGGTACACATATCGCTTATGTCTTTGTAAGAATTCCCAACTAAAACAAAAGAATATTTTGGAATTGCACACTCTCCCTTAGGAGGACACTTAGGATTTTTAAAAACTTACCACAAGGTGAAGAATGAAATTTTTTGGGATGGCCTTAAATCGGATTTTCAAAATTTTGTGGTAGAATTTTTGGTTTTATAGCAAAATAAAGTTGAGACGATTAAGACCCCGAGTCTTCTACAACCTTTATCCATTCCTAGTCAACGCTGGAAGGAGATTTCTATGGATTTTATCATAGGTTTACCTAAGTCTGAAGGAAATAGTGTCATCATGGTGGTAGTTGATAGGCTTACCAAGTATGCACACTTTTGTGCATTATCTCATCCATTTAAAGAAAATACAGTTGCTATTGCATTTATGGAAACAATTCAAAAGCTACACGGAAACCATAAGATTATTGTAAGCGACAGAGATCCCATTTTTACTAGAAATTTTTGGACAGAATTATTTTCTTGTTTGGGTACTCAACTAGCTCATAGCTCATCTAACCATCCTCAATCCGATGGGAAAACTGAGATAGTGAACAAGTGTTTGGAATGATATCTTCATTGTTTTGTATCTGATAAAAAAGCACAATGGGTAAAGCGGTTACCTCTGGCTGAATGGTGGTATAACACATCCTTCCATACTACAACAAAAATGACCCCATTTATGGCACTTTATGGATATCATCCACCATCCATCACATTATATTTAAGATAAAATTCTAAGGTTCAAGAACTGGAAGATCACATCGAGCATCAACAACAAGCTCTCCAAATCTTAAAGGATAACCTAAATTTGGCACAAAATAAAATGAAACAATAGGCAGATAGATATCACAACGAGGGAAGTTTTGATGTAGGAGACTCAATATTTTTACAGCTACAACCGTACAAATTTTTTTTCCTCAAGTAAGCTAAGAAGGATAATAAATTATTGCCAAAGTATTATGGTCCTTACAAGGTGTTGCAAAAGATTGGTACTATGGCATACAAATTGGAGCTTTCTGCTTTTTCTCGAGTGAATCCAATTTTCCATGTTTCATGCTTAAAGAAGGTTATAGGTGACATACTTCTAGTTCAAACAATATTTATAGAACTTGACGAGGAAGGAAAAAATATATTGGAACCTGAAGCACTCACAGAAATAAGAACTAGACAACTACGAAATCAATCAATTTCAAAGTATCTCATCAAGTGGAAGAACTTACCCACTTAAGATTATACATGGGAGGATGAGAATTGTATACAGAATCATCCAAAAGTACTCAAGCGTTGAGGAAAACACTTTTTTGAAGGGGAGGGGCATGTTAGCTCCCTATATTACTAGTGTAGTCCCTTATTGTTGTTATTGTATCCCCCTTATTGTTATTGTTGTACCCATGTAACCCCCATATTGTTATTATTGTGCCCTTACATTATTATTGTTATGTCGGCTAGGATTATATTGTGACCCCATGGTCTCCTATATATAGAAATGAGGTTTTTTCATTTGTATCATCCAAGAATTATTAATTTGTGTAATGTAAAGGAGGTTTCCTCCTCGAAGTGGCTGAATTCTAAGGCCTCGATCTCTCTTTTCTTCTATTTTTGGGCTAGTTTTCTATCAAAATTGCAGAAATTAAAAATCAAATCCAAGATTTGCTTGAAAAGGGTATCATCCAGCCAAGTACTTCGCCATGCAATTCACCTATTGTTTTAGTGCCAAAGAAAGATGGAAAATGGCGCATTTGTGTGGACTTCTGTGCATTGAACAATATTATGATAAAGAACCATGACCCTCTTCCTAGAATTGATGATTTACTAGATCTATTGAAAGATGTTGTGTATTTCATGAAGTTGGACTTGAGGAGTGGCTATCATTAAATTAGTATTGTTGAAGGAGACATATGGAATACAACATTCAAAAAAAATAAAGGTTTGTTTGAATGGTTGGTTATGCCCTTTGGGCTTTGTAATGCTCCTACTACTTTCATGCGTGTGATGAATGATGTATTGAGGCCTTTTCTAGATGAATTTTGGATAGTCTACTTAGATGGCATATTAATTTTCAGCAAGTCTCGTGAAGAACATGTCGAGAAAGTGTTAGATATATTGAAGAAAGAACAATTGTTTTCAAATATGTCAAAATGTGAATTTGGAAAAACTTCTTTAGTCTAGCTGGGTCATATTGTTGGAGGAGGTGAGTTGAAAATAGATCACTTGAAGGTTGACGTCATTTTGAATTGGCCAAAGCTCAAAACGGTGACAAAGGTTATAATTTTTTGGGAGCAACCCAATACTAGAGAAATTTATATCTAACATTTATTCTATCACAACTCCATTGCATGCATTGACAAGTGTGAAGAAGCATTTTCAGTGGGGAGGTAAACAATATAAAATATTCGATGCATTGAAGGAAAAGATTAGTTCAGGTCATGTGAATTCACTTCCTAACTTGATACAATCACTTGAGATACAGGCGGATGGAAGCGATTATGCCATTTGCACAGTACTATTGAAATGTCATAAGCCCATCTATTTTCATTCATAAACTTTTAATAGTGTAGTGATTAACTATCCTGAATATGACAAGGAATTGTATGCATTGGTGTAAAGTGTGAAAAAGTGGAAACACTACTTGATGGGTAAGGAAACAAGCATTCAAACGAATCATCAGTAATTTCTATACTTGAAATAAAATACATAGTTGCAACAAGCGAGGCATTTTTGATGGATGGGATTTATTAAACAATTCCAATGGGTGATAAGGTATAAGAAATGCATCTATAAAAAGGTTGCTGATATGATTTTTATACAAATTTTTAGTGCATCCATTATTCTTAAGCATAATTATGTCTTGCATGAGAGCTATATTAAGAAATATGCTTTAGATAATCATTTTAAAGATGCATATGTGACTTTGTGTCGAGGTAACCAAGTATAGGAATTAAATTATCATGTGCATGATAACTTGTTTTATCATCTTGGTAAGCTTTGTATTCCACAGGGAAAGAGATTCAAAATTCATAAGGGAAGCACATACTTCTCTTATTGCTAGTCATTTTTTGTAGGTAAGACAGTGGCACAATTAAAGAGGTATTGTTACTAGCCTAATATGCTTGAAGTGTGTCACGATTTGTAAGAGGATGTTCATTATGTGCTTTCAGTAAGCCTAACAATAGAAATTTTGGATTGTATACACCACTTCTAGTACCTTCTTGTCCACGGGAGATTGTTTCTATGGATTTTGTAGGAGGTCTACCTATGTCTAGGAGAGGTCATGATTATATTTATGTAGTTGTGGATAGGTTCAAAATAATGTGTATTTTCATTCCTTGTAAAAATTAGGTTACAACTGAACATACTGCTAAGTTATTATTTCATAATGTATGGGTACATTTTGGGTTCTCACATCCATTGTTGGTTATCAATATTCTCGCTTTGTCGAGAACTTTTGGTCAAGCTCGCGGGGACTGATGGACACCAAATTGAAAAAGAGTACATAATTCCATCCACAAATAGATGGCCAAACAGAGGTGGTGAATAGAATAGTGATACATATTATTCATGGGTATTGTAGCAAGCATCCTAAGTTGGGGGATGAACATTTGCACTATATTCAACATGCTTACAACTGGGCCAATAATTCATCGACTCAAACATCACCATTTGAAGCATGCTTATGATACTTTCCCAAATCTCCTTTCGATTTTATCTTTGGGAAAAGTGTGGCCATTGATGGTCACAGTAACATAGAAAAAGCCAAAGGATTTATTGAACAAGTTCAATTGGTACATCAAATAGTTCAAGAACTGTTGGAGAAGAGTCAAGTCAAGTATAATACAAGATATGATAAGCATCGTATGGATCATTTTTTCCAAGTCAGTGATGAATTTTGGCTTCACATTAGCAAAGAGAGAGTCCAAGGAGAAGGTAAAAATATGAAACCAATTCGATATGGTCCATTCATAATTCTAGAAAATTTTGGTAATAACGACTTCAGGTTGGATTTTCCTTCATAAATGAAAATTTATGCTATTATTAATGTTGAGAATTTAAGGTTGTATGAGCCTCCTTTGATTGAAGATCAAGGAGAGGATGTTCAGATTCCTTCAATTGAATATTTATCTCCTAAATATATTGAATAATTGCAGCAAGACACCATCCTTGAAAGAAAAAAAAGGACTTCAAAATGAGGGAACGCGGAGTACCTTCATGTGGGGCTAAAGGGAAAAAATTGGAAGGGTGAGGGAATTGTACCCTAATTTTTTTGTTAAATAAAAGTGATCTATTGGGGTCCAAAATATTCTTGTGGGGATGAATGATCTAGTGGATCAAGAAAAATCTCAAAATTAAAAGTACTCGGGTTGGCTCAAAACCAGCGCCAAAGCATAGATCTCATCGCCCTGAATCCACTGCAACTCATTTCTCTAAAATACAACATCGGATGCTCTCGACATTTCATTCTGAAGTTTTTGGGAAACAACTACAAATTTGAAAAATGGGTTTGCAGGGATGCCCAGTCAGTAGTTTGTACACAAACTAAGCCATGATTGGGAAAGTTTATTGGGTCATTCATCAACCTATGGATGATCGAAACTTGGAATCATTTGACTAATTGGAATTTATGAGTTTCTATTGGTTTGTTTGATTATGGGGTGGACTAATTAGGAGGAGCTACGTGGGGAAATTCATGGCTACCACATGGCCTCCTAATGGCCAATCAAAATTTTATTGGAGGTTGATCAACCCTCGTGAGTATCAAGTGCGTAACATAACCCACAGTCAACTAGAGTTAGAAACCATCAGTAAAAAAAAAAATTGAAATCAACGACAGAGAACCTGCCAAGTGGCGCATTTTTAGGTGGATAAAAGATAACCTAGTCAAATTAATGAAGTGAAAATTTGCACATGGTGTGGCAGGAATCTTGCTGATGCAGGGTGAATTTGTCGCTCCATGTTGCTGAAAAAGGAAAAAAATTGCAGAACAGATTGCAGAGAAGTGTGAATTGTAGGACCATTAGCAGAAAAGTTCTATGGAGCATAACTCAGTTATTTTTTGACATTTTGAGTGCAGAAAGAGCCCAAATAGGGGTTTTTGACTATTTTGGAGCCATTGGAGACAATGTTTTAGCATTTAGAGCATTTTAACTTGATGTAAACACATATTTATGAGCATAATGAAAGAGGGCCAATATTGGAAGTTGGACCAGGAGATGTATCCCATGAGGGGTGAATTCATTCATCATTTTTTGTCTTGTGTATATTGTTATGGTACTGATGTCTTATTTATTTTTTGCAAAACTAAGTTTTAAATCATGTTAATGTGTTAATAAAAATTGACATAAGTGTTTAAAAACCCTAATCATTTCACTTGAAATTTTTACCATAAACTCTCAAGCTTTCACATACATATCAATTACATCTTAGCTTCATTTTGATTATTATCAACCTTTATATTATATCATTTTCTATGATGATGGATCTTTTATTCATATATAACAATTAAATGTGTTTTTTGTTTATTGCATTGAGCAATATTGTAAAATGTTGAATTATTTATTAATTAATATATGGATGATTTACATTGTTTCAAACAACATATGTGTAATCTATTGAGTAAAATATTAACATAATCCTTATAGAAAAATAGAAAAATAATAAAATATTTGATTTTTATATGATTAAGTGAAATTTTGCTAAAAACAAATTAATTAAAATAAATACATAATTGTACATCATATTTTTTACTAAATGTTGTGTGCCACAAAAATAGATATCAATGAATTTTTATGATTCATGCACAGTAGTAACTTTGAATTACATTACTACACTAGTGTTACAAATTGTGAAAATGAATCAACACTTTAAATGACATTATGCACAATTATACTTATTGTTTCAAAATATTTTGATGTTTTAAATTAATATACTCATAGAATTAATTATAAATTCATTGAACTATGGTCTTGACAACCCTTGAAAATTTAAAAAAGAATAGAATTGACTCTAAATCCAAATGTGGTATTACTTCTCCTAATGGGGGTGCTAATGTGGAGGACACGGAGGCCTTGGTGATAGTGCCTGCTACCCCATCAGACGTGATGGGAAATGAAGACATTGAATACATGAAATAATATCGCATGCACTAGCATGCAAGGTTTATAGTTTGAATTTGTTATTAATCAGGTTTTTATGGAGGTCCAAGGTTTCATTGTTGAGGGTTTTTATGGAGGCGAGGGTAAACCCTCATACTCCTGTTGCACAAATTATTTCATTCATGGGCTAGAGAAGTTCCTTTCATCGAGTTTAAAGTCTGGAATTATTGTAGTGAGAGGTAGAGTTGATGGTTTGTGAAGGTGGTGGAATATTTTTCATTTTTCCTTAGGCGATTGGTTCTGTGTATCACAATAAAAATATTTGAAGGTTGGTGGGTTGGCTTCTTCCATTGTGGAGTCTCAGACTGGTTGTAGGATGTGTTGAAAAAAAAGGGTGTTTTGTTTCTTTGCATGTGGCTTTGGGTTTTGAGCTTCCAATTTTTTTCCAATTTTAGGAAGTGATATATTATATGATTTGAGGAGTTTAGAATTTTGTGTGTCAAGTTTGTAGCAAGTCTAGAAATTTTCCAGTGGATTTTGTTAAGGGTTTTTTTTCATCGTTTCAGTAGTTTAGGCTTGTGGGTATATGTGGGTATCTCTTTGTGTTTAATAGTTTATGGGTTTGATTCTTATTCAAAAGTTGTTGAGTCTCCCATTTCTCCTAACGAATCCTATGTCGAGTTTGGTGTTTATGTATTAAGTTATGTAGATCATTGTGTAGGGTGGCATCCTTGTCCCATCGTTGGTGGGTCTAGTATATTTTCTTATTTCCTTCTAGGGAGAGGAATTCCCAATAGCTATTTGAGGTGTGCCCCTAGGTTTTTATCCATGCCGCTGAGGCATAGAATGAGGTGCAAATGGGGACAAGGTGGTAATTATCATTAGGTTCAATGAGGATAAAGACTCTTTGCTCATCACTTGGCTACCACCTATTTCAAGGTGGTTCCACTAGAGGCTAGGAAATAAATTCAAAATTTGGAGACTCATTCAAGGATTGGATGCCAATCTCATTCTGAATTAGTGGTCATGGAGGATATGCCAATGTGGGTTCCTAACCTTGGTGACATCAGTGGCATGAAGAAGCAATACTTGAACTCAATGGCTTTGCATTAGCAGATGAATGCACTCTTGGGTCTGGTCTTGAAAGATAAACAAGTAGAAATACGCAATTTATTCGCCTCCTTGGAAGACATTAAAAGGATTATTAAGAACCAATGATTCTTCTTGGATAGGATTTATTCTCTCATGGTGCATGTAGAAGGCCATATCACTTGAAAATCAAATAATGGAGATTTGATGGATCCTCCAATTTCTAGTGTGAGGGTCCCTGCATTAATCTCATTCTCTCCTAGTGCATGTAGAAGGCCATATCGCTTGAAAATCAAATAATGGAGATTTTATGGATCCTTAAAGTTCTGGTGTGAGGGTCCCTGCATTAATCTCATCCTCAGATAATGACCAATGATCGAGAAGGATTGTTTATCAATGGCCATTTTTTTGGTTCAAGGTTTAAGGCATGATGGTATGTCCTATGGTGGTTGGATTTTGGCTTGTCTGTGTTTGTTTTTGGCTCATGACTCCGCATATTATTGTTTTGTTATGATTAGCCATGGCCTATTTCTATGGGTTTCTCTATTGTGGGGAATTTTTTTGTTTATGTTTTATCTTGGTCCCTTCCTAGGTGTGTTCCCTTGCCTACTTGGTTGATTATGTGTCGGAAGGCATCTCAATGTATGGTGTCTAAATGCATATGTTGTCGACCTACATGTTTGTGCTGTTGAAATTGTAAGGTGTTAGCTATGCCATCATATGGGTATTATGTGTTTTTCTTGGATGGTAACATAATGGGATGGGGGGAAGATATTTTCATCGTTCTAGGCACTTAGTTATGTCGAGTCTCCTCTGTACTGGGTTTCTTATGAAGACTTTAGAGTTTGATTTTTAGGCTGTAAATGTTGCGAAAGAATTTGAAAAATCCTATGGGATTCGTTTGGAAAATCTATTTATCTATGATTTTTTGAATAACACAAAAACTTAAATTTATAAAAAAAATTAGTATTACTTAAATTTTTTTAATCAATTGATTAATTTTTTTTACTAATTTACATTTAAAAGTAATTAAATTGAGGAAAAATACTCTGTGTATGTGGGGGGGAGGGGGTAGAAAATAAAAAAGTATAAAATTATTATGTTATTTTTTAAATGGGAACAAAACTTTCAAAATACAGATTTACATTAAAAAGACAAAAAATTAAATTAAATTTTATTTTAAAAAATCCAAAAAAATTGAAATAAGAAAAAAAATCTAAATTTAGAAAAGAAAAATGAGAGGAGAAGAGAAGTTAGAAAAAAAAAGGACTAAATTAAAAAAATATATATATAACCATTAAAATATTTAAAATTATTTGTTATCACCCTGTAATTTGTAATATTGGCAAGAACAAATGACAAAGGACAACGTCAAACCACTTTGGAGTTAAGGACCTAGCCTTCCTAGACTCAGAGAGGCCTCTCTCTGTTTTATGATTTAACTTGATAATTATAAGTGCTAATATTAGGTTAGTTACAATGATTATGAGGGTTTTTTGTTTGATTGATTGGGTGGTTGGATAGACATAGCTATGAAACTAATCCATTGGGATATGAAGTCATAAAAAGTTGAATTGTGCACCAACTTTCAAGGGTATTCATAGGGTAAGATAAATATGAAGACTGGATCTTACTAGAAGTGTGAAATGAGAAAGGAGGAGGAGTTTAAGGTTCAACATAAATGCAAAGCAGAAATTCTCTGAATTTTGCATTCAAGTCTTAGAGGAAAACATTAAGATAACAAACACAAACAAATTAAGGTGCTCTCTGAACAAGTCTTAATCTAAATTTTATGTTTTGTAATCGAATAAATTGATGCACATCATGAGAAGATAGAGAAAAAACATTAACATAGAGGAAATAAAAACACCATTAACATAGCTCAAGAATCCTCTGAACAACCTCTTATTATTGATGCCTAGCTTAAACAGTTTCAGTGTTCCAATACTTCTTACAATGCAAGTTTTAGCAGGGTCCAATTTTGCAACCCTTGATAATGAAAATTCGAGCAGTATTTAACTAAAACTTGAGTCGGTTTCCCTAATTTACTTTGGAAAACTTCATTAATTACAAACAAACTGAAATTAGATAAGTGTGGCTATGCAAGGCCACAACAAAGAAAATCTCTAACAAAACACCACCTGTAGAATTACTTTTGGTAACTCTTCAAGAATACCGAAGTCAGGTTTCTCTTCGTAAATCAAAAGTAGGCTTGAAGGTGGCTTGTGATGATTCCGAAGAGGCAACGAATGATGGCTCTTAGATCTGGCCCTGCTTTTCAAAAGATCGACATTGGGTAATTAAGTCTGGTGCACGACTAGCCACTTTGAATTGATTAGTGACTGTGGTGATGATTTTGCTACCTTTTATGTTTCTACCATTATAACATAACAAGTTTACAAAAATTCCTTGCCCGACTCGACCCTTGGTGTATTTTGCTACCCGAATCCTTTTTTCCATGTTTCAACCCTTTTTCAAACAAAAAATCGTAAAAACTCATATACCTGGACCTGAAAATGTTTATATTTTAGTTCTAAAGCCACATCGCATCTGCGAAATTGGAAATATTTATAGTTTAAATTATGAAGAATGTAATTGGTGATGTGATGCGAAGTGGCAGGTGACGTGGAGGGAAGGAGGGACTGGACCGCAGCTCACAAATCACAACTCTTAAGGTTTAGTTATAAGCGCGGAGGTAAAATATAAAATATGTGAAATGCAAAGCGTGGGAGGGTGGAGTGACGTGGCAAGTAAGGTGGGACTGGACCACAACTCACAAATAAAAAATATTATGTTTTTATTATGAGCGTAGGGGTTAAATTCTAAAACTTGCGAACATCACAATTGCAAGTAGGAAATATTTTGTGGTAAGGTAAGGTTTATGATTCAAATGGCATTAAGTGGAGGGCGGAGCAGCTGTGGTGGGGCCAACCACACAACAAGTTAAGCCAAATACATTGTAGGCGCTTCAAATGTAAGTTAGCAAATGTGTGATGCGATATATAGCAAATTGACGATCACAAGCATTAACGTTTTGTTGCGATGTGAAACATTATAATCTGCGATCTGTGAAGTGGTATTTTATGCGATGTGTGATAGATATTGGGGAGAAGGTGACGTGTCAGGGAGGAGTGGCCCACTTTAATTGTAATCAGGGAAATCAAAAGCGGAGGTAAGTGAAAAACAATGATATAGCGATGAAAAGGTAAAGGGGAAAGCTAAAGTGGAAAGGTGGAAAAAAGGTAACATTTTATGATTTTTAAGGGGATTTAAATGGAAAGGAGGTGTGGTGGGTGAATGGGTCCCACTTCATCGCATATCACCTTTGGAAGGTTATATCATGAACTTAAAACCCAAGGTTGGTTTTTGGAGGTGTCCTAAGGTGGTAGGTGGTATTTTGAAAGGAGGGTGTGAAATGCATCTAAAACCCTTGGATGTGAAAGTGGGGAACAAGGATGGTTAACGTGGATGGGTCGAGGCATGAGAGTCGAGGGGGAAAAAATGAAACTTAGGATAAGAGGAATAACAAAGGGGTAGGGTAAAAGGATATGCAATATGGTCAGGGACTTAAGATAAAAAGCATACCATAAGGTCCCAAACATGACAAAAATCATCCCTTTTCAGACCTTTAGAGAAAACGTTGATCTTTTCAGTTTGATTGAAGCAAAACAATCAAGCAGTTTTAAGTTGCCTACCTATAGTATGAACTTTGGATATTTTCCTTTTTAAATACCCTCTTTCTTCTTCTTTTGTTTCTATTCATCTTTCTTTGGAAAAGACTCTTGAATATCAACATATATGTAAAATATGAAACATTTGCAAAGAGAAAGTACACAATCACCTTGTGATACTATAAATTATAGGACTCTAACATTAATGTTAAATCAAAATTAAAATAATTATTTAAAAATATTAATAAAATTTAAATGAAAATCAAAATTTTAAAAAGTTTTTTAATGAAAAAAAATACCTCTTCTATGTAGCTTGTTGGGGAAGCTCATGAGTTGGTCGAGTTTATTTTATTTTATTTGTTTTATAAGATATATATATATATATATTATTTATATTTATTTTTAAAAATCAATTTAATTTGTTTGAATTTTTTTTAACTATTATTTTAATTTATTAAAAAAATAATAACTTAGTTTGTATAAAATATGTAATTAGTGTAATGAAGTAATTTTAGTACTAATTTTAGATTAGTTGATATAATCATGATCAACATCATATTGTCTTTGCAATGCAAGGAATCTCAATGCTCATTGAACTAGTTTGTTGAAGATTCATGCATCACAGTTAGAAATTATTTAGTAAGGACCACTCATGTTTTGTTTGACCTAAAATGTTACAAATTATTTCTTCAATATAACAATCCATGGCTAGTTCCATGGGAGTGGGATTGGCATCCTCCTTCAGTAATATTTTCTTAGGAGTTTGTAGGAATGCTATATAAGTCGCCAATTGATATGAATGAAGTATGTTAGTGTTTTATACGCTAATTAATCTTTCAGATTTTGAATACAATGTCTTATGTGTGCTTAAGGGTTCAAGTTCTTTTTCAAATTATGAAGTCTCATGAGTGTTTTTCATGTCAATTTAATGAAAAATTTAACATAAAATAAACGCTGAACAATAACAAATAATAGTAAAATACATCACCATACAACACTTCAACACAGGTATTTGATGAAGGATTTCACCCCTCCTCGGCTACACCTCCTTGGTCCAACTTCCATGGCTTAGGCCTCTATACTATGATCAAATTTGAAAAATAACTATTTACAATGCTTTTCTTCTCTTGAAACCTACACAAATGAGTCAAGAATGTCCAAAAATGGCCATCTAGCCTCTTTTTGCACCTAATTTGGTTGAAAATTCCAAAAGTTATGAAAATTTACATTTTTTGCACAATTTCAAGCCTAGATTTAGCTAACTTGAGCTAAATATGGTTATCTGGAGTTAAACTGGTAGTTCCCACTAAAATTAGCATAGCGCCAAGTTAATCTTATTTAAATATAATTAAGCGCATTAAATTAATTAAGAACATTTAGCATTGGTCATGGTGGATCTGTAATGTATGCAGGCCGGGCCTGCTTCAGGCCACGCGGGCGACGTGATGGGACAGGGGTCTTGACCTGTCAGGGTCCCGCTCCAATCTCTGCTCCTTTCTGTGTCTAGTCTTTATGTGCGCTTCCCGAGTCTGGAAAACGAAAGGCGTTAACCTCAACCGTTTTCGCTGTTTTACATTTTTCCTGTTGCTTTTCATCGGAACGCTGATTTTTTACCTCCTCACGGGCTTCCTGCACCAACGATGGCGGTTTAGGGTTTGTTATTACTTTGCAGGAATGGGGCTCGACCGAGAACTGGTTGATTTGGAACCGGCGCCGGAGGATCTTCTCACGGTTTGGGGTCACGAGGTTTCTGCTCATAACCTGGAGCGTTTTTTTCCTAAGGCACCTGCGAAACAAAGGGGTTTTTCCAAGGAGCCCGGGGTTGTTTGTCCCCCTCTCAGATCTGCTCTCCCTGTTTCGGTAGAGACGAGAAAGGCTGGCTGTGACGTTTTTCCATCAAAGGGCGTTGTCTCTGAGGGTGAATGTTCTGAAAGGATTCGCCTAGCCTCTTCCGAGACTTCCCCCACTGCAACGCGGCTTGTTCTATCTGATTTCGCCGGCTTTCCACCTCTCTCGGGAGGGCTAGAGGACATGGTGGCCAGCTACTGCCTCCATGGCTCGAAAGGGCCCATAGATGTGAAAGGCAAGTCCGGGGAATGGTTTGACTCAGGAGCAGTCTTCCCTTGGGCTCTTGGAAGTGATTTTAGGGCCCCTGCTCAAGGGTTTTCGTCGGCTTTAAGCTCTCTTAGAGCACCTGTGCCCTCGGTGGAAGAGATTCGGGGGCTGCCTTTGACTGATACCTCTGTCGGAGCTGTCGGCGAAGGAGATAGGCATGAAAACTTTCTGGGTGTGTTGGGAGCGGGTTTAAAGGGATACCCACTAGGGGAGTCTGCATCTGGGGGGGCCGTAACTGCAGAGAAGCCCCATTCTGGAAAGCAGTCTTCGGAGGAGAGACAAACGTTTTGTGAATCATGTGCGAATAGGGTTTTGGAGGAAAGGAACCAGGGCCCGCCAGAGGTGGAGGCAGCCGATGACCAGCATCATACCGAACCAGAGGAAGGTGAGGTGCAGGTCACCAAGGTGGGTGGAAAGCGAAAAAAGCAGGGTCCTATTCGAAAGAAGGAGCCCCAGCCTTGCTGCACTTTAGGAGTGGACATTCGAGTAGAAGAGGCGATGGCAGCCTCTAAGACAAGGCTCATTGGCAGGGTGCGAGGGCGGAAATTTTCGGCCAACTATATTCGGGAATGGGTTCATTCGGAGTGGGATAACGCTCCAGGCAAGCCTGTGGAGATAAAGGTTCTGGAGAGAGGCTGGTTTACCTTGCGGTTTGCTCAAAAGGATCATGTAAATTGGGTCCTAGACAGAAATTGGAGCTTTGGAAAACGACCAGTCCTTCTTCAACGATGGACACCCATGTTCAATGCTCAGATCGAGAAGTTGAATGAATCTCCAGTGTGGGTAAAATTACCAGGGTTACCCATTCAGTTCTGGTTTGACTCGGTTTTCATGTCCATAGAAAATACCTTGGGGAAATTTCTGGATTTTGACAAATCGTTTGAGCAGTCAGACGATCTCAGTGTGGCGCAGATCTTAGTAAGCCTAAACCCCCGAGAAGGGCTTGCTGAAGCCATGACTTTAAAGTATAGGGAGATGGAGTTTGTGCAGAAGCTGGATTATGAAAACTTTCCCTTCCGGTGCCATCGCTGCCACATCTACGGGCACTTGGCCAAAGACTGCCCGCTGGGCCACCGTCGTCGAAAGAACACCCTCAAGATGCCCCGAAAACCGGTGGTTTTCCCTGTCTCAAAGTATGGTATGGATCTCACAAAGGAACAAATGGAGGAGGATGGTTTGGAGGTTGAGACCTCCGGTGCCCCGTTGCAGCAGGCGGATTTCGTCCGGTCCCAAGAGCATGTCCCTGAGCTATCTGGTGCCCTGGTCTTTTCGACAGCTGATGGGTTAGCGACGGATCCTCAGGCGGGTATGCCTTTTTCCTCCCCCTCCAATGCATGTGTTTCTAGTTTTGTTTCTGTTTCTGTTAGTTCGAAGCCTAGCTCCTCAGGGCAACTTCAGATGGAATTTTCTTGCTTAAATCTGAATACTCCCTTGGTTGATAGTCTAGTGGTCTCGGTACCTTTGTCCTCTGGAGACCCTCTGCCTTCTAGTTTCGAGACTTCTGCTCCCTGTCCTTCTCTGGACTCTGCCCCTTCCTTGATTGCTCCTCCCTACAACCTGAGATCTTTGGCTCTTCGTCCTGGGAAAGAGATCGCTCCTGGTGGTCTTGAGCAGGATTTAGTGCCCATCGGGCCTAGAAAAATCAGAGGTAGGAAATCTAACATTTCCAAAGCTAGGCAGAAGGCTATTATTGATATAGTTGATGGGAAACAAAAATCCTTGACTGGGGTTCTTAGAGCAGCAAAGCCACCCTCTGATTCTCTCAAATGATTGTGCTTTCTTTCAATTGTAGGGGTTTAGCTAGTCAACCCAAAAAACTAGCTTTCAGGAACTTAATTAGACAGTATAATCCGGATATTCTCGTGCTTCAAGAAACCCTTGGCAAGGGGGAGGAAATTATTGCTTTTCTTTCAAAGTCTATGACAGGTTGGCTCTTTCGAGCAATTGATGCAGATGACCGTTCTGGTGGTCTGGTCACTGGTTATCGAGTTGGAAACCTGAAAGAAATTTCCTCCTGGGGGTTTGAACACACCTTGGCTGTGGAGCTATACTCTAAGGAGTTTTGTTTTCCTTTACTTCTTCTAAATGTTTATGGGCCCTGCCAGGAAAGGGAACGGTTCTGGTCCTCTTTTTTCCAAAAGTCTTTTCTTTTCCATCCTAATCTGATCATTGGAGGAGATTTAAATTTCTCTTTGGGGGTCTCCGAATCGTGGGGAGAAATGCCAGAGCAGACCCTCTAACAGACTTTTTCCTTTCAAAGATTGCTTCTTCCCATTTGATCGATCTCTCGCTTCTAAAAGCCAGGCCTACTTGGCGCAATAAAAGAGTTGGTGATGACTGGGTTGGAAAGAAACTGGATCGGTTTCTTCTGGGCGAAGCTCTTTCTGAGAAGTTGGCTATCTTCCGTCATTGGGTGGGTGATGGGGGCCTTTCTGATCATTTCCCGATTCTGTTGGAGGCAAAGGGATCTCTTAAAAAACCTGGGTCCCCGTTCAAATTCAATGCCTCTTGGTTGTCTGATGATTCTTTTATTTCTCTGGTTCAAAATACCTGGAGGAAGGACGGGCATAATGAAGAGGGGGACTTAAGCCGAAGCAAGGAGTTTATGAATAACCTTAAGCTATTGAAAGCTGCAACCAAATCTTGGGCTATTCAAAAGTCATTTCTTGAAGATGAGGAACTAAGGGTCATAAATTCAGAACTCGAGATCTTGGAAGCCCCGGATGGGAGGGGCTATGCCACTGCGGAATCTCGTGACAGAATTCGGGAGTTGGAGGCAGCAAGAAGGAGACTTCTTCAAGTTAAGGAGGAAAGCTGGCGCTTAAAGAGTAGGGTTGTCTGGCTTCAAGCGGGGGATGAAAATACTAAATTCTTTCAGCATTATGCTAAAGGAAGGAAAAACGTCAATACCATTTGGGAAATGCCAAAAGCAAATGGGGAAATGGCTCGGTCCTTTGAAGATCTTGCTTCTCTTGGGGTCTCTTTCTTCAAAGATCTGTTTAAAGCTCCAGCGGAAGCTTCTATTGCTGAAGTTATAAGAGTAGCCCAGTTTTTCCCAAGGTTCATCGAAGACGAAGGTAATGATCTTCTAATGGCCCCGGTCTCAAGGGATGAAGTGGAGTGTACCCTAAAATCAATGCAAAAAGAGAAGAGTCCAGGCCCGGATGGCTGGACTGTAGAATTTTTCCTCCACTTTTTTGATCTCCTGGGCGATGACCTGACAGGGGTGGTAGAAGAATCAAGGGTCTCAGGTTTGGTCTACCAGCCTTTTAATGCAACTTTTCTGACACTCATCCCGAAATCGGACAACCCTTCCTATTTTAATGATTTTCGCCCCATCTCCCTCTGCACCTGTGTATACAAGGTGATTGCAAAGATTGTCGCCTCTAGACTGAAACCTTTCCTCTCCAAAAGTATCTCAGCAGAGCAATTTGGTTTTTTGGATGGGAGGCAAATCCATGAGGCTGTCGGTGTTGCCCAGGAAACTCTTCACAGTCTAAAAAGGAGCAGGAAAAAAGGGGCCATCATCAAAATCGATCTCTCTAAGGCCTACGACAGAATCAGTTGGATGTATATAAGGCTCCTTCTATCTCATCTGGGGTTCAGGCATGATTTTGTAAGGTGGACCATGGCGTGTGTTGCCACGACCTCGATTGCGGTTCTGATTAACGGGGCAGCTTCGGATTTCTTTAACCCGCAGAGGGGACTTCACCAAGGCTGCCCTCTCTCCCCACTTCTGTTTCTGCTAGCAGCCGAAGGTCTAAGTCTTATGATCAAAGCGGCGAAGAGACAGGGTGATTTGAAAGGGATTGAAGTTGGGCTGAATCTATGGGTGACCCATCTCCTCTTTGTTGACGATATTCTCATCTTTAGTGATGGGAGTCGGGAGGACTGCAGCTGTCTTAAAAGGCTCTTTGATCTCTTTTTAAAAGCCACGGGCCTGGTTATAAATGAACAGAAATCTTCGGTCACGACAGCAGGGCTCTCTCCTCTTGAAGTAAGCAGGGTAAAGGAGACTCTCTCTTTTGAAGTAAAGACTATTCAGGATCTGTTTAAATACCTTGGTTTTAAGTTGAAACCTGACTCTTACAGAGCCCAAGACTGGAACTGGCTCCTTGCAAAAATTGAAGACATAATGAAACATTGGAGCTTTAAATGGCTGTCAAGGGCAGGTAGGCTTGTGTTGATTAAATCAGTGGTTTTGGCCATTCGAGTTTACTGGGCTAGTCTAACTTGGGTGCCCAAATGTATTTTGCTGAAAATAAATAAAATTTGTAGTAGATTTTTATGGGCTGGCCAAAAGAAGGATTATGTCACCCCTTGGGTTGCCTGGAACAAAATTGTTCGACCCAAAAAATGGGGGGGGTGGGGGATAAAGGATTTGTTCCCTTTCTCTCAGTCATTAGCTGCTAAACTTGCGTGGAGACTGATAGTTTCAGACAACCTCTGGACTGCTGTGACTCGGAGGAAGTATATTGACCCAGTCTCGCCCCTAGAATGGATAAGACAACCTACCAAATCAACAAGAGACTCCTCTGTGGTATGGAAAGCTTTGGTGGCTGCTGTTCAGGTTATAGAAAAAGGTTTGGCATGGAAAGTGGGTGATGGTAGATCCATAAGACTGGGCAGGGACCCATGGGTGGGCTGCTCGGACTCCTTTGCTCTTTCAAGAGAACTGCTCGAACACTTAAATAGCAGAGGCCTCTTCTCCCTCAGTCAAATTGCTGATAACGAAAATTCTTCAATTTGGAGGCAGGAGTGGTTTTCAAAGGAGGCTCTTGCTTTAGAAGAAAGGTGGCATGAGGAATGGGGGGTTTTCCGTGCAGGTCTATTGAACTCACATATTCGTATTACAAATGAGCCGGATGAGCTGAGATGGGTACACTCTAAATCAGGTTTCTACTCTCCAAAGATGGGTTATGATTGGCTCATGTCTCAGAAGGGGTGGGAGGAGCCAAACTGGTGGGCCAAGCTTTTGTGGAAACTGAAAGGACCAGCAAAGACTAGGTTGTTTTTCTGGTGTGTCCTTCGAAAGAAGGTACCCACATGGGATCATCTCCAGCTAAGGGGGAAGATTGGTCCAGGATGGTGTTCCTTGTGTAAGGAGAGTGAGGAAACTCTCCAGCATATTTTCCTTGCATGCCCTTTTTCAAAAAGCCTCTGGAATGAAATGGTAAGACAAACAAAGGTCCCCCTTCGCTGGGAGGGGGAGCAAATATCAGAGGCCTGGACCAATTGGTGGTAGCAGGCTCCCAATGACAAAGTCAGAACTCTGCCCCTGCTGGTTGCTTGGGGGGTATGGTTAGCCAGAAACCACTGCATCTTCAAAGACTCTGTTTTCCCCATTGCAAGACTTGCAGCCGAAGGAGTGGCCATTTTTGAAAGTATACCTATTCCCACAAATTCAACAAGATGTAGACCTGTTCAGGTAGAAGATATAAAAGGGACCATTCCGTGGGCGTATTTCGATGGAGCCTCTGATATAAACAAAAACTGTGGAGCTGGTCTGGTCATTTACTTTCCATCTGGAATTTCTCTCAAAGCCTCCATAGGACTTGGTACCGGAACAAATAATTTTGCTGAGCTCAAAGCCTTACATTTGCTTTTATGTTGGCTCTCTTTGCTTAATATGCGGGAGGTCCAGATTTTCGGGGATTCACTAAACATAGTCAAGTGGGCAAATTGCTCACACCAGTGCAGGAACTATCTCTTAACCCCTCTGCTTGCTGAAATTTTTCGTCTTAAAAGTTGTTTTGATGAGCTGACAATTTGTCACATTTACAGGGAAAGAAACACTGAAGCAGACAGCTTTTCTAAAAAAGGCATTGAACAGGTTTTGGATTCATGGTTAGTTGATGAAGTAGCGGATGGAGTGGCAAGGAGACTTGCCTCTCCGGTTTTTGCATAATTTTGGAAGCTGTAAACAGCTCTTTTTTTCTCACTGTTTTCTTCTGTTATGTACATTTTATCCAGCACTTACAACACTGTTTATTTTCTAAAAAAACTATCAACAACCTCAGTGCTGTTTTCCGTAAATCGGAGGCCTGAGTAATGATTTTTATTTGGACATGTCAGCACTTTTTCTGCCAGCACAGTGTTTACTAGCTGGTCATTGGACAGTGGTGGATTTAAGTATACCCTGTTTCGGTGTTTTTCCTTTATGGAAGTCGGGGGTAGCTTACACCACAGTATTTGCTTCTTTTCAACAGTTTTTGTTTTGACAGGGCTGTAGGGTGGTTTTCATCCAAAAAACAGCTGTTTTTTCTCTGGAAAAGGGAAAGAAATGCATCGCATATGCTATGTAACCCTCTTTTATAATAGAAGGTTCGATTTTTTCTATGGAAAAAAAAAATTAAAAACATTTAGCACTTAATCGACACTTAGTGCTAATCCGATTTAGTGTTAATAAACTTGGATTAGGGAAAATTAATGGTGATTTAACTGTTAACTTTGCATTTTTATGCTAAGCCTCCTCCGGTGGTTATGAGGTTTGGTTCTATGTGTTGGGGGTTGGCCCCCTCTCTCCCAGCCATTGGACATTACAGACAATAAATATATGCAATAACATATAGTTGTTAAGACTCATGGTGTGGTGGAATGGTAATGCATGGCGCTAGCATGTGGGAGGTCACGGGGTCGAACCCCGACACCTCCGCCAGGAGTCCAAATAAAAATTTTGGTCCATGATCCGCCATAGGGGGGCACATGGCAACCCGAGGCCACAACACGTGTCCTCACCCAATTGGACCAAATTTAAACCAATCACAAATTGCCACATAACCCCAAAAATTCAATTAATACCATGCTGCCATGATAGTCCATTATTTTCCAGAGGAAAATGACAAAAAATAAACCTTGCCCAGTTAGCATGCCACGTCAACAATATAGATTGCTCATTAGACATCTGTTTGTCCTTTTTTTTTTTAAATTTTCCTGTTTAGAAAAGCAAACCGAACTAATTTGTAGGAGCATACAAAGTCCATTTTGCGCGAAACGAAGTGTCCCAAATTTATAACAACGAGCACTATGCGGTAATTTAGGTTTCGAGCCATTCTAGGAACTTTCATTTTTTAGCACAAAACTGAGCCCTTAATCATTCCTCCCCACTAGAAGCTTTCGGACCCCAAAATATCATATTCAGTTGCTGAACATGTGAGGGTACAATTCCCTCACCTTCCCAATTCCAATACATTTTGATTTTGAAGGACTTGTTCCTTTAAGCCCCACTCGAAGATAGTTAACACTTCCTCTTGTCGATGTCCTTGTCCTCCTTTCAAGTATGGTGTCTTGTTGTAGCTCAATAATGAAATCTGGAGAAAAATCTTCAATAGATGGTAGCTGAGCATTCTCTCCTTGATATTCAATTAAAGGAGGCTCATACAATCTCAAATTTTCAACATTAACAAATGAATAAATCTGCATGTATGAAGGAAAATCAAGCTTGAAGGCATTATTACCAACATTTTCCTGAATTTTGAAAGGGCCATAATGGAATGGTTTCATATTTTTACCTTCTGCTTGAAACCTTTCCTTGCTAATGTGAAGCCAAAATTCGTCACAAACTTGAAACTTATGATCCACACGATGTTTTTCGTGCCTCGCTTTGTACTTTCCTTGAATTTTCTCTAGTTGATCTTGCACTGTTTGATGAATCAAATGAATTTTATCTATGAGTTTGTTTTATTTATCTATGTCGCTATGTCCATTGATAGCTACATCTTTCCCAAAAAATAAATGCAATGGAAATTTTGGCAAGTATCCAAGACATGCCTCAAATGGCAATGTTTGATTAGAGGAATGTTTTGCACGGTTGTAAGCATGTTGAATGTAATGCAACTGTTCATCCCACAACTTATAATTTTCGCTGCAATATCCTTAAAGAAGATGAATGACTCTTCTGTTGACCACCTTGGTTTGACCATATGTTTGTGGATGAAAGGATTTTATTCAACTTAGTGTCCATCAAGTCCCACAATCTTGACCAAAAATTCCCAAAAAATCGAGAATCTTGATCACTTCCAATAGATGTAGGCAACCTAAAATGAATCCAAACATTTTGAAAGAAAATATGAGTTGTTTGTTTAGCTATAACTTGATTTTTACATGACATCAAAATACACTTTTTGCTGAACTGATCCACAACTACATACAAATTATCAAGACCTCTTTTTGACAAAGGAAGACCTCCTATAAAATCCATAGAAATAATCTCCCATGGACGTGAAGGAACCAGGAGTTGTGTGTACAATCCTAACTTCCTATTACTATGCTTACTAACTACACATAATGAACAACCTTTAATAAAACGTGATACACTTTCAAGCATACGAGGCCAATAACAATACCTCTAAAGATTTTTCATAAACATTTTGGAAGTCATTGTCAAATTAATATTGTTCAATGTAACTTTCATGTAACGTAGAAGTATTCTTGAGTAAAGTAGATGCATTAATAATAGGCCTAGAAAGCATATCAACAGCCTTTTTTATATACATTTCTTATACCTGATGACCAAGTGGAATTGCTGCAAGAAACCCATCCATCGAAAGTGCCTTGATTGCTGCAATTTAGTTTGCAATTGCAGGTATTGCAATGTTCGGTGATTGGTGTGAATGATGGTTTCCTTTACCATCAAAAAATGTTTCCAGTTATTCACACTTTCAACCAACACATATAGCTCTTTATCATGTGTAGGATAATTTATCAATGCACCATTAAACATTTCTTAATGGAATGAAATAGACTTACCATGTTGTAAGAGAATTTCACCCATAACATAGTCACTTGCATTTTTGAATCTCAAAGGGATGTCTCAAGTCCGGTAGTTATAGTATTGGGGTTGAAATGATATTTTTTTCAAAGCATCAAATGATTTTTTTGATTTCCTCCCCACTAAAATATTTTCTTAACTCTACTCAATGCATCTAACAGAGCTGCAATGGAAGAAAAATTAGCAATGAAATTCCTCCAATATTCTGTTTCTCCTAGAAAACTTGTTACCTCAGTGACTGTCTTGGGTGTAGGCCAATTCAAAATGACCTCAACTTTAGAGGGGTTTATCTTCAGCTCACCTCCTCCAACAATATGTCTCAAATACACTAAATAAGTTTTACCAAGTTCACATTTTGACATCTTCAAAAAAAACCTTTCTTTTCTCAAGAAATAAAGCACCTTTCTTACATGCATGACATGTTCATCTCGTGATCTGTTGAATATCAAATATAATCTAAGCAGAAAATGAAAAAATCATCAAGAAATGGTATCAATACATCATTCATAACTCTCATGAAAGTAGTTGGAGCGTTGCAAAGACCAAAAGGCAAAACAAGACACTCAAACAATCCTTGTTTATTTTTAAATGTGGTATTCCATATGTCCTCTTCATCTATTCTAAATTAATGATAACCACTTCTTAAGTCTAACTTAGTGAAATACTTTGCATACCTTAATTTATCAAGAAAATCATTAATCCTTGGGAGCAGATAATGATTCTTTATCATGATTTTTTTGAGTGCATGGAAATACACACACATGTGCCATGTTCCATCCTTCTTGGGCACCAATACAATCAATGGACAACATGACGAGGTAGATGGATGAATGATACCTTTATTCAGCAATTCTTGGGTTTTCTTCTTGATTTCTGCACTTTCCGTTATCGATATGTGATACATGCCAATGTTAGGGAGTGGAATATACCGCTACAACTGTATCTCATGTTGGATTCTTCTCTTGGGAGGAAACCCCTTTGGTTCCTCAAACATCTGGCCATGCTGACTTACCACATCAAACAAATAAGATTTTAATTTATCATCACAACCTTCAAAATATTCACAATCCTTACCATTCTTTTGTTTGATCATAAGAAGCACAATTTTTTTTCTTGAATTTACTAGCCTCTTCATTTGCCTAACATTAACTAAATAGAGCTTTATATTTTTTCGATTAGCTCTCATAATATATTCCACTCCATCTTTGAAAAAGTGGTTTTTTTTCTCATGGTGATAGAAGATTGTTTTCCTGTCATAGATATATGGTCTACCCAAAACAATTCATGATATATAAAGTGGTACAACATCTTACTCAACTTCATCAAAGATGTTTGTGGTAATTGCAAATCAGAATATATATTTTCTTGTAAACTGTAAATTTGTATCATTAGTTATCCAACCCAAACGGTATGGCTTATGATGAGGTAAGGTTTCAATATTAAGAATCTTGACTAATTATTCAGATATTAAGTTTTCTTGAGACCCACTCTCAAAAGTGTGTCAATTTTTGTATGTTTTGAGATCACTCTTACATGAAACAAATCTATTCTTGTTTCTTCACTTGGATTCTTACTATGAAAATTTGATGAACTAGTACTTGATATGGCTTCTTTTGCCTTTGTGAGCATGGCTAAAATTTTAGTCTCATCTCCTGAGTTGGATCCAAGATCTTGTTGTGTGGTAGCAGTTGTCTTTTGTTTCCCCTTGTTGTTGAATGTCTTAGGCCTCAATTCTTGATGAAGCTTCCAATGGTGGACTTCATCATGCCCTCTTTGGAATAATGTGTACATGTGGTTTTCTTTTTTAATAGATGCACTATTATTTTGTTTACCCTTGAAACCCTTTCCTTTTTCACCACCCTTGAATGGTTTCTTTTTACCCTCTTCTTGTACATTTTCCCCTATTGCCTCAAGGCATGTAGCTTGCACACAAACCTCATCTAGACTAGTGGGATTAAGCATGAGGATGGTATGTTTCAGGTAACTATGAAAACCCCCTATGTACATCAGAAAAGTTTCTTGGCTATGCAAATCAACACCTAACATAAGAGCTCTTCTCCTAAATTCATGCACACTTTTCTTGCACACTTTGACCTTTCAGTTGTCTAAAATTTTTCCAACTCATAATAGATTTTTGCATGTAAGATAGAGGATAGAATTTCCTTTTAATGGTAGTAATAAAATTTGATCAAGACATTGATATATTATTGTTTTTCTTAATCTCCGCTTGTGTCTTTTCTTCCCACCAAACAAGTGTTGCACCCTCCATTCTCAAGGAATCCAATTGAATCTTTATGTCATCTTCTTGAAGGTTCAGGATTTTGAAATAAACCTCCAATTGATGATCCAATTGTCTAACTTCTCTACATTCACTTTGCCATTATAAATTGGAAGCTCAAATTAAGATCAAATTTAAGTAATGGTGATTTACCAACTCCTTTTGAAGTATGTGTATGAATAGATGGAAGAGTTGTGGTAGTGGAAGATGATGATGAGGAAGGTGAAGATGGTGGTGAGGATGATGGTGGAGTGGGTAGTGGCTTCTTACCATATCCATGGCCTCCTCCTCCTGGAGAACCCTATCCTCTTGGAGGCCTTGAAATTTCTCCTTGCACCCTTAAATTCCTCTCCTCATAGAGGACTTTAACCACCTCTGTCATATCAAAGAATGCATTCCTGAATGTTCTCCCATCTTCTATCATGGTAGGTTATCCTTCATGAGACATGCTCACTGAAGAATCAACTTCAACTTGAGGATGTGTTGGTGTTAAATACTTTGGCAACCTTGCCCTTATTCCCCTTGACCCAGCTGCAGGGATTTCAACCAACTTCCCTTCTTCTCTTTTGAGTTTTAAACTTGTAAGCATGACACAAAATTGCAAAAAATTAGATCCATTCTTGCACAAAAAAACCTAAAGCCATGATATCGAAAATTCTATGAATGAAGCATATTAGTGTTTTCGGTGCTAATTACTCTTTCAAATTTTGAATACAATGTCTTATGTGTGCTTAAGGGTTTAAGTTCTATTGCAAATTATCAAGTCACATGAGTGTTTTTCATGTCAATTTAATGAACAATTTAACATAAAATAAAGGTTGAACAACAACAAATAATAGTACTTTACATCACCATACAACACATCAACACAAGTATTGATGAAGGATTTCGCCCCTCCTGGGCTACATCTACTTGGTCTGACTTCCATGGCTTGGGCCTCTATATTATGCTCAAATTTGAAAAATGACCTATTTAAAATGATTTTATGCTCCTTAAATCTACATCAATGAGTCGAGAATGCCCAAAAATGGTCATCTAACCTCTTTTTGCACTTGATTTGGTCAAAAACTCCAAAAGTTATGGCCATTTACAATTTCTCCAAAATTTCAAGCCTAAATTTAGCTAACTAGAGCTAAATTTGGTTAGCTGGAGTTAAACTGGCAGTTCCTGCCGAAATTAGTGAACTTCCAAGTTAATCTTGTTTGAATATAATTAATCATATTAAATTAATTAAGCGTGTTTAGAGATTTAATCAGCACTTAGTGCTAATTTGGTTTAGTGTAAATAAACTTGGATTAGTGATAATTAATGGTTATTTAACTATTAACTCTGCATTTTTATGCTATGCCTCTGTCAGTGGTTATGAGGTCTAGTTCTATGCATTGGGGGCTGGCCCCCTCTACCCCCGCCATTGAAATTTATACACAATAAAGATATTCGATACCATATAGTTGTTAAGACGCATGGTGTGACAGAATGGTAACGCGTGACGTTAGCATGTGGGAGGTTGCGAGGTCGAACCCTGACACCTCCACCGGACACCAAAAAAAAAATTTGGTCCACAATCCACCATGGGGGTGGACGGGGGGTGCATGTGGCGGCCCCAGGTTGCACCACATGTCCTCACCCAATTGAACCAAATTTAAACCAATCACCAATTGCCACATAATCTGAAAATTCAACCAATACCATGTTGCCACTTGGAAGTCCATTATTCATGGAGGAAAATGACAAAAAAATGACCCTTCCCAGTCAACATGGCACGTGAGTAGTACAAACTACTAACTCGGCACCTTTCGGTCCTTTTTTTTTTAAATTTTCATGTTTAGCAAAGCGAACATAACTCATTTCTGAGGGCATACAGAGTCTATTTTTCACGAAATGAAGTGCCTTGGATTCAGAATGATGAGCACTATACGGTCGTTCAAGTTTCGAGCCATTCTGAGAACTTTTATTTTAAAGCATAAAATTGAGCCCTTGATCATCAATTCCCCCCAAACTCTTCATCATTTGTGTATTTTTCAAAATCTCAGCTAGAAGTAATGGAGATTTTGGTCACTCAGAAAAAACTACTACTTAGATCATTTTATAAAAATGAACTTCAAGGGAATTGCATGCCAAAGACAATGAAAAATCCAAAGTATGAGGTTATATCTAACAAAATTGCAGCATAAATCCAATATTTATAGGATCATGCTCTAAAATTCAAGTTCATCGAATTATGGTCCTCTGAAAAATTCCCTAATCAGTTGGATAAAAAATAAATGGAACCTCAAGGGACAAATGGATATGTAGCTAGGAGTAAAACAGTTCTTCACTGTAATGTTTTCTAGCTTGGAAGATAGGATAAGGGTTTTGTAAGGTGGACCTTACTGTTTTAATAATGCAAGGCTCTTCATGCAATTTTGGAAATAGAAATTCAATCCTAAGAAAAAATATTTCCTTGCTCCCCTAGTATGGGTTCAACTCTTTTCTCTTCCAAAGGAAAATTGGGAAAAATAAATCTGTGAAGGCATTGACAATGCCATTGGTAGCTTTGTCAATATCTCTAAGGAAACAAAGAGAGGGAGATACACATGATATCCAAGGACCTATGCCTTTATGAATATTTCGTAGCATCTTATAGCTTCAATAGATAATTTCTATCAGGATACTCTTTGGAAACAAACTCTAGATTATGAAAAATGTGGCATTTAGATGCACATGTTTTCATGAATATGGGAATATTTTTAGAGCTTATCCTTTGATTGTAAAAGATCTACTATCATATCAATCAAATCACGAGGATTAAGATATTTTTGGAGAATCCCCCCAAAGGACAAGGAACTTGAGACCTCATGGAGCCACAAATCTCAAATATAACCCCATATCTAGAAACGAGTTCACATATCTCTCCTCTCTATATGAGACCTTAATGTAAGAAGTTAATCAATCAATCCCCCATTCAGCCGCTAGAGCTATTCCCAAGTCTTTTCCACTTAGGCCAATAAATCTCAAGAAAAAGAACACATGAGGTAGTCTATAAAATTCTCTACCAAAGGACCGAACCAGCTTAGTAATGGAAGAGGATGGGATTGAAGACCTCCTAGAATACATGGATCTAGATGTTCCATACATGATTTCGCTGGAAAAGGATCACCTCAATAAATATCTATAATCCATGTCAAACCATCAAACAAATAACACTAAATTTGTTTTGAGTTATTCAAATTCCCATTTATGATTTCATATGTAATATTTCAAAGATCCCCCCAAGATGGTCAAGGAAGAAAAAAAAAGGGGTGCAAGAGTAGTAAGACCTTGGTCCAAGAATATGGAGAAAAGTTATTCAAATTAATGAAAGTCATGCCAAAATCAGAGGCATTTCATCCTTCACAACCCAAAAAACCCTAAAGTTTTCATACTAAATCTTTAGAGAATAAGTATGTTTGTTGTTGTAATTATTGTTATCATCATTCTATGATAGTTTTCTATTGATTAGTATATTTCCTAGTATATTTGGGGTATAGGCCAAGATTTAAATTCCTTTTATGATAAACGATAGTTTCTAGACTTTGAAAAGGAAAGATACATGTAATTTTTTTTATTCATTAATGGAAGGCTCTTCTACTTCCCAAAAAAAGAGAGGATATGATAATGATCAAATAAGAACATGCAGTGATATTTGATTGGGTTAATCTTACATGGTTGGGAGAAATATTATTATCCTCCCCACCTAGGTTCAATTTTTTCATGTGATATGTTGGACTTATAATACTTATTTCTTGTAATGGCTTTAAGCCATGTTGTATAAACAAGACCTTGAGAACCAAAATATATATATATTTCTCATATAAAATATACAAAAAAAAATTCAAAAACAAAAAAACATATTATGATACATATGAGATGGTATCATATTAAAACATTGCAATATATGTTTATGACATTACAATGAGATTTTATATGTGTTGTGATATTGAATTATGTATCCACGTGATATCACAAAGAAAACTAGAATTTTAGTTTACATATATGTTGCAATGATTTTTATGAATTCAAAATTTTTTTTAATTTTTGAATGAAATAATGACAAATGTATTTTGATATATTTTAATTGTAATTTAATAAAAAATATTGATTATCTTTATGGAAAAATAACGACATAACAACTTCAGCTGTAACTTCAACAGGAACAGACCGAACAACTGGATGCAGAATGCGAGAATGCGTGGTTGCATGACTAGGTTTGCATGCATATGAAATTTCTCAATATTGACCGATGAGGGGGCCTATGTTGAAAGCAATATGGTAGATGTGAAGGTTTGATACATACATTGGAGAGAGAGCACACAAGTAGATGTGAAGGGTGGGCATTCACATAGATTGATCCACAAAACCCTCAGCTATGCTGATAAACCTTGCAGACGTGAGAAGGTCAAGTCTACAAATTCCACGTCCAAATCACTAGGTTCCTTAAGGGTGTGGGAGATGGCTTCCTGGTGTATCTCTGCTGCTCTTAACATGGAAAACCCTAAGTGGACAGAGATCTTCAAGGTAGACATGAAGGGAAGCAAGGAAATCGATTAAATCTAACGGGATTCGATCTTAGACTGAGGGAGTGGCTGTCAAGTACGTAGTCGATCATGAGAAAGCCGAAAGTCCTAGATGTTATGGGGCTTAATGGAACCTTCTTCCAAGGTAACAATGAAGGTAGCAGTGGAAATCAGGATGGTGGTAGGTATTTCGAAAATAGCGCTTACGACGATGGTGGCTACAATTATGGTAGAAGATACTTTCGCCCTCCTATTCCTCAGCCCCCGATTCCTCGAATTTATTTTCAAATATTTGTCAAATTGTTCTCTAGGCATTCACTTCTCTTTGGGGTGTGCTCCATAGGTTTGGTATGGGATCTCAAGCTTCCCCTAGAACTCTAGGTGGATATTCCTTTTGTTATGTAATACTTACTTTTCAAAGGTAAGTAGTTGATGATTCTTTCTCTCTTTTGGTTTATAATATTGGTAAATATGTTGCCATCTTTTTGACTCTTCGTTTACAAGCGGGTTGGGGAAAACCTTCCCCATATCGAGATTTTTCTTATAAATATACAAGGAAGCTTATATGCAAGTGGCTCCTAGGCTGCTTCTGGTCAAAAAATTTAAGGAATTTCCCTCTATAGAAATATCTCACCCTACTCTTAATAACCTCCATCAAATTTGTGCAGAGTCAAACCTAATATGTCATTTGAATGGTTTATCGTCCCACCTGGCTGATATTTACCAATGGATCCATTATTAATGGACCAAGAGTTACAAGGTTATTTTCTTCTCCAAAATCTTCTTTTTTGTGGTGTTTGTTGAACAATAAGACTACCAAAAAGTTGTATCGAAAGGGCCCTGGTTTTTGGGAAATGCTAGACTATTCCTGACCCCTTGGTTTCTATATTTTAACCCTTCGACAACAATCATTATTAAGCTTCCAATATGGGTTCGACTTCCTAATATTACTGCTCACTTGTGGAACTACTTAGTCTTTCATGGCATCGAAAAATCCCTGGGTAGTTTCCTTGCAATAGATACTTCCTGTGGGAAGTTGGGCATCTACACCTATGGTTGAATCTATGTTGAAATTGATATCAACAAAGGGATACTAGACCAAATAAATTTAAAAATAGGTGATTTTCATTGGAACCAGGATTTGGACTATGAGAATACTATTTTTCGCTGCCATTTTTGTTATAAAACACGTTGTTTACAACATTATTGCCCCTTGTTTAAATCTCACTAGAAGTGGAATACTTGAAATTCTAGAGCTAAAAGTTGGAAGCCCTGCAAAGCACCTCCTATGGAGGATGAGGTAAGAAAAGGATGATGAAGGATATGATGATGAAATGCATTTGGTGGACAAATAACTGACTTCAGATCCTCAAAATTCTCTTTAGGATCCTATTGTGAACCATGCTCCTTCAACAAGTGTAGAGATAGAAAATAATAATTCTTCTTCAAGCACATTGAAGTGAGATCATGAGTTAGATTCTTCAGCCTTTGAAAATGTTTCTCATTCAATAAGAAACGATAATCTTTAAATTGCATTGATAAAACTACCTTCAGAAGGTTGGTCAAGCATTTGAAAAAGAAAGGAAAGAAAGGTCACTTCAAGGATCAACCTCAATTTGGATGATTCTCTTTTGTAATAGTTTATTTTGTTCCTCTATGTCACATTTGCTATTTTTAGTCTCATAAATCTCAGTGATGTACTTGTTAGTATATGGAACACTATGATAGAAAATGAGTCATGACTATATATGATATATTTCATTTCTAATTGATCAATAAAATTCACCATACGAAAAGGAATGAAAAATGTATTTTATCACTTACCATTACATAAATTTTAATATCCCTATGTGCTAAATGTCCGCAGACAAGTAAAAGAAGTGAATTAGTGTTGGAAAACTAGTTGAGAAATACCATTTCAAAAGTGATGGGTGGTTGGAGTTTGGAATAATACATGCATTTTTCAAAGTTCGACAATAAGAGTGGTTGGAGAATTATTATTGTAAGGATATTTTGGACCCAAAAGGTCTTTGAAAAGTCTATCAATCCCATTTTTATTAAATATTTATTTGGAACACCTACTGAATCTTATGATAATGTATCATTTTTCTTGTAAAATTGTAGTTTTGTTATTTCCTTTGGTTGTTAGGGGTTCTTGTGAAGTGTGGGTAAAGGTAATATGGTAAAGTTGGGAGAATACCCATGCTAGTTGTGAGATAAACTATAGATTGTTTAACAATTTAGTTCAAAAATCACATGAGAAAGGTCTCTTTAAACTTTATGAGGTGACTAATTCAAACCTACTATATTGTATAATCCATAGTGGAAATCAACATAAAAAATTGTATTGTTTGGGGAAGAAGTTGAGGAATGAGAAGCTTTTATAGTTAGCCATCATCTAAGTCATGTTAAAAATGAGAATGAATTGGTTTGGTTGAAAATTTTAATGTTGATTTCAAATACTCTAAAGAAGTGGTAAATATGTTTTGTGGTGAAGGTAGATGTATAAGTTCAATATAATTACCCAATTTATCATAAAGTTAGTGATGGAAATATATGTATAAGATAAAAATATTTTAATATATATTTCATTTTATCTATTATATGTATATGAATGAGAAAAGGAATGAACACATAGATATTCTTTCAAAAGATAGTTTACTCTTGGGTAGCATATAAAGGAGGAAGTGGATGGTCGTTTCATAGAACATGTCCATACTTCTCTCTTTTGTAGAGACTCTATGCATGGTTTTGTATTTTTTCACTTGGGTTTGTATTATAAATATTTGTTTCATTAACAGATTGTTCATATTGTGCGTTGATCTTTGGCTTAATTTTTTACTTTGGAATAACTCTATAAAATGTTTTTGATATGGAATTGTTGGTATATTTTGAAACAAATCTATATTAATCCCAGTTGCTAATGGAAATATATGTCACTAAGGTGATGTATTGGTGTTGATAATGAAAATATATGTCACAAAGGTGATGTGAATTAGTTGTATCATTGAATAATTTTATAAAGGATTTATATTTTTTTTTAGTTAAATAAATTATAAAAAGGTTGAAGCAGATATGTAAAATGATTTATCTAACAAGGTGAAATTTTCGTGAAAATTACAGCATTTGAGGAACCATGGAGGCTAGGGTTTACGGGGCTGGACACCATGAGCGCAAGACAAAGACATCTCTCGGCTGTGCAAAATAAGGAAAGTGGACTTGGCTACACCCATACGATGCAAACACGCCGGTCTGGCTAGAAGATAGGTTCGACGACACCACAGTCCCCTCTGAAGATGCCCTCCATCACCCATGCACCCTCTTCAGCCTTAACCCATGGCCTACTATGAACGCTTTCACATGCCAAAGTATTTCGCACAAGATTCAAACCCACAGGCGAGCACCTGTTCTTGGGAGCAGGTGCGGGATTCGTGCGTGTCGTCACAAAATCCTGAAGACCAGACCAAAGTGGAGGCTGACAGATACAAGGTAGGGCAAGGCTCATAAACACCCATTGGGAACTATTCACGAATAGTCGCTACAAGGAGGCTGCGAACACATATCTCAGTCCATTTCGCTTGACAGTTCTGTCCCGCCTCTCATTGAGTTTCTCTATTATACAATGATGTCTGGATCCCATCAGACCTTACCTATGCTGCCAAATTCAAACCCCATAAAAGGCTACACAAATAACACAGAAAATGATGTATGCTTTGTTCGCTTTTAGATTTTCATAAAACCTCATGTGGGGAACATTTTTTTAATATGGGCACATGATATCAATGGGGTTCTAAAACCGAAACATAATATCAGTCTAGCATCTAGTTACCCTTGCCATTTGCAATCTTTAATCTGCAACGAGAGATCTCTACAAGACTCCTGGTCAATAAAATATTATAGCATATGTCCAAGATCCACCATTTATCTCAACCTGAAAATTGAGAGAAGGCATAATAGAATAGTACAGAACTCAAAGTTTCACAAGGGGAACCAACACTTCAAAACCCGATATCCCCAAAGGTCCCTTATACAGGAACATATTACATGGGAAAAACAAAGCAACAACACTAACTGGAGCCGCTAAGAATGAACCCAAACCATATATCGTGGAGCAACTAAATTGCGTCCCAGAATTGAACATAGATATCCCAGAGAGTGACGAACATTGAACCAATTTTGAATCTCAAGCAATTATCTACATATTTAATAGCTTCTGGCCCAAACCAATGGAGCTCTTTCACTCTATATTCACCAAATGGACCATGGACTGTGAAATCCACCTCTGTTGAAAGGGGTTTTTCATTGTCAAGTTTCCATCCTCGGAAGCCAGAGACATCATCCTTAGAGAGGGACCATGGTTTTTGGGATCTATCATGCTTTTCCTCACACGTTGGTTCCCAGAATTTGACGGAAACACTATGGAAGTAACTAGAATGTAGGTCTGGGTCCGGTTATACAACCTCCCTCTTCATTTTTGGAATGAATGTGTTTTAGAAGGCATAGGGAACATCATTAGGAAATACATAAAAACAAACACTCAATGCTTGGAGGAGAGGATCTACACCTTCGCACGAATCTGCGTGGAAGTGGAACTCAGTAGAGGGATACTAGAAAGTATACAACTGAATCATAAACAAAAAAAATGGACACAACATAGAGACTACAAAAATACTGAATTCAGATGTTGAATATGCAGGAACACTAGTAATTTGAAAAATACATGCCTAGAAGCAAAAAGAGATAACATAGAAAACAAAAAGATAGGGAAAACACAAAAAGGATGACAATTTCCTTCAGGTGAACTAGAACAGAAGACAAAAGAAGAAGAGGATGTCCTCATCCCAAATGAGAATAACCAGACAACCATCGATCTAGAGACACAAGAACAAGAGGTGCATGAACCATTTGACCTTACCTCCACGGTTCAGACGGCAATGGATCCCAGAGCACTAGACAGTGGATGAAATAAAAGACAACACAACTCATACATCTCAGATTTAGATAAGGACAAT
Source organism: Pinus albicaulis (assembly GCA_034641835.2). Lineage (NCBI taxonomy): Eukaryota > Viridiplantae > Streptophyta > Pinopsida > Pinales > Pinaceae > Pinus > Pinus albicaulis. The sequence continues at coordinate 239,079,360 of CM076574.1, read as the reverse complement.
GGATCAATCACAGAAGAAACGAAGCTCACCCTTATCTCTGCCATGCCAACACAAGGTGCTTGGTGTAAGGTTGAAAAGAAGAAAGGGAGAAAATCGTAAATTTCTCCCCATGTAATATAGGTTCTACTTGAAATTTCATAGCCTGTCTTCATTGAAAATTACCAGCACATGTATCATGTAATTTTTTTTCATTAATAAAGTGACAAATTTTTCCTTGGAAAAAAAAAGGTGACAATTTCGTCTAGATAACAAATTTCTCATCAAATCCCATGATTTTTTCAACAAATCTGACTGTGCGAGTATTTGAATTGTTTTTGTGATGATGCAAATGAATTCAACACCATCAAGAATCCCCGAGGCACCCAAAATTCTGAAGCTTGACAATTTTAACCTAGATTTCCAAAAAAAAAAATCCATAGTTTTTTTTGTCAAAATCATAACATATTTTCCATTATTTTCCAAGAAATAAGATCACATCCTTACACTATGCAATATGTAAAATATGCTATTATTTATTATTAAAATTAAATTATAATTAAAAAAATTATAACATTAATATTCATAATATTGTTATTTAAAAAAATAAAATTATTAATCAAAAATATATTCAACCAAATATATCATTTCAAAATTAATATTTTTTTAAATTAGAGTTTATCTTTTTTTTAAAAGTGTGTGTTGGAATAGTGGAGAAATCTCTAGAAAATTCTTGATCATTAAACTAAATTGTTTGCTTAGATTAAATTAGTAGTGATTTCAAATCAGAGAGTTAATCCTTACTTAAAGCAGAGTTTGGTTTTTTTAGAGTGATAGTGAAAAAATTCACAAGATTATGTTTAACAATAATCTAATCCTATAATCCTATATATGTAATGATTTTTTGACTTAATAAATACAAGTCGTGTGTGTTATGGTGTAGTATCCAAGTGAAAGCATGCTGAAATTTTCATTTTCATTTTACTATAGAAGGATCTTATACTATTTTTTTTATTGAAACCCATTTGAATTTGGACTTGGCCTCTTAAAACGGTTTTCTAGCTCTCGTGTTTTAGAAGTGAAGTTTTATATTAATTTTTTTTTTTAAATCCCTCTCAACTTCCTTTCAAGTAGTTGTTTCAAGCTATGGTATGAGGATATGAAGTGTGGTAAATTAAATAAAAAAGAGAAGTAAGAGAAACTCAGAGATTTTAGAAATATTTAAATTAGCAGTTGTCTCTAAAGGTGTAAAGATACACCAAAGGTAGTTCATCTTGTCAAGATTTGGGAAGATTTATCTTTCATTGTTGTGCTTGGAGTAGAAATTTTGTCTTGTGGTTATGCATACAACATCCTTAATGAATTATCACCAAAATATGTCAATTGGGTGCGTCCCATATTTAAGGATTGGGAGTGCAACACCCCAAACATCCACTAATGTAAATTTTAACCACAACCATGCGAGACCTACACATAATCCCGCTAATGTAATATCAGAAGGCTAAAATCAATGTGATAATCATGTAAATATTGGAAATTGGATAGAACAACATGTGATTGTGAGGACATGAATATGTCTGTTTACCGTGACTTGGAGGAACATGCAATAGGACAATGACCTACAAAAAGGATGAGGTAAAACTCAACCATGTTGATAAAGAGATGCACAAGATAGTTGTGGATGAATTCAAATATGGAACAAAGGAAGAGGTTTCCAATGGCCCAATCGCAAAATTGTTTGATACATATTGTAGTCTACTTAAGCTAGATGGGACACCAGAAAATACAGGGACTCCGATTTTATATCAAAGGGCAAATGCAATCAATCTGTTCCAATTGACTCCCTGGATTGGTGATTGCCTTTCCCAATCCATGAATAGAATGAAATTTTATTGCAAATGAGCAAGGATATTTAATGATTTCCTTTCATAAATTTTATCCATGCTTCCTTTCCTTTATTCTATCGGAAATAATTTTTACCTTAGCATTAGTGCATGATTTATTTTTTTCCATAATGTTAAATTTCCTATTTAGAAGGTTCAAATAATTTATTAATGCTATATTGTTGTTGTAATAGACTATGAAAGCTATATTGTAGTTGTAATAGGATATCAAAGTTATGCAGACATAAAACGAAGAGTTTGGTATGGATGTTTATGGTGGAAAACAACTATTTGTAAAATTGTCAACATTCTACCAGAAACTCAACTCAACTTTTCAGGTTGTCTTGGTATTTCAATGCCAATTTCTAATTTTCTAGTATCTCTTATTGTTTTTCTCTAGCTATAATAGAATACTTGAGTTGCTGTATAATGGAATTATTCTATATTTGTGTTATTTGAAAATGTTTGAAGCAATTAAATATTTAAAATATCGCGAGAATTTCAAGATTGGAAAAAAAAATAAGGAATTATTTTGCATTTGTGTTATTTGAAAATGTTTGCTAGCAATTAAATATTTAAAATATGGCAAGAATTTCAAGATTGGAAAAAAAAAGAATTATGTTAAGGAATGATTTTAATGAAACCCCTTCATATAACCGGTTTACTTTACTTGTTAATAGTATTTGGTGGGTTGGTAAAGTAGGGTCATTATTAGTTTTTTTTCTAACATAAAAAAATATTTTATAATATATATTTTCTTTTAAATAATATTTACGAACATTAACTATATTGCATAGGGCTTGACTATAAAAATTGGTTTACTTGGTCCAATTATTATTATAGTTAGGATGGGGTTCATGCATAGTTGGATTGTATTGACTATATTGAGCTAAATTAAGAGACCAAAACAAAAGATTTCACTTTAAAAGAGATTTGCACGTCAAGAGATTTGATCCCTCATATCCTTTGCTATATTAAAGTTCATATAGATCTAGATTGGTTATATATATATATACATACAAAATTGGCAAAACCACTATCAATGATAGACTCGCTATTTTATCTCAAATTATTTTATTTGTTTTTTGTTAAATAATTTTACCAAATCAAACTGTAGGGCAACAAAAACTCTTCAAATTTAAAATTTTAAAGTGCACCAAATTTTTTTCAAATTTCAAATTTTAAAATAATATATTATATAAAATTTGTATAAAACAAATTACAAAACCCACATGCTAAAACTCCAAACTAAGGGATAACATCATAATTAGTTAAAGTGATTTGGAAATGAGGTTGTTGCAAATATCTCATAAATTCAACCTGGCCTTCAATACCTTCTCGACATCTTTCTAGCCATAGACTAATGTTCCATTCTAAATTAATTCCATGTCAATTGACTAAATTTGAGAAAATCATAATAGTCTTATAATTAGAGAGAGCACTTTTATTCCCACTTTTAAAAATCAATCTAATGAATCTTTACATCATGTTTAAATAATCCTTATTTCACTATTAATCAAAGAACATGTATATGTGAAAAAAGAAAATAAACCCTTACAATTTTAAAATTTCAATTTAATATCCTTCAATATCTGTAATATTCCTAATTATCCCAAGCTAATAGGAATATTTAATTTTGTTTTTCTTCCTGTTTTCATGAATAAAATTGTAAATGAGAATCAATAAAACTCTTAAATCAACGAAATAAATCAATGCCTCATGTGAACAAGGCTAAATCTGGGCTGCCTTAATAAAACACCCTTATGTGTGAAAGGGTTTGGGACATTTGACTGGGTCAATAGGACCAAATCTACAATGCTATCCAGATGCAATGAACCTCCTAGATGCACAGCGCAGTTCTAGTTGGAGGCCACACATGTGAATGGAGCTAAACCTTTGAGATGGTTTAGGGTTTTGCAAGACTTTCATCTTATAAAAGGAAGAGGGGACAACAAGAGAAGGTTGTTCATTATATGATATTTTATGAATATATTATTTATTTAGACATTTCTTATTATCTTGGCTATTTAGCAGAGAGTGGTGTTGTTTAGCACTGGGTGTTCCTGATCAAGAATCCCACCTCTTCCATTGAGTAGCTCTTGGAGGATTCTTGTGCATCTTGTCCGCTATCAGGAATTTGGCCAAGCTTCATATTCCAACTACAACGCAGATCCTATTGGGGGTTTGGTTGTCCTTGTCACCTGTAGCAAGTGGAGGCTAGATCTGCTCAGATCTAAGCCATTCTAGTGCCTCTTTTCAGTGGGAGAGTCATCTATTCCATTGACAAGAGTGTATTAGCTAATTGGAGCTTCAGATCTATATCTTGGCATCAGGCCAAAATGTTCTTAAAGCCTACAACACAGTCCATATTCCTATACTGCGTTATTTTCAAAGGAGATTTTGCAGGGAGTTTTGGCTCACTTTTGGGAGAGAGATCTCTAGTGTCGGGAATATTCCCTTCACAATGGTGATCCGTGGATTACAAATTTAATCCATGTTATATTTAGATCTGATATGAATAATCTTGTATTTAATTCATAATTTCTGAGTCATTCTACATATTTGTTGCATAATATCTCATATCTACCCCATGTACTACATGTTTTGCTGAAAACCCCAAGGGGCATTTGTAAAGGAGCCTTTCTAGTGTATAGATTTTATATAGATATAAATTTTTGTACACAGGTATGCTCTAGATATGAAGTGTAACATACTGCTGCTTCAGCCAATAAAAATAACGTTGTCAAGCTTGTTCAGTCATTTCCTATGGTTGCAACACCTCACCCTTGAGGATTTATTCATGTAAATTCTTCTATTTTTTGTTCTATGCTGTATGGGCTTCAATATAATCTTGATATGCTGATGTAAATGAAATTATTGAGCCTCCATATTGGCCTCCTTCATATATTTGGCTGGACTGCGTTATTTTCGAAGCAGTTTTGTCACATAGTGTTGTAGTCCCATTCTTGGGCATTTTCTAAGCTATACTAGGTATGGGAGATCTGTTTAACCCACCTAAAAGGATTTTTTTCTGATTCCCTCTTGGATTTAGGTCTTATATTGTTATATCTAAGGGATCCAAGGGTTGGTTTCCAATCCTGTAGCATACATTTCTGAAAAATGTGTTTTTCAGACATGCCTTGCTCGTACTCCCAATTTGGGGATATTACAGTGGTATCAAAGAAACTTTCTTGGCATAGCATGTGTTTTCTTTGAAATAGCCAATATGTATTTTCATGAAAATAAGATACTGAAGAAAAACATGAATTACACTGAAGACAAAGAAGACAAGGGTCCAAGCCCTTTGTCTGGAATATTGAAAGGGAAAGAGTTCTCAAAAACTATGTTCCAAGATATGCATGAGTTAAAGAATAAATCAGGGGAATGAGGAATAAAAGAAAATCAGATCTTTTGGAGAGGTTTGCACATGAAGGAATCCCCACTACTTCATATGATGTGTGTGAGAATTCAGCCACACAATCTGATCTACAACGTTGTAGCATGCCTACATTCCTTGCAAGAGAAAAAGAAGAAGGAGAGACACCAAAAGAGGAGACTCTTGGTGACTATCTCCAAGAATATGAATCTTATTCTAAAAGATTCAAGGAGCATCTAATATTCCCAGATTTTTGTCAACTCAAAGAAGAAACAAGGTCCAGCATATACAAGCGAAGAAGAGGGTGCATGCAGCCCACTTTGGGTAGGAATTTTCTACCTACATTTGCTGGATCACCTAAGAGCTCAGCCAAGTCTTGGGTAAATAAACTTGACACATATTTCCAGCTGCATCAAGTTTCTGAAGTAGAATCCATAAGAGTAGTAGCACTGCACGTCCAAGGTAAAGCTTATGCTTGGTGGTTATTTGAGTCTTCTACATTGAAAAATGTAAACATCTCTATTTATGCAAAGTTCACTAGGAGGTTAGTGAAAATATTTTATTCTATGCCATCTAAAATTTATTTGGGAAAACAAACTAAGCCCAAGAGATCAAAACTTTGCATGATATGGAAATATCCATGAAGATAACTCCATTTCAAAACATTGTTGAAGGGGTTAAAAATCTGCTACATGACTGGCCAAGGGTAAAGGCCCCACTTTAGCAAGAAAATTATTCTCAAGAAGAAGACATGAGTGTTCCTTTTTCAAGGAGAGATCAAGAGAAAGGATCTCTTATTGATGAGGCATACTCCATTGATAAGGAGAAGAAAGAAGAAGAGCTAAAAGGTTCCTCCAACACTGTGACAGCTGGAGGAGATCTATTTTTATTGCGAGATGGAGATGAAGCCATTGCTTCCACTAAGAGGGCTCTTGTATCTTTGCAAGAAGGCCCCAAGGATCCTATACATGAAGAGGATAAGCAACATGTGTCTATGATCATAGAAAAGGAGACAAAAAAATGGAGGGAATGTGTTCCAACATTGCATCCAATTTTGGGAACACATACTATGATAGATCAGTCCTTTGTGATCAAGACTCGTGACACAAAGGAGGTGATGGTTGTTCATGAGTTAAATGCGTCTAAAGGGAGCACCTTAGACTATGAGATATTGCAGAAGGTGGGTGATGAAGAAGAATATGGGGGAGTTGCTCCAATTTCCCATTATCATGATACTTCCACACAGAAATCAGAGATGGATTTGCACAGTGGAAGCAGTCATAATATGTTCCCATCTGTTGTTCACATGGGGATGAGCCATGAGACATCATTATCTTGTGGTAGACCACCTGATTCAGATTTTATGAAATATTTTTCATGCATTGATGCTCCTTTCATAGATCCAAGGAGGAAGGGAGCACTAGAATACCATGCTACAATGCTGAGAGTATGGGGAAAAAACAAGGAGAGGGAAAGAATTTTTCCCTTAACATCACTATCCATTCTCTCATATCATACTGTGCTGAGAAAATATGTTGCAAGGATGAAGGATGGCACCATCATGAAGTAAGGAAGGCAATCCTTGAATCAGAAGGCAAACCTGTTTGGAGGATCCTCTTCCATACATGATGAGAGATGGGGGTCACACATGCATACTTTGGAAAAACCAAGGAGGTTTTGGATAGATGATAGCCTTCCATGGGAGACTAACTTCCAAGAACTTCCATTTTATTTTGAGCATGTGCATGTGCAAGGAGGGAAGAAAGGAAGGAATGGCAACCTTCCACCTTGTACCTTTGGCATGGGAGATGTTAAGGAGGAGAAAAATGGGAAGCTTGGCTTTCCAACATACACCTTTGAAATGGGAGATGTCAAGGAGAAGAACAACAACATGGAGGACAATTCAAATGACACATTATTAGTGTTGTCATTGTTGGGCACATTAGATCCCTATTGGAAATCCCAACTGCTAGTGGAATATTCCAAGGATCTTCATACTTGAATGATTCTTGATGACTTGCTACATGAGGAGAGATATTCAATTCTTGATGGGGTCATCTATAATCATGGTAGGATATTCTTGTCTAGAGCTTCCAAGCTCAAGGAGAATTTACTAAAAAGGGCTTATGAAGAGTTCTACTTCAGCCACACATATTCTATGAAGCTCAACATCATCATCTTGAGGAGATATTATTGGGAGGGATTTGAAAGAGAACTATATCAGCATTGTCAAAGATGCATGAACCTTGTGGATTTTGAGCAGAAAAAAGACTCTAGGATAGAGTTATTTCAGCCAACTCTCCCTACCTTGGGGAGAGGAGAAATATCCATACACCACTCCACTTGTATAAGGAGAACTTTTGGTGAAGAACATACATATGTAACGAATGTTTCATTTTCTGTTTGTATGTATTATTTCGATATTTTTATGCAGGCCATGACTCCAAGGAGGAGTGGTACATCTTGTAGATCTCATGGAAAAAAATGGGCCACAAACATTTCTAAATTTGGCCACTCCCTTGGAAGGAAAAGGGAAATTTTGCAACATGATGGGTGCTTCCCTAAGGCACCAAATTTATCTCACACCTTCAACTATGGTGAGATGGTATGGGCAGCAAGTAAGTGGTGGGAAAACCACTTACCACATCTTGATTTGATGCAGGCAAGGGATGCTCTGTGCTGGTTCCACATATGGGACTATGATCCACCTCCATGTCCACACATTTCTATTTGTTTGTACATTTTTTTGATCCCCTATATTGACGATGTACTTGAAATTTTTATGGGGATGTATGGAGGAAGAAGGGAAGGCATGCATGTGCCCTATGGGATGACTACACTCCCTATACTTTTTGTCTTGTATTTTAGGGAGGGAATTGGGAAAACCATGATTATTTCATGTGATTTATTGTTTCCTTATGGGATGAACTGTTTTCATCTCATAAAAACATTGTTGGAACAAGTCATGGATGGATGGATTGGTGATCACTTAGCTTATGGGAGAAGCTTATCATTTGTTGGTGTCACCAATGGAGGGGGAGATGAGTTGCAACACTCACCTTATTAGTTGCTTGAGGAAAAGCAACATTTTGGAGGGGAGGATTGTAATATTCCTAATTATCCCAAGCTAATAGGAATATTCAATTTTGTTTTGCTTCCTATTTTCATGAATAAAATTGTAAAGGATAATCAATAAAACTCCTAAATCAGAAAAATAAATCAATGCCCCATGTGAACAAGGCTAAATCTGGGTTGCCTTAATAAAACACCCTTATGTGTGAAATGGATTGAGACATTTGATTGGGTCAACAGGACCAAATCTGCAGCACTATCCAGATGCAATGAACCTCCTAGATGCATAGCGCAGTTCTAGTTGGAGACCACACATGTGAATGGAGCTAAACCTTTGAGATGGTTTAGGGTTTTGCAAGACTTTCATCTTATAAAAGGAAGAGGGGACAACAAGAGAAGGTTGTTCATGATATGATATTTTCTAAAGACATTGTCTATTTAGACATTTCTTATTCTCTTGGCTGTTTAATAGAGAATGGTGTTGTTTAGCATTGGGTGTTCCTAATCAGGAATCCCACCTCTTCCATTGAGTAGCTCTTGTAGGAGTCTTGTAAATCTTGTTCACTATTAGGCATTTGTCCAAGCTTCATATTCCAACTACAACGTAGATCCTGTTGAGGTTTGGTTGTCCTTTTAAGCTGCAAAAAGTGGAGGCTAGATCTGCTCAGATCTAAGCCATTCTAGTGCCTCTTTTCAGTGGGAGAGTCATCTATTCCATTGACAAGAGTGTATTAACTGATTGGAGCTTCAGATCTATATCTTGGCATCAAGCCAAACTGTTCTTAAAGTGTACAACACAGTCCATCTTCCTATACTGCATTATTTGCAAAGGAGAAGTTGCAGGGAGTTTTGGCACACTTTTGGGAGAGAGATCTCTAGTGTCAGGAATCTTCCCTTCACTATGGTGATCCGTGGATTACAGATCTAATCCATATTATATTCAGACATGATCTGAATACTCTTGTATTTACTTTAGAATTTATGAATCATTCTGCATATATGTTGCATAAGATCTCAGATCTACCCCATGTAATACATGTTTTGCTGAAAACCCCAAGGGGCATTTGTAAAGGAGCCTTTCCAGTGTACAAATCTGATATAGATATAATTTTTTTATACAAATATATTCTCTAGATCTGAAGTGTAACATACTATTGTTTCAGCCAATAAAAATAACACTGTCAAGATTTTTCAGTCATTTCCTATGGTTGCAACACCTCATTCTTAAGGATTTCTTCATGTAAATTCTTCTATTTTCTATTTTATGTTGTATGGACTTCAATATAATATTTATATGCTGATGAAAATTACATTATTGAGCCTCCATATTGTCCTCCTACATATATTTGGCTGAACTGCGTTATTTTCTGAGCAGTTTTGTCACATAATGTTGCAGTGCCATTCTTGGACATTTTCTAAGCTGTACTAGGTGTGGGAGATCTGTTTAACCCACATAAAAGGATTTTTTTCTGATTCCTTCTTGGATTCAGGTCTTATATTGTCATATCTAAGGGATCCAAGGGTTGGTTTCCAATCCTTTAGCATACATTTCTGAAAAATGCGTTTTTCAGACATGCCTTGCTAGCAGTCCAAATTTGGGGATATTAAAATATCTTTAACTTTCTCATTTAAGAAAAACATAACTCTAAACTCTATGTATTCTTTTAAAAAAAATATCCTCTTTGTAAATTTCATAATAATATCCATATTATTAAAATTAAAATAAAACTAACCTTCAAACACCAACTTTCTATATTTTTTTCATATCAATAAACGATATTAACAATTCAATTGATATTCTTAATATATAAGTTTATGATTTATAGATTATTCTTATTTAAGTGCTACAAAACGAAAAAAGGAATTAAAATAAATAACTTTGTTGTTATTTTAAAAAAATTATGAAATATTCTCAAAACATAAAAAAAAAATATGTTTTATCTGATTTATTAATTTATTCACTTACACTCAGTCACACATTTTCTATTTTTAAAGTTACAATAATATGCATGGACTGTACTGAGAAAAACTGATTTTTTGTAAGCATGGGATACAAATTATATCTCACAGTAACCTACAACATGTGATCCTCGTATGATGGAGATAACTTTGACAAGAAGTTATGTATTGCGATGGCCCTCGACATTCGCGAAACTACAAAATGTATGCACATTTACATTTGAACTTCTTGGAAGCAATCACATCAATCCCTTTGGACCATTCAACACCCATTTACTTTGAAGTGCAATAAATCCCTGTGATTCCATTCTCTGTTCCTGAATACCAGTACACAGGAATTTACAGGAATAATAATATGGAGATAACATGCACATGAAGATCATCACTATGGTGGGATATGGAGAGCTATCCCTTGCCTCCTCCTTTCAATCCTTACATAGGAACTTCCATGGGCTTTGATTTACTTCACACATTTAACATTATCACTGTTAATGCAGCACACCATGGTTGTAGATCCCTTAATAACAATCAATTATCTACCTATGAATTTTTCTCTTTAGCCGAGAAGGAGCTTTATCAGACCGTGATTAACTTTGGAATCTGACTGCACTAACTCCTTCCAGGTCAGTACATTCATTGCCATAGATTTTCTTACTTTCAGAACCCTAAATTATAGAATGATTCAATGCCCTAGCTTTTCTTACTTTCATAACCCTAAATCATTTAGGAAATTGCAGATAATCCCAGACTTCTAAGTTTGCAACATGACATGATTATTTTATTGTGAAAATGGTAGAGAGAGGAATTGTAAAGTTTCTTGTTTTAGTGAGAAACATTAGGACATTCCTTGACTCTCCATCTCCATTATTATACAGATCCAACGATGGACAATGTGTAAGTTGTTTACTTGAATAAATGACATAAAATAAAAAGGTCGACTATGGTGAGCAGTGGAATGATTCAAATTTAAACTCCTTTGGTGTAAAAATAAAAAAATTGTGCCATTTTATTAATTTTGGAGTGTGATTGCATGAATATAAGCGTGGGTTTCCATGGTTGAATGTGCAAAGTAGCAGAGACTTCTTAGCGTGGAGCAAAAATTATATATATATATATATATATATATATATATATATATATATATATATATATATATATATATATATATATATATATATATATATATATATATAGAGAGAGAGAGAGAGAGAGAGAGAGAGAGAGAGAGAGGTTTGTTATGGTAAAGCAAACGACATAGATATATACTTGTGTGGTGTGAAAGTAAAGTACAACTAGATTTGGACCCATGGAATGTTTTGAAATTGCGTAAACTAGTTTGATGTATTAGTTTTTTTTTGTTAAATTGTTTATGCATTTTTTTAATAGTCAGGTATGTGAGCTTAAGATTTTTGATTGAGAAACTTCACTTTTAAGGTGGCTAATATTTTAGTGGAATCATACTTAAATGAAGTAATGAAGTTGGAGGACGTCAATTACGTGAATTGGAAATTTAAGATGTAAAAGTTGATGGAATCATATAATATTTGGTCAATAGCGAGTGGTGATGAAGTTAAGTCAGAGCCAACTGCATGAGCTACAATTGCGTCAATTCAACATTGGGAGAAGTAAGAGATTGAGGAAAAAGTGTTCTTTTGAATGTTCGTAAAATACAAGACGTCGAAGGAGACCTGGATGACACTCAAGGATTTGTATGAAAAAAAGAATACAAATCGACTTCTATGCTTGAAAAGTAAGCTTTTGTCTATTAAAATGGAAGAAAATGAAAGAAACAATAATTTTATTTCAAGAATTAAGGACTTTAAAGATAAACTTAGAGATATAGGAGAAGAAATATCTACCAATGGTCTAGTCCTATAAACTTAAATGGAATGCTAGATGAATATCAAATGTTCATCAAAGGTCTTGCAACAAGAGAGGATTCTCCCACTTTTGATGAGTTGACAGATATACTCATGCAGGAGGAATAAATATGAATAAATATTCAACCTAAAGGTTTTGATTTGGTGTTGATGTAAAAAGTGAAAACACCTTTCAAAAGGAAGCCTTGCAAAGGTCACAAAAGAGGAAATTCACCGCAAGGAAAACCAACATTTGGTAAGCCACCACTATTGAAAAATCACTAGGTATGGCATCTTCAAAGGCTAATATTAAATTTCATTATTGATAAAATTTGGACACTACTCTAGAGATTGCGTGAAAAGCAAATACCTTCAGTCTAAACATAGAAATAGAAGGCATATTGGAAACTTTGTTGATAGAGGAGAACAATGAATGATGACGTCAAAAACCATATACTATTTGTTATAGATGTTTCACTACTTTGTAAAATAGATGATCCAAATACTTGGTTTTTTGATTCGAGAGCCTCCATATATGTGTCATATAATAGGCATTGGTTTGATAAATTTCATGAAACGAACAATGGTATGAATATATATGTTGGAGATGATCGTGCACATGAAATCAAAGGGTATGGTGGTGTGCTAGTGACATTACCTAATGTTCATGTTAAACTAATCGACAATGTGAGGTATTTTCTTGGTATTAAGAAAAATATAATATTAGTCTCTATTATAACTTATCAAGTCTTGAAGGTTGGATTTGTAAATTCACAGTGTAGTGAAATATATGCATGATCACTTCAAGGTCATTGCTCAATGTGACAACTAAAATCCATCAAGCATTGACATCCATGACAATGACATGAAAGACTCTTTGGAATCAAAGGTATGGCCACATTAATTATCATGATATATTACTATGTCATAAATGAGGAATGGTAGAAGGGCTTCCAAAACTTAAAAATGAGTATTATGCATGTGCATTAGGTAAGAGTTCCCTACTCATGTAGACAAAAGGAAAATGGATGTTTTAGAACCTTTGCATACAGATGTATGTGGTCCTATGTAAACTGCATCATTAGGTGGATCATATTAATTCTTAATATTTACTGATGATTGTACAAAATATACATGGGTATACTTCATGTGAAAGAAAAGCAATATATTTGATTATTTTAAGGAGTTCAAAACTATGGCTGAAAAGAAAACTGGAAAATACTTCAAGATCCTTAATCAGATCAAGGGGGGAAATATATTTCAAATGAATTTATCAATTATTAAAAATCCCATGGAGTTGTACAACAATATATAGTGTCATATACTCCACAACAGAATGAAGTAGCTGAAAGGAAGAACACAACCTTGGTAGAATGTGCATGGAGCATGATGAAAGGTAAGAATGCTACCAATTTTGTTTGGGCCAAAGTTGTTAATGTTGTTTTTTACTTGAAAAATAAAATTCCAAATAAATGTTTATATCATAAGACTCATTTCAAAGCATTTTATGGATATAAACAAGAAGTAAGCCATCTAAGAATCTTCGGTTGCAAAGCACTCTCTCATGTTTCGAAAAAAGACGGGAGGAAACTTGATGCGAAATCTATCAAGTGTGTTTTTATAGGTTATTGTTCCGATCATAAAACTTATAAGTTGTGTGGTGGTGGTTTTGTTGCATGATTGTACTAAACCACCAGTGCTTGGTAGGAATCGTTGCAACCTACAAGCTGTGGTCAGAGGAAGAAAATATGGTTAGCAAGTTAGTGAACACATGCTAATATATATAAAACAAACTAAATTATGGAATGTAGTATGTTGCATATAAGAAGGAGAAACACAACTAAAATAATAGAAAAAAATAAGCTCACATGAGTCAAATGAGACAATAATACAAACGGTGGAATAAAATCCCCTCTTATTGACTATTAGTAAAAACAAAGGTAGAAAATTACACACTTGCAAAAGGATCCTTAGAACTATGGAGTTCTACGACCCAGTGCAAGAAGGTTTTTACCCTTGAGATGATGTTGCAAGGCCTCTCTCTTCTCCTAAGGTATTGAAGTTGTTGGATGGCCAACAACTGAATCATCTAACTCTACTGCTACTCCGGATTACACATTGTTGGTTTTCTCATGGGAAATTTGGCCAACACAACAATGTGTTATCATTTTGTTCCTCTCATGGTGGAAATTTATAGGAAAATTCAAATCCTTCTTCCCTCTATCGGTACACTTGCGGATGGTGACCCAAGATAGGGGATTGATTCCTTTGTGTTCTCACTTGAGGTCGCAAGGTGGCTCTAGGCGGCTATCCTTGGGTGGCCTCAAGTGGAGGATCTTCTCTTGAAGTGTGTCAAGTGGTCCCGAATGGTGACTTCCACCATTCCAAAGACCACATAGCTTTTTGAGGGAAAGCTGCGCAAACCAGCGCACCTATCGAAGAAAAATGCACGAAAGGCGCATTTTTTCTTATGTATTTGGTGCGGAATTTGACATTTTATCTCTTGACCTTAGAGATTTTTGAATTTTTCAGATCCTCTAATGTTTCTCATCCTTATAAATCCTTCTACTTGACATTTCATAATGTCATTTTTCTTGTCTGATTTTCCAGTGATAAAATTTCCCCCCTAATTTATGAGGTCTAGGAAGAAATGTATAGTTGAAATACATTATAGTTTCTATTCTATGTAACCTATGTCAAGAGAGAGAGGGACCTGTGTACAACCCAAGGTTGGAAACCCCTTATAGTGGGTAAAAGAGTGACCATGTTCTGTCGGAAACCTACAAGAAATAGTATGATACAATAAATACAAAATTTCTATGAGATGGGCATGTCCCATGCTCATAATGCTTTGGCTAGCTAAACAAATCTTATCTGAAAAACAACATTTTTTCTATGTCACTGATATGGTAGTGATCTTCTGATTTGGTTGATGACAACAATTATTGATGCCCTCAAGGGTGTTTTTTCTTTGACAATAGGTTGAATGTGGTGTCCACATGCATAATATTGGTATGAAATATAAATTCTCATTGTACACATGGGTGTATGACTGGGACCTTCCCATGTAAGCATTGCTGAAAGGGATGCTTATAATGGCATGGGTCTTTGATGAATCTGGGAAAAGTGAAATGGTTGTAAAGTACGATACCATATTGACATGAAAGCTTGTGTTGTAGTTGAATGTTAGGAGGATCAATAACATCTATGGGAAATGATGATTCCCACAGTGCCACCTAAGGATTCCGTTATTAGGGTGAGGAGCCATCCAAGGTACTGCTTCCTTTTTGGGGAATGGGTGTTGCATTCGACAAAGAGGAAGCCTCAATCGAACGAGAGAGCTATTGATGCAAAGGACCATGGTATCTGATTTGATAGTTTTAACATAGACATGATGGCGAGGGATGACTGAAAACTGGTGATGGGGGTTTAGTGGCCCAAGGTTGGAGCATGAAAAAAAAGCTTGGCGGTAGTCATAGCTATATCTGAGGAGGAAATCCCTAGAGTCAGTAGGACATCCAGGGTGGGTATATGTTGGTTATGAATGTTGTGGTGGCTTTGCGTGAAGGGTGTGATGCTCTGACCAATGGTGACTAGGGAATGCTGCCATGGGAGAAAAATGGGTGGATGAGTGGGGGACTATTCTCCATTTGAGACCTTTGTACACTTGCCAAAATAATAGAAAATGGGATTGGATTGTACAAAACACAGAGACGGGTTCCCAAAAAACATGAAAATGCTCGCTTACTGATGATGTGAGGAAGGTGTTTTTACTAAGGGTGGGGGCTCCATTGGTTGGTATCTATGTGGGGAAGGTGACGCAGATGAAAAATATTAAAGATAGGCTATGCTGATGGAGGAATGGTAGGCCAACTTGAGACGCGGTGGTGCGTATTCGAACTGCTTGCAAAAAATTTTAGTCTAGGAAAGGGGTTTTATTTTGATATGGTAAAACTTGACTTGATGCATGGTTAATGAATGGGCATGAAGTGCTTCCCGGACTGAGGTGGTATGGCCATGGCATCGTGTTTGTCTGATGCATGGTATACTTTGAGTGACAAACACCATGGAGGGGAGGCTCTATAGAATTGCAAGGATGTTTATCATAAGCAAGGTGGGTAGATGATAAACATGGTTGAATGTTTGAAATCTATGGTTGATTTATTGTGGAGAAATGATGTCAGGATATGCAGAGTTTCTCTGGGACTCTATCATGTTGAGGATAGAATCATACCTACTCTGGAACCCTTGGTGCATGGAGAAATGGATGGTTTGTTGTGTTTTACAATACCTTCAACAAAAATACCCCAAGTGAAAGCATCTTTCTAATTCAAATATTATTGAAAACATGTGCTGAATGAATAGAGGATGAGAGAGAGCATACCCGTCAGAACTGAAAAAATTATTTTTTCGGACGTGTGAATGTGTGGAGCCTCCTTTGGGCATTATGAGGTGCTGATCACTATCTTTCTTTCAGTTCTACAATTGGGTCCTCTGAGCGCTTGTTATGGTCCTTCAAACAATTTGAAAAGGGTGACATATAAGCCAACGTGGCTCATTTCAGCTCATTTGTGACATTTGAGAATTTGAGAGTTTGAGAGGTCAAAGGCTGTTGCTAAGATTTTCTTGCCATCGCGGTCAGCTTGTGCACCCATGATTCATGCTACTAGAGCTAGGTATTCCCCAGAATGTCCTGCATTTAATTTTTTCAGTGTGACTAGGTAGGTGTACGTACAAATTAGGTTTGTACAGAAACCTAGCCTGTTTTGGCCTTGAGAGCGTGGGTGATCAAGGAACATGCGTGAAATTTCCGCACACAATTGAGGGTTTTGCGCAAAATATTTGTGCCTATGGGTTATTTCTACTCATAGCCTCCATGTATGCATAATATACAGGCACGTGATAGGTGTGCTTGTTTGAGAAATAGGCACGACAAAAAGGCCAATTTTTTTTTGAAATTTTTTTGTGAATTTTTTTAAATTTTTGGTGTTTTCATGTCACTAATGTGTGCCTGTTTGATGATAGGATTTTCGGGAGGGAGAAAGCATGGCTTGACCTCCATATGGATGAGGCACAATATTCCAATGCATGCCACAACTAGCTAGGTGGGGGCTTCTCAAATTCCTTGAGAATGACGTCCTACGATCACAGGACTAGTTATTGCGTTACTTGGTCTAATGATGGAACATGAGATGCAGGGTGATGGTGCGGTGGGGATGTGACTTGGCTATCCGTCCAGAGACAAATATATATTTTTTGACAAGGCTACTAACTTAGGGTGAGGTGCTCCTGTATCTTCTCCCCCCTGGGAGGGTCAATGTTCGGCGATTCACAGATATCCATTGTGGTGGGGTGCCTCTCACGGAGGGGTGAATTTTGATAGCGTTAATCAATGATTTGGACAAGAAATGTGCTCTGGTGATGATTTTTCATTTGATGGGGTTGTCACCACCACACAGGGCATCAGGGCCGCAGATAGGTGTTTTGCGCCAGCTGAGGGCTGAACATTTCTTTGATTTTGCCTGTCACTGCTATGACATGATGATGCCCCACATATCGAAGGTCTGCAAAGGATCTAAGTTATTCACTTATGCTAGCATCATTTGTAGCATCATGTATGAGAGACTGGTGCTACTACTGCTTTTGGTGGCAATGCCTTATGGGGGTCCTCGGGACCCTTGTATGAGGATATGGGCCCCCGTGATGCCTCACGGTGGGGGAGGAGCAGTGGGGCATTATTGGAACACCACCACCAAGGCTTTGTTTTAGGCGAATCCTCTGATATTCCTTCCTTATCCATATTCCAGGATGGATTTCAGAGGAGACCCAAAGATGGGTCCTCCTACTGGATATGCTTGGGGACCAACAGGTATGATTTTTCTGTTTTATTCTACATTTGTTGAGTATTTATGATTTATATGTGTATTATGATGACATTGACATAGTTTTTTTACTCTTGTAGATGTTGGCGAGGTTGGGCGCCATACAACTTGGTTGGTAGAACATGAATCGAACCGAAGGGTTCGAGGAGCTCTTCCCCTGGCTGGGGGACAGGGAGGAGGTTCGGCGTAGCCCTAGGGTAGAGTACCCAGTGATGGGGCTAGCCCATATGGGGAGGGTAGTAGTTCATCTACTGCTAAGTGTGCTGTGACGATCACTCAGAGGCCCCGAGACACCGATTTGGTGGATGCTTGGGCCTGACTGGAGAAGCTAACGTAGGGTATGCCTACCCATGGGTTTTTCAATGATTTGGAAGATGTCTAGTTAGAGACATTTATGGCCCGAGAGAGGGGATATCGACCGACTCTGTATCGCTTGGCAGCTTCAGTTTTGACAGCTACACCAGTACTTGCACCGGGAGCGGTTGTCGGTTCAGGTGCTCAACCTAGAGGGGCGCAGCCCTAGCGATTTTTGTACACAGGTAAAGCACCCATTATGGGGATGCTTCCCTTATTTTTGACGACATGTATATATGTATTTTTGGCTGACTTGTGGGTTAGATACATAAATCATTATTTTGTACTCATACATACATTTTTTAGTATATATATGAGACATATTTTTTGTGGCTCTATATGATGTGTCCATTTTTTATATGTTTTAATGGATGATGTGTATTGCTGATGGATATCTATGTTTTTTTGTGTTTTTTAGTTTTATGTATGACGGTTTATCTGAGGTGAATTCTAGTGGATGTGGTTAGATATGAAATCTGTTGTCTGGTTTTGATTTCTTGGTACATGTGTGAATGTAATATAATCAAATTGACGGCTTAATATTTTTGCACAAAAATATTTTCTAAATAGATGTGAATCCAGTGCCTCAAGCTCTTGGTTTAACTACGAAACCACTAACTGGGAATCAAGGTAGATATGCAAGTGGCGAATTCCTTGATTGAAGGCATCACACATGAGCCCTCTGACGACACCATATCCTGCCTGATTGTTTGTAGATGATCTGATGCATACTCCATTGGTGAAGAATGGAGATCGGTCAGGGTGGTAGATGACACAGGTGGCTGCTGCTAAATTTTGAGACCATCGTGATGGTCCATCAGTGAATCCAAAGTAATGGTTGGGTTGAAGGTCCATTTGTGACACTAGAGAGTTTTTTGTGACAAGTCTGTGATCAAAAATAAAGTTTGATATGTGCACGTTAACTCTAGGGCTGAGCCCTCTTGCCCCTTATGGGTAAAATTTATTGAGGTAAAGACCATTGACAGGGTTGCTCAGGAATGTTTCGTCAGGTTCTGTCAATATTTATTCCCCCTTTAGGAGACAATGTTTTATGATATAGGGACCTTTCCACAAGGTTTCAAACTTTCCTTGCCCTAGGGATTCTTTTGCGACATTGTAGTGGAGGACTAACTCCCCCTCGGTAAATGATCGAGGGGTGATGTTGCAATCAAACGATGCTTTCACCCACTTTTTATGGGCCTCGTTGTGTTGGAGCAACTGTCTTCGACTTTCGTCGATGAACTCTAGTTGTACTAAGTGTTGCTCTAGAGGCTAGGTGTCATCAAAGAGTTTGATGGTGGCATGTAAATTTGGGATCTCGCATCCAAACGGAATCATGGATTTGACCCCATACACCGAGTGGAAGGGTGTGAACCCTGTTGATGTTTTCACTTCCGTGCGGTATGCCCACGTGGTGGAGAAAAGCATGTAATGCCAATTTTTTTTGTGGTTATTCACCATGCGATGTAACATTGTTTTGAGTACTTTGTTTACATCTTCTACCTGTTTGTTGGATTGGGAGTAGTATGGTTACGTGAATTCATGTGTGAATCCAAGGTGGTGAGATATGTCCTAGAAAAAATTTTTTTCGATGTGTTTTCCATGGTCGGAGACTAACTCTTTTGGTATGCCGAACTCACTAATGACACGGTTAAACAAAAATCGTGCAACAGTTTCTGATGTGTTGTCGTATGTGGGCATGGCTTCTTCCCACTTGGTGAAGTAGTCGATGACCAAAATAATGTACTTGTGATTGCCCGACGATGCTGGGTTGAAGGTCATGAAGTCGATCCCCCATTTTCAGAAGGGGCCAACGACGATGATAGGGTGCAGGGGAGCAGGAGGGGATCTTTCCTTGTGAGCGAAGCGTTGAAATCAATCACACCTCTTGAATGTTGAAATGAAACCATGAAATAATGTGGGCCAAAAATATCCTACCCGTAGGAATTTTTGGGCAGTGGCCAATCTAGAGAGGTGGCCACTGCAAGCTCTGTTGTGGAAGTCATTAAGGGCTTGCTCATCTTGGTCGTGGGTGAGGCATTGGCGTAAGATGGTGTTGATGGCTTGTTAGTATAAGACATCTCCCATGAGGAGGTATTAGGGGGCCTGGTGATGGATATGCCGATGGTTGTCACGTGTGTGCTGGGGTGTGAACTTTTGGGTTCGTAAAAATAGGAGAATATCTTCATACCAAAGGTCATTGGTTTCTACCAGGAAGAGATGTTTGTCTGGTAGCGAATCATTGACTGGTGACCCTTTTCTCTAACTTGGGAGGTCCATGATGAGTTTGGATAAATTTAAATCCTTTTTTCTCTTGGGGGAGAAAAACGGTAAGTCGAATTCTTGCAGAATGACTATCTAGCTAGTGTACTTATGGATCATTAAATGACACATGAGGAGGTATTTGATGGGATTAATATCTATGATGATTGTTGTAGTCTTTAAGATAATGTAGTGTCGAAGTTTTTGGACTGTGTGAATTAATGGTAGGGAATTTTTTTCTTCAAGCTCATATCTTAATGCGGGGCTTGATAAAGTTTTAATAATGTAATAGACTACGTTCTCCTTCTGATTTGGGTATTCCTGGATCAACACTCCAGCCAAGGAGGTCTTGGATGTCGATAGATACAGGATGTAGTCCTTGTTGTAGTGTGGGGTATTGATCAGTGGTGCTAAAGATAATGTGTCTTTCAATGCCTCAAATGATTGTTGGGCTTGATCGTCCCATTTGAACAGAATGGCCTAGCAAAGGGACGCAGGAATCCTTGAGCACAAGTGATGTAGTCTGGGAAAATATGTGTCAGAAAGTTGGCCTTTCCCTCCAAGATTTGTAGTTTCTTGAGGGTTTGAGGTGGAAGTACCTCTTTGATATCTTAGATATTTAGGGGGTCCACTCTAATTCCTTTCTGGGACACAATAAAACCTAGAAATCATCCTGATGTGACACAGAAGATGCACTTGAGGGGGTTCAAGCATAGGTTGTCTTGTTGGCATTGTTGGAATACCAGTCGCAGATCCTTGAGATGATCTGATCGCTTCTTGGATTAGACAGTGAGGCTGTCCAAGTAGGCGAGGATGAGGTGTGCCAAGTCATAAAAGATATAATTCATGGCCCTCTAGAAAGTGGCTCCAACATTATTTAGGCCAAATGGCATCACCTGGTATGTGAATGTGGCCCATGGGGTGGTGAACGTTGTCTTGTGCCGATCGGTGTGAAATCTTTGAATTTTATTATACCTAGAGAAGTCATTCATGAAGGAGAGGGCCTCGTGTCTTGCATAAGCATTGATGACTTGGTCGATAAATGGGGTAGGGTAATTGTCTTTTAGACAGGCTTTGTTCAAATTGTGAAAATCAGTACAAATGTGTATGGTGCCCTTTTTTTTCATGACGGGAACAGGGTTGGAAACCCAAGATGTGTAAGTGATGGGGTAGATGAACTCGGCTTTGTGAAGCTTATTGATTTTTCATTTAATCACTTTTGTCTTCGATGGGTGCAGTTGACATTGTTTCTAGTGTATTGGTGGTACGTTAGGCCAGGTGTCAATATGGTGCTCGACAATAGTGGGAATAAGCCCAGGCATTTCCGAGTTGTCCCACATGAAGATATCTCAATACTCTTCTAACAAATGGGTGTAAGAGGTTATATCTTCTAGTGAACATGCTGCCCCTAGTAAAATTTCTTCGACTTTTTTAGGATTTCGAGAGATATTCACCTTGATGGTGGGCGAAATGTTTGACATGATCCCTTCTTCGAACGCATTGGGCATGGGAATGGGATTTTTGAACCAATTGAATTTCCATGATGGAAGGAAATATTTTTATTTGATTGCATAAATATCTTGGTTTCCTGTCTTGTTAGGGCTGAACGTTTTTTCAGGAAGAAAAAATGAGCGGTGATGCATCACATCGCATGGGTAATCGGGCTCCGTCATGGCCTTGAGGATATCCTCATCTAAGTGGAATAAGGATCCTAATGAGGATTGAGTCTACGCAAGGCCGTGAGGAAGAGGTTCAGTCCTAAGGGATTTTTTCCACAAACATGAATAAGATTCCATCGTCGATATGGTGGAATTGGACGCGGTCAACATGGTGCATATGGATTGGGTTTGCACTATCGTTGGTACAACTAATCTCGTAGTTGCAGCTGACTCGACACCTATGACTAATGAGAAGACAACCCGAGTCATGGTTTCGATACATGATGATATGAATCGTATATTATGTATCGTGTCATCGAAATTTGGTGGGGGAGGAATCTCCATTGTGGAAGCTTGTGTGGGAACAATTCTAGATTCCTCATTAGGCTGAGCACTTTTCAGGATTTGGAAGTTGCGCCTGGTGTAGAGGTGCATGAATGTTTCCATTAATGGGCATGCCTCTCTTTCGTGGTTATAGCCAGTGAAAATGGTGCATGGTACCATTGTGCTTATAGAGTAGATGGTGTGGGAACCAACACTAATCTTCGTCCCTAAAGTGGATGCTCAGGAAGGATCAGGTGTAGGGGAGAGATTCCTCTGCTTCCATTTCCGAGCTTTTGGTTTGGGTAGGTATATCTCTCCTGGGGAGTGTATACTTAATGCCGCTCTTGCTACTCGAAGATTTGGGAGGTGATCATATTTCATTGTATGATGAAAATGTGAGTAGATCTCGCAACAACAGTGCATGATCTTCTCTTGGTTAGAGAGACGTCTCTATGGGAGGGAGGAGATCATACGAAAGATGTTCACGAGGTGCTTTAGCTCTTTACATTGATTGACCTGGTGGAAAATTCTGTTGCATAGCCTGTATGTTAGCCTAGGCTGGTCATGGGCCATGCTAGGTTGATGTGCCTTTTTAACTTTCCCAATGTGTTGGTATGGACATGGGGTAGGCTGCTTCGGGGAAATCTGCCTTCCATTATTTTTTATAAGTTATGGATTAATGATATCCCGGCGGTGCATTTCTAATTAGTTAATTATGTCAATTATCAGATGTAGTTGAGGGATATAAGTGCAACACTAATCATGATGGTTGCCTTGACATACTAGAAAAGAACATCGTTCTTGGGTATTCCTATCCTGTTCATTTGGTGATGTGATCGGGTACCAGTGGCATAGAATTCTAGGTTCGAGCAGGTGGCAACCACATGGTTGCATTTGTTACACAACGCACGTGTTGGTCTTCTCCATGGAGGGCGAGTGGGGTGACTAAGGGTTCCCCAACTGACCATTTTTCTGTTGACAGGGAGAGAATGGACCTGATTGTCACATCCTCCTGCGTTGTCGAGATATCCATGGATTCTGTGTGAGAGCCATCTTCAAGGTAGAGGTGAAATATGGACGTGATTAAACTCGTTAGCGCTAAGTGAAATCAAGGGATGTAATGGCAATGCTGTAATGGGTGATCGCCACCACATACCTGACATGAGTGTTGGATGGATAAAAGGTCAGCGTTGTATACAACATTAGCTGAATACCATTGTTGAAACAATTTGGGGCTACAAATTTGATGATGAAATGATCTCGTTCATTATAGAGTGCAAAGCGTTGGATGGGAGGAGGGAGGATGAATGGGAGATGTTCTGGTGACAGTCGTGTGTCGTGCATGTATAATATGATGCGAGGTTCTTCTCCATGTGACTGCATGGAGGGATCCTCTTGATATGATTGCTCGAAGGTATGTAGGGCATCCCTATATCGTAGTATTTTAGGACATTGATGGGTGTAATTCTCATAATTGATACAAATAGCGCATGCGTGGTTGGTACGCAATGCCTTGCCTTGATTTTTGATGGTTGGTTCCTTTTTACGGGAATTTGTTGCCGTGATATTTCTCTCAGATCTTAGGAGTGGTTTTAGTTCATCTAGTTCCCAACAGATATGGGTAGGGTGGCCTACTATGTGGCATATGGCGCAAGATTGTAATTCCCATTTTATGATGGGATTTTCTACCTTATTCCCCTTGTTATGGGTTTTCTTATTTGTGACAATCGGTTTGCGATGGGAGTTTCCTTATATGGTATGGTTGTGGTCATTACCTTAATAGGCAGGTCTTCCTTAGGATTGAGGGGGATTAACCCTGTAGAGGTGACACTTGTGACTCTGGTCATGGTACGTGGGACCAAGTATCAAACTGGTATTGCGAAAGATACATTTGGAAACACTACTATTTCCAAGACCTGTTGTGACACAAAACCAGATGGAGGGTATAGGAAAGGAGTTTGGGAGACGACGTAGGATAGAGAGGCCGATGTGGCAGAGGCCTCGGTGTCATTACCGCTCGTCTCTATCTCCTAGATGGATTCAGTACTTGATGTAGACATCATGCACACCAGAGCCCCTATGATATCAGCAGATGATTCTGTTATGCCAGGGGGGTATCCTAGGAATGATCTGAATATGGATGATGGTTTGAATTGGCTAGGGCCATATTCTTGGTACCATGTAAGTATCTTAGCAGATGTGTCTACATAGGGTAGAACAACATCGGTATTTTTCAGGGATCGCTTGTCATGATATGTCAATTGGTCAACAGTAATGATGTGGTCCTCGTGGGGGAACATCATGGCTCAGAAGACGGAGGTGACACTTGTGACTCTGGTCATGGTAGGTGGGACCAAGTATCAAACAGGTATTGCGAAAGATACATTTGGCAACACTACTATTGCCAATACTTGTTGTGACACAAAACCAGATGGAGGGTATAGGAAAGGATTTTTGGAGACGACGTAGAATAGAGAGGCCGATGCAGCAGAGGCCTCGGTGTCATTACCGCTCATCTCTATCTCTTGGATGGATTTGGTGCTTGATGTAGACATCATGCACACCAAAGCCCCTATGATATCAGCGGATGATTACGGTATCCTAGGGGGATCTCATAGGAATGATACGAAGATGGACAACGGTTTGAATTGGCTATGGCCATATTCTTGGTATCGTGTAAGCATCTTAGCAGATGTGTCTACATAGGGTAGAACAACATCGTTATTTTTCAGGGATCGCTTGTCGTGATGTGTCAATTGGTCGAAAGTAATTATGTGGTCCTCATGGGGGAACATCATGGTTCAGAAGATAGAGGATGCTATGGCAGACATGACATACATATAACTCCGCCCAAGGAGTATATTGTAATACAGCTGAGCATCCAAGACCTCTATGTCTATAAGGACAATATTTCCGTCCAAGAAGACATGGATGTTTCGATAGAGACCGGGGAGAGAAAAAGGG
Source organism: Pinus albicaulis (assembly GCA_034641835.2). Lineage (NCBI taxonomy): Eukaryota > Viridiplantae > Streptophyta > Pinopsida > Pinales > Pinaceae > Pinus > Pinus albicaulis. Next base: position 239,053,791 of record CM076574.1, on the reverse strand, counting down.
CGCCCAACATATGCTCTAAGTATTATGTTCGATGGCTTCATTTCGGGAGACCCTAACTTCTGCCAAAGTTTCTTTGACATGATGCATGTGGATGCACCTTCGTCAATGATACAATGGTGGATAGTTATGTTTTGAACTGACACAGGTATCTTGAAGGTGACCAACGAAGGAAGCCAAGGAGTGGCTTTATCTAAATCAAAAGCCATTAGGCATGAATCAACAGGGTTTATTGCACCTAATGCGAAAAGTAAGGCTTTCCTTTTCTTTGGGAAAGATTTCAAGACTTCCAAAGCTGACATGGCAGTGGGATAGTGGGCTATATCATCCACAATGATATAATTATGGGCCACTTTGGAGTGGTTTCCTGCTCACCTAGCTGGTCCCTTAGCCATTTTTGGCAAAGGTTCAATAGGAATTTCTGATACAGTCAATGGTGCTATTGGTGCACTCGTGCTATCCCCTGACAGAGTGGTGTCTGGCAGGATAACCTAACTTTGATTCCTTGTTTGAAAAAAAAATATTCTCCTGTCATATAGATTTCGTGGCTGTTTTTTCCGAAATCATTGGGGGGTGTTTGCTGCTACTGGGTACTAACCACCCCTTGGTGGGGGAAGGGCTCCTACATTACAGTTGTCTACTGTGAGGGTCCTCCTTGTCCTCGGTTACCCTAAAGCTTCTTCAACTCAGGGAGGTCGTGACAGTGGTGAGTGTAATCGCCATACTCACCACAAATTGCACAAGAGTGGTTGGTCCGAAGAGTCACCCTCTTGTTCTGCCCTTGGGATTTCTTTGGCTCTTGGTTTTGATTTCGGTTGGGGTTTCCCCCAGCTTGAGGTCGTGGAGGGCATTGTTGGTTACTTCCCCCTGTCTAGGATTTCCCCTTTTTTGTATTTTGATTTTTTCCTTACCATGTTAGGAGGATAAATAGGATTCTCCTGGTCATATGATTGGCACGGTTGTGCCTTGGAAGTTTACACAAAATTCACTGGTGCATTATTTTGCATTGGTGGGTTTTGTACTGGGGATTAGGAATATTGGGGTCCCTGTCCCTGGTTTGTGAATGAATGTTGGGGGCGAGCTCTTTCATCGACATTTCTAGCTGAATGGGTTCCTACGGAGGAGGGTATGGTTCTCTTTGCTGATGATGGTATGATTGTGCCCTATTGATCATGTTCTGCAAAGGTGCATGACGACTTTGATGGTTGTCTATTTGTGGGATGTTCTGGTTAGGATTATACGCGTAACTGGGGTATGGATTATTGTTGCCTAGGTGATTTTGGGTTAGTGACCCTATCAATCTGTCTACGGTGTTTCATGCGCCTAGAAATTCTTTATAAGTTTGCAGGCATGGGGCGTTAGATAGGATGTTATAAATGTATCCCTACTGTGTGTATATCAGCTTGAGCTACTAGGATTTGCCAATGGAATCCTCTTCGGATGTAGGTTTTTTAGTTCCCACATCCTTTGAAATATCTGTAGTGATATTTTTCAGGAATAGATCGTTGAGTTTGGCTTTACAAAAACTTTGACGTCGCACCATTTATGGAGATGGTTCAAGATATGGATGGCTGGTGTCTCTCTAAAATGTGTAAGTAATTCCATCACTGAATCATGGTGGATGGGTAACTGAAAATATGTGAGGAATGTAGTAGCTAGGGCGCTAAAGGTTCCATGTGTAGCAAAAGGTTGCTCTACATACCATTTCACAGCTGGTCCGGTTAAGGTGCACTGAATAGTCTTAGTTGAACAGTATCATTAATGATATTATTCGAAGAACACCACAAATGGAAAGTTATAACATGATTTTCGGGGTCTTTCGTTTGCTTCCCTTCGAATTTTGGAATTTCCAAAGGGAGCTTCGTGGGCATGGGGGGCCAAGTGGGGTTGTGCGCAATGGGGTCATTTTTTAACTTTGATAGATCACGTAAGTTCAATGATGCTAAGAAAGATAACTATGTGTTGAGCGCCATTGTGAACTGTGAAAACATAGGGTTCTAGTTAGGCATGGGGTTTTTGTGTGACGTACCCGGGTGTGGGTTCTGTTGGCTCCTCGAATGGGTAGCGCTCAACTTCCCCCTAGGTGTTGTGGGAGGAGTGGTGTGTGGAGACCTTGTGGGGGTTTCCACTGGTGTGGCGATGGGTGACCCTTAGGGGTTCCCAACTAAATATGTGTCGAACCGATAAGGGTGGTAGATTTCCATCTTTGATGCCTAAATGGTGAAAGACTTGGAACTGCTCTCGCTAATGGGAGGAGGTCCAATATACATCTAGATTGACGAGGTCTATTGGGTCTGTGATGGTGTTGACTAGGTATGGTTTTGGAAATATTCTTTAGTTCTATGAGAGGAGAGAGATTATATATCAAAGAAAGAATGTGACCACATATATAAAACAAAGAGAAAAAAACACTAAAAGGAAAATACCCTCTAGTGGAGGTTATAAAGGAGGTTTTTAGTGTTATAAAATTGGCCAAAATTTCCAAAAAAACATTTGCTACAACATCCATTTATGGTTACGGAGGTTTTGGCAGAGATTTTAATGGAAATTCTACACAAAAAAAAAATGGGCGGACGGAGGTTATTACGGATGGTTTTTCATTGGTGTGCTACTTTGGATTAAACACATCGGTGCATACATGTAGAAGGTGCCGCGGGGCAGTTGAAGAAAAATGCATCATGCCATTGAGGTATAAAACCACACCAGGCATAGTGTTGGTGATACAACACATGGGGTCATTCTAATTGGTCTTGGGATTTGTACGGTACCTATAGGTTGTATCAACGCACTGGTGTGTAGACGTATAGAAATGCACCAGTGCGTAGTATCACAGAAAGGCACCGAGATTTATAATTGGTATCGGTATTCGTAGGTCGTACAAATGCACCGGTGCTTATAGACACATAAACGCCCTGGTGCGCACTATCACACAAATGCACCGAGATTTATAATTGGTATCTTTATTCATGCAGTGCCCATAGATTGTACAATGGCGCCGGTGCATATAGACACATAAACGTACCGGTGCGTCATACCACACAAAAGCACCGATATTTTTAATTAGTTTTGGTGCTTTTTTGGTGCTCATAGGTCAACGTAGAAACACATCGGTGTGCTTCTTAATACAAACGCACCGGTGTACAGTTACTAACATACACCGGTTTTCATTTTTTATTTTTTAGAAACATCAACTCGTGGAAGTGCAATTATTGTGATTGTTTTAAATTCATTATTCATCAAAAGTTGACACATATTTTAACAATATTCATATTAATTAAATTCTTATTAATGCATTTGAATGTGATGTTTGGATTAATTTGTTATATCATATCATAATTATTGTGGTTTTTAAAAATTCATTATTCATCAAAATTCAACACATATATATCTCATAACGATATTCATATGAATTAAATTTTTATTAGTTCATTTTAGAACGACAACGGAGAACGCAATAGAGGCAATGGAGAATGCAATAGAATAAATTAAAACATATTTTATGATATATAATATATATGAATAAGACATTCTTTATCATTCAAAATGGGACAGTTATTGGTATACCTTTGTCTTTCAATTGGGACACTATGTCCATTACATTGAACAAAATTTCTGATTTCACGGACATATTTCAAAAAAAAGCCTTGCTTTGATATCCAAACATTGTGATCATCATTCTTCACTTGATCTACTGTCACTGCTAGAGCTACTTCCATGACTTGGGTTATTTTCAGGAATGTTTTGTTCACGATGTTGATTGTTTTATTCTTCTTCACCTCCCATCTACAAACATAAAAATAAACTAAAATGAGTATATATTCATTGGTGAGAAATATTAAATAATATACATCAATGTAAATCTAAAAGAAAAATGACGTACCATAGAAAAAATTGATTCATAAACTATACACATTCTTTCAAAACCATGTACCATGCCATCTTTCAAAATTTCATCTGTTGGCGCAGTTCCATACTTGGTTTCCTACAAGTTTTATACCCCATAACAAATCATATATTTAATATAAAATATGTTTTTTTTCTATTAATTATAGACAGAGCTAAGTAAAACAAGATCGATAGATGCTTACAAATTCCACAATTAATTTTTGATATGCCAACATATACTCACAACCCATATTTAAGTCAATTTCAATCAATTCGTCTGATGGTTCTTCTTTGTATGTTAGCACCTGTTTGAAGACATTCAATGATGATTTTTATAAAAAATATTAAAAAATACAAAAATGAAATCTAGTTAAGTTGTTATAAGGAAGTAACGATTACTCACAAACTTAGATATCAAACCTTTTCTTCCTTGTCATCCTATTTTATGTGCTGAATCGGTTCCATTTTCTTTCTTTTTTGTAAGAAATTTTTTGAGAATTAATATTTAGTGCTAAATTATTTATTTATTTTACCTAATGATTGAAAAATTAAATAATTACATATTACATTTGAAACACGTTTTTGTTGCGATGGCTCCTCCTGCGATGCAATTTTGTCCATTTCTTTGACCATCTCCTTGTACACCTTTTTGGACATTCCTACTAGCATATTTATGATATCAGCTTTTTCATCTTTTGAGATTTTCATAATCTTCTTGAAAATGTAACATGACAATAAAATATTTAATTTTTATATTGATATTTGAATATAACAAAAGTGATATTTATAAATAATTTTAGACAAACATTTAGAGGAATATTACTTTTTCATTCCTTCTTTTTTGTTGTATGTTTTATATATTAAAAGTCTGACATGTCTCATTGACCAATTCCCTGAAAAATCTTCTTGTAGTTTAGATAAAATTTGGTTGTTGGAATCATTGGATTGATTTTTTTATTGTAAGTGGAAATAATGTCTATACATTCGTTCCACTAGATCCCTCAAACTTTTGTAAAAGTTTTTCCCCCTTTCGTTAACTTCCAGCACCACTCCAGATGAGTTAAGGAGCAATTAATTTTCATTTGCATGTTCTATTTTTTTTTCTTTTCTTAGAACAAAATTCCTTTTTTGAGTTTTTTATCCTTGTAGAACATTAAACAAATGTGAATTAATAGATTGTTTGACACATGTTATCTAAAATTTTTAAGTATATTATTAATGATAATTGAGAAAAGAAACACATATTGGATAGATAATATTTTTTCATTCACTTGATTCATCCTTTTGCAATTTTTCCATCAAGCTTTTACGCTTTTCTAGTCCTAGATCAGAAATCATCTTATTGAGCTTCGTCCTTTTGTGGCTCTACATGATACATAGTAAACAATACATATTAGTTAAAATTACATATAGTTCAAAAATAATATTTTTTATAAAGAATTTACAAAGAACTTGCCTATTTTTCTTTTCTTGATGTGTTATCAGTATTTTTGTTATTTGATCTCTTGTCAGTCATTTCTTTACTAATCTGAAACCTGTACCATATTATTCTTTAATATATTTATAAATAAATTATCAAATTTTCAGGTAAAAAATAATTTTGAAAACACCGGTGCGCCTTTCTTGATGTACGCACCTCCGCTGGTGCATAAGGGTATTATCAATGCACTGCAAAACAGTATAATAGACTGTATAGTGCGTGGGGTATTATAAATGCATCGCAAAAACAATGTAATAGACCGTACGGTGTTATCCTCGTAATGGAGCACCGATGCCCTATTTTAGATATGGCGCACTGATTTAAAATTTTTTTTTTCAAAGTTTTTATTACACAGTACTTGTGCGGTACGATTTATAATAAAGCCACTGGTGCGCTAGGTTACGACAGGCACATCGATAAAAAAAATCAATTTTTTCCAAAAAATCACGCAATGGCTGAATGGATTGGGATCTGACTATGAAAGTCATCCCGTGGGTTAGATGTCAATCTAAAATGAAGAGCCATATTTTTGAAATCACAGAAACAGGGACAAGAAAGGGAAAAAACAAAAAAATGAAGGGTTTAGGGTAAAAATGGATAAAACTCCAGAAAAAGTTAAAAAACTGCAAAAAAAATAAAAAAATAATCAAATTTAATCATGAGATGGTTTGAAATTCTATGATACAGGGTATGAATCACCAGAGGTTTGATTTCTGATTGTCTGAATACTTTTGTTCAAACGTATTTCACTGCTCCACAATACCCTCGTGCTCTCTTGCTCCAGGTATGTCTCCTGTAAATATCTGGCTGAAAATTTTAGCAAAAATAGTGAAATAATGAAAAGTGTTTAGTATTTAAAGAATTATTTTATGAAATTAGATTTTCGAAAATATTTTGCTGCCCATTTTTCAATTTGCTGCATTATTTTCACTTAAAGAAAATAGAGTTGCGCTTTTTTTATTTGCATTTTTTCGTCATCGGTGTGTCACTTAATAGCACTGCACTGGTGTGTCATTTTGTAACACCGACACCGGTGCAGTTATATGTACAATAGCACCGATTTACGGTTAAGGAACCGAAATGAATTTTAGGTATGTACACCAAAATTTAGTGAACTCCAACCATAGAAATTGAGAATTATAATTTTCTTATTATTGAAAATTAGAATTAGAATTGAAATTGGATAAATTCTTGATGGAAATAATTATTCTTCCAATGCATTTTGTTTATTGCAGGAGGTCCCCACTGATTATGTGGAGAGAATGAAATGTGGGGCGTGTGAAGATGCAATACTATAGGGCCCAAGTGGGCAATTGTGGAATGTGAACATGTTATAATTGGAACTTAACTATTTGCAACCAATATGTTTTAGAATTATATAATCTGCAGATAGACGGATGACCTGCCAACAATTAGTACATATAATCTGCAGAAGGGTAATGTTCTAGGAGAAATGACAACAGGTCCTTCATTCTCCATTTGTTAGCAGAATAAGACCGATTTTCAACTAGACGATGCAGTTATTACAGGTGGAGGCAATGGTTTCCCATAAAAAAAGAGTATAGGGTTGAGCAGAGGAAACACATTGCAAAATAGGCTATTACATTAGTTTTTCTAATGGGAAACCAATTTGCAGGTGGAAATATGGTAGCTGCAGGTATCTATGCTTTTCTTCCCACAGAAATGGTCACTGGATTTCCATTTATAATACAAGTAGAAATTTCACAGGTTTCATCCACATAACCATAACTTAGACAAGTTAGAGATGCCATTCAGATTCAATTGAAAGCCGAAGATGTGATTTTATGCGATGTCATCTTTGCTGGTAAAAGTTTATGTAAGCCAACTGAAGCTCGGACAATATTCCCAGCTGCCTTTAAACGCATTCTAGAGAATCTCTCTTTTCAAACCCTCGTCTTTTCGAACTCTCGTCTTTTCAAACCCTCATCTCCTCAGAAAAATTCTTACCCACGATTCGAGCCTTCCGCTGCTCCAATACTGCACTTTACAGAATAACCCTGTTCCAGTGCACATTGTTTTATAGGCGCATCAGGGAGGTTTGTAAGATCGAAGTTTTTTTTCTAGCGTGGTGTTTTATGATACACCGGTGTGGAAGCATTATGAAGCACCGATGTGTCACAGTAGTAAGACGCACCAATGCATGTTATGATGATAAGCGCACCAGACTGGATAAAGTTTTTTTTTGTATGTAAGATCATAATAAAATAATGATAGTTCTAAAGTACATGAATTTATTTGCATTATTTTCTAAACTTTATTATGTTACAAAAATTCATATTATTCTAGATTTATTATTTTACAATTATTTACAAATTTACAAATTTAAATATTTTAATAAAATAATTTCACATTAATACAATTAAAATTTTCACATTAATACAATTAAAATTTTACAAATATTTTGCATACAATTACAATTAAAATTAGAATTAGAATTACAATTAGAATTTTACACTTTCACATACAATTACGATTAGAATTAGAATTAATATTTTAATTTTACATACAATTTCATTTAGAATTTTACATATAATTAGAATTAGAATTAGAATTTTAAAATTTATCATATATAAAATTACAATTACAATCATTTCATAAAGAATTAAATATTACAATTACAATTAAAATTTTACATTAAATATTTTACATACAATTAGAGTTAAAATTAGAATTAGAATTACAATTACAATTTTACAATTTCACATACAATTATGATTAGAATTAGAATTAGAATTTAATTTTACATACATTTACATTTACAATTACAATCATTTCACTGTAATACAATTAAAATTTTAAAAATATTTTACAATATACAATTAGAATTAGAATTATATTTACAATTACAACTAAAATTTTACAAATATTTTACATAGAATTGCAATTAAAATTACAATTACAAACACAATTACAATTTTATAATTTTACATATAATTAGAATTAGAATTACAATTTTACTAATTGTCATATATACAATTACAATTACAATTACAATCATTTCACAATAAATTAAATATTACAATTAGAATTAAAATTTTACATTAAATATTTTACATACAATTACAGTTAAAATTACAATTACATATACAAATACAATTTTACAATTTTACATACAATTAAAATTTAAATTTAAATTACAATCACAACATAATATTTAATAAATATCATGGTAATTTAATATTAAATTAATTAATAAACATCACGATCATGATAATCATCGTACAAATGTCATATTCGACTAAAAAATACATTCAAACATCAAATTAACATTATATATTAACGTCATCACAACACAAACATCAAATATACATCTCATGTCAAATAACTCATGCTATCACAGACACATCTATCTGCAAGCTAAACATTAAATGAACATATCTAACATGACCTAACAATATACACATCATGATGATTACCAACATGTAAATTAAGTAAAATTGTAACATGGACATAATATATATATATATATATATATATATATATATATATATATATATATATATATATATATATATATATATAATCGAATAATATAAAAGATAGAATCAGAAGAGAAATGCTGTGACTTACCTGGTGGTAGTAAAACATCAATAGGCGCAGTACTAGTGGGGGCCTGCTTAGTCAATGGTGCAACCTTGATGGTCGAGCCTGCTCATGATCATGACTAGTAATGATGGATGGATCAGTTGGTGGTAGTACAACATCAATATAAGCAATACTAGTGGAGGCATGCTTAGTCAATGGTGCAGCCTCGACGCTCGATGGTCCAGCCTGCTCATGATCATGACTAGTACTGATGGATGATGTAGGCTACTGATGATTGGATGTGGTTGATGGTCCAACCTCATCTCCATGATGACTTCTAGATGCTAGTGGAGCCTCATGCTCATCAAGTGCGGTGCGAGGTGAACGATCATGAGATTAGTCACTGTTGTTGGACTGTCCATCATGTGCTGCATCTCAACCATGCCTATAACATGCAAGATTCCTCCTCAGTCGTGTAACAACTGTCATAGCTCCTACGACATGCTGCATCAGGCTATACGTGTCACGCGTCATGCCTCTACACATCCGTATTAGCCTCTCATTAGCCTGTATGTCTCTATAATGAGTGGGCCTTATGCTTGCCTCAATAATCAATGAACTTAGTTGGTCTCCCAACTCCATCCTATATCGAGTATCAAGTTGACTGCGCCTAGCAAAAGGTGGTACCGACGCACCAGCATGAGGAGCATGTCTCTCTCCACCGGCCTCCTGATTGTTATCCTCGTCATATGCCATGTCCTGATTGTCATCAGGATCCACACCTGGATCATGTGGTGGTTCCGACATCTCCTTGCCATCAAAAGAGCCAATGTCTCCAAAATATATACAAGTACACAACAATAATTAGACAATTTCATTACACAATTTAATAAAAACAAGTTAAAGAACATGTTAGAATAAAAATAAATAAAGTTGTAATATTACCTCTATCATCTGGAAATTCATCATCTGTGAAGAGGATGTTGGCACACCCTCGCTAATCCAATCCAGCATAAGGACAGGGGACCAGAATGAAGGGATGGAGCCCATCAACACTAGCTAGTAATTCTAGTGCATCATGTGACATCCTAGCTTGAAACATAGTCTCTCCCATCTTGGGCATAATCTGCACCCACATGTGCATCCGGGCCTCCAATATCGGCCTATGAAGCTGTCGAACAAAATCAGGCCTCATATTTGGAAACCTTTCAAAAAATAAACAAAAAAGCTCTGAGGAAAAAGGGAATTTGACCCTCCCTTGTGCATGAGCGCGACATCTATCTAAAGCCATACAAAACTGCTGCAAAAAAATGGCAGACCACCTGAAAATTCGTGGCTTCTATACTAAAGAATCAACATAACATAGAAGCGAGAAAATAATGCGTTGCCTGTCACTGGTGTTGTGTGAAATGGTCAAAATGAGAAGTGAGAGGCACTACACGTCCTGCCTACCAAATGCACCAATACATAGCTAACCTCGAGGGACGTGAAACTCTGAAGGAGATAGTACATCTGCTCCAATGTATCTCTGGGAGTAAAATAACTGACTCCTTGATACAAAACCAACTGGAACCTCTGGGAACGAGGGAAAATGCACCCTCTCCTTGATATCCCTGTAATGAAATAAATATCCTCCTCAGTGGGAGTGTACCACTGGTCAGGACCAACCTGGAAATCCTGTCGGTGGGCATTCCACCTGCAGATAAGATGTCTCAAAAATACACTATGGGCCTTTAGGGAAGTAGCCTCCTCATAGAACTTGAGGAGGCTTACCTGCCTTAGGAGCCCTTGGGTATCTACTGTAATAGGGCAAGGGTACGCATCTCTCTCCCTCTCTTGTGCCTCCCACTAGCGAAGCATGTCATATTGCTCCGCCTGTTGTTGCTATTGTTCCTCCTCTTCTCTCTGAATCATTGACATATTAAATAATTTTTTTTTTATTAAATTATACATGTATTTAGGACTATACATATAAAAAAAAATTTGGAAAAAAAAAACCAGACTAGTCGGTGCGCCACAAAAACAATCATGCGCCAGTGCCGGTGCAGCTCTTTTTTATAGAGCACCGGAGGTAGTGCCCTAAATGACATAAAATGCACTGTATGAGGTGCATCTAAAATTTTTTCAAGCCCCATTGACTATATATGGTGTCAAAGGAGTAGTGCGCTGACTAAAATATACACGCCAGCGCGTATAGTTGTGTCAACGCATCGACTTCCTGAAAAATTATATAGTCAATGGTGCAGTCTTTTACCCGGCCGCATTGTTGACCCTGTTAGAATGCCAAATGTGGTGCACTGATAGATATCAGGGTAGATATATCCGTTAATGTGTCGCATTGCTATTCCCATGGTGAATGGTGCCCCAAATAAATGACCGCACCACCAATTTTTTTTTTAAATTTTAAAGTAATGCGGGGTGCCTTTCGCTACTACCCCAGAAATGGTGCAGATACTATTAGCACTGGTTGCGGTGTGGCCTGTAAATTTTACAGGTAGCACCGATTATCGGTGTGAGCCAAACGACTCATGTGCACCGCGCGAATTTTTTTTTTTCTTTTTCTTTTGTAATGGTTAATTTCAAGGTTTTTTGAAATTCTAATCCACTAGAAAGCTTAATTATGGAAAAAATAGAGAAATACGTATACATTTCACTGTCGAGGAGGCATACTGGTTGTAGAATTTGAAAAAGAAAAATTTCCCACCATTTTTCAAAATGAAAGTTGGAGATTGGTGGTCGATGCACAACAATAGTGTGTGTAATGGGTGCAATGGGAGCACTGATGTCAGGGCGGCTTAGAGAAGGATAAATTGCACTGGTGCTTGAGAGATCTGGAGTACTGAGAAAAGTGAAAATGCGGGTTTTTGGCCGTAATTTTTTATTTATTTAACCCTGTTCCGATGCGCGGGGTTTTATAGGCACACCCGTGTTGTTTCTTAAGTATGCACCGGGCGGTTTCAGATTCGGTGCGTTGTTTTATGATGCACCGAGGAAGTTACTTAACACTGCACCGGGTTGTTTTAGTTTTGGTGTGGTGTTTTATGATGCACTAGGGCAGAATACTCTTGAAGCACTGGTGCTTTATAGTACTTAGACGCACCAGGCATGTGTGTACGAAGCACACGGTGTCCAGTGTGCCAATGTTATGTGCGGTCAGTGCTTTATCTTGTAGATCACATCGGTGATTGAGATCAGAGAAGTGAAAAATGCGGTTTTTTGGCCGTAATATTTTTTTATTTAACCCTTTTTTAGTGCGTGTTTATTATAGGCGCAACGGTGTTGTTTTATACGAACACACTAGACCACTTCTGTTTTGGCAGAGTGTTTTATGATGCACCAGCATGGAAGATTTTGTGCACACCAGTGCGTTCTCTTGTAGAGCGCACCAGTAATTGAGAGCTCTAGAGCACTGAAAAAGTGAAAATTTTGGTTTTTTTGCCGTAATTTATTTTTTTAACCCTTGTCTTGTGTGCGTTCTTTATAGGTGCACTGGTGCATTTTCTTACGAACGCACCGGTCAGTTTGTGTTTTGGCGCGTTGTTTTACGATGCACCAGTGCAGGTTCTTAATACTGCACCGTGCATTTTTAGTTTTTGCGTGATGTTTTATGATGCACCGGTGTGGAAGTGTTGTGATGTACCAGTTCTCTACAGTAATATGACGCACCTGGCGGGTGTGTACAGAGCGCACGGTGTCTGGTGTGCCAATGTTTTGTGCGCACTAGTGCTTTCTCTTGCAAGGAGCACCAATTTGATGTTGAATGATAAGTGCACTGTGCGGAAAACATCCACAAAACCCTTTGTTCGCCAACCTCCTCTAGTAACCTCCATTAGAAGCAGATGTATTGGGTATTTTTATAAGGGGTTCCTCAAAAACATCTGCTAGAGGGTATTTTCCTTGTAATTAAAATATTAACTTCCCTTTAGATAGTTCTATGTGATCAATCAATCAAAAAATGGTTTTGGTTGTTTTTGTACGTGATACTCAAAATCTTAAAGATCTAAACATCCTCACACTCTGAATTGTAACTAGGCCTAGCAAAGATATCTTCTGGTGGGTACTAGGGCTAACATCCTGAAAGAACTAGCGATGCCTTCTAGTAGCCGAAGAATTGACCAAGGTAATTGGTAGAGGATCTAGTGCTACTTGCACCGTCACCTATAGGGAAGGATGCCCTAGATTTAGCCACTAAGTACCATTTCCCCACGTGAGCATTTTAAGATTCATGGTAAATTAGCTACTAGTACTGAGCATTAAATGGGCTAGGTAGGCCCAAATAATACCGCAGGCACTGGGCCTAAGCTTAACCCCCTCTAAATTGGGTTTCTGTGGCGCTCGGGTTTTCTTTTCAGTGGGAGGATAGATGGGTTTAAATATTATATGCTTCATGATGTAAACTAACCATGGCGGCTTATTGGATGCCTACCCCCATGGTCCTACCGTGAACTATTAATTATCTTGTGGCTCCTATGGGGAGATTTTAATGAGTTCACTTATGGATAGTTTTAAGGTGGCTTACTTTGCTTAAGGTGTGGCAGTGTGTGAGTGAAAGTGAACAAAAAATTTGTAAGATGTGGATATGGAGTGATCCTTTACATGTCCCCCTATTAAACTATGTTTTGATTGTTCCTTGCGATAAACAAATTATATGTGGGTAGTGGGCCGCTTACAATTTTTCCTAATTAAAATAAATGATTGACTAAAGGGAGATGGAAAATTATCCAAAGAAAGTGTTCATATGAATTCCTAGGGTCATCAAAAGGTGAAAGGGAAACATAGATTTCTTTCTTCTCTAAGATAATTTAGTCCTGGCCCCAATTCTTAGTGTAAAAATTTAAACTAAAATTAATGGTCAAACTAGGAAAAAATAAATGGAAACTAGCTAAGTGTATGTGGATATGGGCCACTTACTCCTGCTAATTACCTATGTGTTTGGTGTCTATTTTCACAAAATGAGTTAATTAAGATTGCAAGGCTGGATTTTCGCTACTCAATTTCCCCCTACTTAAGCTATGTGAGTTTTGTGAAGATCAACTTTAACATTTAAAACTATGCAACTAGAAATACTAAAACACAGGAAAAAGCATGTTCTAAACAGTCACGGGACACCAAACATAGTGCTAGAAGTTTTTCTCTGGATTTCCAATCACTTTAAAATTGGGAAAACTGAAGAAAACCATTGAGAAATATGTTCTCTAATTTCCAGCAGGAAACTTCTTACATATGCTCACAAATCTGCATGCAAGTCCGAGTTGAACATGTGTAGACTGCCACGTTTGTCTGAGTAAAATGTGCACTATTTTCCTACAAGAAAAAATTATGGAACTCATGAAATGCATATCTTCATAGTGGGTGAATGAGGAGAGAAGAGGAGAATGAGAGTTTTCCCAACAATAGTCTAAAGAAGAGAGAAGGTCCCTGCAACAAGCACAACCACTTAAGTAAAGGGTAAATCAAGTGGAGTCACCAATCCTGTGGTGGTGGTTTTTGTGCATGAGTGTACTAAACCATCGATGCTTGGTAGGAATGGTTGCAACCTACAAGCTATGGTTATAGGTAGAAAATATGGTTATCAAGTTAGTGAACACATGCTAATATATATAAAACACACTAAATTATGGAATGTAGTATGCTGCATATAAGAAAAAGAAACACAACTAAACTAAAACAAAAACACAAGCTCACATGAGTGAAACGAGACAATAATACAAACATTGGAATAAAATCCCCTCTTATTGACCGCTATTAGTAAAAAGAAAGGTAGAACGTTACAAACTTGCCAAAGGATCCTTAGAACTATGGAGTTCTAAGACCTAGTGCAAGGAGGTTTTTACCCTTGAGCTGATGTTGTAAGGCCTATCTCTTTTCCTAAGGGATTCCCGAATCCTCTAACTCTACTGTTGCTTTGGACTACACACTGCTGGTTTTCTCATGAGAAATTTGTCCAACATAACAATTTGTTCTCATTTTGTTCCTCTCATGGTGGAAATTTATAGGCAAATTCAAATCCTTCTTCCCTCTCTTGGTACACTTGTGGATGGTGACCCAAGAGAGGGGGTTGATTACTTTGTGTGCTCACTTGAGGTCCCAAGGTGGCTCTAGGCAGCTCTCCTTGGGCGGCCTCAAGTGGAGGATATTCTCCTTAAGTGTGTCAAGTGGTCCCAGATGGTGACTTCCGCCACTCCCAGGACCGCTAGGATTTTTGAGGGAAAGCAACGCAAACCACGCACCTATCGAAGAAAAATGCGTGAAAAGCACATTTTTCTTGTGTATTTTGGTGCGCAATTGGACATTTTTCCTCTTGACCTTAGAGATTTTTAAAATTTTTAGATCCTCTAATGTTTCTCAGTCCTGTAAATCCTTTTGCATGACATTTCAAATATCATTTTTCTTTTATGATTTTCCAGCGATAACAAGTTGTTTGGTCCTTGTACACATTAAATCTTTGAAAATAGAGATGTATCATTTCATGAGCTTGTAGGTGAAGGGAATAAGAATGAAAAGTATGATGCATGAAATATCCCTTATGAGTATGATGATGTCATAGAGGAAGAAATGGATAGCCAGGAACAAAAAGAGGAGGACAAATCTAGCGACATGTGCACATCTAGCAATGATAACACACCAAGAGGAAGAGATGATTCACTGCGAAGTAGAAGAAGATATGAAATAAATGAAGTACCAAGAAGGTCATCCCATCAAAATAAACCACCAGTAAGGTTTAAATACTATGCCTTAATGACTAAAGTTATGAATTCCATAAAAACTTTAAATTTTAATGAAGCTAATATACATGAAGAGAGGAGAGATACACTGAAGGAAGAATATGATTCTATAATGAAGAATGACACTTGGGAACTGACAAAATTTCATGAAAATATGGTACCTATAGGATCCAAATGGTTTTTCAAACGTAAATTTAAGGTTGATGGAAGTATAGATAAATGATAAGGCGAGGTTAGTTGCAAAAGGATACTCACAAAAAGAGCGAATTGATTATGAAGAACTTTTTTCACTTTTAGCTAAGTTAAATACAATTATAATGATGAGTCTCTGGATGTGGATCAGCCACAAGAGGAGGTTCATGGAGTGGAAGAGACCACTCATGCAGCGCCAACCATCAGAGGGCGGAATCGCACTACAGAAGCTGAGCGACTGGCTCAAGATGTAGAGAAGGTTGTAGGAACACCTACATCACAGCGCAGACAGAGACAGTCACCTGACTGGTATAATGGATACATGGCTCTTATGAGCAACTGTATCGTGATGGAGCCATCCTCTTTTGAGGAAGCTGTGGAGGATCTCGCATGGGTAGATGCCATGGTGGAAGACTATGATTTGATTATCAGAAACAGTGCATGGGATATTGTCCCAAGGTCGGAAGGGAAATCAGTGGTGGGTTCAAGATGGATCTACAAAGTGAAGCAGGTAGCTGACGGGAGTGTGGAGAACTACAAGGCAAGATTTGTTTCCCAAGGCTTCTCACAGATTGAGGGGATCGATTATGAGGAAACCTTTGCACCTGTCGCAAGGTATTCTTCCATATGGACGATTCTTTCTCTCTCAGTGTAGATGGGGTGGCACATTCATCAGATGGATGTGAAGACTGCGTTCCTCAATGGGGTGATTGAGGAGGAGGAGTACATAGAGCAGCCCAAAGGTTTCAATATCTTCAGCAGCGAGTTGCATGTGTGCAGGCTCAAAAGAGTGTTGTATGGGTTGAAACAAGCACCTCATGCTTAGTACACACGGATAGAAAGTCATTTCACCAGACTTGGATTCTCCAAGAGTGAGGCGGATCTGAAGCTATACCAGATAGTGGTGGAGGGTAAGTTGCTGATCATTGTACTTTATGTAGATGATTTTATTTTGACGGGTGATGAACTGTTGATACACTCATGCAAGGCTGATCTTGCAATGGAGTTTGAGATGAAGGACTTGGGCCTCCTTCATTATTTCCTGGGATTGGAAATTTGGCAACAAAATGATGGACTATTTGTTTCTCAGGGTAAGTATGCCCGGGAGATACTGGAGAAGTTCAACATGCATGGCTGCAAGCCTGTTGATACTCCTCTTCCTGGTGGTTGGAGGAAGGAGGATGTTACTTCGGCGGAGGTAGTGGATGCCACTGTTTATCGACAGTTGGTGGGGTCGCTTATGTATCTGGTCAATACACGACCCGACATATGCTATGTTGTTAACCAGCTCTTCATAAAACGCAGAGAAGCCAAGCCCAACAAGCTCTTCAGACATGTGCAAAGCACAGCTGAGATATCTAGAGCAGCCATTCGGATATGGATTATGGTTGCACAGCATAGCCGTATAAGGTGAAGCTATGTGGCTTCATGGATGCACATTGGGCAGGGAGCCCAACGGACAAAAAGAGAACATCTAGAGGGATCTTCAGTATCGAGTCGACAGCAGTTTCTTGGTACAGCAGGAAGCAGAGATCTGTGGCACTTAGTTTAGCAGAGGCCGAGTATATGGCACCAAGCTTGGCTGCATGCGAGGCTATATGGATGAGGAATATCCTGGTCGGGTTGTTCGGTTCATACTTGGAGCCTACTGTGATTTATTGTGATAACCAGAGTTGCATTAAACTCTCGTATAATCCAGTATTTTAGGATAGATCCAAACACATCGACATTAGGTACCATCATATCAGAGATTGTGTGCAGCGGAGAATCATGTTACTTTCATACATTCCCACGGAGGATCGTGATGATGATATTCTACGAAGGGCGCCCACTGTTGTGAGCAACGACGTTTATGCGGATACGGTGTGGAAGATAATCCTTATCTGGCGAGGAGTGTTGAGATTGCAACAAGATGATGAGCTTAGTGGAAAGAAGTTGACCTTGTAAAGCGTCGACACGGTGCTATTTTTGTTTTTTAAAGTCTATTTTTTAGAATTATGTATATTTTTAGACAGGCGGATCATGTTCTATGAGTTGCGGATGCCACCAGTATATTACCAAGTTGGAAAAATACTAATTTTATTTTTATTATATTAATAATCTATTTTTAGATTCTGTGCCCAAAAATAGATATGTCGAATATTATTAGCCCAATATTTGGACTATAAAATGATTTTGTCTTGGAGCACTTCAGTTAAGTGCACAGATGTGGCATAGCAACTGACAGAAGGAATTACGCTATTCCCGAGGGTTTACTGGAGCTAATGCATGAGGACTTCAGTTAGAACTCATGTGACAGAGTTTGGTGGAGTTATAGAAGTAGTTGGTGGAGTTGTATTTAGTTTAACTCAGTTAGACTCAGTTGAGCTAGTTGTATCTAGTCTAACAGATTGATACACTAGTGAGAGTGGTGTGAATTAATTAGTTAATTAATTCACTAAATAATAACTCATTAATCAACTGAAGAATACATCACTTACTTCTGTTGCATGGATAGTTTCAAAGGAGTAGCACTAGTGAAGAGATAGTGAAAGAGCAAGCAGGACTATTAGTCAGACTATAATGTTGCAGTGATTTGCAACAATGAACATTGGAGAAGTCAAATTTCTGGGATTATGAAGATGCTTTGTGTGGTTTAATTATCATGAGCCATTCTACAACATTGATTATGCAATAGAGGTAGGCTATCAGGTGGCAGAGATTGGAGCATGTGTTTTTCTAGATCTAGCTTGATTAGTGTGTAGCAATTGGAGATTGTACTGAGAGCTTGTGAGGAGCTTTGTAAAATGATTGTTACATGATCTCTATGACATATAATATACAGATAGTTGGGGGTTTTCAACTTTAAGATTTCCCATGAAATACTGTGTTCATATGTGTGATTGTTTATGGTTTTGATGTGCGCATGCAATTGATTTTATTTCCGCATGTAATGATCAATGGTAGAAGAGATTTTGTATTGTGCATGAAGCTAAAATAGTGTGTGATAAAGAGAATATTGGTGAATAATATACCAGTTATTCAAATTTCTACATGGTATCAGAGCGATATTGATAATTGGAGCAATTGCAAAACATTGAAGCGGTTGAGTTTTGTGCTGGTGGAATTCGAATTTGCAGTAGTGTTTTCTTGGTGTCGAAGTTGAGATGTCTTTCAATGGATTGCGATTGGAGTATGCCCTTGAGAGCAGCTTGAATTATATTGCATGGAAGGACAGGATGGAGGTGGTGCTGGATGACAATGGGTTGAAGGAGTTCATAGATGCAGAAATTCCAAAACCTACTTCTAGTGATGATGTCGTACTTGACGCATCGAAAAAGAAGATAGCAAAGTGTCAAAGAATTATGTTGGAAGGTGTGAAGGATCACATAGTGTCCAGCCTTCATGGTAAGGCTTCTCCATTCTTGATGTGGAAAGCTTTGAAAGATTTATTTCAAAGCAAGAGCGACCAGAGGAAGTTTGTACTCAAGGATAAACTCAGAAACATAAAAATGGAGAAAGGCGACAGTATGCCCAAGTACCTCAAGAAGTTCATCCAATGCAGGGATGAGCTAGGAAGTGTGGGGGTTATTGCTGATGAAAAGGACTTGGTGAGCTTTGCTCTCCTTGGGCTTCCGAAGAGTTGGCATTCCTATTAGGACTCTGTCAATGGTTGGGAGAAATTTCCAGGATGGGAGCGACTTTGGTCAGATCTTGTGCAAGAGGAGATAAGGAAAATTACCAGGGACAAATATTCATCAAAGAAATCTGATGAATAAAATTGCGCTTTGGCTACCAAAGAAAAGAAGGGGAAGAGCAAGAAGCATGCTTTTCAATCCGGTGCGAAAGGTAAGAAGCAGGACATGTCCAAGGTGAAGTGCTTTCACTGTCACCAAAACGGACATTACGCCACTAGTTGTCCACAGAAGAAGAAAAATAAGCAGGCTGCTGGATTTGCAGCTGGAGAGGCCTTAGCCTCATAGTTTGAGCTGGATTTTTCACTTATCGCATGCTTGGTCTCAAGTGTGATGGGTTCAGTGTGGTTTATTGATAGTGGTGTGCCTTTTCACATGACAGGAGATCGAGATTTGTTTACTGATCTGGATGACAAAGATCTTGGAGTGCACATTGAGATGGGCGATGATGGTAGATATAGTGCGATCGATATTGGTACCATTTCCTTTAAGAGGGAGTCTGGTAAACCATTTGTATTGAAGGAAGTGATGCATGTTCCAGGATTGAAGAAGAATCTGATCTCTGTGGCGATGTTAGAAGACAAGGGATATGATGTTGTCTTTAGCGAGGGAAAGGATTTCCTGCCTAGTAAGGCAACTGGTGAGACCCGAAGGATAGGGGTTCAAGTTAAGAACCTTTATCAATTGCAGGTAGATGGCTACACAGCAATGGAAGGCAACGCATAAGGAGTGGTGAGCCGGGATGATGGTGAGTTGTGGCACCAGAGATTGGGCCACCTTCACCATGGAGCTTTGAAGATATTGCCGGTGCGCATTTCTTCACCGGGCTTCCATGGCACTTTTAGCGTCAGACTGGGCAAGGGATGTACCTTGGGAAAATTTCTCTAGAAAGCCACCTTTCACGCAGAAGGATAGCTGCGGCCACGACGATCCTTGAGAGAATTCACACAAACGTGTGTGGACCTTTCTCAGTAGCTTCGACAGCAAAGCATAGGTACTATGTGATATTTGTTGATGATTTTTCTCGTAAGTGTTGGATCTTCTTCATGCAGAAGAAGAGCGAGACATACTCAAAGTTTTGTGTGTTCAAGGCACTGGTTGAGAAATAATCGGGGAAGCAGGGGAAGGCTCTTAGGAGCGACAATGGTGGTGAATTCATCTTTGGTGAATTCAAGGACTTTTTCAACACAAAAGGAATTCGAAGAGAGCTCATAGCACCTCATAACCCACAACAGAATGGGGTTGCTGAGCGGAAGAACAGAATGATCGTGGGTGATGCACGGGCGATGTTGCATGATTAGGGCCTTCCCATACACTTTTGGGCTGAGGCATGCAATACTAGAGTATATGTGAAAAACCGCTGTCCTCATAGGATACTTGGCATGAGTACACCCGAGGAGGCGTTTTCTGGTAAGTAGCTTGATATTTCCCATTTGAGGATTTTTGGTTCACCTATTTACATTCATGTGACAAAGGATGCCAGGAAGAAGCTGGAGTTGACTGCAGAGGTTGGGATATTTTTGGGGTACACTGATACACCCCACAACTATCGTGTGTATTTTCTAGACAGTCACAAGACTATTGTGCAACGGGATATCAAATTTCATGAGGAGAAAGCCATGAAGTGTTCACTTGAGAGGGAGCCACACTTGCATGCAGATGAGGAGCTATTAGTTCCTAAGGATGAGTCTCTGGATGTGGATCATCCACAAGAGGAGGTTCATGGAGTGGAAGAGACCACTCATGCAGTGCCAAAAATTAGAGGGCGGAAGTGCACTACATAATCTGAGCGACTGGCTCAAGATGCAAAGAAGGTTGTAGGAGCACCTACATCATAGCGAAGACAGAGACAATCACCTGACCGGTATACTGGATACATGGCTCTTATGAGCAAGTGTATCATGACGGAGCCATCCTCTTTCGAGGAATCTGTGGAGGATCCCGCATGGGTAGGTGCCATGGTGGAAGAGTATGATTCGATTGTCAGAAATAGTGCATGGGAGATTGTCCCAAGGCCGGAAGGGAAATTAGTGGTGGGTTCGAGATGCATCTACAAAGTGAAGCAGGAAGCTGATAGGAGTGTGGAGAAGTACAAGGCAAGATTTATTACCCGAGGCTTCTCACAAATTGAGGGGATCGATTATGAGGAAACCTTTGCACCTATTGCAAGATATTCTTCCATACGGACGATTCTTGCTCTCTCAGCACAGATGGGGTGGCACATTCATCAGTTGGATGTGAAGATTGCGTTCCTCAATGGGGTGATTGAGGAGGAGGTGTACATAGAGCAGCCCGAAGGTTTCGAGATCTTCAGCAGCGAGTCGCATGTGTGCAAGCTCAAAAGAGCGTTGTATGGGTTGAAACAAGCACCTCATGCTTGGTACACACGGATAGACAGTTATTTCACCGGACTTGGATTCTCCAAGGGTGAGGCGGATCCGAACCTATAGCAGATAGTGGTAGAGGGTAAGTTTTTGATCACTTTACTTTATGTAGATGATTTGATTTTGACGGGTGATGAACTGTTGATACACTCATGCAAGGCTGATCTTGCAAAGGAGTTTGAGATGAAGGACTTGGGCCTCCATTATTTCCTGGGATTGGAAATTTGGCAGCACAGTGATGGACTGTTTGTTTCTCAAGGAAATTATGCCCGGGAGATACTGGAGAAGTTCAACATGCATGGCTGCAAGCCTATTGATACTCCTCTTCCTAGTGGTTGGAGGAAGGAGGATTCTACTTCGGCGGAGGTAATGGATGCCACTGTTTATCGACATTTGGTGGTGTCGCTTATGTATCTGGTCAATACATCACCCAAAATATGATATGCTATTAACCAGCTTTCACAAGCTATGGTTAAGCCTACCAAGCTCTTCTGGAAGGTAGGCAAGCATGTATTGAGATATCTCAGAGGCACATCGGGATATGGATTATGGTACAGACAGTTGGATAAGGTGAAGCTATGTGGCTTCACAGATGTAGATTGGGTAGGGAGCCCAACGGACAGAAAGAGAACATCTGGAGGGATTTACAGTAACGGGTCGACAACAGTTTATTGGTACATCAGGAAACAAAGATCCATGGCACTCAGTTCAGCAGAGGCCAAGTATATGGCAGCGAGTTTGGTTGCATGCGAGGTGATATGGATGAGGAAGATCCTGGTTGGGTTGTCCGGTTCACACTTAGATCCTACTGTGATTTATTGCGATGATCAGAGTTGCATTAAACTCTCGGTTAATCCGGTATTTCATGATAGATCTAAACACATTGACATCTAGTATCATCATATCAGAGATTGTGTGCAACAAAAGATCATGTTACTTTCATATATTCCCATGGAGGATCAGGATGCTGATATCTTGACGAAGGCGCTCACTAGGAGAAAATTCGAATACCACAGAGGTAGGATAGGGGTGGCAGATAATCCTTATCTTGTTGAGAGGGAGTGTTGAGATTGCAACAAGATGATGAGCTTAGTGGAAAGAAGTCGCCTTCATTAAGTGGGTCCGCAGGCTATTTTTGGCGCAAAGTCTATTTTTAGACATATGGTTTATGTTCTATGAGTTGCAGGATGCTATTTGTGGATGGTTGGTCAAGTTGGAAAAATAGATGGACTTCTATTTTTAGACATATTGGGCGGAATCTATTTTTTGATTTCCAGTTTAAAAATAGATACGTCGAATATTATTAGCTCTTAAATAAAATTTGGACTACAAAAATTATCTTATTCTCTTGGAGCACTTCAGTTAAGTGCACAGATGTGGCACAGGAGCTGACAGAAGGAATTACACTATTCCTGAGGGTTATGTGGAGCTATTACATGGATACTTCAGTTAGAACTCATGTGAGAGAGTTTGGTGGAGTTGATTGAGGAAGTTAATGGGGTTGTGTTCAGTTTAACTAATCTAAACATAGTTGAGCTATTTGTATCTAGTTTAACTAATTGATACAATTAGTGAGAGTGGTGTGAATTAATTATTAATTAATTCACTAATTATAAACTCATTAATCAATTAAATAATGCATCGGTTAACTTCAGTGCATGGATAGTTTCAGTGGAGACTAGTGCAGAAATAGGTGAAAGAGCAGGTTAACTATCAGTTGTGACTATATTGTTGATATTTGAAACACACATATAGGTGGAGAAGCCCATGATGATTTCACAGTACAAGCCAAAGTATTTTGAATTTTTCTATTTATACATCCATTCATCCATTCTACAACACGATTTTGCAACAGAGGCAGTTATCGTGTGGCATAGATTAGAGCATGTGTTTCCTTATGATCTAGTTTATCAGTGTGTACCAGACTTTGCATCGAGAGCTTGGGAGGCCTTTGCATACCTTGCTGTTACATGATCTTCAGGAAATATAACACATGCATAGTTTTCAAAGCCACTTGCTTTCCAAGGAACATCGTGTCTATGTGTGATTGTTTATGGTTTTAATGTGCACATGCAATTGATTTTATTTTCGCATGCAATGATCAATGGTAGAAGAGATTTTGTATTGTGCATGAAGCTAAAATAGTGTGTGATCAGGAGAATCTCAGTGAATAATATATCAGTTATTCAAATTTCTACAGTGGGAAGTTTAAACTATCTCACTAAAACTAGACAAGATATAGCACATTCAATTAGCATTCTAAGTTAGTTCATGGCCAAAACTCTTGAAATACATTGGGGAGAACCAAAGTGAGTTATTTGGTATATGAAAGGAACATTTAATTTTGATATTAAATATACTGAAGATTCTAATGTTGAGTTGGCAGGCTATTCTAATTCATATTGGAATAGAAATCTTGATGAGAAAAAATCAACTTTGGGTTATGCATTCAGTACTGGATCTAGAATTGTGGCATGGAGCAGTAGGAAACAACCAATTGTTTCTTTGTCATCCACTGAAGTTGAGTATAAAGCTTTGTGTAGTGATATGTGTGAAGCAATTTGGCTGAGGCGAATTCTTGAAGATGTTGGAGAAGTACATAAAAAGTCAGTTATTATCAAGTGTGACAATAAAAGCACCATCAAGCTAGCCAACAATCCTGTGTACTACAGAAGATAAAACCATATTTAGACACATCATCATTTTGTTAGGGAAAATATACAATGCAAGGAAATTGATTAGTCTATTGTAATACCAATAAAAAATTGGTTGGCATATTTACAAAGCCACTTGGAAAGGAAAAATTTGAAGTATGTAGGAATAAATAGGGTGCGATAGAAAACACATTTCTCCATTAAGAGGGAGCGTTGGAATAATAGAGAAATATCTAGAATATTATCCCATAATCAGAATTTTTTATGTATTGTTGAGTTGTTTTCCTTGATTAGATTAAGTTGGTTGACACTTCTTATATTCTATGAATTTGTTTAACAATAATCTAATCATATATATGTAATGGTTTCTCGACTTTATGAATGAAAGTTATATGAGTTGTGATGTAGTCTCTTGAGTGAGCAATTGCCTTAGTACAATCTTACTCAAATTCTATATTTTTTATTTATGTGTATAAAATCTACCCATTTAACTTAATATCTAACAATACTAACATCATATCAAATTCCTAATCAACATAATATCAATAAATATTAAAATCATTAAACCTACAAAACCATTTCAATCAAATACCTATTAATCTAAAAGACTCTTAACACCCATTGAAACCACATTGATAAAAACCCTTAAACCTACATAACCTTCTCAATCAAATACCTATTAATCCAAAAAACTTCTAACACCCAATGAAACCACATTGATTAAGAATTTGACTATTGAGAATTAATGGGACATCATCATGTGATATTTTGACAATATTAAGTATTACTCAAATCATGATATACATCAACGATACCATTTGATGACATTAAAGTTTTTCTTAATCCATGACGTTTTCTAATGTAAGGTGAGTGAGTCATATATTATGTATAAACTCTATGAGATAAATATGATACTATTTTAAATAGCATTTTAATGCATGACGTTTTCTAATGTAAGGTGAGTGAGTCATATATTATGTATAAACTCTATAAGATAAATATGATACTATTTTTAAATAGCATTTTGAGTAATGTGAAAAATATATATGAATCATAAAATAAAATAGTATAGTGCTATATTTTTCTAAATTAATTGTAAGAAAAATGTGAGAATGAGTGGTCTATATATTGGTATTAGGATTGGTTTACAATACTAAGTAAAATTTAATTATTATAATGAATTAAATTTTAGAAAAAATATTATTATTATTATTATTATTATTTTAAATTATTTAATTTAGTTTATTTATATTAGAGGTGGTTAGTGAGAAATCTCGATAGAGTTAATAAAATTGAGATATGAGAAGATTCATAGATTAGTTATGGGATACATTATATATTATTTAACAATTTAGTTTAAACATTATATGAGAGAGATTTTTAAAACTTATAAAAGGGTTGATTGAGAGTTTACTACATTGTGGAAGCATTATTTGGAAAGGAAGTTAAGTAGTGGGAAATTTTTACAACTATTTTTCGTAGTTATGTTAAAATAATGTATGAAATTATGTTAAAATAAAGTTGGCAATGATGAATTAAAGTGATTGAAGAATTCATTGTTGGGCATATACATTTAAAAGTAAATTGAAAATAAAGGACAATAAGTGAAAAATACTATTTGGTAGTGAAAATATATAAGTAAATTCAAATTTTCTTGAAGAATTGGATTTGTATACAAATATATTTAAATAATAAAATGTTAACTTGGGATATTAGATAAGAAAGAAGTTAACAAGGATGAAGAAAATGTTATTTCTATAAACAAAACAAAGATACAAATTAACTTTTGTTCATGTCTTCTAGTTACATTCTTCAAGTTTGGAAGGTTTGGAAGAAAGTGGAGGTTGCAAAATGCCTTCAAGGATGGGTTAAGAGATTAATCAATTGAGAAATATTGAAAAGGCAGTGTTGGAGTAGGGATTTAAATGAATTCAAAACTTTATTTTTTATAATAATATGGAAATTATGGTTTGTAAGAAATTCAAATCTATTTAAAAACCAATTAATATCAACATTATAGCATTTCATCTAAAGAAATAAAATAGTTAATGAAGAAATAGACTATATAAAAGCTTGGAATTATTTTGACAATAAACTATACAATGGAGAATAAATAAATAATAAAAATAATCTTATTTGTTTAAAAGATTCTCACTCTCCAAATTTAAAAATAAACTTCTAAAAAAATACCAACAGCTTATAAAACTTATACAGATAATGATATTATCATTATTTTATATATATATATATATATATATATATATATATATATATATATATATAATAATAATAATATTAATAATAATAAATTAAATAAATAATATCAAATTTATATCAAATTTTATACTAAAAACTATTTTTGAAGATATCAAAATATTTCAAATTTTATTTAAATTTTTTCAAAATTTATTTGATTTTATATCTTTATATAATAACAAATTTAATTTTATATGTTTACAACCTATCTATAATAACAAGCGAATATTCTTTCATGAGTTGGTTTATCTTGGACCCATGTCAATGGCAAATGAAGGAGGAAATGGATGCAAATTCCATAGAATATGTTTCTTTTTTGATGTTATGTACATTTTGTACCTTTGCGGGTTTGTATTAGAAAATTAGTTCACTTGAAAGATTATTCCTATTTTGATTTTGATATCTAGATCAATTTTCCTTTTGAATCAATTTCAAGATATTATTTTGGAATGGAATTCATAGTTTATTTTGAGATACTTTTATATAATTATTTTTATAATAATAGTACAAGGATGATTATGAGATAATTTGGGTTAATTAGATTGATTTATTTTTAAATAATTTTGTAGAAATTTTTTATTATTTTTTTATTAAGAAAATTATTGAAATTATAAAATTTATTTGAAAATGTAATTTTGTTTAATATTTAATTATAACTAATTTGTTTTTCATAACAGTTAGTCTCACAAATATTATAACATTTCTATCTTATATAATACTATTAAGTCAATTTAAATTTAATCATATATTAATAATATTATTATATTAACTTTCTAATTAATATAATATAAAAAATATTAAACGCTTTAAAATAAAAAGAAATTGATTTTAAAACCTCTTAACACCTCTTCAAATCACCTCAATAAAGGATTTGAAATTAATTTCAAAACCTCGTAACACCTCTTGAAATTACATTTATAAAGGATTTGATGACATTGGATTTGATATAGGTTTGGTTAAGGTTATATGTATAACATGACGTTCATCAAATATATAAGATTGTATAAGATTATATGTCACTGTTAAGAATGAATGATGTATTATTATATGATATTTTAATATTATTAATTATAGTTTAAATTATCATAGATGTAAATAAAAAAAAATTATTGTTTGTTAAATAGAATTTTTTTTTTTTTAAATGTAAAATGAAAGCATATATATATATATATATATATATATATATATATATATATATATATATATATATATATATATATATATATATATATATTTAGTGTATATTTTTAAAAGTAGTTATATTGTTTATTGTTTTTTGGAATGAATTGTGTATATTAATGTGAAAGGTTCAATATTTTGAGTATTTAATATAAAAAATAACAATAAAGATTTATTTATATATGATAATGAGTGGAGTGTCTATTTGAAATACTAAATATTTCAAGTTAATATAAATAATACTCTGCAATTTTCATTTTTATTTTTCAAAGGGGCGGTTATAAGATTTCTCTTAAAAAACAAAATTTAGTTTTCGGGCCAGAACTTTTATATAGTTCATCCAGTTTCACCATAGTTCTACTTTAAGATTTCCAGTATATGAAGCTTATGGTTATGACATTTTTTTCCTATAATTCTAAATATATGCCTATTATATACTCTATAGTAAACTCTTAAATACACACAATACTTTCATAACATCATAAATTAAAATAAAGAAGAAAATATCTAAGCAACTAGCCTCTCAAGCCAGACACGTCTTTAGAATTGGAGCTCATTGATCAATTTTGTTACTCTAGATGTTGAACCCTCTTCCCTTTTTCTCTTGTTGTGTCTTCACCAACTTCGACCTCTATTGGAGCTAGCTACAATCATGTGAGGAAAATTTCCTCCATCTCTGCCATTTTGCAGTGGATGGCTACCATCTCAGTCCTAAATTCACACTGCAACTGGTCAATTTTGATCTGCATCAATTCAAGCTTGGACTTGGTTAGCTGTTGGAGGGATTTTTGAGATTTTTCTTCGGCCTTATTTCTCTCCTTGAAGGCATTCAACATGCCTTCCATAACCTCTAAAGCCTTGCCCACAATTTCATTGATGTTGATGTTTTTGATGCCATGGGATTAAAATTCCACATTCTCCATGGAAAACTTGAACAACATCAACACTTGCTTGCAGATGTTGGCTCTAATTATCATTTCTTCTCTAGAAAAGATCCTTGTATGGTTCAAGGCCTTAAGGTTGATATATAAACTTCTAAAATTAATATAGTCTTGGGGGTCCTGTTGTTGAGATTGAAATTTCCATCATTCCTTATCAAAATTGAATGCAGGAATGGTTCATCCATGTCAATTCGACTTCGTATTTTTTTGATGGTGGAGAAAATTGATACACAAAAGATAAGAAAATGGCCCTGACGTGAGGCATATTGAATGCATACTCCTCGACTAAGTAATAAATTGAAGCCCAACCCAATTCAATGGTTACACAAGGCAGTTGAAGGCTGACTTCACATGCCATGTGTGGATGCAAGCTCAACAGGGGTACAAAAGGGGTGACAATTGAGGCCATACATTAAAAAATGATTAAAAAACCAAACATACCATCACTTCTCAAACCTTAATACTCTGACTATATGCTTGCTCCTCATGCTTCTCATATGTACAGATATTTTATTTCCCATTAATGCATATAATTGTTACCATTTTTCTTCTAAGAAAATCCTTGGCAAAAGGAAATTTAATAAATTTCCATTATTCAATCCTATAATCCCTTAGTTCAATCTTGGTCCTTTATTAGCTCGAGAATATTCCATTGAATTTAAGTTTCTTAGGACATGGAAAGTTCAACTTGTTCAATTTGTTGAATTTGTAGGAAAATTCAAAGCACAATGAGAGAGGTATTGCATTCGGTACCACATTTTTCCTCCCAAACTCCCCAGATTACTATCAAGAAATCACCAAATATCATGATTTTATGAATCTTCTTTTAAATGGATAGTTCTAAACTTTTCCAAAGAGCAAGGAACTGTGCGTGATAATTGGTTGTCACTTGTAATCCCTAAAACTAATGTATCTCAAGTTTTCATCAAGGCAAAGAATCATCCCTCGCACTCACCATCCCTCTCTCTAATATATATATATATATATATATATATATATATATATATATATATATATATAATAATAATAATAATAATAATAATTTTAAATATCAATTAATATCATAGATTTTTTTAGATGGACATATGTATGCAATAAAGATTTACTACTAGTTTGTGTGAAGAAATGAACCAATATAATTTAAATTTCACATTTTAGATATATTGAAATATTTAAAATAGGTTGATAATAAAAATTATATTAATAAATTCATAAATTTTATATAGATATGTGTAGTGATATGAAAAATGTAAAAATGTGAGTTTAGAAGATTATAATTTTGAATATATTAAAATATTTTATAATTAAGTAAAAAATAGGGTAGTTTTTATCTTTTGTATATATCAAGAGTAAGGGTAAGATTCAATCTCTTACTGAAATCTCAAAAAAATTATCAAGATCTTATATTTTCTTTTAAATAGGTGGTATCCCTCTTTGATATCTGCAAGATTTTGATTATGGTCTAAAATGAAAGTAACGAGTGAGTGCTAAACAACAAAACCCAAGAAATATTCCAATATTTTTTATGTATTGGGGTCTTATTTCATCAAGTACTTGTTTTGTCTCTTTAAAATAATGTGAATCTAGAATTAACCATGATTTTGCAAGATAAAATAAAAATAAAAATATGGATAGATCTTCAAAGAATTTTAAAAGACATTGTAAAGCTTCAATTACACAAGAATCTAATGATACATCACTATATAAAATCATTATTGCAACACAAAACTTGAATATTTCGTTGTTTATGAAATTAACAATAATATCTCAATATGGAAAGCTTAACACGTCCTAAATGAAAAATAGATAATTTTTTATTTAATTGCATTCTCTTTATTACAAACAGGGATCCTACTCCCTTGGATTTCAAATAAAATATGAAGTGCTTGCAAAATATGAGAAGACACGATCAAACAAATATATTCTGGTTGCTATAAACACATGGAAAACTTCATCGAAAGAAAATTGTAGAATAATAGAATAGAGGGAAAGTTGAGCAAGCTAATTCACAAGACCTTCTCGAAAGGAAAACTCCTTTTTAGCGAAACTCCAACCCCTTTTCTAAATGTGATTATCTCTCTTTATAATATTATCTTCATATTTGCATGTACTTCATGGTTAATTTTTTCGTATTTGTTAGTTGAATGAAGATTAATTTTGAAAATATGAAATTAAAAATTTCTATTAGATCCTATAAATATTCTAGATCTTCATTTTTATAAATCATTTAAAAAAATAATATGGTGATATACCCAAAATTGTCATGACTACTATTTTAATTTTTGAAATTATATCTATATAACTTGCCATGGAAACCACTCCCAATGTGTACATAATTCTTACTTGTTTTCCCAATTTAGAAATTAGGAACTCAAGTTATGGGCTTTGGAAGATAGTGACTCTGCCATCATTGATCTACTCAACATGAACCTTGGTATTTAATTTATAAATACATATTTTAATCCCACGTGTATAATGGTGATATACTTATAAATATATCTTGTCCCATATTACCCATGTATTAAGCATAAAATGTAGCAGAATTGTGCACATTTTGTGGAAAGCATAAAATTTTGTCCTTTGTTTTCCAACTCACTACCTCGTCATTAGTTTCCAAACAATGGCCTCTAAATGTCACTGTGGGATATGAAACTGGGCTACCATGTTATAGATATATGTCAAAGTAAGTGAAGGTAAAAATGATATTAGAAATAATAAATATTTAATTGTGAAAAAAAATTTAAATAAATGTAAAATTAAATAAGTAATAAAGTAGATTATGGGTATGTGAAAGAGATGGGAAGAAAGGATTGTGGCGGAGGAAAGAGTGTGCAGTGGATAGGGGAGGAAAGGGTTGTGCAGAGTGTGTAGTCGTGAAGGAAAGGGAGTGCTCAAAAGATGTTTAAAAGATGTTTAAATATAGACGGAGGGTTATAACATATATCAAATTTTATCTTATAATATATCTAGTTGGTTGTCATGCGTTATGGAGAGATATGCGAAAATAATTTAGGATAAAAATGACAATAGAAATAATAATAAAATAATGTATGATATTAAAAATAATAATAAAACAATGTATGATATTAGAAATAATAATAAAATAATGTAGATGTAAGATGTAAGAATTTGGAAAAAATTCTAATTTTGAAAAATTAAAGTAAATAAAGATAAAAATTACAAAGTAATAAAGTGGGTGGGATATGAAAGTTGGCTACAATGTTATAGATATATATTTCACTTAATTGTGAAAAAAATAAATTTAAATAAATGTAAAATTAACTAAGTAATAAAGTAGATTATGGGTATGTGAAAGAGATGGGAAAAAAGGATTGTGGGGGAGGAAAGAGTGTGTAGTGGATAGGGGAGGAAAGGGTTGTGCAAAGGAAAGAGTGTGTAGTGGTGAAGGAAAGGGAGTGCTTAAAATATGCTTAAATATAGATGGAGGGTTATAACATATATCAAATGTTAAATGTTATCTTATAATATATCTAGTTGGTTGTCATGTGTTATGGAGAGATATGCGAAAATAATTTAGGATAAAAATAATATTAGAAATAATAATAAAATAATGTAGATGCAAGATGCAAGAATTTGGAAAATTTTCTAATTTTGAAAAATTAAAAGTAAATAAAGGTAAAAATAACAAAGTAATAAAGTGGGTTGTGGGTAGCCCATGGGGGTAGCTCAATTTACAAGTGCCATTAAAATGAAGTGTTGCGTACCAAAATATTCAAGGTTCAAATACCCTAGACTCACCTATGTTGCTGAATGGGAATTGTAGGCATCTATAGGTTATAATGGTAGTAGTCACCCATGTTGCGGAACGAGAATTGTAGGCATCTATAGGTTATACTGGTAGTAGTCTAAGTTGATCATGTGTCACACAAGTATAAAACCGACCTAGTTGTTAATTCCTCTAGTAAAAAAAAAAAGTTCTCAGGTATGTAGAGGAGAGGGGAGGATAGGGTTGTGCATAGGAAACTGTGTATAGAGGAGAGGGGAGGAAATGGTTTGATGGAAGAGGGGGGATATAAAGGGTTATGCCGAGAAAATAGTGTGCAAAGGAGAGGGGAGAAAAGGGTTGTGAAGGAAATTATGTGTAGATGAGAGGGGAGGAAATGATTGTGTAGAGGAAAGGGTGTTCTAAAAAAAAACGCTTTATAAAATATATGTTGAGAGTGTGGAAGAGTCATGAGGATGTAACATGTGGGGAAATTTTCAAATAATATATAAAAATAAATAAAATGGAAAATAAAATGGATTTTTCCATAAATACAATCAATAGAAATGTAGAATATAAAAACTAGTTGGCAATGTAAATGGAAAATTATAGAAATGGTGAAAAGGGAAAAAAAGAGCAGAATGGAAAGTAGAAAAGGGTAAGTATGGAAGCATGAAGGTATGGAAAATTCTAGAATAATATAGGGGTATATAAAGGTAATGGAAAATTGATAATGGTTAATAGTAAATGGAAAAGGTAAAGTAATAAATCGTAAATGTAAAAGATAAATGGTAAAAAGATAAAAATGGAGAAAGGATACAATGGATAAATTTAGGAAGGTATAATGAAAAATAATAATATCTTAGTAGAAGGATCTCTATTTTAGATTTTTTAAAGTGTTGGGTGTAGCTAAGACATGGATCTATCCAATGAAAGGATGAACACATATAGTTTCTTTCCTTTTGGTAACCAATTAATTTTCACATGAGAAACCATCCTTCTGTAAGGAAGCACCACATGTTAAATTGTTTTTAAACCATTAAAATTTTTGGGTCTTCAAAAAGACCATCTTTTACATTCAAATATAAAAAAATGACCTTCAATTTTATTAAGAAATTTTGATCAACATTTGGCTCTAACTACAATACGGTGAACCCCTAGGGGTTGTTGAAAAACCCATAATCAATTTTTTTTCCTCTTCCATTAGGCTATGGAGTCATCTCAAACCATTATCTTGATTCTAGAAAATTCTTATTAAGAAAACTTGAGAGAAGTAACAAAATTACATGTGAGATATACCTACCCGAACATAGTTGAAGAGAAAGGTATCTCTCAAGTATAACTAGAGTTCCAATGGATCCTTGTACATAAAAAACTTATTCTTTCTCCCAACCATGTTTGAGAGTCTTGGTTTATGAGAAATTTTGAGAAGATGCTCCTCCATCAAGAAATACGAATTATACAATGTTGAAGTTGTAAAGATAAATTGATGTCGAAAATCCATGGAGAACTAGAGGGATAGTCCTTGTTGTTTACCAAAAAATCTTGTTGTATTTGAAAAAAAAAACCATTCATCCCTCTTGTTGAAAATTTCCCTTTGTTATTGATACAATAAAGACTCTATTCGAGATGAAAAATATATAGCTTAAGATTTTGATTTAAATTGATAACCCTTGCTCATATCATGCTAAAATTCCTCTTTTGGCTATGTATAAACCAATTGTGCCCTTTGAGAACCCATTGCAACATCTTTGCCATGACCATATTGAATGAAGTCTTTATATGCATCTAGTGGAAGTTTATCAAATCCATCGTTGAACTTATTATCAACATTACTCTCAAATTGAACATATAAGAAGTAAGAATTTCCCTCCCATGGAGCATGTGGTGAATGGTGTTCTTGTTTAATTGAGACATTAGGATTCTCATTTTCATATTTATGAACATAATCAAATGTAGATAATTTTTCACATATTTCATATGATTTCTCATTGATGTCATTTTATTGATGTTTTTGGAACACTCTTGGAAAGTTTAAGAAATTATCACAAGTTTTATAAATATTTTCTTCTATGACTTGGGATTGTTGCATTAACTTTTTCAAATTAAATTTTTTCTGTTGCTTCAATAAAAATCTTAGATTCATAGGAAAATAATTTTCATAATAGCTTAAAATGATGAAATCATTTGGAAACATTTCTTGAGGAATCTCATGAAGGAATTTCATAAATTTGAAAATGAAGTGTTTAATTATTTCTTTTTTATTTATCCTAATTTCAACAATGTTCAGGAAAAGATAATATGGTTGTTCCTTGAGAAATTTTTCTCAATAAAAAATCTTCTCATACATGCCAGGTTTTGATTGTTCTAGGAAGCAACGAGGAAAACCATTCATGGGAATTTCCTTGTAGATTTAGGACAAACAATTTGAAAAAAATATCATCTTCAACCATATTATAAACATCACAAGCACTATAAAATTTAACTTTAAATTTTTTTTTGTCCTCTAAAGTATCTCCGAATAACATGGGAATTTTTTCCATGGAAATATTTGGCAAGGATGAATATTACCTTGTAGATTGAAGGGAATTCTATATGTTAGTTTCTTTATTTGGAGACTTCTAATTTTCCTTATCTTGGAAAAAATATTTATGGGGTTGGTGGTGAAGGAAAAATATCATCACAACATGGAATAAACTTTTCATCAAAGTCTTCATACAAATTTTCATGCAATTTTACAATATTTTCAGTGGAGTCATCACAAGACCTTTCTTAAAAATCTAAACCTTCAATTATAGAGTTTTTAAGGAAATGATTCTTCCAAATATTGGATGGTTTTTGGTCTTCATGAAATCTCCATAAAATATCGTTACTTTAATTTTCATAATATTTAAGGTCATCTGATGGATTGAACAAGGTTTTCAAGAACATAGTTCATCTTCTATTGTGTGGCTAGAAATCTACCAAATCATTTTGAACCAAAGAGTTTCTAGACTCATAATAATTTATGATCCTTAACATAAAGTATCATATTTCATGAAAATGAATTTCCTCCCTAGTATGGTCACCAAAAATTTTGATGTCATTTCCTGTCAAGGGTAAGAGTCAACCTCCTAGGTAAATCTCAATGAATTTAATCCCATCTTCATTTTTAGAGAGGTGTTACTCTTATATGATATGTGGAATATTTTTATTATGGTCATATATGAATGCAATTATTGGGTGCTAAAAAACAAACCCAAACAAATCTTCCAGTAATGCTCCCATACAACATATTTAATAATAAGAAATGACTATGAAAATAAATATTTTTTATGTACTAGGATCTTCCTTCAACAAGAATTTTTCTTTTCTCTTTAAAAATAATGTGAATCGAGAATCAACTATGACTTTTCAATATGAAACAAAAACATAAATGTTGACAGGTCTTCAAATAACTTTAAAGGATTGTGTACATTAGAATCAAACAAGTTAGAATAGATTCAATTGCACACGAATCTAATGATACATCACGATATATATTCATGGTTGTAACATGAAACTTGAATAGCTCTTTATGGGAGAGGTTAATAATAATATCATTATGACAAGTATAATATTTTTTGAAAGCTAAAAAAACCTCTTAGATGAAAAATAGATAAATTGCAGTTAAATTGCATTTGCTTTATTACAAGTGAGGATCTTCACCCCCTTAGACCTGAAATACAATATAAAGTGGTTGGAGGAGATGAGAAAAAATAATAAAAATAATATATTCCTATTGCTAAGAACTCATGGAAAGCCTAATGGATAGAAAATGCAGAAGAATAGATGAAAAAGGAACTTGAGCAAGATGATTGACAAGATCTTTTGGAAAGACAAACTACTCTTTGGAAAAACTCCAATCCCTTTTATAAATGTGATTTTCTCTCTTATAATCTTTGCTTCATATTTGCAACTACTTGAAAAATAGGTTTTCCCTCTTTGTGCTAATTGAATGAAAATCAATTTTGAAAATATGTAGTTAGGAATTAGTCCTCTGAACTGGGTCCCATTTCAGATATTCTAGATCTCCTTTTTAATTAATCATTTTTAAAAATAATTTTGTGATAGGCCCAAAATTTTCATGAATTTTCTTTTGATTTTATGAAATTATATCTATACTTTTAGCAATGTAAAATACACCCAGTGTGTTATTCACAATTCTAGATTTCTAAGAGTTCTTGTTTCCCCAATTTGAACATCAATAACTCAAGTTATGGCCTCTAGAAGATAGCGACTCGACAATCATTGATTTTTTGCACATAAATCTTGGAGTTTTCTTAATAAATCCATTTTTGAATCCCACAATCATAATGATAATATATTTCAAAATATTTATAAATATTAGCTTCCCAACATTATTCTTTTATTGAGCATATAGAGTCACAGAACTTCGCATAGTTTGCGGATATTGTCCTTTGTCTGCCAACTCATTCATTGCCTATCACCAATGTTCAAACAATGGCCTTCAAATGTTACCATAGGATATTTCTAGTTGGTTTCCATATTTCATAGGGAGATATATGAAATGAATATTGGGAGAATAGAGGTGTAGAAATATAAATACTATTTGGAAATGGAAATGGAAAATTATAGAAATGGTAAAAAGGGAAAGAGAGGAAAATGGGAACTGGAAAGGATAAGTATGTAAGCATGGAGGCATGGAAATTTTCATAATAATATGGGGCTAGATAAAAAAAATAAGGGATAATGGATAATAGTTGATGGGAACTAGAAAAATTAAAATAACAAATGGTGAATGGAAAAAGGATAAAAATGGAGAAATGATACAATGGATAAATTTAGGAAAGTGGAATGAAAATTAGTGATATCTTAGACATATTTTATATGTTATAGATGTTGTAAAGTGTTGGGTGTAGCTAAGAATTATGGCTATCTCCTGGATGCGGGTGCCTCTTAGAACAGCCTGCCACTTGGCCTCCCCATCACCGGGCAACCATCGTTGCCATGAGGAGGCACATGGACCAGGTGAGGGAACCATTAAATTCACAAACCTATAGCACTTCGACATTAAGGCCCTTCAATTCCCTCACCGAGACTTCAATTCGGCTTGCCCTAGTCGCAGGCATCCCATGCCATTTATGGTCCATGGAGGCATCCCTCTGCAACACTCTACTCTCAGTCTCGTTGTCCATTTCGCATTTGGCTATGTCAAATTCTGTTGCAGCTCTGCCCATTCGGCTCTTATAGCCCCTCTGCCCACTCGCTTTGTCAACTTCTGCTGTGGTTCCGCCCCTCTTGCAATCCCTCTGTCTCCCTTCGCCTTTTTGCTCCACGCTTAGCTCAGTCACTCTGCTAGCACACCTCATTCAATCCTTTAGCATTCCTCCAATCTCGCCTCCATGCCTTAATGACATCGCATGCATTGCCGCAGAGGTGGAGGCCATGTCTCGCCATCTCGGCTTCCCATTCATGTCTCAACGGGTCACTCTATGGATTTCTCACTGGATTTGGAAGTGTCGAAGGTCATTACTCCTCAACTTCTCTCTACTCACATTACGTTGCATCTTCTTGAAATTCAGTCTGTTTCGGGGTGAAGGAAGCGGTGTCAAAAATCTACTCCGTCCCCCTCTTTTCAGCATCAAACTCGCAAGATGGTAGCCTTGCTTATCAAGCTAGCAGAGGACTCCTATGTCAGTAGTGGAGGTAGCAGCTCCACTCACGGTGGAAAAGAAGTTGCTTCATGTGCCCGTTTGACTTCAAATCCGAAGCTGTCCAAGCTAGAGGACGACTACGGCTGCTTCATTGAGGAAGAGCAGCCTCCCCAACCTACTTTGGATGGAAAAGATAAGCATGCCTAGTGCTATGATTCTCTTTTCTCATGGATTTTATAGACATGTTATAGTTTTCTGTTTCTTTACTTTCTGCACTTCATATCTAGATATGGGGTCCTTCTGTCTAATGTTGGTTTCCCCTCAAGGGGAAGCAATTTTCATGCTACTTGGACTAGTTCATGGGCTGGTTTCCCCTCGTGGGGCAGCCCCGCTTTTGTTTTTTTGAATTTTCTTGCTGGAATTGGCTAATTCAGCAATTCTAGTATGGACGATGAACTATAACAATGTAATTTTTGTATGATATAATAGAATTAGAAATTTTTAGAAAAAAAAGACATAGGGCTGTCAAATGAAAGGATGAATGCATCCAATTTCATTATTTTTAGTAACCCTTTAATTTTCCAAAGGAGAAACCATCTTGATTAGCCTTTTGTAAGGAAGCACTACATCTTGAATTGATTTTAAGCTCTTGAACATTTTGGGTATTCATGAGGATCATCTAGCACATCCAAAAGAGAAAAAATTGACCTTCAACTTGATCAAAGAATGTTGATCAACAGTAGTGAAATACACCACATACACAAGAAACAATGACATGTGAATGTAATTCAATCATTCTTTGGTAGAAAAAGAGAATAAAAAGGGATGGAAGGATTAAATGACTAATTATATAGACTTACCCCATTCTTTTTCTTACTTATCAAGGGAAACATTAGACATCACTACTACATTTTCATGTGTGATGTAAAGATATTAAAACAAATTATTCTATCATTGTAAATTAACATTTAAAGTAATTTATTAAGTAAAAAGTAAGAGATATTTTAGTATAAACTTTCTTTATGTAAATTCAAATGGTTTAAGCCATACAACTATACAACTATTTTTGTGAAACCATACAACTATTTTAGAAATTAAGTTCATATATATATATTTTATTGACTTGAAAAATTTATTAAATTTTTATAAAAAATATATATAATTTAAATTACCATTTAAATAAAAAATAAACAAATAAGATAATATCATTGGAAAAGCAAATATTTCTTTACTCGAAAAAACAAAGCAAACAAACACTAAACTTCTCACTCAATTATGTATCTCCTTAATTATCCTTGTACATAGAACTTCTCATTCTTTTCACCGAGTCCCATGTTACGTGCCTTCGAAATCCATCATCATTTATCAATTCCAGTGTAAAAAATGAATGTCCATAATGAGAACCATTGGTATTGTAACAAAACTTTGTATCAAAAAATCACAACTTTTGAGGCCTGAATGTCCATAATGAGAACCATTGGTATTGTAACAAAACTTTCTATCAAAAAATCACAACTTTTGAGGCCTATGACAATTAATTGATCGCAATCAATTAATTGTTATTTTATGATTTCTCGCACCAAATCTCATGACCATGAAGATACCAAAACATTTTCACCACCAAATCTTATGACAGGTTCATTAATTAATAATAAGGTGCTGTAATTAATAATTTATACTTGAGCGAGAGGAGATAAAATATTATTTTCAAAACTTGAGTCCATTTTCCGATACCCAAATGGTTGGTTGTTCAAGGATTCTATGATGGTCTTTCTTCATCATAGTTATACAAACAGAGAGACATTGTATTTAAATATAAATAAAGTACAAATCTTAGACCACCATGTCTTGATTTATTGGTTTACTCGAACTATGGATTTAGTCAGTTTATAAATATTGAAATTTCTTATAATTCACAGCTCATAATGATGTTATTATAATATAAGAGTATTTAATGTTATAATGTCATTGGAAAGCCAACATAAAGATATTCTGTAAGGTCATTTGAAAGGAAAGTCATCGAGTTAGTCCATCCTCCTTTTTCCCATAAATTCCTCTCATAAAAATCAATGTCTCATTATGAATATCTATAAGATTCTCATGTACCCCACATCTAGGAATAATGTTGTTTAGTGTGGATATAATCATTTATGAGGTAAAATAATACACCATACTTTTGTTTGCTACCAGACATAAAATAATCATTGAAAAACATTGTTATGCTTCTAAATTTTATATATGATTTAAATTTGGATTATATAGTATTGCTGGGTGGTGGTAGGCTTGGTTGTATAATTATACAATATATTTTATATTATATAGGTGAGTATGTGTTTCTTCTGTTATATGATTATGGTAGTTCAACTAATTCAACCATTGTTAATTTATGGAGGATTCGAACCATTGTGGAGGTTGTGGTAACACCTTTTAATGAATTGCCTTGCCTTTCATGGCCATGTTTCTAATTCTTGGTGTGTTAAAGATAGAAAAATCGTCTTCCAAGTAGCAGAATAACAGAACAACAATGAGAAAATATTATAAAACAGTTAGCTTAAAACTATTAACACACTAACTTGTCTGTATAGTTATAAGACATTTGTCAAATATTTACATCCGAGACATTGTAATTACAATACATTTAAATGTTACAATACATTTGTCATATTGTAAATCTACATTACAATACATTTAAATATTACAAGTATTTATATTAGTTCTATGTTTTTGTGTTTTACCATTTTGTTAAATATGGTAGCATAAACAATGATTAGATATGTAACTAACTTGTCTATATAGTGATAAGAAATTTGTCAAATATTTACATGTGGGACATTGTAAATTGTAAATCTACTTTACAAAAAAATTAAATATTGCCAGTATTTATATTAGTTTTATGTTTTTGTGTTTTATAATTTTAGTTTTATGTTTTTGTGTTTTATAATTTTGTATCAGATGGTAGAATAAACAATGAGTAGATATTTAAAAATTCATTTACTTATATAGGAAGGGAAATTTATTTTAATAGATTTGTTAATGTTATAGAGAAAGTAGAGGGGTGAAGATGGTTTTAATGTCATTTAATTTTATAATTATTATAATTTTAGTAAAGGTTTTTTAAAATATTTTAATTTAAGAAGATTGTTAAGAATTTTGAGGAGATTTAAAAGTATGACATAAAGAAAATTTTAGGGGTTAAATTTTTTTCATGGGTTAATTTTTCATTTAAAAAAAAAAAAATTTGACAACTTTATTTTTTTAATAATAATAAAATTATTTTACTTTCAAAATGTAAATGTATTTATAAATTTAAATTTTTTTACAAAATATCTCCAAATACTTTATCAATTACATATTAAAGACTAGTTAAATTTACAAATATTTTTATACTTTAAAATAAATTTTCATTCTTAATAGTTTCATTATATAAAATTTGAATAAACTCAAAATACTTGAAAACTAATTATTTTTTAAATAATATAAATAAATAAAAATGTGACAAATCAAGAAAAGATTCATGAATAACTCGAGATGTTTAAAAACAAACTTATAATTATTGTACTTACTTATTTGGAAAGTAAATTTTGTTTAAATTGAAATTATTCTATTTATATAATATATCTCTTTTCAAAATTTAATGCTTACTGAAAAATATGTAAATATATATATTTTAATTCTCTAATTTGATACATTTTATAAAAAAAATACATATTATATGTTTATTTATATATAATTCACAAAAATATGTTTTTAAAAAAATTAAAGTACATTAATTACTTATTTATTTTATTAAAATATATATATGTATTATTTATTTTATTTTATATATATATATATATATATATGACTTATTATTTCTTTTTATGGAAGATGGAAAGTTATTTTGAAGATTTTTTGGGGTTTCATGGCATATGACTTGGGTTTCGAGGGTAAAATAGGAGAAATATCTTCACCTCGAGGGTTTTGCTTTTCCATTTCTTTTACTATTTCACTTTACCTGCTAGTATTTGGGCTTACCCAATAGCTACAAATGAAAAGCAATCAACGGGCTTGTTATTTTTCTAGTTTTTGTCTTATCACATGCTTCTCGGATTTAAAGTAAGAAGGAAACTAGTGGCAATTATGGCAAGAGGGTGACCAGTTTAGGAAGTCTCTGACAAGTTTGGAACACATTGTTAATGCTTTTTTTTACTGTTTGGGTATGAAGGATATAGTAGATTATGACAAGGAAATTGAGGATGATAGCCCTATCTTTAGAAATGAAGAGGACTTCGAGGCTCCCTGGCAGGCTAGGCACCAGATCTATGAAGGCTTTGTCCTCCAATCAAAAATTCCCATGGATCTATCTGGGTCAGTGGTCAACAGTGCGGGTCTACAGATTGTCGAGTAATAAAAAAGGATGGTTGTGGGCCAAGAGAAAGCCATGGTCATCTCCCTAGGTCATGCGAGGGTAAATTCACTCCTCGAGGAACTGTGGGGAAATAAAAGAGTATCCTCGCCACCTTTTGCAATGCCAAAATCACATGCAGGTACCTTAGAGAAGGCTTATTTTTTTATTTATAAGCCATTACGACAACCCCCTTGCGCATCCATAGGGACAAGGAGTATAGGATATCTGGAGGATCTGTTTCATCTACTATTACTAGCTATGGTTTCAATTTCATCAACGTTGAATAGTTCAAATGGATTTATCCCTTTTTAGAGTAGCTTACCCCAAAAACACACATATTTAGTGAGAAAGGTGGTAGATGAGGAAAAACCTCAGGGAGGAGATCAAGAAGCACTCAAAGGCAATGGCCAAAATCATACCAACTCACGGGCATCATGTTAGGTCACAAAGGAAGAGGTCGATAAGGTTGTCAAGAGAAAGAAAACCCATTCTAGATTTAACTTGAGCGTCGGGGTTGACATGTGTTTACAAGAAGTGGTAGCCATGGTTGATAAAACTCTATTAGGGAGAACCAAGGGATGCAAATTCAACATAAAAAACCTACAAGAGTGGGCCACAACAAAAGTAACTCCAACCATCCAAAATCCTCCATATGTCTTCTGTTATCACAAAATCTAACCCTGATAGGCTGTTGATCAAGTAGAATTTGAGTAACTCTTTCAAACCAAACTTTTGGTTGAGGCTTAGCCTATTCAACCTGAGAGGGCTCTCTTAATAGGTTTAAGATTTTCAATTAATGATTAGATGGCTAACTCTAGAAATGAAAAAAGGACAAAAATGTATAACTGGTTGAATGACAGATTAGAAAACACTCATTCGGCCATGGAGTCAAGATATTCTTCAACAAAATATCATAATCTGTCAAACATGGAAGTCAAGGCACTTGGACATAGGTTTATAAGTGAAAACAGTAACACAGT
Organism: Pinus albicaulis; assembly: GCA_034641835.2. Classification (NCBI taxonomy): domain Eukaryota; kingdom Viridiplantae; phylum Streptophyta; class Pinopsida; order Pinales; family Pinaceae; genus Pinus; species Pinus albicaulis. The sequence continues at coordinate 239,010,151 of CM076574.1, read as the reverse complement.
GAATAAGCACAGTCTACAAGCATGTGTAGGAAGTTAGAGCAATATTCAATGAATTCTAAGTACCACATGCTCATACCACTGCAAATAGATAATTTAAAAAGGGCCATAGAAAGATGATACACTTCAAATCCTTGTGAATCTTGAGTAGTCAAACAAATCTCTGTATTAAGTTGAAAGATCACAGTAACATACAGTAACACAACTGCTTTGCTAATGAAAATGCCAACCTTGAGGAATTCAACCTCATGTCTCTTATAGAGTAATTTACAGTCTTGGATTCCCCCATCCATCTTGAGGAGAATGCGAATTTCTAAGTTTGACACCTATCTACTCTAAAACAGACTCTTAATTACAATTAACAGTTAACTATCTCTTTAGGAGTCCTAATAAAAATAGGATTGAAACTCCTTGTTATGTGTAAAAAAACCTTATCTAAGACTTAAATATTCTCTTTTACAGCTGCTTTTCCATATCTTCGACCTTGATGGTGCCTTTAACCTTGTTATGAGATCCTGTTGACTCATGTCTTATCTGCCCTGAAAACCAGGGAACATGTTTTCTGCAATTAAGCCTTTATTTCATTGATGATCTTCGAACATTTTTGCTAGAAATATTGAATATTTCAGATAAGTGACATGTGATATCGTTTCCTTGTAACCTTACCCTTCCACTTTTATAGAAGTAAACCTTTGAAAAAGTATAAAAATATGTGATGTGGTTGCGCTACGAAAATAACAGCTATTTTTGTAGCGCAGAATCTGGATTATTGAAAAAAATTTCTTTAACACCCTCTTTCTTCTGCTTTAGAACTTGAGCTTTCATCTGTGACTCTTTTCCATCCACCACCAGCAACAAAATTTGAAAACCAACTGTTTTTACTCCCAAAATATATATGAGAAATGCCCAAAAACTCACCTACAACAGTTTTGTAGCGCGCTACGAAACTGCTATATATGCCCTTTTTAAAAAGTTTTTTCAAAATTCTGAGTCTTAAGGATATTTTCAATTCTTCAATGATGTCCATAGACTTTAACAAGTAAAAATTTTTTACTTTAAAATGTCTTCCAAAATTAATTCCCTTCTTAATAACAAAACTTCTTTAAAGATTTTTTACTTGTTGCTCTATTTTATCTCTACTGTAACTTACCTTCAGACTTTGTCAATTGAATTTCCAGGTCTTCAATCTGCCTCTTCAGCCTCTTGTTAGTAGCCCTTAATTTAACATTTATCATTCTCACAAATCTGGCCTCTTTGATTGCAAGAACAGTCCAGGTAAAATACTGAGCTTCACTGCTGACTGTTTTAGGTTTTGAAACTCTTTCAACCTCCCACAGAGCCTTTATTCTATTGAAATTTGTCTTCTTAGTAGCATGTCTTCTTGCTTTCCTCTTGAGCTTGGAAATTTCAAAATTAGCTAACCTTAGCTTCTGTTCAATTTCTTCATGACTGCTCTTTTATGTTTGAGTATGAAAAACTCTGTTTTTGTCAGCTTCAGGCATTGGTGATGATAGGTCTATATGTTCTTCATAAACATTGGAAACTTTCCGTACTTTCTCTAACTCCATATCCAGCTCTTGCAACTTTTTTTATTGCCTAGTTAAAGGCTTTCTGGGCTTGAATACAAACTCTAAAATCTCATCATCAAAATCCATCTTTTTAGAAGATTTCATCTTCGTATATTTCCCTTCATCAAATTTTATGAAGTCTACTTGAACCAAAGGAGATTATTCAATATCAATAGCATATAAAATATCATTAAAATCACCCTTAAATCTATACTTTCTCCTGAAACCACTATTTTACCCTTTTCCTTTGCTATTTGACTTCTAGTCAATCTTTTCTGGACTGATTTTCTAGTTGATTGTTCATGTATTGTTTCCTTAACTTTAGTTGTCTTCTTTTGTGCAGGTTGAGGAGTCGCTCGAATAATCACTTATGTTTTAATTTGTAGCTCTTTCACTTGCTTTCTGTGTTTCAACTTGACAAATATTTTTGATCTTGTCTCTGCAGGATCACTAGTTTCTGATGGTGATTTTTCTTTGGCCTTAGGGCTAATACATGTTTCTTGCGTTTACACCCCAAATTCACACAAAAAAAAAATGTAGACCATTCTCTGTTTATCCTCTGAAGTTCATATAAAACTATCAATTTAACTAGAACATGATGGAAAAGTGAAGTTTCACATCCTTGAGTTTTCATTTTCACTTTATTTGCCATCTTAGCTAAACTTTGAAACAAGAAGAAAGGCAAATCCAAAGAAATTATTCCAGTAAAATGCAATAGGATTTTGAAATGATAAGAATACAATTTATGGTATCTTCCCTCATAGGTGAAATACATTTGAATGTTGAAGAGTAGATTGGCATATGTGTTCTTGATGTAACTCCTTGGAACTGCTTTATTTAAGTCTATCTCTACAAACTCTAGCTTCAGAAATATTTTACAAGGTTCCATCTCAAACCTGAAATTTTTGAACCATCTTTCTTCTCCCCTTGGAATCTCTGTCACTAAAGATATGATCTCTGGGGAAATTTCCAAGTTTAAAACTCCAAATTTTGTATTTGAATTGGTGAAATGAAGAGAAAGCTTTTTTTTCACTTGATTATGACCTCCCTGCAATTTTTCACAGAATTTCCAACATCCTGCCTTCTTGAAGGCCTCCTCAACTGATTTTTCCTTGGTTAGAGCCTCTATGCTTTCAGGCTTCCTCCTTAAACAGTGGCCTGACCTATGGTTATTTCTTTCTTATGTCATTTTTCCCTTGAAATTCTTGTGTTTCTTGAAAACCTGTAATATCAACCTCGCTTGGTTTCAGAATAATATGCCTCGCTTGATTTAGGAATTCAACCTCGCTTGATTAGGGATTCAACCTCTCTTGATAAATGAGAGAAGCTTTGGTTTCTGCTTACCATGAGTTTACCATTAAAAAAAAAGGCATGCATGAGGTGTTTCCTGCATAAGAAAATAAAACCAGGAACTAGCCCTTTTCAAATTTGAAAATGACTAACATAAATGACCTCTAACGAATGTCATGATGGTTATGAATGATGGAATGTATGAGAAAAGACTCCTAGCTGACACCTAATCATGAAATATTAACGAAATTTTATGGATTTGATAACTTGACTAGACATACTACGAATCCTTTATTTCGTAGCGCACCTAATGTAATATTAGGGTTTTGCGCTATGAAAAGAGCAACATTTTCGTAGCGCAAAAGCACTTTTTAACACTGTCTGCACTACGAAAACGTGGTTTCGGGGCTTAATCAATTTTTTTTTTAAATGGTTAAAAACTGGACTTTATAAACATGATATGAGACACTCAAGGTATGAGATAAGGTTGTTGGAATTTATTTTGTAATGAAAATGAGACTCTAACCCTATCACTTAACCCCTAAAAACTTTACTTAACACCTATCTAAGACCATGACTAAAACAAAGTAAATTGTCCAAGTTTTAGAAAAAAAAAAATTATGGTGATAATAGTGGCTCCACTTGGGATAGTGTGCCCCGGTGGTACACTAAGAACCCACAGCTCCAGTGCTATCCATTTTAATAGAACAGAAAAAATCTATTTGATCTGACAAGAATCTTCTTCAAACTATTTGGGCCTTCACCTCGGGCTTAAACTCTCTGTTTCAACTTGTCCTTATTAGAAATCAAACTAACAAAGATGGAATATGTACAATGTCATGAGTGGTTGATAAAACTTTAGAAAATATAATTCTTTAGGAACCTGCCATTAACAGGCCCTCCAGCATATGATCCTCCATCAATTTCTTGCAAAATATAAGTGTTGTTCCCATGAAAACTAGAAATCTGAAAAGGACCCTTCGATAAGTTCTCAAAATTACCATGCTTGCGCTTTTACTCAATTTTTGCTTCCCATTTTAGCACTTTATCTTGTATTTGGAAACTGTCTTCTTTAATCTTCTTATCAAATGTGTTTTTAATTCTATTCTGACCATGCTGATGGCAGTCATAGACTTCATTTCTCTTTTCTTGCAAAGCTATCAGCTGGTTGATCCTCCTCTGAATGGAATTTGGTTCCTCTTCAAGTCCTTGAATTAGTTTCATGACCGGTACCCCAAGTGATGTTCGAAAAATAGCTTCAACACCATAAACTAATTCATATGGTGAAATCCAAATTGATCTCTTTGCACATATCCTATCAGCCCATAAGGCATACTGCATCTTTAGATGCCAAGCTTTCTTGTTCTCCTGTAAAACCTTTTTGATCATTCTTAAAATGCTCTTATTTGATGATTCAGCAAAACCATTCCCTTGCAGATAGTATGTTGTAGAGTGTCCAAGAGTGATATGGTATTGATGAAAAAAATTGATCATTTTCTTAGACTTAAATGCTTGAGAATTATCTATTATAATATTCATAGGACATCCAAATCTAGACAATATATCATCCTCTAGAAAGGAAATAATGACAGAGTCATTAGCTTGCCTTATTGGGATCGCCTTTATCCATTTGGTGAAATAATCCGTTGTTGTGAGAATCCAGCGATGCTTTCCTGGTGATGATGGATGTATCGCTCCAATAAATTCTAAACCCCATTGCTGAAACGGTGCTTCCACATAGATAGGAACCAAAGGTAGATGTATAAGCTTTCTTCTTCCTTAAAAAATTTGGCATTCATGACATGCAACAATTCTTTTATAAATGTATTTAAACATTGTTGGCTAAAAAAAAACCACTCTTAGAATCTTATTTGTTGTGGTATTCCAATAATGGTGCCCTCTGCAATCACCTTTATGGAATTCTTCAATGAATTTATCAGCCTCTTCTTCAAGTAAACAATTTAGCAATATTCCACCTGTATCTTTCCAAAACAGATTTCTGTCAAATACAAAATATCTTAAAGATTTTAGCTTAACAAACATTTCTTTAGACTTTGTTAGATCAGCAGGAGATTTGTGATGCTGCAAAAAAAAAACCACATTCTTATACCACTTTGAAGTGATGTATTTCTCATCAATTTGAACCAATTCTTCCTCATCATTAGAAATTTCTGATATTTCTACATTCAGATTTATATCAAGACAATCCAAGTTTGATTGAGTCATTAACTTTTCCAAGCCTTGTCCCTTCACCAACTTTGTTGGTTTGATGTCTATATCATATTCAAACAATTTTGTAATCCATTTCCCCCTCTTGCCATCGGTATTTTCCTGAGTTAGAATGTCTTTTACCACAACACTTGGAATAAATGCCATAATATGAGAATGCAGAATGTAGATTATGAAATCTTTAATAGCTTTCACTAAAGCATAGGCCTATTTTTCTAGAATATTATACTTCATCTCAACATTTTCTAGTTTTTTACTAAAGAAAGAAATAGGTTGTTTAGTACCTTGCTTTCCTTTTTGTAACAAAATTCCAGCAATTGTGTTTTCAGAAGCAAATGTAAAAACCAGAAATTCTTTGGAAAAATCTGGGCTAATGAGTACCGGTGCTTGTGTAAGTGCCTTCTTGATTTGCTCAAAATATTTTTTAGCTTATTCTGTCCATTTAATATCAACTCATTTCTTTAAAATCCTTGTTATATCTTTGACAATCTCAGCAAAGTTTGGAACGAAGCACCTAACAAAATTCACTTTTCCTAGAAATGATTGAATCTCTTTCCTATTTCTTGGAAAATCTACCTTTTGAATTGCATTAAATTTTATAGGATCAATCCTATTTCCATTTTTATAAATGATATGACCAAGTAATTTTCCTGTAGTTAAATCAAATATTCTTTTAGTAGGATTAAGAGAAATACCAAGCCTTCTACATTTGAGCAGAACCCTTTCTAAGTGTTTCAAATGATCTTCTTCTTTCTTTGAAAAGACAGTTATATAATCAAGATAAACAACCACCATCTTATCCTTTTCTTTCTAAAAATAAATGTTCATTTCCCTTTGAAAAGTAGCTCCCGCATTCATGAGACCAAAATGCATCTTAGCATACATAAATGTGCCCCATGGTGTTGTGAAGGCTGTTTTTTTCTTGATCATCCGGATGCACAAGAATCTAATTGTAACCTAAAAAACCATCAAGCATAGACATTCTTTGAGATCCAACAATATTTTGCAGAGTTGAATCCATCTTGGGAAGAGGATAGTTGTCCTTTAGTAAAGCTTTGTTCAAATTTCTGAAGTAAATACAAATTCTGATTTCTCCATTCTTCTTTCTAACCGGTACCAAATTTGCAAGCCAGTTGGAGAATCTGATTGGGAAAATGATTTTTGCATCAAAGAGTTTCTTAATCTCCCTTTCAATCAATGGCATGAGAAGGGGGTTAATTCTCCTCAAATTCTGTTTGAATGGTTTCTCATTTTCTTTGATAGGAATAGTATGTTGAATAATGGAAGGATCATATTTTTTTAAATCATCATAACTCCAAGAAAAAAAATCGATAAACCTCTTCATCATCTCAATATATTTGAATTTCATATCAGTTGAAAGAAACTTTGAAATTTTGATCATTTTAGGCAAAGCTAATGTACCAATATTACAACTTTCTACTTCCTCTTCATCAGCTTCTATCTTGGTGATTTGAAAACATCATTCTGGTCAAAAAGCTTCTCAAGAGGAAAAAGACCCTTTGGTATTGAATTATTCTTTAGTTGCAAAACTTCAAAATTTCCTTTTGATTCAACAAGCATGTTTTTTTGATCAACTTGAGTGCTTTCAAATTCTTCTTTCAGCTCAATAAAATTCCTTACCTGTTGATCATCTTCAAAAACTTGCCAATTGATGATATTGTCGGTATAGCTGGTCTATGGTGAACTTCAATTTCACATTTTTCAGTAGAATTATAGGAATGATGAAGAGACTTGCAGAGACAATAAGATAATCAACAATGGAATTTTGATCTCTAGATTTGACTATGAAGGAAAAAGCTTGAAAATTATCCAACATGTATAAAACTAAATTTATGTAAGCTCTCTTTCTTACATCCTTTGTTTGATAAACACCTTCAACTTGTCTAATAACCAATTCAAAATCTCCAAAAACAGAAATATTTTAGGCCTTCATTTTTTTAATAAGATCTAGACCCAAAATCAAAGATTCATATTCAACCATGTTGTTTGTGCAATCAAAATTAAGTTTGTAAGAGTAAAAATTACTCTCATCAGTTGGATTTGTAATCCAAATCCCTGCTCCTGCCCCCTCTTTTCCTACTGATCCATCAAAGTACATTGACCACCATTCTTCCATCCGTTTTTCATTTACTTGTTGATTTTCGTTTGTTGATTTTCTGCTCTTATTTCTTCATCAACACTATCAACTGACTCATTGAAAAGAATGGCAGATCCAAGCTTAGTATCAAAGGCATAAATAGGAAAATTTTGAGGTTTACCTTTGCTACTTACCATGTAAACCATTCTAGTCTCTCGATACAATCTCCTTTGTTCACCAAAAACTGGAATAGTGGCATAGGTAAGGTCCATCTGCATTGTGCCTTTGATTTTTGCTGCCCATGATCTTGACAATAGCATACCAAAATTTGGCGGAACATCAACCACAAATATGTCCATAACAACTGTCTTTGCTGGGATTTGTGTTAGACCAACAACAACATCCTTGATTAGACCAATACATTGAACTCTTTTTGAATCGAAAGAAAATAAATCCTTATATGGTCTTGTGATTTGTAATCCCAACCTTTCCATGATTACTTTGGGCATAAGGTTATGAGAAGCCCCTGAATCCAACATAGCATTATGTAAATTCATATCATGAATACTAATGCTTACATAAAAAGGAGGAAACTCTTCATTTTGTTCATCTTCTATCCTTGGACCCAAATATATAGTAGGATTATCTTCTTGAACATTCAAAATATTAGCAGCTCCTGGTTGTGAGTTTAAAAAATTAACAATCTTGCTTCTATATTCGTTTACCTTGATAATATTACCAAATGGGACTGATATCTTATTGTTTGAAATATCATTCTCAATGTTAAAAACATACACAGATTTTTCAACTTCTTTGATAAGAGGAGGAAATTGAGTATCCTTCTTACCAAGTGGAGTGTCTTTTTTACCTTCAGAAACCTTTGGGGTATCATTTATAGCTTCAAAAACCTTTGGAACATCTTTCTTATGCTATGTTTTTTTTTCAATGATAGGTACATATCTGTTTTTGAGATTATATTGCTTTTGCATCTCAAAAATGGCATGCTGATATCCCTTAAAATAATTTGATGATTCTCCTTCTTGATTAGCCAATCTGACTCATCATGCTCTTCCTTAGTAAGAATATTCCTGACATCTCTTCATCAAGACAATGGATGGATTCTTTAGGAATTTCAGGCTCATATTCTTCATCTACCAAATTCTGCTGAAAAGGAGGTCTCGCTGGAGGATCAGGCTGCTGATTTCTATTTTCTCTTGGCCTTTGTTGGTTCTGAGGTATCATGAATTGAGGATTTCTAAATTTAGGTTCATGTTGCACAGGAGGAGTCAAAGTGTTTCCAAGAGCCAACATATCCATCAACTTCTCCATGGTTTTCATCATTGAATCAAATTTATCTTCAGAAGTTGAAGTGGAAGGTTTCTCTTCTTCTTTCAATTTAGTTTTTCCCATTTTTTACTTTTTAGTAGCTATCATGTTTACCTCTACCTTTACTGCATCACTTTGCATTTCAGAAAGTGTAGGTGATTTCCTTTCTCTCAACAAGATATAAAATTCATAATCAAATTCTTCAGCATATCTCATTTGTGCTAAGGCTTCCAGAGGTTTCAAATGAGCTGGAATTGAGTCAAAAAATTTATTAAATCTCTTTGAAAAGTTTTGGATAGACTCATAAACTCCTCTTCTAAGGTTGTTATACAGTAAGTGCTTGAACTGGATTGGTTCTATTTCCCCATTTCTTTAAAAATTTATCTTCAAACTCATCCCAATTTCGAATGCTTCCTGGTGCAAGAGATTTAAACCATTTTCTAACTTCACCAATAAAAATCTGTGCAAACAACCTTAATTTCACATCTTCATCATCGACTTCTTCCCTGTCTATAAAATCATTAAATATATCTACATATTCCTCTGCTGTAATTTCTTCATCACAACCCCAAGTAGGGATACTAGCAGCATATTTACTAGGTAGATCATGAAAAACAACAGGGAGTACAAGTGGTGCATACCTAGCAGGAGCAGCCATGCTCGAAGGATGAAAATTGGTTTTAGGAATGGTAGAAATAGAAGACAAAGAACTGATATGAGGAGGACTACTTGGGTTTTGCAAGCCACTAAAAATTGAGCTCCAATTTGGAAGGGGAAAACCAACTTTGGATTTCAGTAAGACATTGAAAGGGTCAAGTTATTTAAGTTTATCTAGAGACTCTTTTTCTAACAACAGCTCCGAGGTAACATCTTCCAAAAATTCTTCTTTTTCTTCTTCTGTTACTAGGGCTGAAGTGGAATTCCTCTCTTTTGCAAGTCTAAGATAATATCAATGAATTCCTTTTCACTTTTTGATCTAAACAACACTTCATGAATTTTATCATCAACTCTTTTGTCTTCAGGACTTCTTAATATTTCAGAGGAGAAATATTTCAAATGAGATGGAGTACCTGATATTTCTGAAATTCTTTGACTGCCTCCTGAAATAGTGTTTGGATTTTCCACAATGGTAGGTGGATGGGGATTGAGATTGCTCCGTGTGTATCTCCTTCTCGAAGCCACCTTTAAAATTTTAAAAATTTATGGAGTCACCAAGGTAGATGTAGCCTCAAAATTTTTTTTGAGCTCCTGCTACCTTCAGAAGTTCAGCTTTCTTGATTTCGGGAATGAATAATCTTCAGGCTCCCGGCAGACGCACCAAAATGTTGTCACAAAATCTGACCCTGATATGCTATTGATCAAGTCGACTCTGAGTAAAACTTTCAAACCAGAATTTTTGTTGAGGCTTAGCATCCTCAACCTGAGAAGGCTCTCTCAATAGGTTTAAGATTTTCAATTAATGATTATATGGCTAACTATAGAAATGAAAAAAGGAAAAAAATGTATAACTGGTTGAATCAAATATTAGAAAAACTCATTAGGCCATGGAGTCAAGATATTATTCAACAAAAAATCATAATATGTCAAACATGGAAGTCAAGGCACTTGGAGTCTAGGTTTATAAGTGAAAACAATAACACAGTGAATAAGCACAGTCTATAGCATGTGTAGGAAGTTAGAGCATTATTCAATGAATTCTAAGTAACACATGCTCATACCACTGCAAATAGATAATTAAAAAGGGGCCATAGAAAGATGATACACTTCAAATCCTTGTGAATCTTGAGTAGTCAAACAAATCTCTGTATTAAGTTGAAATATCAAAGTAACATACAATAACACAACTGCTTTGCTAATGAAAATTCCAAACTTGACGAATTCAACCTCATTTCTCTTATACTTTCATTTACAATCTTGGATTCCCCCATCCATCTTGAGGAGAATTCGAATTTCTAAGTTTGACACCTATCTACTCTAAAACAGACTCTTAATTACAATTTACAGTTAACTGTCTCTTTAGGAGTCCTAATACAAATAGGATTGAAACTCCTTATTATGTCTAAAACAACCTTATCTAAGACTTAAATATTCTCCTTGACTGCTAATTCTCCATATCTTCGACCTTGATGGTGCCTTTAAAATTTTTATGAGATCCTGGTGACTCATGTCTTATCTGCCCTGAAAACCAGGGAACATGTTTTCTGCAATTAAGCCTTTATCTTCATTGATGATCTTCGAACATTTTTGTTGGAAATATTTACTATTTCAGATAGGTGAAATGTGCATCATTTCCTTGTAACCTTACCCTTCCACCTATACAGAAGTAAACCTTTGACAAAGTATAAAAAGATGTGATGTGGTTGCGCTACGAAAATAGTAGTTGTTTTCGTAGTGCATAATCTGGATTATTGAAAAAAAATTCTTTAACACCCTCTTTCTTCTACTTTAGAACCTGAGCTTTCATCTGTGACTCTTTTCCATCCACCAGTAGCAACAAAATTTTAAAAACAACAGTTTTTACTCCCAAAATATATATGAAAAATGCCCAAAAACTCACCTACGACAGTTTCGTAGCGCGCTACGAAACTGCTGTGTATGCCGTTTTTACACAATTTTTTCAAAATTATGAGTCTTAAGGATATTTTCACTTCTTAAATGATGTCCATAGACTTTAACAAGTAAAACAATTTGGCTTTAAAATGTCTTCAAAAAGCAATTCCCTTCTTAATAACAAAACTGTTTTAAGGATTTGTTACTTGTTGCTTTGTTTTATCTCTACTGTAACTTACCTTCAGAATTTGTCAATTGAATTTCCAGGTCTTGAATTTGCCTCTTCAGCCTCCTGTTAGTAGCCCTTAATTTAAAATTTATCATTCTAAAAAATCTAGCCTCTTTGATTGCAAGAATAGTCCAGGTAAAATACTGAGCTTCACTGCTGACTGTTTCAGGTTTTGAAACTCTTTCAACCTCCCACAGAGCCTTTATTCTGTTGAAATTTGTCTTCTCAGCAACATGTCTTCTTGATCTCCTCTTGATCTTGGAAATTTCAAAATTAGCTAATATCAACTTCTCTTCAATTTCATCATGACTTCTCTTTTCTGTTTGAGTATGAAAAACTCTGTTTTTGTCAGCTTCAGGCATTGGTGATGATATGTCTATATGTTCATAAACATTGGAAACTTTCCATATTTTCTCTAACTCCATATCCATCTCTTGCAACTTTTTTGATTGCCTGGTTAAAGGCTTTCTAGGCTTGAATACAAACTCTGAAATCTCATCATAAAAATCCAGCTTTTTAGAAGATTTCATCTTCTTAGATTTCCCTTCATCCAATTTTATGAAGTATGCTTGAACCAAAGGAGATTCTTCAATATCAACAACTTGCAAAATATCATTCAAATCACCCTTTAAATCTAGAATTTTTCCTAAAACCACTGTTTTACCCTTTTCCTTTGCTATTTGACTTCTAGTCAATATTTTCTGGACTGATTTTCTAGTTGACTGTTCCTGTACTGTTTCCTTAACTTTAGTTGTCTTCTTTTGTGCAGGTTGAGGAGTCTCTCGAATAATCACTGATGTTTTAATTTATGGTTCTTTCACTTGCTTTCTGGGTTTCAACTTGACAAATATTTATGATCTTTTCTCTGTAGCATCACTAGTTTCTGATGGTGATTTTTCATTGGCCTTAGGGCTAATACCTGTTTCTTGTGTTTTCACCCCAAATCCACACAAAAACAAAAATGTAGATCATTCTCTGTTTATCCTCTGAAGTTCATATAAAACTATCAATTTAACTAGACCATGATGGAAAAGTGAAGTTTCACATCCTTGAGTTTTCATTTCCACTTTATCTGCTATCTTAGCTAAACTTCGAAACAAGAAGAAAGGCAAATCCAAAGAAATTATTCCATTAAAATGCAACAGGAGTTTGAAATGATAAGAATACAATTTATGGTATCTTCCCTCACAGGTGAAATACCTTAGAATGTTGAAGAGCAGGTTGGCATAGGTGTTCTTGATGTAACCTCTTGGCACTGCTTTAGTTAAGTCTGTCTCTGCAAACTCTGGCTTTAGAAATATTTTACAAGGTTCCATCTCAAACCTAAAATTTTTGAACCATATTTCCTCTCCCCTTGGAATATCTGTTACTAAAGATATGGTCTCAGGGGAATTTGGCAAGTTTAAAACTCCAAATTTTGTATTTGAACTGGTGAAATGAAGAGCAAACTCTTTTGTCACTTGGTTATGACTTCCCTGCAATTTTTCACTGAATTTCCAACATCTTGTCTTCTTGAAGGCCTCCTCAACTGATTTTTCCTTGGTTAGAGCCTCTATTCTTTCAGGCTCTATCCTTAAGCATTAGCCTGACCTGTGGTTCTTTCTTTCTTCTATCATCTTCCCTTGAAATTCTTGTGTGTTTCTTGAAAACCTGTAATATCAGCCTCGCTTGATTTCAGAAATTTTAGAATAAGCTGCCTCGCTTGATTTAGGAATTCATCCTCACTTGATTAAGGATTCATCCTCGCTTGATAAATGAGAGAAGCTTTGATTTCTACTTACCATGAGTTTACCATTCGAAAAAAAAAGGCATGCATGAGGTGTTCCTTGCATAAGAAAATAAAACCGGGAACCAACCGTTTCCAAATTTGAAAATGACTAACATAAATGACCTCTAACGGATGTCATGATGGTTATGAATGATGGCATGTATGAGAAAAGACTCCTAGCTGACACCTAATAATGAAATATTAACAGAATTTGATGGATTTGATAACTTGACTAGACATGCTACGAATCTTGGATTTCGTAGCACACCTAATGTGATTTCAGGGTTTTGCGCTATACAAAGAGCAGCGTTTTCGTAGCGCAAAAGCAGTTTTTAACACTGTCTGCACTACAAAAATGTGGTTTCGTGGCTTAATCAAAAAATTTTAAAATGGTTAAAAACTGGACTTTCTAAACATGATATGAGACACTCAAGGTATGAGATAAGGTTGTTGGACTTTATTTTGTAATGAAAATGAGACTCTAACCCTATCACTTAACCCCTAAAAACTTTAAATGACTTAACACCCATCTAAGACCATGACTAAAACAAGGTAAAATTTCCAAGTTTTAGGAAAAACTTTTATCGTGATAACATCTTCCTTTTAGAAAGAGGGTGGATTTAGATGGATTGCAAAACACATGAAGAATCCTTGCCCATTTCCTAAAGGGTGTGGAGGATCGATTCAACTCCCATTATTTTTAAATCATGGAACCCACTTTTCGATGTGAGCAAGGAACGAATGGATGTATCCCCAATATGGGTTTGGCTTCCGAGTTTACCACCAGAACGATGGAAGGAGGAGATATTCAAGGACGTGGGAAACAACTTGGGGACTTTCTTGGAGGTGAACATCTCCTTCTTATAGACTAAAGACAAGTAGATGGCAAGATAAGTAGTGAATATTGATCTAAGAGAAACTTTATCATAAGCCTTGGATATGGGAGATGGTAGGGGAACTCTACAACCACTGGATTACGAGGGCATCTTGATTAAGTGTCATATATGCAGCCAATATGGTCACTCTTTGAAATTCTACAAGTTACGATTCAACAAGAAAAGAAAAGAAAAGAAAGAAGAACTCGAATATGTAATATTAAAAATTCAAATTTACAGCTAATGACAAACACATGAACTAGGTTATAATTGATAAAGTCATAAATAAGCATGCACCATAAAAAAAACCAAGAAGCTGGGAAAATAAGTTGAGCCATTTTATTAAATTATGAGCTATAAGGAGTACATATAGAAATGAACAAGTGAACCTGGGCTTGCATAAGCAAGATGGATCAAACCCAGGTGGAAGAGATGACCCCAAGAATTATGGAAGGAGGAGATATTCAAGGACATGGGAAACAACTTGGGGAATTTCTTGGCAGCGAACCTCTCCTTCTTACATACTAAAGACAAGTAGATGGAAAGAGTAGTAGTGAATATTGATCTAAGAGAAGCTTTATCGTAAGAGTTTGATATGGGAGATGGTAGGGGCACTCTACAACCACTGGATTACGAGGGCATCCCGATTAAGTGTCGTATATGCGACCAATATGGTCACTCTTTGAAATTCTACAAGTTACGATTCAACAAGAAAAAGAAAAGAAAAGAAAGAAGAAATCAAAGATGTAATATTCCAAATTCAAATTTACAGCTAATAACAAAAGCATGAACTAGGTTATAGCTAATAAAATCATAAATAAGCATGCACCATAAAAAAACCAAGAAAATAGGCAAATAAGTTGAGCCATTTTATTAAATTATGAGCTATAAGGAGTACATATAGAAATGAACAAGTGCACCTGGGCTTGCATAAGAAAGAGGGAACAAACCTAGGTGGAAGAGATGACCGCAAGAGCTAGGAAACTTCAGCCCAATATCCTTGTTCATAGTCCCATAAATTGGAAACTGCTACTGCACTAGAAATGTTGAGAATGACCCTATGTGATGCCCAAAATTGCCTGAAAATGAAACTGTAGCTTCTCCCAGAAATACTTACCAAAACCCAAAAAGGAATCTTCCCTAGACCAACCTCCTGGAAAACCAAAAAAAATGGTGAAAAATACCAGTAACTGATGGTTGGAAGGAACCCTTGTTTTGGCCTCCAAAATTTCCCAGAAAATTCTACCAAATTAATCTTGGGCTAGACTCCATCACAAACCTAGAAAAAACCAGAAAGGGTTTTTTCTAGTTCCGATTCTCTAAAATCACCCCCAAATTGTATGGGTTCCTCCACTACCTAGAAAATATGACCTGCAAGGCATCTTCCTTTGAAACCCCTCCAAAATGCTGAGAAATATCCCCTAATAAACCCTTTGGTACCCCCAACTCAATTCAACCTCAAATTCTTCATCCAAGCTATCCCCAGAAACATATCCACCAAGAAATATGCAACTCAGGACCACTACTGCACAGGCCTCTACAAGATAAATTCAGCTTGGGAAAAGCACACTCTCGAAGCATACAAATTCATTAGAAATCTCCTACAAATTAACCAAGGAATGTACCTACATATTCTCAGTGCTCTCACCTCTAGAATACTCTGCCATAATATCGTGTGGCTCCCTTTTCTGCTTCTTGTTTAAAGCAAGGAAAACCGTACCTCCTAGAAACTACTCCCAAAGCCTCCATGAGAATTATGAAAATACATTCCTAGTGTGTCACTCAAGGTCTACCGATGAAAGGGTGAGATTTTCCCTCATAAATCTTAGGTGATGAACAACACTTGTGACCCAGCTAGACAACTTGAGCAAAAATGGTGTAATTTTCAAATTAGCACAATGTCCCAATTGCGGCCCTCAACCTTCTATTTATAATTTCTTCCTTACCTTTCCTTGTGGGTCCCTCTTCCAAATATTTTTACCCCCTTCAAAAAATCATTTTTTCTCCCCAGAAGTGTGTATTCCTTTAGGGGTGGCCCCCACATTCCACCAACTTTAATATTTGATCCACTTTCCCTAATTTGGTATAAAAAATAAATGTGTTAGCTCCAAAATGGAAAAAATGGTATATCTCCTATAGTAAAAAATTATTGATAAGGGACATTACAATCTTCCCTGCCAAAAATTACTTGTCCTTAATAAATTCTCGAATAAGATCTCTCTCTCGGCTGACCAAATTACCAATGTAAGTAATACCAGGGTCCCAATTGTGCCACTGAGCCACTCCCAATCCATGTGATGAACTGTTATAAAGGATTCCTTAGATACTATGGACCCAACCAATCTCCATGAATGTGAAACACCCCTCACACCATGAACAATCCCAAGGTGTAGGGGTGTGATATTCCTCCCACCTCCTATCGATAAGCAGAGCACCTCAATGTTTCCAAACCCATGTAAACTCCTTGTAAAGTTGTCCCATAGGAAAATTTATCCTAAGTACCTTAAGAAGTAACTCCTAATGATACAACCAGAGTCCCATAAAATAGATCCCTTGTCCTAGTGTGTCAATTACAACCACCTCCTGTTGGTCATATAAATGCCCAAGTGAGGTGTTATCATGTCTCAACTGGTCTCTAGGAAGTGAAGTGCCTTCTATCAAGCAGAGTCCTAATGGCATATATGGGTGACTTCCCCCTGTGATAACCCACTCTCCCTAATATGTAATCCAATTGCTCAACCTTTTATCCCTCAGGTCCCAAACTAATCTCAATGTGAGTTCATCAAGTGGGTGTTGCATCGGTCTGGTCAAAACTGTAACCCTCTCATGCTCCTATAGATTCATCCACTCTGGTAAACCTCTACCACAAATCCAATAAGGGACAACTTGATTATGTGCAAGTTTCTCATGTCGGGGCACCATGCCAAGATTACAATATACGAATCCACACCCAGTATCTTGTTGAAACAATAGTGATAAATTCCTTCCTCAACCATTAGTGATCGTTTTTATGGTCAATGACCTATCATCTAAAGGAGGATGAAATCCTTTCCCTATCATCTCCATGATCCCCTAAAAATAAGGTACTACACCAACCTAATGGATCCCTGAATCTCATAACTAGATCGGAATCCCATCATTCTCAATTCTTGTTTCCTACCACTGAGTGATACCAATGACCACCGTGAACCTCACATTCCAATCATCTTTCCATGCTAGCATAGTGCTCCAAATCATTAGTGAATCGCTAGGGGTAAACTACTCCTCCCACAAATATAACCCATTGGAAGACTTGTGTGATCTTCCCTTGTGGAAACCAACTCATCCCTGAAGGTGGTTGGATTTCTAAGTCATGAGATGTTGAGATCCCTTTATAATCACAAATGGAAATTTCCATGTTGATGTTATAAATCACTAGTCATAATAGTTTTCCCATCATTCTCATACCAGGCCATCCTATCCTGTAATTCTCAACCACTATATAGGTAACGATCACAATTATGCCAAACTTGCAAGGACAACTCAACAATGCCTGAACCTCCCACCTCATCGCTAGCCCTGATCCTAAGCAATAACAATGAATACATTCATTTCCACATGGTGAAAGTCTCAATGATCCCCCATGTGCTAACCCAATAATGAGCTATATCACTCTCTGTCAGGATCCTACTCATCTCGAGGAAGAGTGATCCACTCATTAATTGAATCCCTATCTCCCAAGTCCATGGCTATATATTTTTACAATTATAGGATCAATCCACACCTTACCTCTGATCCCTACGGGTATAGGCGCCATATATCAAGGAACAATCTAGTGCAGACCCCATGACCCTCCTCCTTCCTGGTCACACGATGGATTCTACCATCTGGTCTCTGGATGATATACCCAAAAAATTACCAAAGCCTACATGCTCTCTGTAGAAAAGGTCAATCATCCCTTTCTACCAATGCCCCTTCAATTATTTGGAGTGCTTGACCGAATGTGTGTCATATATATCCCCCATAATCATACCCTCAAGTGGGTACTTGGGGGCAAAGCATGTGCTACCTCTGCAACATACCATGTCGTCCTTGTGCCTCCATGTGCCAACACGTGCAAAGTTTATCTGTCCTAATGGGTAAACTCCTCTTTTTTCCATGATACTCTGGGTCACATCCAACCACCTCAAGTGAGTCTCTTGTGCCCTACTACACATGATGAGGGCATCAAGGGACAAAAAATAGTGCCTCTATGATTGTGTGCAACTACATATGGATATTATTAAGAGGCACCCATTGTTGCATATATCTATACACCACATAATGCGACAGTCAGGGACTGATTCAGTGTGCAACAACCTGCATCCTATCAGAATTTCCATCTCTACTACCACACATACATGCCCTCAGATGAGTGGACCTACCCTCCTGATCCTCTAGAATATATCAAATAGGAAAACCTCCCTACGTTCGAGTGGCGGTGTCACTAAGGTGTTGTTTCTTTGTGTACCTTGACCATACATATCTGCGAAAAAATCCTTGTAGCCATACAATGATTTTTTTTTATGGTATGTCGATGCCACCTCCTTTGACCAACCCCTGCAAGATTAAGTTGATAATCTTGCGACTCCATGCCTGATCCATATGTTGGGAAACCCACAGAGTTCACCTAATCCCTTTTTGATCCAACCATCCACTAGTGCTTCTCGAAACTCTAATGGAAATATAGGGTTGTGTGTTCACTCAATCCCTAAATCCATCACACATATACTACCATCACCGACTGTATCCATGACATGGTGAGTAATACCACTTGAATCCCAAAAATATTTTGGCCCTCGAGCCTCTCTGGTAACCCACGACCCATGCCAAACTATGGTCGTGAATACATCCTGACACCTAACCTGCTCCACCGAGTACCAACTCAATACCTCTCGCCATCCAACCCGGTGCAAGGGATCAATTGCAAGAACACCAATATGCGTAACAATTCCACCCTGCAAGTGATGTACCCTATAGAACTTGTGTTTCCACATCTCAATGTCCTGGTCAACACATAATACCAGTATAGATAACTTTGAATATCTCTCTCCAATGTGCAAAGGAAACCCACTGATGCTAACAACCTCATCTATGTATTTCTGAAGAGGGTTGCTCATATGCTCCAATTCATACTCTAGCTACACCATTAAGGAATCCAATTTTTCCCCAACATGAGTTATTTTGGGTGATGACTCAACAAAAACCTATTTCATGCCCTACAACTTCACGTTCTACTACAAAATGGCTTCTGATACTATCTTGGCCTTGTTTCCCAATGTTAGAAGTTTGGCACTAAGCTTTCAGACTGACTGATTATGAATATCATCTAGAAACTCGGTCACAGTCATGTACATATCAACAATGGGTACCTCATAAATGGATAGAACCTCATCAACATTTGGTACCTCACCAATAGGTGTCCCTCTGGGTGTTTTCCCTACTCCCTCCACTAAGGTGTCAACGAAAGCTAGTAAAGGGATCTCCAATAAGGTAACTTCTATGCCACACATCATATATTATTGTGCCCCTTACCATCATATATGTCATCCTTCTCAACCTCCTCTTCAAACTCCTGAGTAACCTCCACTAATAGAAACAACCCCTGGTCTCACCCTCTAACTGTCCTCATCCTATCCACTCTCTTTGAGGGGGTCTCGTGTCCCTTCAGTCGAATATATTGATGATTTTTTGTGTGAAATAAGTGTAGGATTTGATACACACAAGATCCAAAGGGATTAGCCCTCGGTACCACCACTTCATATCACCTCCATCCAAGCGCAAAGTGGAAAGTCTAATAGATTTTTCCTCCCTCACGGGGTTTAGCTAAAAATATGTGTCCAGTTCTTGTACCCATTTTCTAATGGAACTCCTAGTTGAACCATCAAAGTGGGCGAGGGTCATTTTCCCCCTCAACGCTACTCACTCTCCCTTGAGCCATGGGTTTATCTATGATTCACCCATCACAATTCAAACATGCCCAATGGCCTCATGATCCTACTAGCTCCCATAATTGGCCAAGATCATGCTCTGATACCATTGTAATATTCAAAATTGAAATTTATAGCTAATAACAAACACATGAACTAGGTTATAGATAATAAAATCATAAATACACATGGACCATAAAAAGCACTAGGAAATCTGGCAAATAAGATGATCCATTTTATTAAATTATGAGTTGTAAGGAGTACATATAGCAAGGAACAATTGCACCTAGACTTCATAAGAAATCTGGAGAAAACTAGGTGGAAGAGATGAACCCAGGAGCTAGGAAACTTCGGCCCAATATCAATTTGTGCAAACCCATAAACTGGAATTCTTTTTTTCATTATAAATGTTAAGAATGACCCCCTGTGATGCCCAAAATTGCCTAAAAATGAAGTTGTAGCTTCTCCCAAAAGTACTTACCCAAACCCATAAAGGAATATTCCATAGACTAACCTCCCATACAACCCACAAAATGGTGCAAATTACCAGCAACTGTTGGCTGGAAGAAACCCTTGTTTGGGCCTCCAAAGGCACCTAGAAAATTATACCAAATTAATCTTGGGCTCTCCACCACAAACCCTGAAAAATCTGGAAAGGGTTTTTTCTACTTCTGACACTCCAAAATCATCCCCAAATTCTATGGTCTCCTCCATTGCTTAGAAAATATTACCTGCAGGACATATGCCTCTACAACCCCTCCAAAAGGTTGATAAATCTCCCCTAATAAACCTTATGGTACCCCAACTCAATTCAGCCCCAAATCCTTCATCCAATATTTCACCACAAATATCTCCACCAAGAACTATGCATCCCATGATAACTACCGCACAAGCCTCTACAAGATAAATTCGACCTAGGAAAAGGACACTCTCCAAGCCTACAAATTCACTAGAAATATATTGAAATTTGACCAAGCAATGGACCTAAAAATTAGTCTTAGTGCTCTCACCTTAAAAATACTCTCTGACAAGACTATGTGGCTCCCTTTTTTGCGTCCAGTATGAAGCAAGGGCAACTCGTACCACCTGTAAACTTCTCCCCAAGACTCCATGAAAATTATGGAAATACCTTCCTAGGGTGGCACTCAAAGTCCATTGAAGAAAGGGTGACATTTCCCTTCAGAAATATCTAGTGCTAAACAACACTTGTGACCTAGATAAATAGCTTGAGCTGCAATGATGTAATTTTAAAATTAGCAAAAGGTCCCAATTGTTGACCTCAACCTTCTATTTATAATTGTTTCCTTACCTTTCCTAGTAAGTCCCTCCAAATATTTTGACGTCCCTTCACAAAATCGTTTTTTCTCCCAATAATTTCATATTCTTTGAGGGGTGGCACCCACATTCCACCAAATTTAATATTTGATGCACTTTCTATAAGTTGGTATCCAAAAAAAAAGTGTTAGCACCAAAATGGAAAAAATGGTAGATCTCCTCTAGAAAAACGTTTTTGAGAAGGGGCATTATGAGAGATAAAAAAGGAAAATGAGGTGTTTATATCAAATGATCATTAGAAGCCCCACAGGGATGAGCCTTCACATACTTGTACATATATTTTGATGGTCTATATTGCTACTAATGTGCACTTAGAAATGATCCTAAAAAAGGGTGTGGCCCAGGAAATGGTACGAGAAGGCCAAATTATTTCAATGCCTACTATAGTTTTGGAAGCCTCCCCCTTTGGTATGTTGGTTCTTGTTCATATTATTAATTATCTCATTTAATCTCTTTCTATTATGGGTAGAGAATGGGTTTCAAGCTCTGATTCTGGGTCATTTGAGTCTGTAAGTCTTCCGGTCACATCCATGCCTCTTCTTTCTTTCAATTGTGACATCCTTGTGGTTTTTACTACTCCCTCTTCTCTTTTTTCACATGACCCTCGAGATTTCTATTTTTATAATATGATTGATAGCATTATAATTCATAATTTAAGAAACAGATAGGTTCTTTCTACGCATTTTGAGCTAGTAGCTGGGAAACAAAAATATATCAATGGGGCACTTAGAGAAGTGGCATCCCTTGGGGGGTGTTATCATGAAATCCCTATCGTTTAATTGTATAGGATTAGAAAGTTTCTCAAAGAAAATTTCCTTGAAACATCTGATCTCAATCCACAATACTTATTTCATCCTTTTTACAAGAAACTCTTGGAGTCAGTGAGAATGTTGTCAATCTCCTTGAATCCTTATTTGGATCTTGGAAATTCATAGCTATGGACGCCCATGGGAGATATGGGGGTCTAACTTTAGGTTTACATTCCTAACATATTAAGCCCTTGAATTTTTGTAGCATCAAATCTAGTCTAGGGTTGGAGTTTCATGCTATTGATTTAAATATTTCTCTACCTTATTAAACTTGTATGGCCCCAATGGGGATTCAAAATATTTCTGGGATTCTTTGTTTTAATCCTTTCTTCTTCACAATAACAACTTGATCATCATAGGGGATTTAAAATTTTCCTTGGGAAAATATGAGTCACAGTGGGGTAGAGCTGCACCAGACACCTTGTGATATATTTTATCCATCACCTGGTTGAATCAAGACTCATAAATATTCACTACTACATTTGGCGGAAATTCCGACACTTGGTTCCGACGCTTTTGACCAAATGTCGGAAATTTCCCCAAATTTTTTCCATCCTGCCTGAAACCGTCGCTATATCGACGTTTATAGAAAAGTGTCGCAATACCGACACTTAGAAAAGTGTCACAATTGCGACGTTTGGAGGAAGACGTCGCAATTGCGACACTATGTCCCAAAGCGTCACTATTGAGACGACTCCAATTGTCGCAAGTGTGACACAATGTCTAGGTGTCGCCATTGCGACGTTTGGAGGTACCCGTCGCAATAACGACGCTTTTTTTGTTGTCAGTATAACGACACTTATATGTGCGCCACATAAAAATACGAAACTTATATGTGCGCTACATAAAAATTTGAAACTTATATGTGCGCTACATAAAAATGATTTTATTGTTTCATATCCGTCGCAATAGATACATTAACGTCTGATATGACATGCGCATTTTCCCTCTGCTCTTGCAGAATAACATTCCCCATCAGCTCTTGTAGAACAGAATTTTACCTTAGAATTCTTGCTCAGCTCTTGCAGAACAGCATTTGCCCTCAGCATTCGCCCTCAGCGTTCGCCCTCAGCTCTTGCAGAACAACATTCTCCCTCATCTCTTGCAAAATGATAAGTTCTTACTGCAGGCCCTTCCTCCTATAGTAGGGTTGACTCTATTTGGGTTATTTTGGTCAATTCCATTGGATTGTGTTAGGCTGTAGGGTTCTCTCTAGATGTCAAGAATCAAGATTCAATACCCTCTATTATCTTCATCACCAAATACAAGATTTAAATTTTTCCCAAAGAAAAACTTATTAATTTGGCATCCATTATTTCTCCCTACTTTAAAAACCCTACATTTAAATGAAAACAAGCATTGCATTTCAACTACAAAAATCTATTAGTGTTCAAATGTACATGTGTGCTACATTAACGTCTGATATCACCAACGCGCGTCGCCACTCTATAACACGAGAATGAATTAGCCTCGACATTCACCTGGCTCTTGCGAATACCATTCGCCTGAGCTCTTATGGAACAACACTACTTTGACATTCGCCTGAGGTCTTCCAAAACGGCGTTAGCCTGCCGTTAAGCCTCGGCTCTTCCAGACAACATTAGCTGCAGATTGCCCTCGGCTCTTGCGAGAACAGAATTTTCCCTCGGCCTTCCACCCTCGGCGTTCACCGGCTCTTGTGAGGCTTAGGCATTAGCCTCGGCTCTTGCAAAATGGTAAGTTCTTCTTTTAAGACCTTCCTCTATAGTAGGGTTGACTCTATTTGGGTTTTTTTGGTCAATTCCATTGGTTGTGTTAGGGTGTGGGAGTTCTCTCTAGATATCAGAATCAAGATTCATCTTCTCTATTATCTTCATCACCCAATACAAGATTTAAATTTTTCCCAAAGAAACGCTTATTAATTTGGCAGCCATTATTTCTCCCTGCTTTAAAAACCCTATATTTAAATGAAAACAAGCATTGCATTTCAACTACAAAAATCTATTAGTGTTCAAATGTACATGTGTGCATCACTTGCGTAGGGTATTCCTTTTCCGCTTTCACATTATCCAAGAATGTGTGCTGTATAGTTCATATTTTTTGTGATTTAGATTATCTCGAAAAAGGAAAGGTAAATTATTTCCCATGGAAAAAGAAGGTTTTCCCTTTTTATAGGTTGTTTGGACTTACGTGGAAAAATTTATGGTATGCATTTCATATTATGTAGTTTAAATTTGAATTAACAGATTATTATACATGAAAATATAATTACCTATGTGATGTCCTTCATCACTAGTTAAAATTATAGGGTTTCAATTTCCTAGACTCTAACTCATCTGATGCTAAATTCTAGGTTCTCATTGGTGGATCACTCTTCCATTGATTTCCTTTCCCTCTAGATCTTGTCATACTTTAAAAGTCATCAATGATACATATATTATTTCAGGTATCCCAAAAGGCTTTATAGTAGAACATATTGTGAAGTTTTTTTGACACTTGAGGATTATTTTTAGAACTGCAACACGGTCTATGCTATCGAGTTATATACCAAGCAATTTGTCCTTAATAACCACACTATGAGGTAGGTTCAACCAGTTTGAACTTGTTGGGACATAGCATATGAAGTTGTGTGATGAGTCCATATCACAGGTCTATTATGGTGACAAAAGTGAAGACACGTAATGATAGTTATTATGTTAACATTACTAGAAACATTTTCAAAATTACCCATGCTATCAAGATGTCAAAATTCTAGGCATTAGGTGTCAATACTCGTAGCTAATATATAATAATAATAATATAAAACAAATCACAACTTTATTCTTGAAATATGATTGTTACACATTGGTAACCTAGTTCATGAGTTACTATCACCCAAAGATTGTAAAACAAACTTAAAATATAAATTAAACCAACATGAGAATCCAACTAAGGGTTTCTCAACAAAATCATGCCATAACCTGGCATTTTGAAACCCAAATTTGAATCCATAATAAGTAATACAATGCAAACTCAGATGGATTTTCAATGCATGTTTGCATGCTACACTTATTCTCTGTATAGATATCATTTTTTAAATGGAACCATTAGTCAAGCCCACAATCCTTTTTATGTGAAAAATTTCAGCTCTATTTGAGCTCTTTTTTGCTCCACCACCTCCATAAACCAGTGTTACACAGGGTCTCGCCCCCCCCCACCTAGGGGTCTAGATTCCTCGCCCCCTCGCGCTCTGGGGTCTTGGGGACTTCTAGGGAACGTTTCCCTCACGCCCCCTCATGCCCCCACACACCCCCTTTCACGCCCCCTCACACCCCCTCACACCCCCCTTCACGCCCCCTCATGTCCCCTCACTGCCCCTTTTAGTTTATGGTTTCGTGTTAAAAGTTGATGTGCCACTTAGCATATTTGAGAATCCAAGTGATTCTGATTCAGATGGTGACATGGTTGATCCTGATATATTCGTGCAGAAGTTGGATGCAGAGACTAGTGGGGCATTAACTTGAGCATTTATACTCATTTATCATTATGATGATATCATTTGATATTCATATGTTATGTTTTATGTTTTATGTTTCAGACATAACTTATTTGCGTTTAAGTTTTATGTTTCAGACTTGAGTTGTAAAATTCAGTTTAAACTCTATTTTGAATCTTGATATAATATGTCATATGATATCTTAAACTTTATTTTCATTGCACATTTTTAGTAGTTACATTAATGATTATATAGTTACAAACTTACAAACTTACATGCATGATTGTATGATGTATGTTTTAACTTTTAACTTTTAACTTTTGTTTCAATTATATGATTCATCATTCATCGATTTGTAATTTTATCATTTATGATTTATCTTTCGTGATGAAAGTGTATGATGACTATATATACATTCCTTGCAAAAATATAGTTACATTATAAATATTAAATTTTATAATTTTTATGACCCCGACGTCCCCCCACGTTTCCTGAAAATTGGTAGGGAGCTTTTGCATAGGCCACTCCCGCGCTCCCTCGCCCCCTCGCTCCCACCTCCAGGGGACTTGGTGGAACATTTCCATAAACATATGAAAACATATATCATGATATTGGAATTCCATTACATATGTATGTGCCAATGTTCCATAATCATGCCCCATCATCAATTTAAGAAATTTCCATTGAATATCAAATTATGGAGGGGGGGAACTTTTTGCTGCAACATTTGGCTCAAAATTAGGGACCATCTCCATATGAGGTGAATGAGAACTATAGATATTTGAAGAAGTAGATTAGTGCCTTTTCCTCTGGCCATGGAGTCATATACATTCATCCATCACAAAAATTTGTCTTTGTTCATTCTCACCTTGAAAGTTGCAAAAATTCATGCCCTAATTGAAACGACACTAAATTTGAAAGATATAATAAAAATGCAAGCTAGAAGTGCCCTATTAATACAAAGGGAAAAAATTTCTACCTACCCTAACTGAGATAAATTTTGATTAAATAGTAAACATGATATTTCCTATGGAGTTGATCCAACAACTTGTTAAATGTATGGGACTAAATCATGCATTTGATTTCCAGGGAAACATGCACATGAAGAGAAAAAGTGTAGAATTAATGGAAAATCCATACATGCCACTTATAAAAACTACACCGAAAGGTCAAAAAATACTTAAGGCCTTAACTTAATTTGAATCCAAAAATGATAAAACAGGATTAGTGAAAACATGAGAGTGGTGTGGGTGAACAACATAAATAAAAAGTGAAGATACCTTTCCCCAAGATGCCTTTGTCACCGTTGTATGAAAACATGTTTTCCTTTCCCTTTATACATGCAAGTGAATGCATTATAGGTATGGTGTTTTCCGAGAATAGGAGAAGCCTACTTAAATATATCATTCGTGGATTGAATGTTTGGGTGCCTTAATGTGCAATGACATGTTTCCAGGACTGAATTCAATGCAAGGCATATTTGAAACTCTAACTTTGTCTTCCGGTGTCTTATTAGAAATTATTTTAGTTTTCATTTTGTGTTTTCAATTTAGATATTGTTTTCAAGTTTTTACATTTATAATTTTATTACAATGTGGCAGACTGATCAGAGCAATGCAGGAACAACCCTGAGACGGGATGATCGTGGAAAGAGGCCAGCGGAAGAACATGTAAAGTGCCAACATTGCTCTATCTTCAGGTATTTTAGTTATTTACATAATTGAAATAATATCAATTTTGTTCAAATATGCAGACACCTAGCCATGGTACGCCTGATGATTCCCTCTTTGAGGAAGAGCTTTCTTCATCCCTATCTCCAGTGTTCTTGTTGCAAAAAAAGGCACGAGATGCAAGGTCGGAATTTAATACTTTGATAGATGCGCCTAAAACACCTGAAACAAAAGAGAGGATACAACATATTATGAGGCAGCTAGAAAGATATCAGGTAATAATAAAAAGTCAAAATGATATTTTTTTTGTTCTGCATGAGATGAATTATGATAGTTTGATTTTTAATTTTTACATTGACTAAACTAACAAAAAGTTCTTTTGTATTTAGTGTTTTCTGGCATTTGCTGAACCTGGTGTTGGTGGTAGTGGGACACAAGGGCAAGAGATTGCCCAACAACCCTCTCATACACCTTCTACTCCTTTAGGTGCCAGCCAAGAAACACACCCTGCCCAAGCAGACACCCAGCCAACCGCTGAATGTTTTGGCAATGATGAGGCTGATATGGCCAACTACATTATTGCGTTTCCTGGAGCTACACGTGTCAGCTCCACAGGGACCATTAATGGCACGTTGTTGGTGAACGATGAGGGTGTCCCTATAAATCATGTACAACTCCCAGGTAAATTTTAATATTTTAACTATTTCATGTACTTTATCTAAAACATATTTATCATGATTTTTATTTTTAAATTAATGATAATATCTTATTCTTTTTTTCTGTGTAGGAAACAATGAGTTCTACAGGCTTATGGAGAGCCATGTGTTGGTAATTTTTGGCCCAACCATATGCACAGGGTGGAATTCCCGGAATTCCAACCTGAAAAAAGAACTTCTAGATTATCTAGAAGCCCTTTTTGGGGTCGGCACATTTGACAGAACAACGGTGGCTCGGGTAGCCGGAAAATATTTGAAATATACCAGGGACACCTATAGGACGCAATTTCAATTTAACCCTAGATATGAGCGTCCTCTCACAGTTCCAGAGAGTGAGTGGAGAGCACTCATCCATGACGGAAAAGAGAAAAGGGCAAAGAAAGAAGGAAAAATGCCAAGTGGACCCGCAAGGTAAATTACAACTTTAATTCAATAGCTTTAATTTTCTTTATGTCTAAAATAAAAGTGTGCTACGTCATATCTGACTTCAATCTTTTGATGCTAGGTTGCATGACACCTCAAAGGCAACCAAAGCTAGGATAGAGAAAAAGGGCCATCACAAGCTCGGCCAGGGTGGCTACTTGAAATTAGCTGCAAGAATTGTAATTAAGTAGCTAAACATCTTATAATTAATTGTATCGCCTTCCAACGTTTTTGTAATCCTATCGGATATGATTAAAAATACACAATCATATATAATGTAGGGTGATGACTTTGGAACAATAACTACAGAGGAAGATAAAAATACTGCTTTCCGTTTTGGCTATCAAGCTGTAGTTGAACGTCGCAGAAGCTTGGGGCAGGTCCCAAGATCTACAATGCCTGATAAGGTAAAACATTAACCTTTCAATATTTTTGTTTTCGTCCATAAATTTAATGTCTAACAAATTTGTTTAAATCAGGGGAGCAGCACTACCGACGAGGCAAATAACCCAGTTTTAGAGCCAGATGTAGATGATCCTCACGTGCAACTTGATCATTGTAGTGGGGACCAGGCCGACAATGCTACTATCAGTGAGGGCCGTGATGGTAATTAATTTCCACTTATAATTTTTTCTAATTATACCTTGATGGTTGTCCTTATAATGTTTTTTTTTTAAATGACGGAGAATGTTTCCCTTGAGGATCTTACGATCAGAGAGGAAGACAGGGCAACAGTCCCAACGGCGACAACTGGTGCACCAGGTAAATAATCTCATTGCAATTTTTTTTATTAATATTACCGAACTAGTTCAATGATATTTAAAAACTGACAATTAAAATTTAATATTATCTGTTTTTGTAGGCGATTCCCCATCACTGGATGAGACCAGACATCGTGACTACGCAACTAGGTCAGCGGCGACAACTGGTGCACCAGGTAAATAATCTCATTGCAATTTTTTTTTATTAATATTACCGAACTAGTTCAATGATATTTAAAAACTGACAATTAAAATTTAATATTATCTGTTTTTGTAGGCGATGCCCCGTCACTGGATGAGACCAGACATCGTGACTACGCAACTAGGTCAGCGGCGACAACTGGTGCACCAGGTAAATAATCTCATTACAATTTTTTTTATTAATATTACCGAACTAGTTCAATGATATTTAAAAACTGACAATTAAAATTTAATATTATCTGTTTTTGTAGGCGATGCCCCGTCACTGGATGAGACCAGACATCGTGACTACACAACTAGGTCAGCGGCGACAACTGGTGCACCAGGTAAATAATCTCATTGAAATTTTTTTATTAATATTACCGAACTAGTTCAATGATATTTAAAAACTGACAATTAAAATTTAATATTATCTGTTTTTGTAGGCGATGCCCCGTCACTGGATGAGCCTAGACATCGTGAATACACAACTAGGTCAGCAGTGCGGGTTGAAAGGCACGAAACAGGAGCAGAGCACGATGATATTGATGATGTAATTAGGAGCTTTAAAAATAGGAAGAAGAAAAAGAAAATTTGACAATGTAAAATATTGTATTATTATAAAACAAACGTTACCATACTTGGAACGTTTTTTGCGTTATATAAAAAACTCATTTATCATACTATTTTTATGTCAAGCATTAATTGCAATGTTTCCTTGCGTACTTTTTTGTTGAATTGTTTTTTTATTAGTTATTGAATATTTTTTTTTATGCTCATGAAAGTAAAAAATGAAATATAGATTGGGTATTGGGGAATTGAGAGTGATGTGAGGGGGGGGGGAGGGGCCATAAGAGCTTCTACCTTCACGTGGTTGGCCCTGTTTAGTAGAGAATAATTTATTGGAGCGATTTAATCTTGGAGCAAACCTCCCTCGATCCAGCGTAGCAACAAAAAAGTCATTGTTGACTTAGTTGCTACTCTTTCAGATCGTGGGAGGCTTGTTCCAAGTTCATGCGACTCCAATAAATTGTTCTTGAAACGAAGAGGAGCTTATTCAGGTATGTTTTGACATTTTCAACATATGTTATAACATTATCATAAGAATGCATCTTAGAGTAAAAAATAATACATCAATTACTTGTATTTATTGTATAGATAATGATGGATTTTGATTGACTTGGCAGTGCAGGTACAAATCCTCTTGCATCATGAGCAATACAACTTGTCAACTAGGGTCATGTCCAGAATATTTTTTCTTGTGCACTTGACCAGGTTCGTAATGTCACATTTTGTAAGTTCCTTTACAGTTCATAATTCAATATTAAGCTTGTTCATGATTATTATCTAGGTTTTTCGTATGTGTTTTTTCATCTATTTGATTGTAAGCAACTCTGCATGTTTCCTGTTGTCCACTATGATTTCTCCCATTACCACTCCCAGGATGAATCCGAATTTATTGTTACATAGGTTACTTTATTGTTACTATGATTTCTCCATTTACGATTTCATAGGTTACATCATGTAAAGTTGTCAATCTCAGGTTGGTGATGAGCTTTAGTTCTCCAGATTTGGGGCTTTTCTGATATTTTCTCCCTCATATCATTCCTGCATCACCTCGTTGTTTGAGCATGCCAATTTTCTACCACTTGTACCAATTGGCACATGTCAATCCCTGAGTGGTGCCACATTTCACCTATTTTCAGTGAGAGTTTAGGGTTTCTCTAACATAACTTCAGAAATCCGATTCAGTGCCTGCTTGAATATTGTCACATAATACTCATGGTTTGGATTGATGAGCATGTTCTGAATGGTTGGTTGATTCATAAGAACCACCCATATAGTCATCTTGAGATATTTCGGAAGTTTTCTCGGGTTTCCTTTTTCACCGTTTCTAGTGGGTGGGATGGTGTGGGGTGATCCATCAATACTGGTGCTCTTGTAGTAGGGAATTTGTTTTTGGGGATATAAAGAAGCATTTGATGTAGATATCCCATTGGATGCATTCATAGATGGGCACGAGAGGTCAAGAATTTAAATTAAAAATATGCAACCTCTAGCATGGCAACCTAAAGGCCGCGAGAGACACTGGTTAAAGATTGTTTTGTGCTGGCCTTAATATAGTCTTGATTTCTTTCTATTATCTTAATGCAAATATATAGTCCTGTCTCATTAAAATGAGGATTGTGGTTGTATTTCTCTTTGGTTGTTTCTCTCTTAATGCTCTAGAAGTTGCCAAAAGTTGCGATAGTTTTTTAGTTTGCCTGTTACAACTTAAATGTGGTTTTTAGCAATGGGAGTCATGTTTTTTAAGGTTCATACTAATATGAAGATCTTGTAATTCTATATTCAGCATAAGAGAAGTTGGCCTCTGCTTTGGGAGGTATGACAACAATTGCCACATCTACCTCATTGGGTAAAAATGGAAAGGGGAAGATGTTGGGTGCAATGTTTGATAATTATGGCAGACAATTGTCTTCTCTTTTAGTTTTTTCACCCATTTCCTTTAATCGCTCAAGCAGAAGAGGGACTCTGAGATTACACGACAGAGAGAAGGTAGTTAATAAAAGAGCTATGGAAAAGGAGTTGTACTTCAACAAGGATGGCTCAGTGACAAAAAAATTGCAAGTCAGAGAAAAAAATATGTTTAAAGGAAGGTCACTCGCATGTGAAACTTCACTGCGGTGGATCTTTCCTTGTCCACTTATATTCTATCTTAATGTGTTATTTTAATTTTTCATGGAGGGTTGTTTTGGCATATGGTCTGGCATTCAATTGCACACTTACTGAAAGCATTGTCAATTTGTCTTGCAAGCGGTGTGAAAAAACTTGCTAATCTTGTTGGAGTCACCCTTGGGGCGAAGGGAAAAATGTTGTCTTGGAGAGCAAGCATGGTTCTCCGAAAATAGTTAATGATGGTGTGACAGTAGCTAAGGTGGTAATCTGTAGATGTGTGCTCTGATTTTCTTTTTAACGTTGTATTAGTTCCCCCTCTCAAATGTCTTATATTTGGTAGGCATAATTTGAAAACTCAAAGGTGAAAGGAAACATATTTGTTACCCAGTGGTCTACTTAGCCTATGGACTAGCCACATTAGAGTAATGCATAAAGCTTTTCACAACAATAAAAAGAAAGGGTTATGGTTGAGTCAAATTTTATTGTTATTGACAGTGTAATGAAATGTATCTCAATGCTATGGTTTTGGCCTTTTTATTGGTTGAATTAGAGGACCTAGTTGAAAATATTGGGGCCAAGTTGGTAAGGCAAGCTGCGGCAAAGACAGATGATTTAGCTAGGGATGGAACCACAACATCTGTTGTTCTTGCACATGTTGGAATATTGAAAAATTCCAGAATAATGAATGGATAATAAATCTCCCTTCCTCTAACACAGAGAAAATAAAAATTTCTTTGACAGGAGACAAAGTTTCAATACTTTGAAAACAAACTTCTATTCCCTTCAATAACTCAAAAAAAAACTATTACACTACTTCCTCATTGAGAGGGATTACAAAATTATGACTGCTACAAAACGCAGTGCATAAAACCAACTCACTGTCTATTCAAAACAAACATACTCTGTCTCTAAAACACTCTGCTGTGTTTTTCCCTTTCGCACTGCTGTGCATACACACTTAAAAAGTTACACTCAGTCTTTCACTTTTTACACATTGCTGTGTAATAAAAAATTTACGTACTGTCTATAAAAAAAACTACCAAGCTTTTTCGACCTTTTTATTTTTATATGCCGTAACATATAAAACATATTATAGTAAACCCTCTTTTAAAAAAAATAAAATTAAAACTAAATTCTATGGCCCACCTTTCATTTCGCATATGATATATATATAACATATGTTTAAAACATATGTATATATTAAACTATCAAAACATTAAAGAACCCTTTACGTCGGACTTCAAAAGTCTGAATAGATTGAATTTCAAACCAAATTCGCGTTCCAAAATGGGATGCTGACGTCTGCCTAATTTTAACTCGAATTCTCAATCCAATGTGCCCTATAAAAAATTTGGGTCCGGTTTTCAGGTTTTCTGATTCCCTTCAATTTCATGTGATCCAATATTACTGCTCCACGTGTCCTCCTTTTGAATTTACAAAACTGTCGGGTAAATTTATGTTTGTTTAATTTCTGGTTGGTGAATTGCGTTAATGCTAGTTGTTGTGTTTAAATACAATCCTGTACAAAAATATGGCTGCCGTCGTCTACAAAAAAAACTTGCAGGAATTTTAAATGCTGAATTAAATTTCTAGATGGCATGCAAGCAACCTCGAAAAAAAAATGTTGCTGCTGCATCCATCCTTCTGCTACAACAGTTGAAGTTAAAATTCAACAGCACAGGGTTTAATAAGTGAAGGTGTAAAGGTAACTTTTTGTCGATAGTACTGGATTAAGATCATCTATTCATTTTTGTAGGGTCTTATGGTGTTTTGTTTTTTAGTTTTGGGTTGGGATTATTGAGTCTAAGATAGTTTTTGAGTGAAAAAATTACTATGAGGTATTAAAAAAATTTGGTTCTTTTGTCAAAATTTATGAGCTTGTTAGGAAATACAAAACTGACAATGGTTGTATCTTAAATTTGTGGAAAATAATTTGAAATGAAACCTTTTTGTTTAGGTTGTTGCAGCAGGTGCAAACCCCGTTCAAATTACTAGGGCATTGACAAGACAATAAAGGCCCTTGTTTCGGAACTCAAAATTTTGTCAAAGGAGGTAAACGCTTTCCTTTTGAGTAGGCTGGTTTTCCTTTTTGCTGATGGTTTGGTGTATCTAATTGAATTAGTTGCCTAAGGTATTTTTGGTTGCAAACTCCTTTTCATTTTTCATACAGTATTGGCCTTGTGGAATACATTTGATTGTGTGGTCTTATTAGATCTACAACATTTGTATTTGTTTAGTCTTATGGCCGAGGTGCACTTTTATTATGGAAATAGTTGATGCAAAATTGTCATTTAATCCTTACTGCAGGGTAGCATGTTGAGAAGTTTCTTGTGAAACATTTGGTATTCAAAATGACACTTGATCCTATACAGCATCATGCACTTGACTTCAAAATTCATATTCAAAGTGTGCCGGACAATTCTTGCAAAATTTCAAATATTTATGTTGTTTTAAACCATTATCTTTTTCATGTATTGGATGCTGAAAATGTGAAAAAGACTTTGGTATGAAACCAACTGGTGAATAATTTCTAGCACAACAACCACTTCCAAGACATGATTTAGAAGTAGAACAAATGTGCTTATGAAGCATAGAAAGATATCCTTGATGCATTGTCAATTTTTGGCTAGGGTTATTTTTGGAGAAAATAACTCCTTATTCCTAGAATAGTGATCTTCAATACAAGTAAATGCCAGAGAAGAGAGATCATCGTGTGATGCAAAAAAACTGAGATTGGACCCCCAAGGAGAGGTGGTGTGTCTACAATCACTCTGTTAGCATTTTCCCTTGGTTTACCCCGTTCTTTTCCTCCAACCTGAGTCTTAATTGACTTCTTCTTTCTTCGGGTTTATTTATCAAATTCGTAGAATTTGATAAATAAATACTATCCACAATGGTTGGACTTTAATTTATATTCCCGACCTTATATTATCTCCAATCCTTATAACCAATGTTTAACTTTCAACACTTTGTATTTATACTCCACGTTTCTTTTTAAATAAATAACTTGTAATGAACTTTTGGCTCTATATTTCACCACCCAGCCTTACAACAATCACGCTCCAGACTTATGCTAATTATCCGCCAATCATTTAATTAAACAATTTCATTATACTTCGACCCCACCTATATATATCAATAACCAATCAAACACTTGTATCGTACCTGGCTATCCTCTGCACACCTTAGTTAACCTCCGGGCAAGTTCAACGTGCCACCACCGTCCGATGGCCCTTCTCGAAATCAACGACTCTTGGCAATTTCGCTCGGCTTCCAACGTCGGGCTTTAACGTGCGATGGTGTGGGTTAAACGGTGGTTTTCCGGGGGTCACTTCGCCACATGTCGCATTCCCTATGGAATCGCTCGTGAATAGGAAATACCGCCTACTCCGCAAAAGCGGTGCAATATGGGCAACCCACTTTTGTGATTCCGCTCGTGGTTTTGGTAGAGGGCTTGACCACGGGTGCAAGTCTGGTTCCGCTATCCTTTTTTTTGTTAACTCATGTCCAATCCTCGGGTCAGGTTCTGAAAGCACAACAATTTTGTCTCTTTATTAAGCGAGATTTTTATATTTGAACAGTTTTCATGACCCCGGTTCTCTACACAGACCTCACCTTCAGGTGGGGTGAGTTCACAGGGTTATCCAAAAATTTACGGGAATTCAAAGACAGAAGAATGGAATTATCAGTACCCAATCGCCTCACAGTTAAACAATTCTTCACAATTAGCAGTTCGAGATAATTCAATGGAAACTAAGCTTGGAAATCATTTAACTGGAAACAATTGCTCAAACACAGAGATTTATTGCAGAAATACCCTCTCTACTCTCCTCTTCCCTCTCTACTTTTATTCATCCGAGGAATTACAATTTATATACATAACATATGGCTATTTGGTTCCTCTGAGAGGACCGTTTTGGAAATCAAAAGGTCTAATTATAATAATTCAACTAACTGAAACAGTTTGACTCCTACAACTCTAACTAGTCTAAGTAATACAGTCAGCTGAGGTATTGACACCTAGCTGTTACAACTCAAATGTTTTCGAACCCTCCTAGCCAAAACATGTGGACATAACCTCCTACATTGCTGGCTAGTGCCTAATGCTCCTGCATCATCGTGTGACATAAACCTATTAAAAAAAGTGAATTCCTTGAATTTCACCAAATATTTTCTTTGAATTCCTTGCTTTTAAAAGCCAATGATATCCCTTATTGTGTTAATGTTACGGAAATTCCTTGTCCTAGTGCCTCACACTCTACTATGAATGTTTTACCAAAAGTAGGTGCAACCGATGTCGGTGTAGAAGACATGGCATCCATTGAAAGAGAGAATTCCAAAGTAGCCTCATCATTCCATATAAATGATATTTTCTTCAAGAGATATGTGAGTGGACTTGAAATGCATGCATAATTCTTAACAAATGATCAATAATATCATGTAAGTCTAAAAAATCTTCTAAGAGCCTTGATTTTCTTAGGAATAGGTCATTTTGTAATAGCTTGCATCTTTTGAGGCTCCAACTTCACTCCTTCCTTTAAAACAAAATGAACCAAATACTCGAATTCTTATTTCCCAAAAGCACATTTGGATATTTTTACATAAAAATGATTGTTCTCAATAATTTATATAACTTTTCCACATGTTTAGTGTGGTATTCCCATGATTTATTATAAATATGTGTATTATCAAAGAAAACCAACACAAATTTTATAAGATGGGATCAAACAAAATTGTTCTTAAGTCGAGCCCTCCGGACTTCAAACGGCGATAAACCACAATTCAAACCAAATTCGCGTTCCAAAATAGCCTACTGACGTTGGCCAATTTTGTGACGTGAAAACCAAATGAATTCTGCCCTAATATTTTTCGGGTCCGAAGTTGGGCTAGTGTACGGAGGGAGAGTTGTGACGTGAATTTCTTATCAAATTCGCCCTAATATTTTTCAGGTCCGGATTTCCATTGCGCGAGCGGCCCAAACAAAGATCCACTCCAATCAATTTCTGCCACGTGTCCTCAATATAAAATTTTCCTGCTCCCGGCTGCGGGTGAATTCAATGGCGTTTAAGGCGATGGGACATGGATATGGTGATTTCATATCAATCGCATTAACATTTAACGCTGTTCAATTAAGTTTTCACATCAAATCTGCATTAATTAATTTTTAACATTGTTCAAGATCGGCCTCCACTCCTCTTAGCAATTCTGCATGCTCCAATATGATCTGGACTTCGGCTCTCATTATTAATGATCAAAGATTAATTATGACGGGCGTCCTTTGATTGCATTGCAGTCGGGTCAAGAAAATGGCTTTTAGCTATGGTTTTTCAGACGAGCCGGTTGCTGGATTACATTGCCTACTAACTGTGACGATAAGGAGAAGTGGCCAGCTGAACTGCTGCCTAGACCTTGCAGCATATCTGTATTTCTCTCGGTTTTGTCTCTGTCTGTCTTCCTCTATTAATTGGAATTATGCTTCTCCGTCTCCTCTTGTGCCCACTGTGCCTGAGACTGCACCCATGCCTCGCGTGCGTCATAGGATGTGTTGCCGTAGGGGGAGAACTAGAGGTCAACCCCTGCGGGCTCCCTCCAGCCCCTCAATAGAGTCGACTTCCGGCCAGTCCAGTGATTATTATGCAGGTCGATATCCAAATACTAGGAGTGGGCAGGGTCGGGTTGTAGGATCTGGCCACCGTATGGATTCCCCTGCTCCTCACTTCCCCACCGCTAGTTCACCTTCTCCCACGACGCGCACTGCGCAATTTTCCTTTAATTTCTCTCTCAACCGCCTGCGAATCATGGCTTTAGTCACTGTGGTCTTCCACGAGGAGGCCCAAATGGAGGAAGAATCCACCCGTCCGGCGGGTCTGAGCTCGGAAAAAGCCAGCCTGCATTCGGGCCTTCAGGAGGGGAGCTGTGGCATGCATGTGGAGGTAGCACCTAGCGATCCTGGACATTCCGAAGGATGGTGGCGAATCGTGGAGGAACCACCAGAGGAGTAGTTTGGTTAATTTGTTTTTCTTGCTTAGCAGGCCCACTTAATTGGGCTGCTTTTAGATTATTTTACTGTGTTGGACCTTTGTAATATTTTTGAATTCTGTAAATTAAACGTTCAAGACTGGTTTCCCCGTATGAGGGTAGTCTTCTTAATTTTTTGATTTTTTGATGACAAATTTTCCATGAGTCTGGCCAGGCAATGTTTTTGACTTCGGTGTAATTTTATTCGCAATGTTAATAGATTAACTTTACTTAGAATTCTCACATGATTAGCGTTTTTCTTGATCTGTTCAAAGATTTTGGGTACTTTAATTTGTATTTGGAACAATGGACGTCGGTACTCTATCTGTTGCTTTACTGTTCTACATACTACTATTTCACTTTCTTATAGATGCCTCGGGCATATTTGAATGCTTTCTCAGATTGTCGATAATCTCCATGTGGACGGTTACTGGATTTTATATCATGTCCCTGTATGTGACATGGGGTATTTTTCTATCATTGTCTGGGGTGGGACTTCCACTTTTCTGGATGGATATTTGGGTTCCAATCTTCAGATGTGAAAATGTAATGACTTCATGGACTATTTTACTTCATATAATATATTCAAAACAACGTTTTTTCTCTTGTGAAAAAAAAATGATTAATGTTTATCACTCTGCCTTCAAAACTAGCGATGCTGGTCTATGTTGCTGGTTTATTGATATGGTCTGATGGTATTTTTTTATTTTGGACATATCACACTCCTCACATGATTAGCGTTTTTCTCTGTTCAAGTATTTTGGGTACTTTAATTTGTATTTGGAACAATGGACGTCGGTACTCTATCTGTTGCTTTACTATTCTACATACTGCTATTTCACTTTCTTATAGATGCCTCGGGCATGTTTGGATGCTTTCTCAGATTGTCGATAATCTCCATGTGGACCGTTACTGGGTTTTATATCAAGTCCCTGTATGTGACATGGGGTATTTTTCTATCACTGTCTGGGGTGGGACTTCCACTTTTCTGGATGGATATTTGGGTTCCAATCTTCAAATGTGAAAATGTAATGACTTTATGGACTGTTTTACTTCATATAATATATTCAAAACAACGTTTTTTCTCTTGTGAAAAAAAATGATTAATGTTTATCACTCTGCCTTCAAAACTAGCGATGCTGGTCTATGTTGTTGGTTTATTGATATGGTCTGATGGTCTTTTTATATTTTGGACATATCACACTCCTCACATGATTAGTGTTTTTCTCTGTTGCGGGATTTTGGGTACTTTAATTTGTATTTGGAACAATGGACGTCGGTACTCTATATGTTGCTTTACTATTCTACATACTGTTATTTCACTTTCTTATAGATGCCTCGGCCATATTTGGATGCTTTCTCAGATTGTCGATAATCTCCATGTGGACCGTTACTGGGTTTTATATCAAGTCCCTGTATGTGACATGGGGTATTTTTCTATCACTGTCTAGGGTGGGAATTCCACTTTTCTGGATGGATATTTGGGTTCCAATCTTCAGATGTGAAAATGTAATAACTTCATGGATTGTTTTACTTCATATAATATATTCAAAACAACGTTTTTTCTCTTGTGAAAAAAAATGATTAATGTTTATCACTCTGCCTTCAAAACTAGCAATGCTGGTCTATGTTGCTGGTTTATTGATATGGTCTGATGGTCTTTTTATATTTTGAACATATCACACTCCTCACATGATTAGCATTTTTCTCTGTTCAAGGATTTTGGGTACTTTAATTTGTATTTGGAACAATGGACGTCGGTACTCTATCTGTTGTTTTAGTATTATACATACTGCTATTTCACTTTCTTATAGATGCCTCGGGCATATTTGGATGCTTTCTCAGATTTGTCGATAATCTCCATGTGGACCGTTACTGGGTTTTATATCAAGTCCATGTATGTGACATGGGGTATTTTTCTATCACTGTCTGGGGTGGGACTTCCACTTTTCTGGATGGATATTTGGGTTCCAATCTTCAGATGTGAATATGTAATAACTTCATGGACTGTTTTACTTCATATAATATATTCAAAACAACGTTTTTTCTCTTGTGAAAAAAAAATGATTAATGTTTATCACTCTGCCTTCAAAACTAGCGATGATGGTCTATGTTGTTGGTTTATTGATATGGTTTGATGGTCTTTTTATATTTTGGACATATCACACTCCTCACATCATTAGCGTTTTTCTCTATTCAAGGATTTTGGGTACTTTAATTTGTATTTGGAACAATGGACGTCGGTACTCTATTTGTTGTTTTAGTATTCTACATACTACTATTTCACTTTCTTATAGATGCTTTGGGCATATTTGGATGCTTTCTCAGATTTGTCGATAAACTCCATGTGGACCATTACTGGGTTTTTTATCAAGTCCCTGTATGTGACATGGGGTATTTTTCTATCACTGTCTAGCGTGGGACTTCCACTTTTTTGGGTGGATATTTGGGTTCCAATCTTCAGATGTGAAAATGTAATAACTTCATGGATTGTTTTACTTAATATAATATATTCAAAACATTGTTTCTCGTATTTTAAAGTTTCATTTTTTTTTTTTAAATTGAACCAGCCATCGGTATACCAATGCCTTGTAGACGTCGGAATTGCGAAAAATCAGAAACGTCAGAAGAGTGACAGTATAAAAACGTCGGACCACATTTCGTCGGAATTGCGACAGCTTACAAACGTCGGAAGAGCGACGTTCAAAACGTCGGACCACATTTCGTTGGAATTGCGACATCTTACAAACGTCGGAAGAGCGACCTCCAAAACATCGGACCACACTGCGTCAGAATTGCGACCATTTACAAACGTCGGAAGAGTGACGTTCAAAACGTCGGACCACATTTCGTCGGAAGTGCGAACGTTTAGGAACGTCAGAAGCACGACGGTTCATGAGACGTCGGAAGAGTGACGCTTGTTCGGAAGTGACGGAAGAAGTGTCGATAGTGCGAAACTTTTTAGGTGCGTTGAAATTGTGACGGCATGACAAACCACTTTTTTTCCACCCTCGAACTGTTGCTCTTGCCACGACTATGTGTCAGAATAGCGACGGATTGGCCGTCGGAATTTCCGCCAAATTTTCTAGTGATTGAACCTGCGAAGATTAAACCTACCTGGTGAAATCGCAAGATCGAAGAAGATAGAGTGGAAAAAAGGTTAGGTCATTTTATAATATTTGAAAATATTTTGGATAGATTGATCTTATTCACAGAGTGGATAGAGAGTGGGGGTAAATCATATCACTCCCCTATACTTTTGTAAATTAAAGGAGACAATAAAAAACCAGGAAGTCCCCTTCAAGATGAGCTCTTCCTGGCTCCAAGAGGAGGAATTCATAAATTTGGTGAAGACCCATTGGAATCAAATAGAGGAAAGTAATGGTATATCGATGGAAAAAAAATTGAACTCAACCTTTGTAATTTAAAATATCACATTAAAGCTTGGGAAAAATCAAAACGTGAAAAGGAGGAAGAAAATATTTTAAAGGTGGAGCATGAACTAAGGGCCTTAGTAGATTCTGGTGAAGAATGTTTCTCCAGCTTAGAGTCAAAGTAAGCCTTTCAAGCTTTGGAAAAAATGAAGAGAGATATTTTGGCTTCAAGGAAATTTTAAGAACGAAAATTTATCTTAAAGTTTAGAAACCTTGGGGAATCTCACTATTTTCTAATATGAAATATGTAAATTTTTGTTGATATCCTTGTAAACATATTCAAATTTATAATGATTTTTTCTATAGTCTCTATAAAATTTTGGCGATATCAAATTTAAAATAATTTTATGCTATAAAATTTGGGTGAATAGTTTTTAGAAAAAATGGAAATTGGTGAATATTTTTTTGAAAACTCATAGAAAATTATCCCACCTACAAAAATTAGCTCCTAAAATTTTCCTTGTTTGGCTTCAAGAGAAGAAACTTGGTGCCTTAAGATTAGAGCGATATGTATTGAGTGTGGTGATGAAAAAACAAAATTTTTTCAGGCATATGTTAATGGACAAAAAAGTAAAAACACAATATGGAGTATTAGGGATCAGGAAGACAAAGAATTTTCAAAATTTGAGAGGCTTGCCAAAATGGGATTGAATCATTTCAAATATATTTTCAAGGAAGACCCACACACATCAATCGTGCATATCCTACAAGTTTCCTTCTTGTTTCCTAGTTATTTTACAGAGGAGGACATTGATAATATTTAGGAAGAAGTCATGATAGAGGAGTGAAAAGAGGTGTTGGCTAGTTTTCAAAAAGAGAAGAGCCCAAATCCAGATGGATGGGTGGTTGAAGCTTTCTCCTCTCTCTTTGATTTTTTGGGTCATGATCTATTGAAGGTGGTCAATGAATTGAAGGAATAAGGTAATGTTTTGACATCATTCAATTCCAAATTTATAACTCTCATCCCAAAGAGTGACACTCGTTAGTCCTTTGAGGAATTTCGTCCAATATCCTTGTTAAACAAAATTTACAAGGTAATAACAAAGGCTATATCAAGGAGAATCAATCCTCTTTTGTCTAGATTCATCTCCAAGTAACAATTCATTTTTTAGAAATAATACAACTTCACGAAGCCATTGGGGTAGCTCAAGAAGGAATAAATAGTATGAAGAGTCATCACCTCAAAGGGGAAGTCTTCAAAATTGACCTTTCGAAAGGCCATGATTACATCATTTGGGTTTATCTCTGACTTATCCTCACTCAAATTTTTTTCCCGCCCCCATTTGTAAATTGGATCATGGGATGTATCCAATGAGTTTCCTTTATTGTTCTCATTAACGGATCAACTTCACCATTTTTCCATGCTTCCAACGAATAAGGCAAGCTTTCCATATTTCTCCTATTATATTTCTATTGGAAGATGAAGGTCCCATCCTTTTACTTTCCAAGGAAAAATTGAGAGGAGAATTCCAGGGGTTGAACATATCTATAGGTATGACCATCACACATCTTATTTTTGTAGTCACTATTATTATCTTCTTTAATGGATCAACCAAATATGCTAACAAGTTGGCTGAGATCTTAGATGTGTTCATGAGATAAAATATTATGCAAATAAGCGTAAGGTAATCATCTATCTCTTGCCTAAACCTGAAAAAGGAATAAATAATACACCTCTCACAAAATTTCTCGTTTGAGCTACGGGGGTTTGAGGAAGGACTAAAATACTTAGGATTTCACTCAAAACCAAAAAATTACTCAAAAAATTACTGGGCTTCGTTGTTAGAAAAAATTGAAAGGAAACTCAAAGGTTGGAGCTTTAGATGGTTGTTAAGGGTAGGGAGATTGGTCCCTGTCAAATCGTTTTTAGAGGCCATTCCAATATACTAAATTTGTTTGGCCTTTATTCCTAAAGGAGTGCTTGAAAAATTCAAGAGAATATGATTCCTTCTTGTGGGTTGGGCATAAAGATCAGTTTGTGGCTCCTTGGGTAAAATGGCAGAGGATCAAAAAACCTGGGAGGTTGGGGACTAAAGAATATTTTCTCTTTTCCATTATCCCTTGTTACAAAATGTGGATCCTGATCAATATTGAAAATATTTGGACTCGGGTGGTTACAGGGAAATACATAGCCCCTTAAATCTGGAGGGTTGGATTCACACACTAAACAAGTTGAGTTAAACATTTCAATTGTATGGAGAGTGGTATTAAAATCATTTTATATAGTTGGCAGATGTCTTGTATGGAGATTTGAAGATAGGCTTCAAACATGTGTAGGCATAGACCCTTGGGTGGGCAGTGGAGACATGTATAATTTATGAAAACATATAGTATTGTAGCTCAGGTAAAGGGGACTCACTAGAATTTCACAAATAGAAAATCCACAAAAAAATTATTTATGGTAGAAGAACTGGAAGATGGATAGAGAATGGGATCCTCCAAGATATTTTTGAGCGTAATGGTCTGAATTCATGACCTCCCTTCAAGAAAAAAATTTCAGACTCACAAAAGCAGAGGATGAACTTATTTG
Organism: Pinus albicaulis; assembly: GCA_034641835.2. NCBI lineage: Eukaryota > Viridiplantae > Streptophyta > Pinopsida > Pinales > Pinaceae > Pinus > Pinus albicaulis. The sequence goes on along the minus strand of CM076574.1, from coordinate 238,966,267 downwards.
GTCCTTGTTTGGTAATTTAATTGATGTTAAATTACTTCATAAATTATCAAGCAAGACTTGTAAACTAATGAAGTGTAAATGCACTCTGTGTGCTAGGACTTCTTATTAGGTGAATAATTTTCAAATTAGAATAGGATGTTTCATGCACATCTTTTTATCTAAAATTTATTCAAAGAAAAAATACTATCACTCTTGCAAAAAATGAATCACACTTGCATAATTAAACATTCACACAAATTGAAATTAAATATAAATATACTTCACACTTTGAAAAGAAAGGAAACTAATTTTAATAATCACAAAAATGAAAAATAAAATCTTCTCCACAACAACAAATTAAAATTAAATCCTTTATAAATGGAATTAAATCTTAAGTTTGAATTCAAAATGTCACACTTGACAAAACCAAATCTCACACAGTCACATTGTCATACTCAAAATATTCCGTCTTCAATTTCAATTTGAAATAAAATTAATCCTACTCTAATATATGCATGTGCATAAGAATCCTTTTCTTCATTCACAATTTTTTTTTATCAAATCTATAAAAGAAACTTCAAATAAATTTAACAAAAAACTCTATATTTGTCATAAGAATCTACTGCAAATCGAAACTTAACTGAAAGGTTAAATATAATGCTACAAAAGTGAAATGATAAAATTTAGTTATTAGTTAGAAACGAAATTAAAACCTTACAACTCTGAGGGGGGCCTTGTGTGTGATGTAAGCAAGCAACAATCACAAAGTCTACAAACACATTTGAATGCAACGTGTAGGGAAAATAACAAGTTTGAATTAACAATGATCAAGAGTGCTTTAAAAAAACAATCAAGTTTGTCTTCATCATGCCGAGAAGTAGATTTATAACCTCTTCCAAATAATTGTTCTGATAATTGCAAGCCTATCGTACTTGATAGAGACTAAAAATAAAATAAAATAATCTGATATCATGATTTGCTATCAGAGGAGAAAATTATGAGGCAAAGTATCTGCTCCATTAATTTCCTCGCTCACATGGTTCTCCTTCGACTCCTTTGTTAGTTGACTTCCACATTGAATTCGCTTGTATGACATCTTTATCATCGATCTAGATCATGGAGATAGGAAAACCTGATTATGCTAGTTGGTAGCTGCCTATCCATACATTTCATTCCTCAGTTGGAGTTTTATAACCCATATAACCTTCGATTACGCTGCATAATCAATCATTAGCTACATAATTGATGCAATTTAGTAGCTTATGAAAACATTAAGTTAAATAATAAAGAAGAATTAAAATATGAAATAAAATATCATTAAGTACCTATTGTTTCCAATAACCTTGTAAAATGATGCTCAATTAGAATTATTAAGGTTAAAAAGAAGGATAATGTAGTGCAAGAAGGTTGCAAAAAAGGGACAATTTCGGTCTTCAACATTGAACCCCCACACAGAAGATATTGCATGTCTGCATGCTCAAAATTTCAAAATTGTAATCTTTCCCTGTCACTAAGCTACCTTTAAGGGCTAAGAAAGAACATCTAAATTAGTTCTCTTTACTTTCCTGATACTGGTTTCTATCCTTGGTTTCTTCATTAGGATCTTGTATTGCAAACTTATGACCTTTCTCTTAAGAAAATTATTTTTTTAATTTTCTTGTACCATAAACCAAGATGTAGCCGAATTTTTTCATTTTGGGACACCAAAGCAAGTGAAGATATCCTAAAAAAGAAATGAAACTACAACATTTTTAGTAGCAAAAGGAAGTAATTTAGCTTCTATCCATTTAGTGACAAAATCTGTACAGAAAATAATGTCCCTTTTTTGTCTTGATGGAGGATTAACTGGACCAACAAAATCCAAAGCCCACTTTTCAAAAGGTTCAATAAGTACCTGGGGTTGTAGAGGCATCTCATCTGAAGGAACAAGCTTTCCCATCCTCTGAAAATTATCACATCTCTGAACATATTCTTTGACATATTTGAAAAGAGAAGGCTAATAATATCCTAAGAGAAGGATTTTGTAATAAATCCTTTTATTAGAAAAATGTCCTCCACATGGTTCATCATGACAAGACTTTAAGATTTCTGGTACTTCATCCTCTCTAACACATCTTCGAATGATTAAATCATGTCACGTTTTGTACAATTATTCATTTATCCATGAATAAGATGCATTGGCTTGAATACCTTTCCTCTCTAGGAGACAAATATGAAGGTAACTTCCCTATAGCCAAATAATTAGCAATATCTACAAACCAAAGAGATTTAATAGATATGGAAAAAACATATTCGTTAAGAAAATCATCCTTTACAAGAATATCCTTATTATCATTTTGGATTCTAGATAGAAAATCAACAATTGTATTCTCCTTTCTATGCCTATCCAAAATAGTAATATTGAATCCTTGTAACAACAATAAACATATTGTAACTATGCCATTATTAATATATTTATTCATTAAATATCTAATTGTAGAGTGATAAGTGTGAATAAAAGTTTCATGACTAGTGATATAATGTTGAAACTTATTAATAACACGTACAACAACTAAAAAAATCCTTTTCTATTACAATATAATTCCACTTTGCAGGAGTTAAATTTTTACTTGTATAATAAATGGCATATGGAATCAAATATTTTTGTCCCAATGTAACTCCTAAAGTTGTTTCTGAAGCATTAGTTTAAATATGAAAATTGAGACTCCACTTTAGTCCTTTTAAGACAGGCACTTCCTAATCTTTTCTTTCAATGTTTCGAAAGCTTTTTGGAAATCATAATTTCAAATGAATTCACAATATTTTATAATAAAATTAAAAAGTGGAGAGCCTATATTGGTGAAGTTTTTTATAAATCTTCTATAATAACCAATAAAACCAAGAAAAATTATAACATCTTTTTGACAAGTAGGAACTGATAATTTGGAAATAACTTCTACTTTAGCTGCATCCACTTTAATTCCATCTCCTGAAATGTGATGGCCTAAAACAATTCCCTTGTTAAACATCATAATTTTTTTTATTTTTTTAATTTTTATGGCTTAAGGGGATGTTTGTTTTTTTACATCGAATGAGGACTTTTTCCAAATTCAAGAGCTTCCTAGAAATAATTTCCATACACCATAAAATAATCCATATAAACTTCCACACAATCATATATTAATCCAGAAAACAAATTGCTAGAACTGCCCTCTAGAATGTTGCGGGTGCATTGCATAATCCAAAAGGAAGTACTTTGTAGGCATAAGTTCCCCATGGATAGGTGAAAGTTGTTTTATCTTGATCTTCTGGAGCTACTTGGATTTGGTTATATCCACTTAAACCATCCAATAATGAAAAATACTTTTTCCCTACCAATGTATCAAGGACTTGATCTATAAAGGGAAGTGGAAAATGATATTTCAAGGTGGCTTTATTCAATTCCCTATAATCAATGCATTCTCTCCATTTTCAAGTTTTCATTAGAAAAATCACTAATGGTGAGAATCATTGACTATAAGATATTGGATACATGAAATTCACATTCAACAATTTTTGCAACTCCTATTTAACAATTTCCCTTAGATTTGGATTCATCCTCCTCTGAGGTTTTCGTATTGGTCTAATATTTTCTTCAATATAGATATGACGCATACAAGTGTTAGGATTAGTTCCTTTCATATCAGTGTATTCTCATGCATAGAAAGAGGAGTTTTCTTGTAACATATTTATTAATTTTTTCTTTTGAGATTATTCCAAATTATTATTGATATTCAAATTTTTTCCTGGAAACATTTCTATTAAAGAATTGCCAAATTTTTCCATAGAATGCAAAGCCATTTGATGAGATAATAAATATTCAACATTACATTGTTGTTAAAAACCTTGACCTCATTCACAATATGAGGAAGAATCATTATTATTAATCAAATTTAAAATTTGGCATTCCTCATCTATTTGTGAAGTAGGGAATATTGATTTTATATCAAAGTCCTCACTATCATCAAATATCCAAACTTCACTTTCTACTTGTATTATTGTTTTTTTTGGAGGTTATAGTTTAAATTTATTAGTACTTCCATCAGAGATAAACCTATCACTAGATCTAAAACTTATGAAAGCATCATATGTAGCTAACCACAGTCTTCCTAAAATCAATGGATGTCCTCCAAATTATTATTAGGAGTTAAAATCATAAAATCAATAGGATATTCCTAAGAATCTAAGGAGAAAAATACATCTTCTAACACACCATATCATTAATAACAGATTTATTCTGTGAGCTGTAATAATGTTGGTGTGTACTGAATATTGGAAATTTTAAATTTATCCCTAGTTTGTTTACTCACAATATTGATAGATGCTCCCAAATCGATCAATGTGTTTGGAATCTTGATACCATTAATGTTTGTTTTTACGAAGGGGCTTCCTGGATCTAGATATTTCTGCACTGTTGGTTTTCCCATCATAATATTTGCAATTTTCGCAACTAACTGAATTTTTTTAATTCCTTTCTTTTTCCTTCTTGGTTTTTTAATGCTTAACTCCCTGATTTTCCTCACAAATATTGGAATTTCCTTTGTAGCTTGTAATAGAGGAATTTTGATGCAAATATTCTTTAATTCAACTAGCATGTCATATTCAAGTAATGCAATTTTTTTCTCTATTCCTTTGTCAAATTTTAGCCTTTTAGGAAAAGGTGGATTTTGAACAGAAAAAAAAAAGGTTGTTTTGCAATGGGAGTTGAAATTATTAGAGTGTCATTAGAATGTATAGGGGTACTTTCTTTTTGATAAATTTCTTCTTGATTAAGAGATGTTTCTTTCTGAAGGGGCTCATCTTCTTCCTGAATAACAACAGATGGTAACTTGTTTTCCAAAAATTTACCAGATCTCAATTGGACATTATTTAGATATAATGGAGTTATCATGCAAGCTTGGAAAATTTGACCTTATATAATGTAGACATGTTGTGAATTTTTATTGTTTGGGTTCAGAAGTGGTTGAGCAGGTATTTGATTGGTTTTTGGGGGTATTATGTGGGTGGTAATGGAAGTGGTTGATTATAAGACTAAGTTTGTATTTGATATTGTGGAAAAGACTTTAATTGAGGAGTAAAATATGGAGGTTGATACGGAATAAATGGTTGTTGAAACTAATTAAATTGCGGATTCCTAGGAGGGTACTGACAACCTTGTGTCCATAATGGATTTTTAGTTGGCAAATTTTTTTAGGGCACTAGGGTATTCTAATTGTTTTGAGGTTGTGCATATGATTGGTACTGAGGGTTAATACCTTGCACTATATTTGGTTGTTGTGGTTTCCATTGTATTTTACCTATAGAACAAAGTGACTCAACTTGGCTTGTTTCATCTTCACTTTGCAACACTGCTTTAAGCACAAGGATTGAAGGGAATACTTTAGTGTCATGGCTTTATGCACAAATAGCACATATTTTCACACTATCAAGAGGACATTCCCTTAGAGAATGTTTCTTTATGCATTTAGGACAAAATATTGATAATTCAACTTTTTCAACTTTTTTCTTGTTTTGAATTTTAAGGGTATCCAATTGCTAACTAAGACTCCCTGAAATATCTGTTTTAAAATTTTCAAGCAAGTTTCCTATTTCTGCTCTACTTACTATTCTAGCTAAAAATTTATTAATCCTAGACATTACAAGATCTCTTGGATTTTTTCAAGTTTTATCCTTGCCTCTTGAAATATGTGTACAAAGTTCACAAATGTCTCTAAATAATAACCGTGAAACACCTCCTTTACCCATTAAAATGAGAATATCTATTCATTCATCTCTAACGGATTTTAGTAGAATAGATTTCAAAGTTTCATCATCTAAAGTGTTGGCTATATGATGCAATGTGTTGTCCTTGATGGCAACGTACTTGATGAAGTTGTCCTTGATGGAAACTGACTTGATGAGCTGTATTTGGATAAGAAACCTATTTGTTAATAATGTAAATTTGATGTATCTACAGAGCAGTTCAGAAGTAACAAAGAAAGAAATTCTAGTAAGTGCCAGAGTAATGATGAATTAGATATGTCACAAAGTATACGCGGGTTTGTAAAGGCAAAGTAGCATATGTACGCAGAAAAGTATGTACCAAGTAGCGTATGCCTATTTGCACTCTAAATTTATAAAACCAGGGGACATTACCATGGTATTGGCCCACTGTATTGAGCGCTAGATTATCTATTTGATCCCGTCCAGGAATACCATCAGCAGTTGAGTGGTTTTGACTCATGGTATTGACAAAGGCTAAATCTATATAAGGAGAAGAATATCATAGTGCAATGGTGTGCATGTGCAAGGGTTGTTAATAAATAAATCTCTTTAAGAGACATCTGCATGGTTGAACTCTGATAGATATGAATCTATTATGCACCTATGGATATGATGAAGGTTCAAGATCTCTAGATCTAGAAATGATGAATCTCTAGGATGATCTGCAAAAGAAATGATGAAGATCTGGCGCAATTCTAATGAAGAAAATAAATAAATCTAGATAAGTTTATAGATCTGGTATGTTCTGGAAAGTTTATCTCTTTCAGATCTATACGCTAGCTTGTCTCGGTAAAAGCGCGTATATATGCGGGTTCGCTTAATGAAAAGTGCATATGGCAGTTAGGGTTTTGAAGAATAAAATACACATAAGTATATGTAGGTTTATGTTAAGGAAAGCGCGTATGTACGTGGATTCAATAAAGCAAAGTAGCATATGCTATTTGAATCAATGTTTGTTCAGGGTTGAGTTTGTATCTGCATATCTATTTTGAAGTCTGGGTTTTAATGAATACTTCACTCTGAAGTATTTTTGCATGGAATGGGTAACAATTTATTGATTGATCTGAATTAATAATGTACCTATGAAGAAAATGATGAAGAGGGATCTCTAGATCTGAAATGACTATGTATTTTCTAGATCTGTTTATGGAATGTTTAGATCTATGATCTGGTGAATCTTTGCTGAAGTAGAGGGTGAAATCTGAGTTATATGTTCTGAAGAGCTGCATAGTTCTAAAAAATTATAGATCTATACGCATGTTCATCTCAGCAAAAGCGCATATATACGTAGGTTCGTTTTAGAAAAAGCGCGTATACGCAGGTTTGTCTTTGTGAAAGCGCGTATATACGCAGGTTCAGTGAAGTAAAAGCGTGTATGGAATATAGGGTTTTGCTGAAGTGTGTGGAATAAAATTTCTGATCTATTTTGCTATTTTACGAATGTATTCATACAGTTCTAGGTTGTTTGAATGTTGAATATGCTGTTGATTATGTTGATTGAAGATCAAGTTGTTGGTTGATTGGTTGATGGAGTTATAAGTTTCGGTTTGATGTAGGGAGTGGGTTCAGTCTGAAAATCTGATGAAAAGTGGCCTACAAGGTATGTTGTGTGGAAGCTGTTGGATTCAGTATGAAAATTGATGAAACGTGGTCCATGGTGGTGCTGAGGGTCGAAGCCTTCAGTGAGGGGGTTGGAGCTCCCTTCCAGTAGTGGCTAGAGAATGAGAGAAGGTTGCAGCCTTTTGTAGGTGGGTGCCTGTGTGCTAGTATGAGTCTGCACTAGTACAAAATTGTAAGAAGTTTTCTTTATAATAAATATTGAAGACAAAGACGAAAGCAGTGGTGGTTTTCTCCTGAATTGGGTTTCCACCTTAAATACTGGTGTTCATGTGTGTTGCTTATGTGTGATGGTTTATTATTTTATTACTGCACATGCTTACTTCTTACTAAAAATATGATGAATGAATTATGCAATGATCTAAGTAAAGTATTAAATGCATAATAAGATCTCTGGAAATACACAAGTTTTCTTAAGGATATTTGTGTGTATACACGAGTTGGGTTCAGTAAAGTAGCGTATGGTTTTTAAGAAAAAGAAAAGGTGAAAATTTTTCATTCTGCTCTAAATACTAATTCACCCCCCCCCCCCCCCCTCTCAGTATTTTTCCCAACAATTGGTTTCAGAACAGGTCCTTCTGAAAAAACTTAGCCGCTAGAAGGAAGATCAAACAAGATGAGCAATAAATATGGAATAGCATCTATCAGGCCTCCACTTTTCAATGGAAACAATTTAATCTTCTGGAAAACAAGGATGAGATCCTATCTTCGGTCTCTGGGAGCAGATGTATGGGATATTGCTGAAGGAGGATATCAATATCCTGCCTCAGTACCAACAGATCCAACAGGAAGAAAGAATTATGAAACAAATGCAAAGGTGGTCAATGCTCTATTGGGAAGTCTAACTGAAATAGAATTTGTCAAAGTCATGCAGCTGGATACAGCAAAGGAAATATGGGACAAAATCATTCTAAGTTATGAAGGTGATGAAAAGGTAAAAAGTGCTAAACTCCAAACTCTAAGAATTCAATATGAGAATCTAAAAATGCATAATGAGGAGAGCATTGCCAATTTATTTTTACGTCTTGATGATATTGTAAATCGTATGAGAAATCTGGGAGAAATAATAACTGAATCTACTTTGGTTGAGAAAGTTTTAAGATCACTAACAACAAAATTTGAGTCAAAAGTTTCTGGTCTTGAAGAAAAGCAGGATCTTCAAAATCTTATTGTGGTGCAACTTCATGGCATACTAACTACATGTGAAATGAGAAGTGGAGGACCATCTGAAGTCAAATAAGTCGTATTTAGAGCTTCTGCAAAAGGGAAAGAAGTACAAGATATAGAAGGATCAGGGTATATCTCAGAAGAAGATGAGGTAAATTTTGTAAAGAAACTCCAACTTGGCACAGGACAGTTCAGAGGTAAGCTTCCTTTCAAATGTTTTCCTTGTGGAAGAGTTGGTCATTATGCTACTAAGTGTCCTCATAAAGAAACACATGAAAAAGGGAAGGAAGTAGCAAGAAGGAATAAGAATCAGTTTAGCACTAGAAAAAGTTACTATACTCATGAAGATAGTGATGGGTTATCTAATAGTGAGAAAGAATGTGAACAAGATCTTAGAATTCTCATGGCATTTGAAAAGGAATCTAGAGAAGAAAAAGATACTTTTATGGATGCATTAGAGGACAATGATTTTCTTGATGAATTCAATCAACTCAAAATATGCTTATAAGAAAGTAAAATATCCATAGAAACTCTGAAAAATCAGCTAGAAGAAAAGGAGAAACACAATGAGAAATTACAATGTGAAATAGTAAGTCTAAGAAAATAAATTGAGAAAGTAAAGACTTTGAATCTTAGATTTGCTAAAGGATTTGAAACCTTAGATGAGATTATCAAGGTAAAATGTTTTCCTCTTATAAATATAGGTCTTGGATATATCAGAGAATCTTCTCAGGCTTCAGCACCAAATTATCTAAAAGCAGCTACAACTAGTATACAACATTCTGCCACTCAGCTATGGAATAAAGAATATTTACAGGTAAAGCATGATCATCTCAATTCAAAGAACACTATAGGAATATCTTTCAAAGAAAAACCAAGCAACAGGTAAATTCAAGTAGAAGATTTTATGATCGTAGAAATTTCTTCTTCAATGGACAATGTTTCTCATGTCACAATTTTGGTCATAAAGCTGTTCAATGTGTTGCATATAAAACCATCATGACAAGAGAAGCAAGAATGAAAAGGATTGATATTGGAACAAAGAAGAATACCTATAAAAAATTTTCTCCTCTTCAAAATGAAGTTGAATGTGCTTATTGCAATAACTTTGGCCATGAAGAATCTGAATGCAGGAGCAAAGTTTAGCCAAAAGAGCATTTTCCTTCAAGCTCCAAAGTGTGGAAAAATAAGGAATTACAGGTTGAAAATTGTGGCATAGCTTTATTTGCAGAAGGTGAATAAAACCAATGGTACATTGATAGTGGATGCTCAAAACACATGACAGGTGAAAAAAGCAAACTTCTTGCATATAGTGATCTAGAAAAAGAAAAGAATGTTACATTTGGAAATGATACTCCTGCTGTCATTAAGGGAAAAGGGTCTGTTTTTATAAAAGAAAAGGTGAAAGCTAATAATGTCATGTATGTGGATGGATTAAAGAATAACTTGTTAAGTGTAAGTCAAATGTGTGATCAAGGAACTGAAGTTGTCTTTAGTTCAAAAGAATGTGTGGTACGTGATCTTGATACAGGTAAAACAATTATAAAAGGAAAAAGAACTCCAAGCAACCTATATGTATTAAAGAACTGCAAATAACAATGTTACTTGAGTAAATCTTCAGAAAACTGGCTATGGCATAGAAGGTTGGGGCATCTGAGCTTCTCTCAAATCAACAAATCAAGCAGACTTAAAGTTGTTCGTGATCTTCCCAATATTACTCTACCTGAAAGTATCATATGCAAATCTTGCCAATTCGGTAAGCAGACCAGAGTGAAATTTAATGCCAAGGAAGGATCATCAAGTAAGCCTCTTGAACTCATTCATACTGACATATGTGGACCTGTGAGGAAAAAGTCACCACGTGGTGAACAATACTATATCTTATTTATTGATGATTTCTCTAGAATGTGTTGGATTGGGTTGATTAAACAAAAAGATGAATAATTTGAGAAATTTCAGATCTTCAAAGCACTGGTTGAAAATGAATTAGATCTAAAAATCAAGTGTCTTAGATATGATCGAGGAGGAGAATATACATCAGATGAATTCCTTGAATTTTGTGAACAACATGGCATAAACAGACAGTTTTCTGTAGCTAGCACTCCACAACAAAATGGCGTAGCAGAAAGAATGAATAGAATAGTTCAACAAATGGCTAGAGCTATGCTTGATGATTCCGGAACACCTGACACATTTTGGGGAGAAGCAACACATATAGTAGTAAATATTCTTAACAAGGCACATATTCGCGCAAATAGTGATAAAACTCCATATGAACTCTAGTATGGTAATCCTCCCACTGTGAAGCATTTTAGAGTATTTGGAAGCAAATGCTTTATCAAAAATAATGATGAAAAGCTTGGCAAGTTTGAACCCAGAGCAGATGAAGGAATACTTCTTGGTTACTCCTCTAGGAGTAGAGCATATAAATGTTACAATAAAAGACTTCGAAATATTGTTGAATGTATTGATGTTGTTATTGATGAGTCTCCTACAGCTCCAAAAGAAGAAAAACAAACAACAGATGAAGACAATGGTGACATATATCCTTCTACATCAAATAGAAATGATATAGATAGTGAACCCAATGAAGAACCCGAAGATGATTTATCTGAAAAAGCTCCATCCAGATATGTTCAAAAGAATCATCCAGAATCTCAAATTTTGGGAGAAAAGGGATCAGGTGTACAAACAAGAAGGACTCTTGTGGGATCTTCTAGCTATCTGGCATTTCTATCCACTATTGAACCACACAATGTCAATCAAACTAGCAAAGATGAATGTTGGATTCAAGCCATGAATGAAGAGCTTGATCAAATTGAAAATAATCACACTTGGGAATTAGTACCAAGACCTCATGACAAAAATGTCATTAGAACTAAATGGATATTCAAAAACAAGTTAAATGAGAATGGGGATGTTATAAGAAATAAAGCTAGACTTGTTTGCAAGGGGTATGCTCAACAAGAAGGTATAGACTTTGAAGAAAATTTTTCTCCTGTAGCTAGACTTGAAGCCATAAGAATGTTTCTTGCTTTTTCAAGCTTCCAATGAATCAAAGTTTATCAAATGGATGTTAAATCTTCTTTTCTCAATGGTGACCTAGAAGAAGAAGTTTATATAGAACAACCAGAAGGATTCATTTTGGGAAATGATGAAAAACTTGTTTGTAGACTTAAAAAGGCTCTATATGGTCTCAAACAAGCTCCAAGGGCATGGTATTATTGTCTTGATAAATATCTTCATCAACAAGGATTTTCAAAGGGGTCTGCTGATAGCAACTTATACACAAAAACTGAAAATGATAAACTATTGATTGTGGTTGTATATGTTGATGATATCATTTTTGGAAGTAATGAAGAGTCTATGAGTCAGAAATTTGCTTCTGTTATGCAGCAAGAATTTGAAAAGTATTTACTTGGGGAACTAACATTCTTTCTTGGCTTGCAAGTGCATCAAGCAACAGATAGCATATTCTTATCACAAGAAAAATATCTTAAGCAAATTCTGAAGAAGTATGGCATGGAAGAGTGAAAACCTGTTAGTACACCAATGATAACCAGATGTAATCTCAGTTCTCATGATGATTCTCCCACGGTGAATCAACTAGAATAAAGATCTATGATAGGAAGTCTACTTTATCTCACTGGGACTAGACCGGACATTATGCATGCAGTTGGGATTGTTGGACGATTCCAAGCTAATCGAAAAGAGTCTCACCTTCAGGCTGTCAAAAGAATATTCAAATATCTACAAGGAACTAAAGACTTTGTACTATGGTATCCAAAGAATGCTGATCTCACTCTTCATGCTTACACTGATGCAGATTGGGTTGGAAATGTTGATGATCGGAAAAGCACTAGTGGTGGTGCATTATATATGGGGCCCAGGTTGGTATCTTGGTTTAGCAAGAAGCAAAGCTCCATTCCCTTATCTACAACAGAAGAAGAATATGTGGCTGCCGCATCATGTTGCACCCAACTTCTTTGGATGATGCAAACCTTACAAGACATTCAAATCAAATGTTCACCTCCTGTCTCCATTATGTGTGATAATACAAGTGCCATTAGTATCTCAAAGAATCCTATTATGCATTCCAAGACTAAGAAAATTCCCATCAAGTATCACTTCTTACATGAACAAGTGCTTGAACAAAAGGTGAAGTTGGAGTATGTTCCCTCCAAAGAACAAGTTGCTGATATATTTACCAAACCTTTACCCAAGGAAGCGTTCGAATATATCAGACAGAAGATGGGAGTAGTCTCTGCCATGCAGAAGATCAGATCTACTTAAATACAGAAGATTAAATTGGATACGCGGATTTCCCAAAGGACAGTCGCATATATACGCAAGTTTATACATAGAAAACTGCGTATGGGTATTTGCTGACAAAATTTTTTTCTGGGTCAGCATTCTTCAGCACAACTGCCATGCTGTTGGGTATCTCTGGTGATGTTCGAGCTCACATATTGTTGTTTCATTCTCTAATGCTTCTGATGAAGATGCCTTGATGATTTGATGTTGAAAGTGTTCAGGATGCACAAGCTAAGGGGGAGCTTTGGTCATGTGGAAAGGATGCATTGTTGGCATTATAATTATTTTTTGTAGTCTGATCCCATGCTTAAGAATCTTTGATCTTGATTGTATAAGTAATTTCTGTTATTTTATGAAAAAGGTCATGTTGAGACCCATGATGTAAAAATTGATATATTCAGTCATGTAAGGACTTCTTCAAATTTGTAAACCCACTTGGTTGGGTAGTTGAGTCAAAATGTGTAAACCCACTTGGTTCGGTACTTGAGTCACATATGTAAATCCACTTGGTTGGATCATTGATGTAAGTATGAGTAATTGGTGATAGGAAAGGTCATAGAGTCATGTACTTCATTGAAAAATATGTTTAAAGATTCAGCGTGAGCTCAGGGGGAGCATGGTAACTTCAGTGCACATCAGATCTACAAAGCTCTTATTTCTACAAGAGAAGAAAAACCTTGTTTTGGTTTTGATCTACCCTTTGCCCTTGATGTCAAAGGGGGAGAGTATCATGGTGTTTGAATAATGATTATAATCAATTTATCTATCTGTTGTGGTGATCAAACACCATCATGGTTGCCATCAAGTCCAAAGGGGGAGATTGTTGGCTATATGATGCAATGTGTTTTCCTTGATGGCAACCTACTTGATGAAGTTGTACTTGATGGAAACTGACTTGATGAGTTGTCTTTGGATAAGCAACCTATTTTTTAATAATGTAAATCTGATGTATCTAAAGCGTATGGAATCTAGGGTTTTGCTGAAGTGTGTGGAATGAAATGTCTGATCTGTTTTTCTATTTTACTAATGTATTCAGACAGTTCTGGGTTGTTTGAATGTTGAATATGCTACTGATTATGTTGATTGAAGATCAAGTTGTTGGTTGATTGGTTGATGGAGTTATAAGTTTCGGTTTGATGTAGGGAGTGGGTTCAGTCTGAAAATCTGATGAAAAGTGGCCTACAAGGTATGTTTTGTGGAAGCTGTTGGATCCAGTATGAAAATTGATGAAACGTGGTCCATGGTGGTGTTGAGGGTCGAAGCCTTCAGTGAGGGGGTTGGAGCTCCCTTCCAGTAGTGGCTGGAGAATGAGAGAAGGTTGCAGCCTTCCGCAGGTGGGTGCCTGTGTGCTGGTATGAGTCTGCACCAATACAAAATTGTAAGAAGTTTTATTTATAATAAATATTGAAGACAAAGATGACAACAACGGTGGTTTTCTCCCGAATTGGGTTTCCACCTTAAATACTGGTGTTCATGTGTGTTGCTTATGTGTGATGGTTTATTCTGTTATTACTGCACATGCTTAATGCTTACTAAACATCTGATGAATGAATGATGCAATGATCTAAGCAAAGTATTAAATGCATAATAAGATCTCTGGACATATGCAAGTTTTCTTAAGGATATCCGCGTGTATACGTGAGTTGGGTTCAGTAAAGTAGCGTATGGTTTTTAAGAAAAAGAAAAGGTGAAAATTTTTCAGTCTGATCTAAATACTGATTCACCCCCCCCTCTCAGTATTTTTCCCAACATAAATTATGCACTTTAGCCCTTTTAACATTGCAAGAAAATTTTCATCCAAGTCCTCAAGATTTCTATCCTCTTTTTGCATCATTTTAAAGATTTCATCTTTAAGGTTATGAGGCAAACAATAATATTTGTATTTTTCTAAGAAGACATATTTCATTTCTTCCCATGTTCTTATGGTATGTGTTCCTAATCCGATAGACCATTTAAGTGATATCTATTTAAGAAAATTTGGAAACAATTTCAGTTTTTAGAATCAAGAAAGTAGTTTTAAGACGTACATAAAACTTCAATCTCAAAAAGAAATGTTTCAGGACCCTCATTTCTTACTCCATGAAAGTTAAGGATGATGGAGGGTGATATATTCTTCATTTTGGTTGTGGTATCCTCATCTAAAATAGGAAATATGAAAGGTTATGGTTCTCCTCTTCCACCTCTTAAACCTCTTCCTCCACCAATCCTATGTTCACCATTCACATTGTGTACATCTCCTTCCCTTTCTCCTGCCATTTTAGATTCTTTAGAGCTTATGTAAGGTTCTATAATTGGGTTTTCTAGCTCCTAATATGATGGTTATTATATCAATGGAATGTTAAAATAATTTTCTCCTTATTCTTCACTAGGGACTTCCAGTTCTTGTCCTAGAAGTTGTTCTCCAGTTGAAGATAGAAAGATTAATCCTTCTGTTGGAGATGTAGGTTCTTTTACTACAACTTCAGAAGAGAAATTCAATCAATCACTGGGTTGGATCTCAGATATAAGTACCTCAGGAAGTCTATATATACCTGTGAATGATGGAATATGAGTTTCGGTGGATGGAGTGGCACTACATGGTATTGGTGGGGTGAGTGGCGACGTTGGACTTGAACTAATACCTCTTCTTATAAATCTACCCGTAGAATCTCTTTCCCTATGCATACGTGTCTTTTTATCATTTTTTTAATGAAAAATTATCCTAAATAATAGATCCTATATATACTTCCCCAACAATGATGCCAAAATGTCTGGTAATTTAATTGATGTTAAATTAATTCATAAAATATCAACTAGGAATTGTAAACTAATGAAGTGTAAATGCATTGTTTGTGCTAGGAATTCTAATTAGGTGACTTTAATTTTCAAATTAAATTAGGATATTTTATGCACATGTTTTTATCTAAACTTTATTCAAATCAAAACGAATATCACTCTTGCAAAAAATGAATTACACTTGCATAAATTAAATCTTCACACAAACTGAAATTAAATCTAAATCTACTCTAAAATTTGATAGTAAAGGAAACTAATTTTAATAATCAAACAAATGAAAATGAAAATATTCTCCACACCAGTAAATTAAAATTAAATCCTTATATAATTGGCGTCAAATCTTAAGTTTAAATTCAAAATGTTAGAGTTGACAAAACCAAATCTTACACTGTCACACTGTCATATTGAAAGAATTCTATCTCTGATTGCAATTTGAAATCAAAATAATCCTGCTCTAGTATCTACATGTGCACAAGAATCCTTTTCTTCATTCACAAAAAAAATTGATCAAATCTATAAAAGGAACTTCAAATAAACTTAAATCTATCTCTGTCATAAGCATTTACTACAAATCTAAACTAAATTGAAAGGTTAACTCTAATGCTACTGAACTAAAACGAGAAAATTGAGTTATTAGTTTGAAACGAAATTAAAATCTTACAGCTCTTAGGGGGGCTTCCTGTGAGTTGTAAGCAAGAAAAAATCACAATGTATACACACGCATTTGAATGCAACACATAGGGAAAATAATAATTTTGAATTAACAGTGATTAAGAGTGCTTTAAAACAATAATCAAGTTTGTCTTCATTGTGCCGAGAGGTAGATTCATAACCTATTTCAAATAGTTGTTTTGAGAATTACGAGTCTATCCTACATGAAAAAGACTAAAAATAACATAAAATAATATGATATCGTGATGTCCTCATGATTTTCTATCGGAGAAGAAAATTATGAAGAAAATTATCTCCTCCATTAATTTCTTGGTTCGCCTGGTTCGCCTTTGACTCCTTCTTCGTTGGTTGAATTTCACGCTGAATTGGCTTGTATGGCATCCTTGTCATCAATCTGGATCATGGAGATAGGAAAACATCGTTATGCCAGTTTTTATCCACCTATCCATACATTTCGTTCCTTAGCTAGAGTTTTGGAACCCATAGAACCTTCGATTAAGCTACAAAACTAGTCATTAGCTGCATAATTGATGCAATTCAATAGCTTATGGAAATATTAAGTTAAATAATAACGAACAATGAAACTATGAAATAAAATATGATTAAGTTTATGAACCCTTAGCTAAATTTAGAGAGCGAGGGGGGGGGGGTGAATTGGTTTAGTACATTCATGGACATTTAAAACTATTTTCTTTAAACTTATTTACTCCTCCATTTCATAAGCAACCTAAAATATAATGAATCAGCAAACTTAATATGTGGGAAACAAGTAATAAGTAGATTAAACAAAATAAATCAACACATAATCATCATGCACATAGACAACAGATATAAGTGGAAACCCGTAAGGGAGAAAACATCATCTTATTATTATTGTGATGCAAAGGCAAGCTCCAATTCCCTCCCACCACTGATTTTTTGTAGGCTCCAACCTAAAGGAGGCTACTACCTCAATTTATACAAGCTACAACTTGCAAGGAATCACCAACAACCATCTATTTTCTGCAGGCTACAACCCACAAGAGGCTCCTACCTCAACCAACTAAAATGGTCATCTATCAAGCTCCAACTTGAAACAGAAGCACCAATTACCATGTATTTTCTACAGGCTACAACCCACAGGAGGCTCCTACATCAACCAGCTACAATTGGCCATCTATCAAGCTAAAGCTTGATATGGAAGCACCAACTCCCTCACATTACAAAGAATCATATGTTGATTTACCTGGATATCGACTCTATTTTACTCCTTCTTTACTGATGCCCTTTTAGCCTTGATATCTACTTCATATCAGCTCTGGATGTCCACATATTCTCTATCTACTCACACTCATTCTTCCACTCTCTAACCTCTCTGTCCACATTACAATAACTTCATTTATAGAGATAACTTCATGGTTGTTTGCATTCTATATGGGAATATGAAGTGAATAGTCATTACTCTTTGCCTTCCACCCATTCGATTCCTTACACTTCAGTTCAGGTTATTACATTAGTCATAATCATTACAACACTCATTGGAGTTTTTCCTATGCCTATGGAGACTTGCCTTTACATCACAAAAAATATAAAATAATCGATGAATTTACATTTACAGTTGCAACAATATTTCAATTCAGCCCTTTCAGTTTCTTGCTTTTCTATTCATTTTGTATTCTTTGCGTGTTGTTCCTTTGCCTTCTTTTCCTGATGTTATATTTTAAATTGTGTAGCCTAACCATGTTTGCCTAGATTAACTCATGCCTTTATGTTTTACATAGCCTTTTCCTATTTCATATCTTACCCACAACGTTCTATGCTCTTCTCTCTTTGTTGGGTCACTTATACACCCGAGTACTTCCTTTGTGTTCAGAATTCTGTTTTAATAGGAACACTACCATTTTCACTATAGTTGGGTCACTTGATCAAGTGTTTTCTCTTGCATTCAGCCCTTCCTTTATCTCATAGCCGCAACTGCATAAAATTGTTCTACATGAGCACCGAGTCATTTTTCCTTAAGGAAGGCATAACCTCATATATATATATATATATATATATATATATATACATATATCGTTGAGCACTTAGATTCGGGTCTTACACGAGTCCTCTTTCTTGTGTTCTATCTTTTCCTTTATTACCCGAGTCAACTTCGCATTCAAGATTTTCTTCTAAGAATTGGTGCAAACACATTAAACCTTGGACCTTGATTATATTGCAATTAAAATTTGAAAATCCTCACATCTGGTTTCTTATCACAATTCAGCGTTCTCCTATGTTATATGTTATATACGCCTTTCTTTCTCCCGATGCGATTTCATAACTCAATACACATACACCTAAAATTTTAAATGCATAATCATTTACCTTTGGAAGGTATTGCGTCTGGTCTCTCATCGCAGTTCGACACTTTTCATTTTTATCTATTGTTCTCTAGTCCTTTTGAGCTCGCGATATGTGATATGCGAAGGGGTCCCACCTGTCTTATAACAATTTTCATCACACTTTCCTATCGTAGTTTTCGCATCGCAAATTCTTATCGCATTTTTTCTTTGATATTTGGTTATAACCTCTTGCGACATGCAATTTGTGATAAAAGGTTCGGGTCCCACTAGGGTGTCATGTCATTACCACATTGTATGCCATGTCACCTTCCACATCATGATTTTCCATGTCATCAAGATGTATTTGTGATTTTTGGGCTCTATTCCATGTCCTCTGACATGTCAGCAGCCACATCATCTCCCACACTTTGCAAGTTTAATAAATTCGCAATATTTTTGATTTCACGATTTCGTAACCTATGGTGAAAACCTTATCGCATGTCACACATTTTAGCATTTACCATAATGGGTTTTCCTTATTTTTTGTAGTATGTGATATACTTCACATCACAACTTAAAACATATAGCTTGTGATGACTTAGAAATAAACATAAAAATAACCAACTGTGATGTGCGGTATGCAAACACTATTCTGAATGTGTATTTGCACGACTTGACCCACTCATTCACTCCTTCATGCCTTTGCTTGTTTGGTTGCACCTATTCATTTATTCTTTGCTTCACGTAGAACACCCAACTCATTCATG
This sequence comes from Pinus albicaulis, assembly GCA_034641835.2. Lineage (NCBI taxonomy): Eukaryota > Viridiplantae > Streptophyta > Pinopsida > Pinales > Pinaceae > Pinus > Pinus albicaulis. The sequence goes on along the minus strand of CM076574.1, from coordinate 238,946,892 downwards.
ATATTCTGAATGCAGAACCACTACTCTGCACATGTTTTACAACCATGGAAAATTTTAGGGGCTAATATTCGTAGATGGGCTAATTTTCCATGGATTTTCCAAAAAAAAGATTTGCCAATTTCTGTTTTTTTATAAAAGTGATTCGCCCAAATTTTACAATATAAAATTATTTTACCTTAAAAATAACCAACATTATATAGAAAAAATATATAATATCATTATAAATTTGAATAATTTTACAAATACATGAATAAATATTTTATATTTTTCATATTAGGGACTAGTGAGATTCACCATTTTTTTAAGCTTCAAAATAATTTTCCATCCTTAAAATTTTCCCTGTTTACACCCTGCTTGACTTGGCTCGCTTGTGCATGACTTGACCCAGCACGTTCACGACTCTGCATAGCACGTTCACAACTTGACCCAAACTTGTTGTGTTTGCTGCATTTGCTCCTTAATAAAGATTCTAATGTTTCTCTGATTTGCTCCTTTGCCTTATATAATTATCTAATGCTACTCCTTTCGTCTCTGCTGCTCCTCTGCCTCTCTTTTATGCTTCTCTACTTAACTTTTTCCTTCTTTTTCTTGTCACTCCTTTATACTCCAGTTGATCCTGATCTGCTCCTTTGTTCTCACTGATAATTATGGTGCTGATCCTTTCAGCTCCTTTTCCATCAATGAAAATATTTCCAATAGTCTCCCCCTTTGGCATTTATGGCAACACTTCCTCCCACACTTCCTCCAAGACTTACTCCCCCTTTCATTCTCATAAGTGCCTTTCTTCCTCTACTTTCTTTTCGGAAGTGTATTTCTTCTTCTACTTGCTTTTCAGAAGTGCCTTTCTTCTTCTGCTCACTTTTCCTCTCCCTTTGACATCAATGGAAAAGGGTTACACATTTTCCAATGTATTTTCCATCATTTCATTACTTATCTCTGAGTTGTGTGTAAGAATTGTTCATTCTGTTCTTTTGATATGAAATGAATATACGTACTCCATCTATTCATTACACACTTGATGAGTCCTTTTGTATTTGAATTAATACACCTAATTTACCATAGTATTACTGCTTTCTAATCTTTTTCATACATAGTGGGTGTTGCTTTATGTTACACATAAGCATTGCTTTATGTTCACTTCAACATTTCAAGAGTGTAGTAGACCATCATTGTGACTACATTACAGACTTCATAAGATATATGAAAATTGTTGAGGTAACACTTCGAAAATCATAGAGTTTACATGAATATGCTACAAATTGATGCTATCCCAAACTCATGAGAATGTTGTAAGGCATGTCACCATAGAATTTTTTGCACTTTTGTCCCTTACTGCTTGATAGTGGTGATATGTGCTAGATTTTTGAAGATATAATCACTACAAGCTAAAAGCCCTTGATGATGATGTGAAAAATGAGTTCACACAGAGCTTACAACTTATTGTAAGAGTAGAAAATATATTTCAATTAAAAAAAAGGACCCATCGCCTTTAATACTATATAGATCATATTCAAAACAAACCCTTGAGGCTAGATACATTCAATGCATTGGAAAAATTTCACTACCAAATATACAATTTCATTTTTGACACAGGGAGGTATTTGTGTCAATGCTCAAACTCTTTGCAGTGGTCAAATATCAACAGTTCCTTTCTGCTGAAGTAAGATTCTGATGAATCAGTAATGGAATCTTTGAAATTCAATAGTAATATTAACACAACTAGCCCATCATGCTTCAGACACTTCAACTGTTCTATCATAATGATATTCAACAAAACATCTTCAATTTTTTTAATTGAAGTCTCAACAAATAGACTTCACACAGCTTTATGAATGATCTTTAAGAAAGAGGCCTTGAAGATATATCTGTAATAACTTGAGGAAGGCATGCAATTATATCCAAGAATAGATATTGCTTCAATGCTCAATATAAAACTTCAAATGCAAACAAGATAATGATCCTTTGGCACTTTTAATGACCTTTCCATGCTTCAATAATGCAGCTCAACATTCTTCAACATTCACAATCAGAAGATAATTTGCAATAATCAGAGCAACCAAAGCTTAATCCACATATACTATAATGTTGATAACGCTGGGACTACTTCCTTGATGTATTTCTGCCATACCACCACCATGATGCATACCATAATATTCTGATCATGAGGACCTGTATCATATCACAGCTCCAATGATAAAACCTTTATTTTTCATCCTTCTTAAAAGAATTTTGTTCCATTATCAACACTTGCAGTGAGACACATAGTGTAATCATCCTCTTATTTCCAAGTTCATGAATGATGTTCCCTTTACCACCATGGTTGATTGCTCCTTTTTCTTCTTCCATCAATATTTTGGCTATCTCAAATTAGCATTGAATAATTCAAGTGTTCTTCTTCCTCTATAGTTCTCTGCCAGAGGAATTGTCCTTTCCATTTCTAAACTTTTATTTGTTCTTATTCCAAGCATATCTTCTTTGACAACTCTTCTGGGGACCTTTTATGAACTGCTCTCCCCCGAGGATGTTGCTTCTTCTCTATCACTGATTGGATATCTGCATTGCTTCCTAGAGTAGCTCCCCCTAAGACTATGATGGATTCAAAATGTCATTAAAGTAATAGGCTCCCTTTTTTTCTTCTTCTTCCATACTTTGTTTGGGTTCCTCATAATGTCTGCATTTATTTTTTATTCACAATTTGGTCTGATTTTATTTGGTTCCATCATCTATCTAGATTCCTTTATTGTATATGGTAGCATACAGTCATTTTCTTTGTGTCCAAGCTTATGGCACACATAACATATTATTTTACCTAGGTACGTTTGAGCTGATGTATAACATTTTGTGCTCCTTTTTGAACATAATTTACATTCAAAAAGTTTATGTCCAAATTCATTTCATGCATATCATTAGCCTTGGAAATGATTTGTGTATCTGGTGAAAGGTTGTCCTCTCCATTTTCTTGCTTGAGGTAGTCTTTTCATTTTTTTCACCCTTTGCTAGTTCAACATGATTTGATTTGTCTCACATTTAGCTACTGCATGTACATATTCATTGCATGAATAATAGTAGCCATGGAAATGATTTGTGTACCTGGTGAGAGATTGTCTTTTCCATTTTCTTTCTTGAGGGGGTATTCTCATTTGCTGCATCTTTTGCTGGTTAAAGTTGATATGCCTTGTCTTACAATGTGCTGCAATATGTCCTATTTTATGACAAGAGAAACATGTGATATTTTTCATAGGAGGAAAGAATCTCCTTTGAGATCTTCCGAACTTGTTAAATTGATCTTCAAGAACAATTGAGCTTCTGGAAACTGCTTTCTTCTTCCTCTCATTCTTTGTCTTTTGATGTTGCTTCTTGCACTACAAGGAAAAGACCCTTCGGCGAATGTTTTTGAGGAACCCCTTACAAAAATAGCCTAGACATCAATTTGTAGTGGAGGTTACTAGAGGAGGTTGGAAGGTGGAGGTTTTTGCAGATGTTTTTCATCTGGTGCGCTTATCATCCTAAACCGCACTTGTGCGTTCAACAAGAGAAAGCACCGATATGAAAAAAAAAATTAGCACACCGGGACACCGTGCGCTCCGTACAAACCCACTCGGTGCATATTATTATTGTAGCACACCGATGCTTTACAAAGATTCCGCATCGGTCCATCATAAAACCCTGCACCAAAACTGAAATCAATTAGGGTGGTCTTAAGAAATCGCATCGGTGCACCTATAAAACCCCGTGCACTGAAACATGATTAAATAAATAAAAAATTACGGCCAAAAAATTACATTTTTCACTTTTCAGTTCTCTAGAGCTCTCAAGCACCGGTGCAACTTTTCCTTGTCTGAGGCGCCCTAACATCGGTGCTCCCATTGCACCCATTGCACACACTGCTGCTGTGCATCGCCCACTAATCTCCATTTTTATTTTTTCAAAATGGTGGGAAAATTTAGTTTTACAAATTCTACAGCCAATATGCCTCCTCGACAGCCAAATGTATAGGTATTTTTATTGATTTTCCATAATTAATCCTTTTAGAGGATTATAATTGTAAATTGGCTTAAAATTAACCTTAAAAAAAACAAAATTCCCGCACAGTGCGCTCGAGCCATTCGGCTCGCACCAGTTCACGGTGCTGCCTATAAATTTAGAGGTCACACCGAAATTGGTGCTAACAGTATCTGCACCAGTTCGGGGGCGGTACTAAAAGGCGAACCATGATATTTTAAAATTTAAAATAAGTGTGGTGTGGTTGGTTACCTGGCCGCACCGTTGACCCTGTGGAATAGCGGCAATGCAGTACATTGATTGAAATATCTACCTTGGGGTGGGTAATTTTGTCAGTGCACTGCATTCTGGCACTTTGAAATGGTCAATGATGCGGCCTGGTAAAATACCACACCATTGAATATGTACTGATGTCAAGAGGTTGGTGCGCTGACAAAAATATACACCCCAAGGTGTATATTTTGGTCAATGCACTGCCCTCCCGACACTGGTCCATATTCAATGGTGTGGTCTGTTATACCACCACATCGTTGAATTTGGAACAATGTCAGGAGGGCGCTAAAAATTTGCAAGTGCACCGCCTCCAGTGCATTGCAAATTTTTTGGTGCACTGCCTCTGATGCGCGACGAAAAAATACACATCGTGACTGGCGCATGCCTGTTTTTTGTGGCACATCGATTGTTTTTTTTGTTTCTAAAAAAAAAATTATATATGTATATTCCTAAACACATGTCTCATTTAATAAAAAAATTGTATTTAATATGTCAATAATTTAGAGATGTGAAAGGAGAGAAGAGAGGGAACATCAAAAATAACAGGCAGACCAATATAACATAGTTCGCCTATGGGAGGTACGAGAGAGGGAGAGAGATGCGTACGCTCACCCTATTATAGAAGATACACAGGGGCTCCTAAGGCAGGTAGGCCTCCTCAAGTTCTATGAGGAGGCTACTTCCCTAAATGGAAATGGTTTTTTTTTGGGACATCTTATCTACAGGTGGAATGCCTACCTACAAGCTTTTCAGGTTGGTCCTAACCAATGGTACACGCCCACTGAGGGGGACAACTATTTCATTACAGGGCTATTAAGGAGAGGGGTGGAATTTCCCTCATTCCTAGAGGTTCCAGTTGGCTATGCAGCTAGGAGTCAGTTGGTGTACTCCCAGAGATACATTAGCACGAATATACTGTCTCCTTCACATTTTCAGGTCTCCAGAGGTTAGTTATGTATTTCTTCATTTGGTAGTGTGGAGGTGAGGTGCCTCTCACTTCTAATTTCGACCATTTCACACAACACTAATGACAAGCAACGCATTAGTTTCCCACTTCTATATTATGCTGATTCTTTAGTACAGGAGCCACGACTTTTTAGGTGGTCTGACATTTTTTTGTGGCAGTTCTGTATAGCCTTAGATAGATGTCCTGGTCATGCAAAAGGAAGGGTCAACTTCCCTTTTGCTTCAAAGATTTTTTGTTTATTTTTTGAGAGGTTTCTAGAGTCGAGGCCTATTTTTGTTCGACAGCCTCGCAGGCTAATGCTAGATGCACGAATGCACATGTGGGGATAAATGATGCCCAAGAGGGGTGAGACTGAGTTTTATGTGAGGATATCGCATGATGCACAGGATTTTCTAGCTAGTGTTTACGAGCATCCATTCGTTATGGTCCCTTGTCCTTATGCTGGTTTGGATTGGCGAGGGTGTGCCAACATCCTCTTCATAGATGATGAGCCGCCAGATGATAGAGGTAATATTACTATTTTATTTAAATTTATTCGAACATGCTCTTGAACTTGTTTTTATTAAATTTTGTAATGAAATTTTGTAATTATTGTTGTGTACTTGTATATATTTTACAAACATTGGGTCTTTTGATGGTGAGGACATGCCAGCGCAACCAAATAATCCAGGTGTGGATCTTGATGATGATCAGGATATGGTAGATGCCAAGGATCATGAGGTCGGTGCAGACAGAACTGCTCCTGCTAGTACGCCGATACCGCCTTTTTCTAGGCGCGATAGGCTTAATAGTAGATTGAGGATGGAGTTGGGCGACCAACACTGTACATTTTTTGTTGAGTTGGGAGTCAGGCCTGCTACTATGAGAGACATACAGGCCAATGGTAGGCTGGTACATATGTGCAGAGGCATGTTGCGTGACATGTACAACCTAATGTGGCATGTCATAGGAGCTATGACCTTAGTTACGTGGCTGAGGAGGGCCCTTGCACGTTATATGTATGGTCGATATGCAGCACATGATCGACAGTCCGCGAGCAATGACATATCATATAATGATCACGATCAGGGGAGTGATCATCGTTCACATTGCATCGCGCCAGATGAGCAGCCTCCACTAGCATTGACTAGCAGTCATCATGGAGAGTAGGCTGGATCATCAGCAACACCGAGTCAGCAGCCTGCAACATCCAATAGTACTCTTGATCATGAGCAAGTTGGACCATAAACCATGTCGAGTCATCATGATGAGCAACCGACAATTGATCCTGATCAACATGAGGCACCAGTACCAGATCAACAGGCACGTAATGATCAACATGTATCTAAGCTTGTCAACGCTGCACCATTGACTGAGAAGGCCTCAACTAGTACTACTATTGATGATGTACCACCAGTTGATATATGAAATTTATATTATAGTTGTATACTTTTACATTATTCAGTTATATATATATATATATATATATATATATATATATATATATATATATATATATATATATATGGTCCATGTATTTTATGTTCATGCTACAGTTGTACTTAATTTACATGTTGGTGATCATCATGATGTGTATATTATTAGTTCATGTTAGATATGTTCATTTAATGTGAAACTTGCAGATAGATGTGTATGTGATAGCAGTTATTTCGAATGAGATGTATATTTGATGTTTGTGTTGTGATGATGTTATACAATGCTAATTGTGTTTTGTTAGATGATCATGATCACGATGATGTTAGCGAATTTGAATGTTTTTTTAGTTGAATATGATGTCTATACGATGGTTATCATGATCGTGATGTTTATTAATTAATTTAATATTAAATGATCATGATATTGTAAAATTGTAATTGTAATTCTAATTGTATGTAAAATTCTAAAATTGTATTTGTATTTGTAATTGTAGTATTTAATTTATTGTGAAATTATTGTAATTATAATTGTATATATGTAAAACTGTAAAACTGTAAAATTGTAATTGTAATTGTAATTGCATGTAAGTTTCTAAAATTTTAATTGTATATAAATTTGTAAAATTGTAATTGTAATGGTATATATGTAAATTTGTAAATTTGTAATTGGAATTGTAATTTTAATTGTAATTGTATGTGAAATTCCTAAATTGTAATTGTAATTGTAATTTTAATTTTAATTTTATGTAAAATATTTGTAAAATTTTAATTGTATTAATGTCAAATGATTTTATTAAAAAAATTTAATTTGTAAATTTGTAAAATTTTAAATAATTGTAAAATAATAAATGTAGAATAATGTAATTTTTTGTAACATAATAAAGTTGAGAGAATAATGCAAATAAATTCATGTACTTTAGAATTATCAATATTTTATTATGATCTTACCAAAAAAAAGAACTTTATATAGTACAACATTGTTTTTGAGATCAACAGAATTGCAAATTATCAAGTGAAATATTGATTTTAACATTAACGCAATGAAAATTACCAATTAATTAAAAATACATATTATAATGTTTCAAAAAACCCATCCTAAAAAGTATGAATATTGATGAAATAACACATGTACCATATCACTCTTGGTTCTCAAGATCACCCTCATTATCTTCCAGCTCGCATGGCATGATAACACTATTGTTATAAAAAATATGTTTTGATCTAGGGTCATGTCTCAATAGGAACTACCAATCCCTATCCAACACATCTGGGTTAAAAAACACCTGGTTGCAGTGTTTGGGGAAAACATAGGGCTCCTTAGCTTCATCCCAATTCTTTCTAAAGTTGATACATATAAGCCTATTATCACGATCTTCCTTTACATGATTCCGATCAAAGTTGTCCCACCACTTCCACCTAAAAATAACACATTTGAAATAAGATAAATATACTTCAATGATCTCTTGTATCTTTCTGACGTAACCTAATTTCCTTCGTACTAGGTTTTGATCATGGTGGCCAGATTGACTAGATTAATCGAACTCAACTTCCACTCCACAATCTTGTGGGATGTGTCCAGAATGGATATTTTTAGTGCAAAAATGGTGTCCATATGCCCACATAGATGGCAATAAATGCACCTATTATAAAAAAGTTAAAAATTAACAGTGTAACGTGCCTTATAATAACCCAATAGTTAAATATGAAATATATATGTAATTACATTTGAAAGGTGAATTATTAAGTTTTAAATGTACATATAAATTAAATAGATTATTACCAAGTTGCTGCACCCAATCCATACATTTAGCGCATACTCTTTAGCATGCGGGTAACAACTGATTGCATCGTATTTCTCTCTGACTTGGTTAGCAACCCAACTGTTGGGGCATATTTTTGGCATATTTTCTTTTAAATTATCGAGATAAATCACACTTCTACCATTCAACCATCTGAATTATTTCCTGTCACTATCCCATTTCATCCTTTTTTGTTCATATAATGCGACCCACGATTGTGTCACTTTGGAATTGTAAAAGAATTTATTGATTGCTTCAATTTATGCATTCGCTGAGGAAATAAAACCAACATTATATAGTACATAGATATCAAAATATACATTATATCAAATTTCAACATAAATATTTACTTTGTGTAAATTTGGAAAATTATAAGTCGCTTACTCTTTATTAAGTGTTTTTTTCCACTTGTTTGGAGTAACTTCCTTTCTCATTTATCTTCATCCCTTTCATTATCCCAAATCACCACACCTGCTCTATTGTCAATTTGCTTGATGTACTCACTGGCATAATATAAAGACTCATATGATATGTACCCCTCTGCCATAGACCCCTCGGGTTTTGCTCTTTGTCGAACAAAACCTTTCAATTTCTTCATGTACCTCTCTAAGAAGAACATCAAACAACACGAAACCACCCCAACTAATTCAACCTCATGTACTAGGTGGATTAGAAGATGAACCTACAAGTCCATGAAACTCGTCAATGGTTCCTTCTCAAACATACTAACAATCTCAACTATCACTTGACACCACCATGGAATACTAGCCACATGAATTTCCTTTGATGTGATCCAACGTACAAATGTAGAAAATTTAGATATGGCATGTCCTAGGTCTTTAGGGAATTCATATTTCACACACCCACACATGAAAAAAGGATAATGACACTGCAAAGTTATAAACACGTGAAATAATATACAATATTAGTTATGTTTTATGATCCATGCATGGAATAAAATTTATTAATATAACAAATAAAATCATGCTTTTGGAATGATACGCACTCTTAGAAGATTCAAATAGTCATGTGATTTCAACCCCGGAAAATGGTCGTCCACGGTGAAGCAGCACTGTAGTGAAGACCCGTATGAAGATAGCACCCTCACACCCATTATAACTTCCTTTTCCAAAGAAATATCATTTTTTAAAAAATCCATGGGATATCACCTTCTTTGAAATACCATGAATTAGAGGGACCAACACCTGCCTCTAATCATGTACTTTCTAATCGTCTTGGTCAATGTTTCTTTTTAGTTTTTGAAGTAATAAGATCTTTCCTAATATCCAATGTGTCACTTTGTTTCGATGATATGTTCCTCCATAAAGAAGATGAAACATTTTTAAATATATGCATGGGATCTAATAAGTAGGTAATCTTAAGATGTTGCCAATATGGGAGGTTATAAAAGATATATTTCCTTTTCATCCCAATGGGAAATTTATCAACATAGGTGTCAAATAATTATGGATCATCAAACATAGGCTCCCCATTTGAATTGAACGTTTCTATGAACTCCTTCTCCTTCTCTCTCTCATATGCTCTAAGCCATTCAGTTGGTGTCATTATTGTAGGCCTTTGGGTTCTCTCTTGTGTACCATTGAAAGTGGATGTTGCTCTTATGTAAGGGTGTTCTTCTAGGAGAAATACCTTGAAGAAATCATATACTGGCTTTCATAGGTCCTTAGACCATCTAACTTTCAGAGAAGTTCCACAACATTTACATCCAAAATACCCTTTTGTTACAATACCTACGATATTATTGTATACAATTAATATGCATGGCACGTTAAATAATGTCATGAAGATCACAACGAATTAAATAACTAATAGGTGAAAGAACACTGTTACGTATATAAACAAATCAATAAATTAAACATGTAATTTACCAGAGAAAACTCCTAAGCATGGATAATCATGTGTTATGTAAGCACACATGCCATACAACGTATACATTTATCCCATACCATAATTCCTTCAATTCATCTACTAGTGGTTGTAAGTACACATCCATATTCTTCACTTGTCTTTTACCAAGGATTATGAGAGCCAACATAAGATGTTCATTCTTTATAGACAACCATGGGGGGATATTTTTATTGATCACTACAATAGGCCAAACAAAAGAGTTGGTGTTTTGGAGGGAATATGGGTTGACGCCATCCATGGCTATGTTGAGTCATAGACTTCGTACTTCATCCTTGAATTTTTCGGGCCATGTCTCCTCTATATGTTTCATAGCTATTGAATCAGTTGGGATTCGCATAACTGCCAACTCACTTCTGTGTGAGGCATGCCATCCCTGAAACATAGCTAATTATTTGCAACGAAAGAGCCTTTGAATCCTTGGGATTATAGGCATGTGCCTGAATATCTTAAAAGGAGGATCACGTGATTTACTCTTCTTTTTTTATTTATCATTCCTATCACGCCCACATTTCAGACATATATCTTTGTCTGCATATTCTCCTCTATATAGAATACAATCATTTGGACATGCATGATTTAATATGTACTCAACACCCAACATTTTCAACAATTTTTTTGTGTCTTCACAGCTACCGGGAAAGACATTATTACTCAGAAGAACCTTATCTTTGAATAACCTATAGTTGATGATCATGGAAAATATTAATAAATGTAAATTAATGCCAATGTAATTATTAACATTCATAAAATTGATCATTTGTGATGTTCATTGTGTATTGATTATATTTCTCAAATTGATATAAGGGAGGACTTTATGGTAACTTACCTCAAAATTTCCGAGAAACATGCATTCGACAAGCCAAAATTTTCTTTCAAGTTGTACAGTAACATCGTTATCCCCAACTGGGTAGAATTTGACTAACTACCAAGTCCAAAGAGAGGGGTGGTGGAAGAAACTTTAAGGCTTTCAAAGCAGGTGTCAGCGACATGAGCATCATCCCCTAGCTGATCATCGTTTTGGAATGCATCTAACAAAATTTTCTCCATGGTAGTCATATCCCTTAAGTAATCATCCATACCAACCTCTATTTTATTTCCTCCATTTCCAGCTTGTGAAGAACTACTATTGCTGTAGTCATTCCTAATTAGTGAATTTGGACGTAGCAGGAATTGAATCAGTGGTTGATTCAACCATTATTGGTATCACTCCTCTTAGAATTTTTTCTCTTAATTTAGTCTTATCTTGATTTGAAATTGTCGTGTGGTGCAACGAAATATGGTAGGTAGGTCACTCATCATCACTAGAATCCTAATAATTAAAAAAAAAAAAAATTGAACATGATTAGTACAAAATATATGATATCAGTTAGTAAGCACATTGAAAATATTGCATGATTAATTGGTTTGACGTTGAAATAATTACGTTAATCAATATACGAAACAATTATAATTATTACGATCATTGTCGCAGGATTGTGTCTAGAAGATGCAATATCGTTACATTTGGTAGGGTGAAGCGATTGTCCATTTTCATCTACCAAATGCGCCTTGCGGTATGCTGCTCCTGATAAGAGCTTCTGACATTTTGGAGCTGTTTGAATATTTTGTGCATCTGAACATGATTTTGAATTTGCATGAACCTATAAATTTGTATACATTATAAATTTAACAAATTTATGTGTGATTGACATCAATAAAAACATAAATTCAATTAGATAATGAAAATATAAATAAAATCTGAAGTAAATATTACGTCTCGAGATGGATAGGGAGAATTTTGGGATGGACTTTAAGAAATATTATGGAACGAGCCGGATTTTGAAGAATTTTCCATTCGATATAATTATGATATTTTCTCCCTGCATTTGAGAAAAATCAACAAAAAATTTTGGTGTACACACCTAAAATTAATGTCATTGCCTTAAAAATGGATTTCTTGTTATCGGTGCTAATGTACAAATAACTGCACCGATGCATTTTAGTTACCATGCACTGGTGCCATGATATAAATGGAAGTATCGGTGCGGTGCTATTAAGTGACGCACCGGTGACGAATAACCACAAATAAAAAAAGCGCAAATCTATTTTTTTCAAGTGAGAAAAAAATGGTAAATTGAAAAATCGGGGGCAAAATATTTCCAAAAATCTAATTTCATAAAACAATTCTTTAAATACTAAATACTTTTCATTATTTCACTATTTTTGTAAAAAATTTCAGCCAGAGATTTGCAGGAAAAATACTTGGAGCAAGAGAGCACGAGAGCACTATGGAGTAGTGAAATACGTTCGAACAGAAGTATTCAGACAATCATAATTCCAAACCTCTCATGATTCAAACCCTATAGCATAGAATTTCAAACAATATCGTGATTAAATTTAACTTCTTTTTTTTTTTTACTTTTTATGCAGTAAGTAAAAAATTTCAATTTGTTGTCTATTTTCATAAACAAAAAAAAAAAATCCATTTTTACCCTAAACCCTTCATTATTTTTGTTTCTTCTCTTTCTTCTCCCTATTTCTGTGATTTCAGAATTAAGGATTTTCATTTTAGATTTATAGGGTTTGTATTGCTATATATAGGCCTATGACATCCAACCCACGGGATGAGTTGTATAGTCAAATCCCAATCCATGTCAGCTCTTGCGCGAATTAAAGAAAAACAGAATTTTTTTAAATCGATGTGCCCAACATAACCTAGCGCACCAGTGCGTTGTATTATCCCAGCATATCGTGTACGTATTGTTTAATAAAAAAATTAAAAACAATTTCTTTTAATCTATGCGCCACAATAAAATAGGGCACCGGTGCGCTATTTCATTATGGCGCACCACGAACATATTGTTTTGCAAAAATAATTTTTTATTATGTTAATTGGTGCACCATGTAACATATAATGCACCACACCTAGTCTCCTAGTTTACCAAGAGCACCATATGGTGGTCCGTTGTTTGCGTGGGGCATTTATAAGAATAAGTTGCACCATCCCCTCGAGGACACCATATGCTACAAAACTAACACTATACTATTTTTATTATTTTGTGTGTGTTAATCGGTGCCATGGTTGACATGTGACGCACCAGTGCTACTTGTTGCAATAGAGCATCTTAAGGTGTTTTATACTATTTAGGCAGTGTTTTTATAAGACCATCACACACCGACATTGGTGCGTACACCATGCAAATCGCACCGGTTTCTTGATATATTTTTTTTAACCTAAAAAGTTGAAAATTTATTTATAAAATATATTAATGAATGATATGGTACATGTTTCATATTGATAAAGAAATGGCTAACAAGAGATCAAGTAACAAAAGTACTGATAACACATCAAGAAAAGAAAAAAATGAAAGTTCTTTGTAAATTCTTTACAAAAAATATTATTTTGAACTATATGTAAGTTTAACTAATATGTATTGTTTATTGTGTATCATGCAAAGCCACAAAATAATAAAGCCCAATAAGATTATTTCTCATCTAGGAGCAAAAGAGCGTAAAATCTTGATGGAAAAATTACAAAAGGATGAATCAGGTGAATGGAAAAATACTATCGATCCAATATGAGTTTCTTTTTTTAATTTTCATTAATAATATACTTAAAATTATTAGATAACATGTTTCAAACAATCTATTAATTCACATCTATTTAATGTTCTACTGGGACCAACAACTCAGAAAAGGAGTGTTGTTCTAAGAAAATAAAAAAAAATAGAACATGAAAATGAAAATGAATTGCTTCTTTGCTCATCCTGAGTGGTGTTGGAGGTTAACAAAAGGGGGGGGAAATTTTACAAAAGTTTGAGGGATCTAGTGGAATGAATGTATAGATGTTCTTTCCACTTAAAATACAAAAATCAATCTAATGATTCCAAGAACCAAATTTTATCTAAACTACAGGAAGAGTTTCCAGAGAATTGGTCAATGATACATGTTAGACTTTTAATAGCAAAAATGTACAAAAAAAAAGAATTAATGAAAAGGTAATATTCCTTTAAATGTTTTTTCTAGAATTATTTATAAATTTAAGTTTTGTTATATCTACTTTTCATATATCAATATAAAAAATAAATAGTTTATTTTCATGTTACATTTTCAGCAAGATTATGAAAATCTCAAAAGATGAACGAGATGATATCAGAAATATGCTAGTAGGAATGTCCAAAAAGGTGTACAAGGAGACGGTCAAAGAAATGGACAAAATTGCATTGCAGGAGGAGCCATCTCAACAACAATGTGCTTCAAATGTAATATGTAATCATTGAATTTTTCGATCATTAGGTACAATAAATAAACAATTTAGCATTAAATATTAATTTTCAAGTATCTTCTTGCAGAAAAGAAAAGAAAATGGAACTCATTTAGCACATAAACGGGACGACAAGGAAGAAAAGGGTTGATATCTAAGTTTATGAGTAATTGTTACTTCCTTATAACAACTTAACTAGATTTCATTTTGTATATTTTAAGTTGTTTTACAAAAATCATCATTGAATGTCTTCAAACATGTGCTAACATATAAAGAAGAATGATCAGACAAATTGATTGACATTGGGTTAAATATGGGTTGTGACTATATGTTGGCATATTAGAAATTAATTGTGGAATTTGTAAGCATCTATCAATGTTGTTTTACTTAACTCCGTCTATAATTAATAGAACAAAAAAATCTTTTATATTAAATATATGATTTCTTATGAGGTATAAAACTTGCAGGAAACAAAGTATGGAACTGTGCCAATAGATAAAATCTTGAAATATGGCATATTACATGGTTTTTAAAGAATATGTATAGTTCATGAGTCAATTGTTGCTATGGTACGTCCTTTCTTTTCGATTTACATTGATGTATATTATTTAATATTGCAATTTTTATTATTCTCACCAATGTATATACACTCATTACAATTTATTTTTATGTTTGTATATGGAAGGTGAAGAAGAATAAAACAATTAACACCATGAAAAAAACATTCCTGAAAATAACCCAAGTCATGGAAGTAGCTTGACCAATGACAAGAGTTCAAGTGAAAAATGATGATCATTATGTTTAGATATCAAAGCAAGGTGCTATATTTTTTGAAATATTTTTCTGTGAAATCAGACTTTTTATTTAATGTAATGGACATAGTGTCCCTATTAAAAGACAAATGGATACAATAACTGTCCCATTTTGTATGACAAAGATTGTCTTATTCATATATATATATATAAATAATAAAATATGTTTTAATTTATTCTATTGTGTTCTCCATTGTTGCTGTGAAATGTAACACCACTGATTAAATTTATGGATGATTAAATATTATAATGAAGAGATATGAAATTTGATGATATGATATAACAAAGTGATCCAAACATCACATTCAAATGCACTCATAAAAATTTAATTATTATGAATACTGTTATAAGATATGTGTCGTCTTTTGATTAATGAATTTAAAAAAACCACAATAATTATGGTATGATATAAAAAATTAATCCAAACATCACATTCAAATGCATTAATAAAATTTAATTAATATGAATATTGTTATAAGATGTGTCGAATTTTGATGAATAATGAATTTTAAAAAATCACAATAATTGCACTATCACGGGTCGATGTTTCTAAAAAATACAAAATGAACACCGGTGCATGTCAGTTACTGTACACCGGTTTGTTTGTATGATACAATGCATCAGTGTGTTTCTATGACCTATGGGCACCGCACAAATACATATACCATTTATAAATCTCAGTGCGTTTGTGAGGTACTACGCACCGGTGCGTTTATGTGAGACTACACACTGGTGCATTTGTATGACCTATGGGCACCGCACAAATACCAATACCAATTATAAACCTCGGTGTGTTTGTGTGATACTACGCACCGGTGTGTTTATGTGAGACTACACACCATTTCATTTTTATGACCTATGGGCACCACACAAACACCAATACGAATTATAAAAATGGAGCATTTGTCTGAACTGTGCACTAGTGCATTTCTATAATACTACGTACCAGTGTGTTGATACGACCAATGGGCACTGCACAAATCCCAAGACCAATAAAAACGACCCCCTGTGTTGTATCACCAACGTTGCGCCCAGTGTGGTTTTAGACCTTAACGGCCTGGTGCATGCACCTTCAACCGCGCCGGGCCATCCTCTAGATGAGACGCACTAGTGCGTTGACACCTTAATAGCGCATCGATGAAAAAAAATCCGTAATAACGTCTGACTGCTCATTTTTTTTAGTTGTGTTGAAATTCCGTTAAAATATCCGCCAAAACCTTCGTAACCATAAACGGATGTTGTAGCAAATATTTTTTTGGCAATTTTTTCCAATTTTATAATATTATAAACCTCCTTTATAACCTCCGCTAGAGGGTCTTTTCCTTGTAGTGTTGTTTCTGTTTGTTTCATTACACATCAAGTTATTGCTGGCTTCTGCTACATTATCTCTTTCAATGTTTTCCTTTTCTGAGTTCTCCATAGAGGTAATCTCATCTCTGAGCTACTTACACAAGCTTCTCCTTTCTTCTATCAGTCTTCTAGCTGCAATAATCTCATATTGCTAAGAGTTATCATTTTCTTTTATTACAGCTTTCACAAAAGTGATACCCTTGTTATATTCAACCTTGGACTTACTGTTTTCTGCTTCATAGCCTATCCCGGCCTTTATAAGAGGATATCTTTCATCATTTAGTATTTTTTCCAATTGTTCAAAGCTTTTTGTTTGTGGAATATTCACAGTTAATTCCCTTTGGGCCCATTCTTATTTCCTCCTTAGGCTTACCACTTCTTCTTCCAGCTTTTCACACTCCTGATGCTTCTCGTTTACTTTCATTTTCAAAATATCCTCTATTTTCCTTTATTCTTCTAGTTCAACTTTGAGTTTAATAAGGTCTTCTGAATATGGTTCTGTCTTTGCATATTGCAGAAGCATTTCTTTTTGTTTCTTACTCTTAAGTTTAAGCCTTTCAATTTCCTTTAGGTCACTTATCAACTCCTCCTCAAGGTCCACTTCACCTTCTTCATCAGATTCCAAGAGATCATCTTGAAGCTCTTCCTTGGACATCAAGACAAATTTAGAGGTTCCTTCTTCATTGGAGGATTCATCTGATCTTTCAGATGCACTGTTGTCTTGCTAAGAATAAAATGATTTTCTGTTAAATTTCTTCCCTTACTGCATATTATAGGAGCTTATTCTCTCATTCCTTTCAGATTGATTCTATGTTATCTTATTGGGACATTTTGAGGCATAGTTCCCCACTCTTCCACAATTAAATCACTTGAATGGAAGTTTACCTTTGTACTTGCATGTGCCTCTATCTATTCTTCTAACAGATTTGGCTTCTTCTTCATTAGAGCATGAGCATGTACCTTCCTTTTTTTCTATGCACTTTTCTGCCTTAAAGGAAACCTACATCATAAATGTTTCCTAAAGTATCCCATATATCTTTGGTAGTCTTACCATGCATTACTTTGATAAATTCTGGCTCACTTATAATACTCAAGAGTGCATTCATTTCTTTTGCATTAGCTTTGAAATTTTGTTTGGCTTCTTCCTTAGTCTTCGTATCCTTTGGTGCATATTTTACTTCCAAAGCATCCCAAACTTCTACTCCTAGAGACATTAAGTATGTCCTCATTCTTATTTTCTTGGAATCATAGTTTGTGCCAGTAAAGAATGGGGCTTTATTTGTTGAGCATCCTTCTAGGCTAGCCATTTTGGGGACCTAGGACCTCCTTCTAGTTGTTAAACTATTGCTAAAGGAACCTGATCTGATACCAATTGATGAACCTTAGCTAAACTGAGAGGAGGGGGGGGGGGGATCAGTTTAGTACATTCATGGACATTTAAAACTCTTTTCTTTAAACTTACTTACACCTCCATTTCATAAGAAACTTAGAATATAATGAATCAACAGACTTAATATGTGGGCAACAAGTAATAAGTAGATTAAGCACAATATATCAACACATAATGATCATGAACATAGACAATAGATATTAGTGGAAACCCATAAGGGAGAAAACCACATCTTATTATTGTTGTGATGCAAAGGCAAGCTCCAACTCCCTCTCCCCATTGATTTTTTGTAGGCTCCAACCTAAAAGAGGCTACTACCTCAATTTCTACAAGCTACAACTTGCAAGGAAGCTCCATCTCCCATCTATTTTCTGCAGGCTACAATCGACAAGAGGCTCCTACCTTGACTAGCTACAACTAGACATATATCAAGCTCCAACTTGAAACGGAAGCACCAACTCCCATGTATTTTCTACAGGCTACAACCCATAGGAGGATCCTACCTTAACCGACTACAAATGGTCATATATCAAGCTACAACTTGATATGGAAGCACCAAATCCCATGTATTTTCTGCAGGCTACAACCCATAGGACGATCTTACCTCAACCAGCTACAAATGGCCATATATCAAGCTACAACTTGATATGGAAGCACTAACTCCCTCACACTACAGTAAAATCATATGCTGATTTACCTGGATATCAACTCTGTTTTACTCCTTCTTTACTGCTGCCCTTTCAACCTTCATATCTGCTTCATATCAGATCTGGATGTGAATAGCATCTCTATCTACTCACACTCATTCTTCCAGTTTGTCACCTCTCTGTGCACATTGCAATAACTTCATTTATAGAAATAACTTCATGGATGTTTGCATTCTATATGGGAATATGAAGTGAACAGGCATGACTCTTTGCCTTCCACCCATTCGATTCCTTACACTTCAGTTCAGGTTATTACATTAGTCATAATTAATCATTACAACACTCATTGGAGTTTTTCCTATGCCTATGGAGACTTTCCTTTGCATCAAAAACAATATAAAATAATCAATGAATTAACATTTATAGTTACAACAATATTTCAATTCAACCCTTTCAGTTTCTTTATTTTCTGTTCATTTTGTCTTCTCTACCTACTATTATATATTCAACTATGCAACATAATCGTCTTTGCCCGACTTGACCCATGCCTTTACATTTTACATAGCATCTACCTATTGCATATCTTACTCGCAGTGTTCTATGCTCTTCTCTCTATGTTGGGTCACTTATACACCCGAGCACTTCCTTTGCATTCAAAGTTTTTTTTAATAGGTGCACTACCATTTTCACAACAGTCGGGTCACTTTCCCGAGTCTTTTCTCTTGCGTTCAACCTTTCCTTTTATCTCACAACCGCAATCGCATAACACTATTTTGCATGAGAGACAGGTCTTTTTTCCTTAAGGAAGGTATAACCTCATATATATATATATATATCATTGAGAACTTAGAGTCAGGTCTTACATGAGTCCTCTTTCTTGCATTCCAACTTTTCCTTTATTACCCAAGTCAAATTCGTGTTCAGGATTTTCTTTTAAGAAATAAATCAAACACATTAAACCTTGGACCTTGATTATATTGCAATTAAACTTTGAAAAGCCTCACATCCAATTTCTTATCGTAATTAGACATTCCGCTATGTTATATGTTATATATGCCTTTCTTTCTCCCGATGCGATTTCATAACTAAATACACATACAACCAAACTTTTAAATCTATTATCATTTACCTTTGGAAGGTATCATGTCTGGTCTCTCATCACAGTTCGACACTTTTCCTTGTTATCCATTGTGCCGTAGTCCTTTTGATCTCTCGATTTGCGATATACGAAGGGGTCCCACCTGTCTTATCACAATTTTCATCGCACTTTCTTATCACATTTTCCACATTGCTGATTCTTCTTATAGTTTCACTCCAATTTTTGGTTATATCCTCTTGCGACATGCGATTTGAAATAAGAGGTTCGGGTCCCACTTAGGTGTCATGTCACTGCCACATTGTCTGCATGTCACCTACCATGTCGTCTGCCACGTCATCAAGATGTATTTGTGATTTGTTGGGTCATGTCCATGTCAGTAGCCACGTCAGCTGCCACGTAATCTCTCGAACTTTACAAGTTTAATAATTTCACAATATTTGTGATTTCGCGATTTTGCAACCCGTGGCGAAAACCTGATCACATGTCGCACATTTTATGGTTTACCATAATGGGTTTTCCTTATTTTCTGCGAAATGCGATATACTTTGCATCGCAACTTAGAACATATATCTTGTGATGAATTACAAATAAACATAAAAAATCGCCGATTGCGACATGCTGTATGCCAACACTATTCTGAACATGTATTTGCACGACTTGACCTACTCATTCACTCCTTCAAAGTTGTGCTTCTTTGGTTGCACCCATTCATTTCTTCTTTGTTGCCCATACAACACCCAAATCGGTCATTATCTTTTGAATGTAGAACCATTGTTCTGCACACGTTTTACAACCAGCGTGACTTGGCCCGCTCGTGCACGACTTAACCCAACACATTCATGCCTCTTCCCAACACGTTCACAACTCAACCCAAACTTGATGCCTTTGCTATGTTTTCTCCTTTATAAAGATTCTAATGTTTCTCCTCTCTTCTCCTTTGCCTTAGATAATGATCTAATGATGCACTTTGTTTCTCTACTACTCCTCTGCCTCTTTTTTATGCTTCTCCACTTAACTTTTGCCTTCTTTTCCTTGTTGCTCCTCGATACTCTAGCTGATCCTGATCTGTTCCTTTTTCCTCACTGATAATTCAGGTGCTACTCCTTTTTGCTCCTTTTCCATCAATGACAATATTTCCAACATAAGTACCTTCTGTTTACAATAACCTTGTAAACTGATGCACAATTAGAATTATTAAGGTAAAAAAGAAGGATAATGGAGTGCAAGAATGTTGTCAAAAAGGGACAATTTCAGTCTTAAATGGTCCTACTCCCCTTCTAGTTAAACTTATAGCACTGAAATCCCTTCTTGTCTTTGCCAAGAGCAAGAAATGTGACTAGTTGCAGGTTTATGGGGACTCTTTGCTTGTTATAAACTGGGTCAATGTTCGTAATTAGTGTTTAAATTTTATACTATTGCGTGTTCTACGAGACATATTGAGCCTGAAAGAATCATTCACACTTTGCATTTGCGCCCATATATACAGGGAGAGGAACCAATCAATAGACAATCTTTCTAAGCAGGTTCTGGACATGGCTGGGGCGCCATGGCACATCTCTGAGCGCATAGGTTTGGATCATTATGACTACTACCATTGACCATCCATGGATGAGAAAGAATTTATAGCAACAACAGAAGAATAGATGTCCACAACTCACATTCCCTGTTTTTTGTTTATTTAATTTTTTGTCTTTATACTCAAGTTTATCGTTTTTGGATGACATACATTTTTAGTATATATTATGATAGATAGGAATACCTGGTATTCCTTAATTTTACTCTAGGACTATTTTCAGCAAAAATTTGTATGGCCATGAGATCTATATCTGGTTTTTTGATGTGTATTCATGCCATGTGTATAGATCATCTGAGAACTTGAATGTAGCCGAATTTTGTGGCAGTTTTTGTAAGAGAGTTCTCTACAAATCCTCTCAAATGCGCTCCAAAAACACATATATAAAATCTAATTTTGTTTTTGAATACAATAAAATTATGACACTTTTTCCTTCGAAAAAAATATATAATTTTTATAAATTTATTATAATAATAATAATAATAATTTATTTTAAAAAGTGTAAGTCTTACTAGCACAATTGATTGAGGATGGGCGTTGTTTGAAAGGCGACCCAGGATCAAATCTCACGAAGGTTGTTGCGCTCGTGCTAGGGGGAGGAGACAAGTTAAACCCAGTTTTCCTAGTGTTGGTGTGGCTCAAGACGAGTGTGATCACTGAGTGGTTTTGATGGCTTAGATGCCTCTAAGTCTTAGTTTTTTAAACCACATATCAAACCTAATCTATCTCTATCTCTAAGAGCTAGATATTATCCATCACACTTCAATCTATATATATATTTGTTAATTTTAATTTAAAATTTCCATAGATTGAAGCTTATTTGGAAAGAAAAATAAATATTGTATTGAATTGGAAGTAGTTTAGTACAAAGAGCTTATAATCCACGTGTCCCAATCCCAAAAAAATATACTTGGGTTTCAGTGCGTGTGATATTAGGAAATTTTACAAAAAGAGATTGAATATTTGAGAGGAGAAAACTTACGAAGACAAACGCAAAGAAACTTGACTATATCACATTTATAAAGTAGACAAAGTATCAAAAGCCCAATTTCATGTCTGCGTGGAAAACTAAATTCTATATAATTGTTAGTCGAAAAATTTAATTAATTGTATGTTTTTATACTTATAGGAAATAAAAGTGAGAAATTTTATTAGCTGAAGTTTGATAGGATGTATGTGTATCTATGTTATTAATTAGAGAATTTTTTACTAATAATAATAAAATAAATTTAAAGTGATTAAGAGTAAATGTGTGATAAGATTATAGGGAATAGTAATGATTTTAAAATGGTTGTAAATGAAAATTAATTGTGAATTATGGTTTTTTAATTTAATTTGTAATTAATGATTACTCTAAAAGGTAATGTTTTAGTTATTAATTTAAGAAATAGGAATCTAGTAAAAGATGGGTTACATTGGAATTAATGAAAGTTTGTAGTAATGATAAACATTGTTTCTAAATGTGTTTCTTTTTTTTTGGGATGTATTGAATATTTCTTCATAATATGTAGGTTTTTTAAAATAATATTTATATATTTAATTTTATTTCATTGATGTGTTGTTAACTGTTACATTTTTGGATGATGTGATATAGATTTTTAATAATATTTGATTTTATCATGGATCATGTTTTTATATTTTTATGATAGTATGAGATGATTATATTCTATTATACATTGTGTATATTTATTATAACTGATGAGTAGGTCGAGTTGTATCTTGATATTCATGTATGTTTTTCTAAAAGTCGTATGTTTGATATGAAATTTTAGTAATAAGTGATTCCATGGGATCTTGAAAATGAGTGCATGTTTAGATGATTACAACATTATTTTATGTTAGATGGTTTGCCAAGTGTGGAAGAAAGAAACATATGTGTATATGGACTTTGAATGAGTCAAGATATGTGGACCCAAGATAGGGTTAGGATATCAATTATTGTCATGTGTATGTCATTTCCTATTGTTTATTCATGATTATGGACAGTTGTCTCTAGATGTGTGTAGAGACCTAAATAATAATTACCAATTAAGCTTATACATTGACAAATGGATATATGAAAAGTTATGACATGATGAGTACCATTGGGGATAGGAGGTCTAAGCTACCTATTCCTACCTACTAGCCTTCCTATCATGTTGTAGGTTGAAAAACAATATGTTTTTTTCCTAGAGGTTATATTTCCATGGGGATAGGGTTGGCTTTGGCCACTAATGAGGTTTTGCTGAGGGGTGTGCATTAAGGTGTTAATTATTATTTCTTAATGATAATTAGTCTCTCACCAAAGGTACACATGATGGGTTAACTAGATACACCCCAACCATGAATGCAAATCTGCCACCATGAAAATAAATACTTGAAGGCTCCAAGTTGGCTTGGTCTCACCCTTGGTATCACATACTTGAAATGTTGTAGAGGTTATGTCTAGATCTTGGTGTAAGGTATTTGAAAAGTTGTATTGATCAAGTTTAACTTTTGGTACAAAATACTTGAAGCCTCTGTGTTAACCTGATCTCACCATTGGTATTAAATTTGGATCGTATATGTATATATTTTTGGAGAAGAGCATCCTTTGAATTACATAAATATTTTGATATAAAGAAATGAGCAATTACATTTATGACGTGATTTCTCATGTGCCTGTGGGCTTGTGTGATTTTGTGCATACTTTAATCAAAATAAAAAGTGATATTACACTCACCTTAATATTTTGAAATGTACTTATGAGTTAAAAAAAAAGAAACAACATCATCTTTAACTAGAATTTGTATTTAAATAGGAAAATTATATTTCATATGCACCAAATCCATTAAGAAAAATAAAAGGATAAGAGAAAATATAGGAGTAGAAATTGGAAATATAGTTAAAATGTGGTGAATAATATCAATTTATATATTTTTGAAATTTATAATTGCGCGTGAGTGAATATTATTTATTATGTAATTAAATAATTAGAATTTCTGCATGAAAATGGCAAGTGGAATAAGCCCCAAAGGTTATATACGAATAGATAATGTGTGAAATACCAAAAAGATAGTTGGAACCTTATTGTGATGAAGAAACATTCCTTTCAACTATTACATCATAGATATTGAGGAAGTTCTAGATACTTGAAATATGTTTGCTACCTCCATTAATAGATAGTTAATGACCTATAGAGAAATTTTATAATACTACTATAGAGAGCAACAAAGAACCATTGAGTGATGGTAAGATATTTTAATACTTAAAAGTTAGTTAAGTTCAACTTGGTCAAATGTGTTATTAGGTAAAAATGTGTTTCTTTAGTATGCATTAATTGTATTGTAATTTGACGGTTGTGATATGTTCTAGACATAGAGTAATTTGAAAACCCATAATATCCTTATTAGTAATGGCTATTAATCTATGGCTTATCACCTCATTGTTCCATGATATTTATTTAAAGAGTAGAGATATTCATGCCTGATTAATTGTGAAAACTCTTTTGTGGAAAAAAAATATTTTTCATTAGTAAAATTGCCTCAAGTGGCCAGTTGGTTGGGGCTTTGGATTCTTTCCCTCTTATATTGTTTTAACTACATAAAAGTATTGGATTTGTGGTCTTTGTTCTAGCTGTGTGAGTGGTTATTAAAGTTGTTTCTCCTATTTTACCCAAGCATAGTATTAGAGCTTATTTGAAGAACTGCTTGCATTAATGATCGATATTTTTAAGCTCATGTTGCCACATTTCCAAGATGATGCAGGGGAATTAGACACTAGCTAGCAATGTAGGAGGTTTTGTCCACATGTTGTGGCTAGGAGGATTCGAAATCATCAAAATTGTAACAGCTAGGTGTCAATACCTCAGCTGACTGTTTCATTCCAGAGTAGTTAGAGTTGTAGGGGTCGAATAGTCTAGCTAGTCCAATTTTCATACATCCGTTACACTGAATTATTGTAATAAGACTGTTGGTTTTCTAAACGGTCCTCACTAAAGAACCAAAGAGTCACTCTGTAATGTATATAATTGTACCCTTCGGATGTATAGAGGGAGAGAAGAAGAATAGAATAGAGATTCTGCAATAAAACTTGGTGCATTGTCGATTGCTTCCAATTAGATGAATTTCATTCCTGTTGGTTGTCTAATTGTCTTGAAATGTTAATTGTGTGGAGGTTCATTTGATTGCGAGGAAATTGTGTATTAGGAATTCCTTTCTCTGTCTTGAATTCCTGTAAATTGTTGGATAACCCTGTGAAATTATCCCACCACAGGTGAGGTCTGTGTAGTGAAATAGTGATTGTGGAATCCTGTTTAATGTTGGTGAGATTCCCGTGTAAAGAAAAAAAAAATTGTTTTTTGTGTTAATTGAATTCCCAAATCGGAGATTAAACCCAGGGTTAATAAACGAGGAAATACATAGGAGAACACAACCCCGACTTAACCTTGGTTGAGCACTGTAGCAAAAACCACGATGGATTTACAAAGGCGGATTTCCCCCCATCACATCGCTTTTGCGGCGTAGGTGGTATTTTCTGAATTGGAGCGATTCCATACAGGAATCGACACGTGGCAAGGGACCCATTTCAAAACTGCTGGTTAAAACGCGCCATCGCACGTTATCCCTCATACCAGGACGCCGAGCGAAATCGCTCAGAGTCGTTGATCTGGGTAAAGGCAATCGGACGGTGGTCGCCTACCATAGATGCTCGAACAATAACGGAGGTGTGCAGATGATAAAAGAGGTACAGTGAAAGCGTTTGATTGGTCCGTCGAGTTATAGGTGGGGTCGAATCCACGGGCTATTATAAAGTCTTTTGTTCATAAAGTGTTGGGCTATTAATATAAAATCCCGCTGGATAATAACATTATTTCCAAGGGTTATTACACAGTTATTTATTAAAACATAGCGAATGGGTTTATTATAAAGTTGCAGATATGTTTAATTGTCAAATAAACGAAAGAGAAGCAACCAGAGCCACGTCACAGTTGACCAAACTCTCCTTTGGGCGACTTTCAGTAGTGTTGTTGCGTCATTAGTGGTATCAGAGCCGGTCTGAAGTTGTTTGCTGACATGGCAATCCGAGTTGGTAGAGGTGCTGGCAGAAGGAGACCTGTTTCCAACGCTGAGGTGTTGGGGATGTTGCAGAGGGTCGAGGCTAGAATAGATGCCATGGAGCAAAGACAACCCAGATATCTTGAAGACATCAACGAACCTGAGACAAAAGAAGCAGAAGAAAATGTTGAAATTACTCCTGACATGAGGCTCCTTAGAGCCATTCTAGGGTCTGCAGTTAAGCCCAGGATTGAAGTGTCAAGCTATGTAGGGGGATTGAATCCAAAGGAGCTGGTGGACTGGATAAATGAATTAAACAAGTGCTTCAATTATGAAGAAATAGGTGAAGATAAAAAAGTCAAGTTTGTAGTAACAAAGTTGAAGGGACATGCTGCACTTTGGTGGGATGGAGTGCAGGTAGAAAGGAGGAGAGTTTTCAAGCAGCCTATCAAGAGCTGGACCAGAATGATGGCTAAGTTGAAAGGTAAATTCCTGCCTAGTGATTACCAGCTAACATTATATAGGCAAATGCAAAACCTGAGACAGAGGTTGCTGACAGTAAAAGAATACACTGAGGAATTCTACAGAGTAAGCATACGAGCTGGGAAATTTCAAGATACACTAGAGAAGACTGCCAGATATGTGAATTTTCTCAAGCTGGATATTCAAGATGAAATTGGTCTTCTGTCTCCTAAGACAGTGGAAGAGGCTTATCAGATGGCCTTGAAAGCAGAGGAGAAACTCCTGAGGAAACAGTCTGCCAAGAAGAGAGGTACTTTCCATGGGAAGGGAAGTCAAGGTGGTAGAGGAAAGCCTACACCCAGGAATGGAGCTGAAAGTAGCTCACCTCAGAATGCATCTACAGAGGATGATGCAAAGGGCAGAAGGGGTTCTTACAGAGGAAAGGGAAGAGGAGACAGAGGCAGAGGCAGAGAGTTGAGGTGGTATAGATGTCAGGGAGTGGGACATAAGCACTATGAGTGTCCAGAGAATGTGGGTGCTGGTCCAAGAAATGTTGTTGTTGCCCAGGCTGGAGAAGAGGCAGAAATTGAATAAATTCTTCCAGAGAGGGGAGAATCCTTGGTGGTAAATAAGGTCCTGTTGAAGCAAGCTAAAGAGGCCATTGAGCCTGCACAAAGGAAGAATTTGTTTAGGAGCATATGCAAAGTCCAAGGGAAATGTTGC
This sequence comes from Pinus albicaulis, assembly GCA_034641835.2. Taxonomy (NCBI): domain Eukaryota; kingdom Viridiplantae; phylum Streptophyta; class Pinopsida; order Pinales; family Pinaceae; genus Pinus; species Pinus albicaulis. The sequence goes on along the minus strand of CM076574.1, from coordinate 238,919,193 downwards.
CATATATTCATTGATAGTGGCAGCACAGACAACCTGGTTTCCACTGAGGTCATAGAAAAGTTGAAGCTGAAGACTAGGGAGCATCCAACTCCCTACAGGGTGTCCTGGCTGCATAAAGGGCACCATCTGGTTGTGAAAGAATAGTGTGAAATAGAGTTGCAAATGGGCAAGTACAAGTACAAAGTTTTATGTGATGTAATGCCCATGGATGCATGTCATATACTGTTGGGTAGACCTTGGCAGTTTGACAGAGCAGTAGTGCATGATGGCAAGAAGAACGCTTACAAGTTCTTCAAGGATGGGGTATACCATACCTTGATACCCATGGAAGAAGGAGAGCCATCCAGTAGAGTGATTGATCCAAAGACCCTGTTGCTGAGAGGGAAGGAATACCTGCAGCAGATAGAAGAAGAAGAGGTAAGCTTTGCTTTGGTTTGCAAACCTAGGGTAGTTCTTACTTCTACAAAGATTTCTGATTTACTAGTAGAGATACAAGAGATGTTAGACAATTACTGTGACATTGTTGTGGATGATTTACTTGATGAGCTGCCACTTGTGAGGAAGATCAGCCATCAGATAGATTTCATCCCTGGTTCAAATCTGCCAAATAAGGTAGCCTATAGAATGACTCCCAAGGAAAATGAAGAAATCAGGAGACAACTACAGGAATTGGTGGACAAAGGACTAATCAGAGAAAGTTTGAGTCCATGTGCTGTACCAGCAGTATTGAGCCCAAAGAAAGATGGAGGTTGGAGGATGTGTACTGATTCCAGAGAAATCAATAAGATCAAAATTAGGTACAGATTCCCTTTGCCCAGAATTGAGGACTTAATGGACTATTTGAGTTGTGTTAAGTATTTATCAAAGATATATTTGAAGAGTGGATATCATCAGATCAGAATAAGAGAGGGTGATGAGTGGAAAACTACTTTCAAAACAAATGAAGGACTGTATGAATGGATGGTAATGCCTTTTGGTTTGTCAAATGCACCTAGCGCTTTTATGAGACTTATGAATGAAGTATTGAAGGAATTCATTGGTAAATTTGTGATAGTGTATCTAGATGATATATTAGTTTTCAACAGAACTAAGGAAGAACATCTAAGGCATCTTAATTATGTCTTGAAGAAGCTGCATCAAGATAAACTGCTGATAAATTTGAAGAAATGCTCATTCATGAAAGAGGATTTGGTGTATTTGGGGTTTGTTGTTTCTGTAGAAGGATTGAAGATGGACCCAGAAAAGGTTAAGGCAATTGTGGAATGGCCTTCACCTAGGAATTTTTTTGAGGTAAGAAGTTTCCTTGGACTTGCTAATTTTTACAGAAAGTTTATAAGAAATTTCAGTAAGATAAATGCACCCATAATTGAAATAATAAAGAAGAGCAAACAACCATTTAAGTGGACTGCTGAAGCAGAAAGAAATTTTAAATTTTTGAAGCAAAAGATAACAGAGAAGCCTGTTTCGATTCTACCTGATTTTAGTAAACCTTTTCAAGTAAAATGTGATGCCATTGGAGAGGCCATTGGAGCTGTGTTGAGTCAGGATGATAGGCTTGTGGAATATTTCAGTGAGAAGCTGAATGACACTAGAAGAAAGTATTCCTCTTATGAGAAGGAATTCTATGCAATTGTTCAGGCACTGAAGAAGTGGAGACATTATTTGATGTCCAGGGAATTTGTATTGTATTCTGATAATCATGCTTTGTAGTATATTGTACAACAGCCCAAGTTGAAACATAAGCATGCTAAATGGGTTGAGTATCTCCAAAGTTTTAATTTTGTCTTGAAACATATAAGTGGCCAAGCCAATAAAGTAGCTGATTCTTTGAGTAGGAGACACATGCTTGTGCAAGAAACTAATTTTGAAGTTGCAGGATTTGATTTTCTCAGGGAATTGTATAAAATAGATCCAGATTTTAAAGAAGCATTTGAGGCATGTAGTAACCCTGTGTTGACAGATAGAAGCCAGTGGCTGGATTATTTCCTGCAGGAGGACTTGTTATTCAGAAGAAGCCAATTATGTGTACCAAAATGTTCCATGAGAGAAAATTTGATCAAAGAGAAGCATAGTGGAGGACTTGCTGGACACTTTGGTACTGACAAGACTTATGAGCAGCTGAGTCATTTCTATTACTGACCCAAGATGAGAGCAGAAGTGGATAAATTTGTGAAGAATTGCAAAATCTGCCAGTATGCTAAAGGAAGGAGCCAGAATGCAGGATTGTACACTCCCTTGCCTATTCCAGACAGGCCTTGGGACATGGTGAGTATGGATTTTTTTCTAGGATTACCCAAGAAAGATTCTCCAAAATGGCACATTTTATTCCATGTTATAAAACTAGTGATGCCACCCATGTTGCTAACTTGTTTTTCAAAGAAGTTGTTAGATTGCATGGGTTGCACAAGAGTATTGTTTTAGACAGAGACACTAGATTTGTGGGTCACTTTTGGAAGACATTATGGAAGAAACTTGGTACCAAACTAAGTTTCAGCTCAGCTTATCATCCTCAGACTGATGGACAAACTGAGGTAGTGAATAGGAGTCTAGTAAATCTGTTGAGAAGTCTTGCAGGAGAGCATCCCAAGCAGTGGGACCATTATTTTCCCCAGGAAGAATATGCATATAATGACTCACCAAATAGGAGCACAGGGCAAAGCCCATTCCACATTATTTATGGAATACACCCCAGAGGAATATCAGAGTTAAGAGATATGGGAAGGGCAGAGATAAGGAGTGCATATGGTGAGGAATTTGCTTCAGAGATCCAGGCCATACACGAACAAGTGAAGTAGAAATTACAAGACAGCAGCATCAAATACAAAAGCAGAGCAGACTTGAGCAGAAAGGAAGTTCATTTTTTGAAGTAGGAGATCAGGTTTTGGCACACTTGAGAAAGGAGAGGTTCCCAAAGAAGCAGTATAATAAACTGAAGTTTAAAAAGATTGGGCCATGCAAGATACTTAGGAAGTTTTCTGCAAATGCTTATGAGATTGAATTTCCACCTGATGTTGGAATATCTCCCATTTTTAATGCCTCAGACTTGTACAAGTATGAAAATGATGGTGCAGAAGAAAGATCAGAAGACAAGGAACATATTGAGTGGAAAGAGCAGCTACTCCAGCATAGCCATTGCAACCAGAGAAGATATTGGATAAAAGGGTGTTCAGAAGGACTAGAGGACAAGAGTACTTTCAGTACTTGATCAAATGGAGGGATAAGCCAAAGGAAGATGCCACTTGGATGACTAAAGAAATGTTGTAGAAGATAGGCAGATCAGTGGAAGAGCTCATGGACAGGAGCCCATGAAAAAGATTTCCCTCTGGAGTCTGATGCAGGGGCATTAGACACTAGCCAGCAATGTAGGACATTTTTTCCACATGTTGTGGCTAGGATGATTTGAAATCATCAAAATTGTAACAGCTAGGTGTCAATACTTCAGCTGACTGTTTCATTCCAGAGTAGTTAGAGTTGTAGGGGTTGAATAGTCTAGCTAGTCCAATTTTCATACATCCGTTACGCTGAATTATTGTAATTAGAATGTTGGTTTTCTAAACGGTCCTCACTAAAGAACCGAAGAGTCACTCTATAATGTATATAATTGTATGCTTCGGATGTATAGAGGGATAGAAGAATGATAGAATAGATATTCTGCAATAAAACTTGGTGCATTGTCAATTGCTTCCAATTAGATGTATTTCATTCCTGTTGGTTATCTAATTGTCTTGAAATGTTAATTGTGTGGAGGTTCGTTTGATTGCGAGGCAATTGTGTATTAGGAATTCCGTTCTCTATCTTGAATCCCTGTAAATTGTTGGATAACCCTGTGAAATTATCCCACCGCAGGCGAGGCCTATGTAGTGAAATAGTGATTGTGGAATCCTGTTTAATGTTGGTGAGATTCCCGTGGAAAGAAAAAAAATTCCGTTTGTTGTGTTAATTGAATTCCTCAACTGGAGATTAAACCCGTGGTTAATAAACGAGGAAATACATAGGAGAAAACAACCCCGACTTAACCTTGGTTGAGCACTGTAGCAAAAACCATGACGGATTTACAAAGGCGGATTGCCCCCCATCGCACCGCTTTTGTGGCGTAGGTGGTATTTTCTAAATTGGAGCGATTCCATACAGGAATCGACACGTGACAAGGGACCCATTTCAAAACCGGTGGTTAAAATGCACCATCGCACATTATCCCTCATACCAGGATGCCAAGTGAAATCGCTCAGAGTCGTTGATCTGGGTAAAGGCAATCAGGCGGTGGTCGCCTGCCATAGATGCTCGAACGATAACGGAGGTGCATGGACGATAAAAGATGTACGGTGCAATCGTTTGATTGGTTCGTCGAGTTATAGGTGGGGTCGAATCCACAGGCTATTATAAAGTCTTTTGTTCATAAAGTGTTGGGCTATTAATATAAAATCCTGCCGGATAATAACATTATTGCCAAGGGTTATTACACAGTTAATTATTAAAACACAGTGAATGTGTTTATTATAAAGTTGCGGATATGTTTAATTGTCAAATAAATGAAAGAGAAGCAACTAGAGCCACCTCACAGTTGACTAACCTCTCCTTTGGGCGACTTTCAGTAGTTTTGTTGCGTCATTAGTGGTATCAGAGCCGGTATGAAGTTGTTTGCTGACATGGAAATCCGAGTTGGTAGAGGTGCTGGCAGAAGGAGACCTGTTGCCAACGTTGAGGTGTTGATGTTACAGAGGTTCGAGGCCAGAATAGATGCCATGGAGCAAAGACAACCCAGAGATCCTGAAGACATCAGTGAACCTGAGACAGAAGAAGCAGAATAAAATGTTGAAATTCCTCCTCACATGGGGCTCCTTAGAATCATTCTAGGGTCTGCAGTTAAGCTCAGGATTGAAGTGTCAAGCTATGCAGGGGGACTGAATCCAGAGGAGCTGGTGGACTGGATAAATGAATTAAACAAGTTCTTCGATTATGAAGAAATAAGTGAAGATAAAAAAGTCAAGTTTGCAGTAACAAAGCTGAAGGGACATGCTGCACTTTGGTGGGATGGAGTGCAGGAAGAAAGGAGGAGATTTGGCAAGAAACATATCAAGAGTTAGACCAGAATGATGGCTAAGTTGAAAGGTAAATTCATGCCTAGTGATTACCAGCTGACATCATATAGGCAAATGCAGAACCTGAGACAGAGGTTGCTAATAGTAAAAGAATACACAGAGGAATTCTACAGAGTAAGCATAAGAGCTGGGCAATTTCAAGATACACCGGAGAAGACTGCCAGATATGTGAATGGTCTCAAGCTGGAGATCCAAGATGAAATAGGTCTTCTGTCTCCTAAGATGGTGGAAGAGGCCTATCAGATGGCCTTGAAATCAGAGGAGAAACTCCAGAGGAAACAGTCTGCCAAGAAGAGAGGTACTTTCCATGGGAAGAAAAGTCAGGGTGGTAGAGGAAAACCTACACCCAGGAATGGAGCTGAAAGTAGCTGACCTCAGAATGCATCTACAGAGGATGATGCAAAGGGCAGAAGGGGTTCTTACAGAGGAAAGGGAAGAGGAGACAGAGGCAGAGGCAAAGAGTTGAGGTGTTATAGATGTCAGGGAGTGGGACATATGCACTATGAGTGTCCAGAGAATGTGGGTGTTGGTCCAAGAAATGTTGTTGTTTCCCAGGCTGGAGAAGAGGTAGAAATTGAAGAAGAAATTCTTCCAGAGAGGGGATAATCCTTGGTGGTAAATAAGGTCCTGTTGAAGCAAGCTAAAGAGGCCACTAAGCCTACACAAAGGAAGACTTTGTTTAGGAGCATATGCAAAGTCCAAGGGAAATGTTGCCAACTAGTCATTGATAGTGGCAGCACAGACAACCTAGTTTCCACTGAGGTCATAGAAAAGTTGAAGTTGAAGACTAGGGAGCATCCAACTCCCTACAGGGTGTCCTGGCTGCATAAAGGGCACCAGCTGGTTGTGAAATAACAGTGTGAAATAGAGCTGCAAATGGGCAAGTACAAGGAAAATTTTTTGTGTGATGTAATGCCCATGGATGTGTGTCATATACTACTAGGTAGACCTTGGCAGTTTGACAGAGCAGTAGTGCATGATGGCAAGAATAATGCTTACAAGTTCTTCAAGGATGGGGTACACCATACCTTGATACCCATGGAATAAGGAGAGCCATCCAGTAGAGTGATTGATCCAAAGACCCTGTTGCTGAGCGGGAAGGAATACCTGCAGTAGATAGAAGAAGAAGAGGTAAGCTTTGCTTTGGTTTGGAAACCTAGGGTAGTTCTTACTTCTACAAAGATTTCTGATTTACCAGTAGAGATATAAGAGATGTTAGACAATTACTGTGACATTGTTGTGGATGATTTACTTGATGAGCTGCCACCTGTGAGGAAGATCAGCCATCAAATAGATTTTATCCCAATATATTGGCCACCAATATCAACTACCTCTCATGGAAATTCGACATGGAGTATATACTAAGAAGTAAAGGATTGTACTGGATTAGCTTGGGATAAGAAATTTACCCAACAATGCTAATAAGATAACCATATGGGATAATAGGAATTCCAAATAAATTGGATTAATCAAAATATATATTTCTACTTATTTTCCATTTCATATTCAAGGAATTTGATGATCTGAATGAAGTCTGGGAAAAGGTGAAAAGGATATTTGGTGAACATAATATTATTGGGTTTATCGGCTTGAAATTAGATCGTGACTTTAAGTTCTAATGATTTCTCTTGAATCTTGCATATATATTATTATTTACAATCTTGGTTCTATATATTATGTTTTTGTATCTACATTTTATGTCGCTAAATAAGCTCTAGGGGATGCTTATCAAAAAATTTATTTTGAATCTCTTTGTGACTGTCTGATTAGAGTACATGAAAATCTCTTGCATATTAGAGAAATTAGCATTAAAAGTACATTTAACAAGGTTGTAGCGGCATAGTAGAAAGATAAAACCAAGCATCCAAAGAAGCAAAAAACTTGCAACAATGATATAAATAAGGGTCATGTTGTAGCTGTAACAACCCCCATTTTGGCTAGGTGTTTTTACAATAAATGGGAACCTTTCTACTTTTATTTGATCGAATTGATTTTCATTTTGGTTTCTTCTGGTCTTTCTTACATTCGTGTAAAGTGTCTTTTTCTATACTGTGACCATTTTCTTACATGACGACACTAGGTTTCACTTCAAGTTATTATTCCTCTCCCCAAAGTGACGCGTGCATCACTGGTCTCATTTTTCCATATCACATCAAATTGTGTATTTGGTTTGACTTGATAAAATTTCCAAATAACCTCAATTACCTTTTTCTCTATCATCACCTTAAAGATAATTGATTTGAGTGTTTCATTTGACACATGAAATCTAGGTACATCCCTTTTAAAGTTTTTATTATTTTTATGATGCCTCGTTGCAATGACTCTCTTTTTTATTTATTTTTTGGAATTTCAATAACCTAAAAATATGTTAATAGAATTTATTTTAACATTGTATATTAATAAATAATTTTACATTAATAATAAATTTTATATGTATATAATATAGAATAAACAAAAAATTAACTTATTATTTCTTCATATCATCTATAAATAAAATAAAATTATTATTATATACCATACAAAAAAATAGATAAAAGTGAGGGTCAAATGAAATGAAAATGATTTACTTTAAGAATATAAGAGAACATGAATTTTTGAGGTAAGAAAGGAACATTCTTTGAAGTTTTATTTCAACTGTCAATATAATTGAAACATGTGATCATATCCCAATGAATTTGAACGATGCATTCTAACTAAAATACGCAGTTTCCAACCATTGATTCGCAAAGCCAATTCATCGTTTTACATAGGATTAATATTGTGTCAAATATTTCATTTTATTCATTGCTATTAATTTGGATGTGACTATTACATAACAAAAATCATAAGGCTAGTTTGTTTTCATATGGTTTTGTAGTTGTATGTGTGAATTGAGTTTTTTTGGAAATTAACCCCAACTGCAACCTGAAATAGAAGGAAAAAAACATCAATTTTTTATGTGAATTTAAAGGAAAACAACAAAAAAAAATTTCCTTATTTTTTCACTCAACCTGTGCATTTAATTTATGTGTTTAACTCTTTTGCAATTGGCCGAATTCCTTGCACTACCATAGCCCCTCCAGATTTGAAAATCGTGGTCTGAACCACACACAATCCCCGCCATAAAAGCCCTCGCACCAACCGCTTTAATATCGTGCCATTTTCGCATTTAAACCATTCCACGTCATTTTTGGTGGACCTCACCGGTCCACGTCAAACCCTCCGCCAGCCAATAAAACGTGTATCAGACGCCCTCCTGCTTACGTCATCCCCTCCTCGAAACCGCACGATAAGCATGTCCCACCACTGCCACCTCAATCTCCCATTGATCAATAGCACATCATCGCAAAGAATTGAGGCCCAGTTTGTAGGAACTTTAATCGATGATAAACCATCGTAAAGGATTTCGCACCGTTCGGTGTTGTCATCACCCGGTGCAAAGTTCGATGCGATAAACATATCACAACATATATTGTAATTCTTTGTTTTTGTTATATATATATTTTTTAAAATTCGTGGTGACATAAGTTTTATTTTATAAAGTTTAAACTTAAGATAATTTTTTTAATATGTATTGTAAACATATATGTTTACAATACCAATAGTGTGATGAATGCTGTTGTGTATGAGTGTGTATGTTGTGTAGCAGCACATGTAGTGAGGAGAGTAGACTGTGTGAGACAGTGTGTGAAATAGAGTAGAGGAGAAACACATGAAAGAAAACCAAAACAACAGTTATGTAAATTCTAATAGCTGAAAAGTGTGTTAATGAAAAACAATGTTTTGTTCCCCACTGTGTATGATTTATTTTTTTGCTCCATCTACAAGTTTTTTTTTTGAAATATCTGTGTTGATAGAGGAAATTTAATTCCTCATTATGTGTTAGGGATTTATCAGAAAATCTGACATGGTATCAGAGCTAGTCCAGGCTCTCAATAGTTGTTGAAGAAGCTGAAGGAAGAAGAAGACTGTTGAATCATTTCTCTAGGAGAGTGAAGGTTTCAGCAAGTCAGTGAGAAAGTTTATTTAAGTGACACAATCAAGATTTATAGTTCTACATAGTAAAAATGGCAGGAATTAGCACAATCACGAGTATGGGAAATACTCAGCTCCCACATTTCAATGGGAAGAACTATGATTATTGGGAAATCACAATGAGATCCCTATTTGCATCTCAAGACTTATGGAAACTGGTTGAAGATTGATTTGAAGAACCAACTGATGAAAATGAGTATAATGCCTTAACACTGGTAGAAAAGGATTTGCTTAAGAGTAATAAGAAGAAGGACTCAACAACCCTCTTCTATCTCTATCAAGTAGTGCATGAAATTATATTTCCAAGAATCGCAGCAACAAAGAAGGCCAAGGAGGCATGGGATACCCTCCAGATAGCCTATCAAGGTATGGAGAAAGTAAAGCCAGCAAAGCTTCAAGTAATGAGAAGAAAGTTTGAATTTATTTGCATGAAAGAGTCTGATAGATTACACTCATTCTTCACACAGTTGATTGGGTTGGTTATCCAAATGATATCACATGGAGAGACAATAGAAGAAAGAAAAATAGTGCAGAAAATATTAAGAAGTTTACCCTTAAGATTCAATGTGATAGTCACTACTATTGAAGAGACAAAGGATCTCTCAAGCTTTACAATTGATGAGCTTCTTGTATATTTGATGACACATGAATAGAATAGAAAACTCATCTGTAGAGCATGCCTTCAAGACCTGAATGTCCTTTGGAAGAGGAAGAGGTCAAGGCAGATCAAACTACCAAGAAAAAGGTAGAGGCAGAAGCCAGAACATAGGAGGAAGAAACATCACTTCAAATACAAATGGAAGGGGAAGCAACCAAAATCAGAATCAAAGCCAAGGAAACAACCAATAAGGTGGAAAAAATCAAGCACATGGACAAAGGTATGATAAATCCCAAGTCCAATATCATTACTGTAAGAAGTTTGGGACACTATGCCAATGAATGTAGAAATAAATAGAGTGACATGTGTAATATACCTAGTGCAAACTTTATTAAAGAAACTCATAGTCAAGATTTTTTTTTTTTAGCATGTAGTATGGCTGAAGAAAAGAATGAAGATATATGGTTTCTAGATTCAAGATGTAGCAAACATATTACTAGAAACATGGCTATGTTTTCCAGATTGGATGAAAATGTGAAGTCTCAAGTAACATTGGGGACAAATAGTAAAGTCTTTGTCATGGGAAAAGGCAGAGTGAGTGTTCTAACAAAGAAAGGAGAAAAGAAGAGCATATCTGATGTATACTATGTACCAGGTATGAAATGTAATTTTTTAAACCTTGGACAACTAATTCAAAAGGGCTAAAATGTATTTTTTGAAGATGATGTATGTACTATCATGGATAAGCCATCAAGAAAGAAATGCATTGCACAAGTGAAGATGACAAGAAACTTAATGTTTCCTCTCAAGATGAGAGTAAAATTGAAGAAAGGAGTTGCAATAGCAGCTGTAACTCAAGAGACATTCTAAAATTAAGCAAAAGATGAAAACTAGCTATGGAATTTGAGATTTGGACATCTCAACTTTGGAGGCCTAAATTTGTTACACATAAAAGGTATGGTAAAGGGATTACCATTGATTGAGAAACTGGAAAACCTTTGTGAAGGTTGTATCTTGGGAAAAAAACACAGAGAAAGCTTTCCATCAGGAAAGAGCATAAGGGAAAAATCACCCTTAGAAATAGTCCATTCTGATTTGTGTGGATCAATGCAAACACCATCAATAGCAGGAAGCCACTATATGCTAACCTTTATCGATGACTACACAAGAAAAACATGGGTATATTTTTATAGTTGAAGATTTAAGTGTTTGAGAAGTTCTGCCACTTTAAAGATCTTGTTGAGAATCAAAGTGGGCAACATATAAAAATTTTAAGGACTGACAGAGGAGGATAATATATCTCCAAAGATTTTCTGCATTTTTTTAGATAAAATGGAATTCATAATAAATTTATAGCAAGGTACACACTGTAGAAAAATGGAGTTGCTGAAAGGAAAAAAAGAACCATCATGGACATGGTAAGAAGTATGTTGAAGGCAAAAAAATTGCCAAATGAATATTGGGCAAAAGTTGTACATTGCGCAGCATATGTTTTGAATAGATGCCCAAAAAAGAGTGTAATGAATAGATTTCCAGAAGAAGCATGGAGTGGCATAAAAAAAAAATTCACCCACATGAGAGTATTTGGATGTGTGGCTTATGCACATATTCCATATCAGTTAGGGAAGAAGTTGGATAGTAAGGGGGAGAACTGCATATTTTTTGGATATAGTGATGAATAAAAGGCATACATATTGTATAACCCATCCACCAAGAAGTTCATAATAAGCAGAGATGTATAGTTTAGTGAGGAAGAAGCTTGGGATGGAAGCATTGACAAAAAACTGAATGTAAAAACTTGTTTGTCTCAAGAAGATGATGAGGAAGAAATGGAAGGAAGAAATCTCTCATTAGCAACACCACCTCCACCAACACCAGCACAGCAAGGAAAACCTCGAGTAGGTATGAGAACACCCTTGAGAAGTGATGAAAGTGCTTCTCCAAGCACATCACAAGGAGAAGATTTGAGTGCTTCTACAAGCACAAGTTCAGGAAGTGAAAGAAGAACTAGATTCAGAACTTTAAATGAAATCTATGAGAAAGAGGCAAATAATGAAGGTATGAACTATTTATTTGCATTGTATTGTCATATATAAGACCCTATTCATTTTGAAGAAGAAGTAAAAGATAATAAATGGATAGATGTTATGGATGAAGAGATTAATACAATAGAGAATAATAATACATGGGAATTATTTGATCTCCCAAAAGGTAAAGAAGTGATTGGAGTAAAATGGGTTTATAAGACTAAAAGAAATGCTAAAGATAAGATTGAAAGGCACAAGGCCAGACTTTTTGTCAAAGGCTACAAGCAGCAACAAGGAAGAGATTATGAAGAAACATTTGCACTGGTTTCAAGAATGGAAACAGTGAGAGAAATGTTGTCCATAGCAGCACAACACAAATGGATGTGAAATCAGCATTCCTGAATGGAGTACTAATGGAAGAGGTTTATTTTGAAAAACCTCTGGGCTATGAGAAAGAAGGCCAAGGGCATAATGTATGAAAATTGACGAAAGCTCTATATGGGCTGAAACAAGCACCAAGAACATGGTACAGTAGATTAGATGCCTATCCACTGGAAAATGGGTCTGAGAAATGTGAAGGAGAACCCACATTATACATCAAAGAAAAGGATGGTAAGATGTTGATTTTTGTTTTATATATTGATGATGTGATCTTTACAGGTAATAATGCTTGCATCATTGAAAATTTTAAAATAGTCATGAAAGAAGAATTTGAGATGACTGATATGGGATTGTTGAGATACTTCTTAGGAATTAATTAGAGAAAAATAAAAATAAAATCTTTATTTTTTAAGCTAAATATGTAAAATAAGCTTTGGAAATATTTAACATGCAGGATTGCAAGGTAGCAATTACTCATATAGTGATGGGATTGAAGTTAAGAAAAGAAGACAGTAGCAAGGATTTTGATCCAAGTTTGTACAAAAGCATAGTTGGAAGCCTTATGTATTTGACTGCAACTAGGCCATATATTATGCATGTTGTAAGTTTCATTTCTAGATTCATGGAAAAGCCAAAAGAGACAAATTGGCAAGAAAAAAAAATAATTCTAAGGTATGTGAAAGGAACAAAGGGGTATGGTATTTTATACACCTCTTCAGAAAATTTTGAATTAATTGGATATACTGACAGTAATTGGGCTGGAAGTATAGATGGCAGAAAAAGTACCTCTGGTTGTGTTTTTCATATGGGATCAGGAGTCATTTCACGGGCTTCTAATAAACATCCAATTTTGGCTATATGAACAACATAGGCAGAGTATATGGCAACTACAACAACAACATATCAAGCAGTATGGATGAGAATATTTTTGAGAGATTTGTGCCATGAACGGGTAAAAGGTACAACACTTTATTGTGATAATAGCTCAATAATAGATTTATCAAAGAATTGAGTCTTTAATAAAAGAAAAAAACACATTGATGCAAAGTATCATTATATCAAAGAATTGGTGAACAATGGATAAGTGTTTTTACAACATTGTAGAACAGAAGAATAGTTTGCAGATATTTTTACAAAACCATTGGGGAAGAAAAGTTTTAATTATCTCAGAAAATGTCTGGTAATGCAAGATAGTAGTAGTTGTGATTAAGGGGGAGTGTTGGAAACTAACCCCAACTGCAACCTAAAACAGAAGGACAAAACCATCAAATTTTGATGTGAATTTAAAGGACAGCAGCAACAAATTTTTGTCTTAGTTTTTCACTCAACCTGTGCATTGAATTTCTTTGTTTAACTCTCTTGCAATTGGCTGAATTTATTACAGTGTCATATCCCCTCCATATTTTAAATTCATGGTCTAAACCACACACAAACCCCACCATAAAATCCCTCTCACCAATTGCTTTAATACTGCGTCATTTACGCATTTAAACCATTCCACATCGTTTTTGGTGGACCCTGCCAGTCCACGTCAAACCCTTCGCCAGCCAATCAAACGTGTATAGCACACCCTCCTTCTTATGTCATCCCCTCCTCGAAACCACGCGATAAGCATGTCCATCCATTGCCACCTCAACCTCCCATCGACCAATAGTGCATCGTCACAAACAATTGAGGCCCAGTCAACAGGCACTTTAATGGATGTGATAAACCATTACAAAGGTTTTCGCATTCCTTTATCTCACCATCTGGTGTTGACGTCACCTGGCACAAAGTTCGATGTGATAAACATATTGTGACATATATTATAATGCTTTGTTTTTGTTATATGGTTTTTTTTTAAAGATGTGGCGACAATAGTTTTATTTTATAAAGTTTAAACTTAGGATAAATTTTTTTTATATGTATTGTAAAAATATATGTTTAAAATAAAAATAGTGTAATGAATGTTGTTGTGTATACATGTGTATGTTGTGTAGCAGTGCATGTAGTGAGGATATTAGACTGTGTGAGACAGTGTGTGAAATAGAGCAGAGGAGCAACACATGAAAGAAAACCAGAATAGTAGTTCTTTAAATTCTAATAGCTGAAAAGTGTGTTAATGAAAAAAATGTTTTGTTCCCCACTGTGTATGATTTGTTTTTATGCTCCATATGAAAGTTTTGTTTTTGAAATCTCTATATTGACAAAGGAAATTTTATTCTTCACTATTTGTTAAGGATTTATCAAAAAATCTGACAAGTTTCCCTGATATGCCAAGAGAAAATGGTGATCTTCGCTTCCCCAAATTCACACGTTAAATATTGTTAAATATCAAAGTGAACCAGCTCCAACGACGTGCACCATACTAACTAATCTGCTAAGAATTTACCAAACAAGAAGAATTCATATTCAACAAGAGCTCCAACTCCAACAAAACCACAAGAGTCTTGGTCTCATTCGAAAGTTTTGATTGAAAAAAAAAATATGTTCGTTGTGAGAGAATAACCCTCCATGCGTTTTCAAATTTAACCATTTTCGGTTTCGAAAGAGAATCATGTCTCAGAGGGAGAATGTGCTCATAGAGGATATAAGAGGGAATCTCAATCCTTAGAGGTGGGGGGGAAGGATTGAGGGAGAGGAACACAAATAATGGAGAGTCAAATTGGCTGGTTGATTTCGAATAAACTTATTGGGGTGCGGAAGTCATGATAGAAGAAGTTTGGATTGGCCCTCATGTACAATCCACTTCATTTTATATTATATATGAACCTTGCACAATCATCTTTAACAAAAGTATTTGTACATTCACATGTCGATGCTTTGTCTGTTTAAATACTAAGGAGTCTTTGAACTGCTCATCATTATCATCTTTTTCTGTCGTTTGGTATACTGGTATCTCTCACTCTCATATTTTTATTATTGATCATATTTTAAAGCCAACGCGCAAAGGTAATAAGGTTTTTGTGAATTAATATTCCTTTTTGGGTTTTGTTTTCAATTAACATATACTAAGCTTCATATGAAAATATCGTGGATATACTTTCTTTAAAGGTTGTAAACATAAATATCATTTACTTAACATGTTCCTCCATTATATATATACTTTCTTTAAAGGTATGTAATATGCATTATAAATAATATATATCAATATTTACATTACAAAAAATTAATATATGGTGTTTTGTATATATATGAGTTTCAGTATTAACCTTTTACAAAATAAGTGTGACATATTATAATACTCTCTCTCTCTCTCTCTCTCTCTCTCTCTCTATATATATATATATATATATATATAATCAATAAAAGGAAAAGGGAAATTAATTTTAACCTTGTTACTATCAATATTCATGTGAAATTTGTAGGTGACTTGTAAATTCGTGAAATTATGTTAATTAATTAACCTAATTTCATGGATTTGCAACTTTGAATTAGAACCAGAAATGAAGTCATGGAGATTTGTCTATAAATATCAATAATTTCTTATTTATATTTATACAATATTTTCTTACGTTATCTTGCATCAATTTGAGAATATTATTCACTCTGCTTTATGTAATATTTAGAGTGAGCTCATCATACAATTGATCTTAGGTATGTGCATAAGTTCATCTTGGTAGTTTTCTACTAGGATTACTTTGTTTTCATTTTTGCTAAAGACATTCATAGATCTTCAAATTACTTTGGGGTTTGCAAGTGAATCTTAATCCTAAGATCAAATGCAGTTCTTCCCCTTCCAATTAGAACACTTTAGCTCTTGACTAGGGATGAGGCTATCCTGTGCTCAGTCAAGATATGTTTCCTTTTATGTTCATTTGCATCATAAAACTAGTTGAATTTGATTATTTTATTATTTAAGTCTCCTTGCATAGGAGAAAGTGTCACAGTGGCTAGACTGAGCCTTGATTTAAGTCAAACCATAAAGGATAATCTCACATAAACGATATCATACAGATGACTCATTTTCCCCTTCAGTCCGTTAATCTTGATAACCATCACTCATAAACACAATGAAGTTTGTCCTTGTGCACATTGTACATACTAGTTTTGGCTAGGTTAAATTAGGCTAGTTCTAGGACACAAGTAACTAGAAACCCATTTGAACCAGTCAAGATTGCAATCGAAATGGAAAATAGTCTAATTGGGACTCTAACATAGAAATTTATCATGTTTTGAGCCAGTAAATTTCTAGGAATCAACATTTTTAGTGCTAGAAGGAGGGCCACATATTTCTATACGTGTGAAATTTTTATATTTTAAATTATGGCTCATCCTTTGGGTCATGCATTTAGTACACTTGAACCAACCATAGGCTTTCTCAAGAAACCTATCATGTCTCTGATTATACCAATGTATGACGGTGATAATGGTGTGACACCTATAAATCATGTTTCACAATTTTTAGTCAAGTGCAAATCCTTTAATATCACTTGTGATAATGATATCTGTAGGTTATTCACTCTCACATTTAAAGGTCAGATTAGAGGATCGTATACTTCACTCCCAGACAAATCTATTCATCCTTGGGAACACTTTGTTGAAATGTTCCTTTCAACACATCAGTTTTATGATTTTGATAAGATATTTTTAGATATAGGAACTCTGACGATGCAAGAATATGAATCAATTGATGAATTTTATAATAGACAATTTTTTTTTTTTTTTAGATTCCCCCTCAAAGATATTTCTTCTGAAGATGATTATTACAATTTTTTCAATTTCTTGTTTCTTCCAGTAAATATAATTGAACTAAAACAAAATAATAAGACATTCTTGATGTATTTCTCAATCCTGTTGAACATATTGATCAATCTCAAATAGTTTCAGTAGGAATTATTACACCTCAAGAACTAAATAATGAACATTGTAATAATCCTCCTTTGAAGGTAGACTCAATTTTAACAGAATATCCATCTTCACTCCACACTTTTAATCACATCCATGATGCCGAAAATCATATGGATTTGCATAACATGATATACCCAGAACTTTTCATGCATTAGAGTACATACCATAGTGATATTATAGATCTTTCTGATGAAAACATGCCTTCAACAGGTTCATTTTGTTTTAGGACAATATTTCATGTGAGGACTCTTTACCCATTCTTGATAATTTTCAATCACCTTTCTTTCCTTTCATTGATTCTTTTGACTTAGACCAATTTCATCAATTTTAGGAAAGGGAGGTCATATATGATACATATTTCAATGATGAGATTGTTGAAATACCTTTGTCACAAAGATACATTGATTTAAATTAGTTGATAGATTCATCTTCTACTTTTTCACATTTTCTAGTACATAAACACAATGTTTTATATTCTGATGTACATGATTATCAAGTTTCCAATAATTTTCATACTAATTATCCTATGGAAGATTGTCGTGATAAAATCTCTTTGCCTTGTATTCCTAGTGTTAGGTCTTCGAACTCTCCTTCGAATTTCAATAGCATTAGAATAGATAATCATGTATATACTGCTAACATTTGCCAACATCCTTCGAAATCTAAAGGTATATCATATTAACTAAGGTTTTCAGATTCTTCTCCTTGGAATGATATTCAAGAGGTATTAAGTATTCACCCTTGCTTTTATGATCCTTTTGAAATTTTCGTAGAGTAATAGTTTCAAGGGAATAATGTTATACATATAATGTTTTTTTATAATTTCTTAAGGTTAAATGTGCATAATTGTGTTTTTATTTCTTATAGTTTTGTTCCACTGTGTTTACTAATATATTTCATATCCTTGATTGTAGGGAAAAAATTGATGTGATGGCTACATTGGAAATTTACATACACTTGATCAAGTTCACTCATGCAAATTTGTACATAGTGTGTATAATAAGAATAAAATTAGTTTAGATTTTTTTAGATTAATTTTATTTTTTCAAAGCAGTTATATTTTCTTATTAACCAATCATAATGAAACTTGTTTCTTACTTATGATGGTTATCAATATACACCTTTAAGCCTTTATTGTGACTTGTTTATGAGCTTTTAAGCTTACAATGAATTTACTATATCAATCCATTTAGTAATGAAACTCGTCTTAATTAAATTTCTGAACATAACTACCTTAGGGTTTTTCAATAAGAAGACAAATTTACTAATATCCCACAAGACAAATATAATTTGATCATGACATAAAACTATTTCACATCAGATTTTTATGTTAAACTCTTATTTCATCTTGTCTTATGAGAATTCTAAATGTGTTTGGCTAATAATTTTGCTTTATCTTTTTTGGTTGAATTTTTAATCTTGTTACACATTTTGATTCCTTTTTCTTCCTAGTTTTGTGTGGTTTGGTTTCATATGATGATTTTCCTCTAGGGGGGGGATATTTCTTTTTCTTCCAAGTGATAAAATATAACATTTCAAGGAAAGATATATTTTGAGTCCAAATTGATGAATCCAACCCATCCCATCACTTCAAATTGCACATGTTAGGTCCATCTATTGGTGTCTTGGTTGTTTCAGTTATAATATAGGTGACATGTTGAAATTTTATATCTCGTTTATATTTATAGTTGAGAATATTTAAAACTTGTATATAGGTTGAAGGTTGTAACTCATTTTTATCATGTCAATCTAATTTTGATTCATTCATCAATACCAGTTAAAGGCTTCTTCAAGATTCTTTGTCAGTATTTATTTTTCTGGAATTGTCGTGTTAAAATATAGAAAGATAAATAAATAAGGAAAATGAGAAGATGAAAAGAAAATTAAAAATCCATGATATGTAGTGCTTTTTATATAACTTCTTTTTACATAACTTTTTGCATCACCTGAATTTCTTCACTCAATTGCAAAATTATATACTAAAATCAATTCTCTATGTTGATAATCAAAAGGGTGGTAAAAGAGAGTTGTGGGAAGTGTATGTAAACTCGTCGAGGTTATGGACACTCACTGGTAATGGGTAAATGCATGCATGATGTGAAGGAAACTTCATCAGTGTTATTGATGCTCACTGGCAGTGAAGCGATGTTGGTTAATGAAGTCAAATATGAACAAAGCATTCATTTGATTGGTATTATATGTTGCTAAGTCATCAATTCTTAAGCCTTCTCTTCACATAACTTTGATTTTTTTTTATTCCAGGTGATGATAGATTGTAAAGTATTTTGTAGATCTCCTTTTCCTATCCTTTAGTGATCATAATTTATTTTTGACAATAAAAATTTTAAGTTACAAGTTTCTCTTAGTTACAAACTAATCATTTTTCTCTTTCTTTTTTATGTAAACAAAGATAAATAGTTCTCTCATTTTATTGCCAGTTGTTCTAGCTACAACAACCCCCATTTTGGCTTAGTGTTTTTACAATAAATGGGGACCTTTATACTTTTATTTGATCAAATTTCTTCTCATTTTTCTTACTTTCGGTCTTTCTTATGTTCATGTAAAGTGTTTTTTTGCATTGTATGACCATTTTCTTCCATGAGGACACTTGCTTTCACTTCACATTATTATTCCTCTCCTTAGAGCGACGATTGCATCATTGGTCTCGTTTTTCCATATCGCCTCACATTTTGCATTTGGTTTGACTTGATAGAATTTCCACATCACCTCAATTGGCTTTGTCTCTATCATCCCATTTTGGTCACCTAATTATTAAAGGTAATTGATCTCCATTTTTCATTTGACGCATGGAATCTAGATGCATCCTTTTGAAAAAATTAACTATTTTTAGAATGATAGACTTAGAATATTTTCATTAATTCATTATCCTCCAAGTATTTCAAACCAAGGAAGGAATTTGTATTTCCCAATCCAAGTATGCATGTGACCTTCTTCATCATTTTCACATAGAATATTTTAAACCATCCCACTCTACCTTTTAATATTGTGTCAAAATTACTGTAACCTACACTACACCTGAAGATTCCACTTTGTACCGTCAGTTAGTTGGTAGCCTCTTATATTTTACTCACACCCATATTGATATTCCCTTTATTGTTGATTTTTTTCTCCGTATATGAAAATTCCGCATGAATGTCATTCGAAAGCATAAAAAATATACTTTTATATATTCAAGATAAAGTTTAGTTTGGGATAGATTATAGTTGGGGGGGGGGGGGGGGTCTCTTTTGTTTGTTGGTTTTACTTATTCATATTAGGTTGGCAACCTTGATGATTGGAAGTCTAATGTAAGTTATATTTACAAGCTTGGTTTCGAACGTAACACTTGGGCTTCTAAAAAGTAGGAGGTTATTGCTCTTTCTTTTCTAGAAGTAGAGCATCGTTCAATGGTAAATGCAAGTTTCAAAGTCTTGTGTCTTCAACAAATCCTTTCAAATATTGTATTCCAATAGAAGCATCTGACCACGCTTTGGTGTGACAATCAGAATGCCACCAAGATAATCAAAGAAAAAATTCAACATCAATGCAGCAAACACATTGAGCTACAAATTCACTTCATCATAAATCTATTTCATGATCGAGTTATTGAAATGTTATTTTTCCCTATAGATGATCATGCTGTAAACATTTTTAAAAATTCTCTTACAAAAGTGATTTTTTATAATTTTTGAGCTATGTTAAGAGTTCAAGAAGTTTTCATTAAAGGGGGATATGCTCTAATCCTCCTTCCTTCTCCAATTGCATTACTTTTGGGAATCCTTCAATCCTATCCCAAGTTTTTCTTAAGTGGATATGTTAGAATATTTAAACACCTACGTGTTATTTAAGTTGAACTAGTCTAATTTGTTTATTAGGTAAAAGTGTGATTTTTAGTTTGTTTCATTAGTATGCATTAGTTTCAATGTAACCCAATGGTTATGATATTTTCTACACATAGAGTGATATGGTGGTTCACATTCTCCTTTATTCTAATTACTATTGATCAATGGCTTAACACATGATTGATCCATAATTTTTATTAAAGAGCATGGAGGGTGATGGGTGATAATTGATTGTGAGAACTCTCTTATGTAAAAATAAATCTTTTGTATTAATAAAATTACCTCAAGTGGCCATGTTTGTTGGGGCCATGGATTCTTTCCCTCTTAAAGGGTGTTAACCATGTAAAAATATTGGCATTGTGATATTTGACCTGGTTGTGTGAGTGGATATTGAAGGTGTTCATCCAATATGGAATAACATGTTTACTCAAACAAGTGACTAGAAAAGGTTGAGTCATTTTGCGATGTAAATTTTATTCCTTGATTATGTAATTAAGAAAAATGAGCTATAATTTGGTAGATTCTATAGATTTAATTGATTATATTATATTGAGACACTTTAAATACTACAAAATTGAATGTAATAATTGTTTTTTACATTGCCTTGAGTATCATTGAATGATTTGTATGCATATGTCTATGGTATGTATGTGTCTGTCAAAATATTTTTGTGAAATTAATAGTATTGTGGGGTGTGGTTTTTAAAATGTTACAATTTTAAGCCCCTACAAAAAAGGCGATTGATAGAGCCTCTTTTTTATTTGGGGTTTGGTCTTAGGGGAAATAGTTGTCAAGGCCATGATTTCA
This sequence comes from Pinus albicaulis, assembly GCA_034641835.2. Classification (NCBI taxonomy): domain Eukaryota; kingdom Viridiplantae; phylum Streptophyta; class Pinopsida; order Pinales; family Pinaceae; genus Pinus; species Pinus albicaulis. Next base: position 238,897,595 of record CM076574.1, on the reverse strand, counting down.
AAAGCTTGAAATTTTATCCCTAAAAAGGATTGGGGGCAAGGGGTGGGGGTGATATTAAGAGTACCAATTTTTTAATTAGGCCCAATTTATTTTAATATTATAGTTACATGAATTTTAGTTGTCAAGTGCAAAGGCTTCAAATAACTTGTAGTTTTAACCTTAAAATTAAAAAATGGTGATGTTGTTAGCACCACTTCTCAATTTGATGGCTAATTTTAACTTTTTTGTCAACAACACTATGGTATTATTAAGACCATGATTTCCAAAGGTGGTAATATTGAGAAATGGGGAGATAGTATTAGTACCACTTTTCGAAATTGTGGTAAAATTAACCACTAAATATGACCTCTAAAAAAATATGATTTTGGAGCATTCACATCAAGTTGGCAACTATGTTTCTAATCAATTATATAATCAAATAATACTATTTACCACCCACATTGGCTTAGCCTCTACTAATAATTTAGTGCTCCTCTTATTTTATCTATATTATTTTTACAAATGTTCTCTATAGAGAATTAATTATCCCTTGGAGGTAATAATTTTTTTTTAAATATTTAAAAATTCTTCAAAAATAAATGAGGTGATAGCTAAAAGTAATACTTATTTAGCTCAATAAGGCTCTAGTTATTTTGTTGATATTTTACACACCATATGTTAAACAATAAGAAATATACATAAGTCAAATAAATTTCAATTAAGAATATAATTCAACAAATGTTTCCATTGCAATCAAAAATTTCTTCTAAGTATAAGATAGTGTTTAGATCAAAATGCAAATCAAATACAAAAGTACTTTTGTTTATAATTTTTTGAATCTCTCTTAATATATCATTTTATTTCATTTTCATTTTGATATAAACCTTATCTGGTACTTGAAGAAGTCTTTGATTGCATCGGAAACAATTGCTAAATTATTTTCTTGCTTGAGATTTATTAGAATATTATATTGATTTTTGTTGGAAATATTATTAGGTTATTTTATATTTATTCTTTATCAAAAATATTATTAGAATATTGTATATTTATTCCTGTTGAACATATGGCCTGTGAAGGACCAACAAGATAACTAGAGCTTTATCCGAATAAAGTAGTATTACATTCATTTATCAACTCATTTATTTTTGAGGAAGTTTTAGATAGGTGAAAGAGTTTTCTTACTTCCATTAAGGGACATAAATACCCTATAGAGAACATTTGTAATACTACTATTAAGGACCATGAAATGTTTAACAAAGGTTAAGCCATTGTAGGTTATAAAATGTATTATTTTATTATGTAATAGAGTAGAAACATAGTTAATAACTTCATGAAATCACTTCAAAGCTACAATTTTTTTAGAGGTCATATTTAGCAGATAATTTAACCTCTGTTTAGAAAAGTGGTGCTACTAGTATCTCCTTCTTTTTACGACTAAATTTACCATATTTTGTAATCATAGCCTTAAAATTCTCATAATCTTGTCAAGAAAAATTGAAATCAACCCTCAAATTGAGAAGTAATGCTAACAACATCACAATTTTTTTTCTTTTCAAGGTTAAAATTACAACTTCTTTCAAACCTTTGAACTTGAAAACTAGTATTATTGCAACTAAATCCTTAAAAAAATCCCTAAATAATAAATTGGTTATCCTAACATCTCCCACTCCTTTTTATACATAAAATTACAATTTTTTGAAGCCATCTACTTGATAACTAGTACCCTTGAAACTAGAGTCTTAAAACTAACACTTGAATAAAAAATAAAAACTGTAGGTAAACCTCCTTTTTAGGGGGGCTTAAATTTGTGATAATTTAAAAATCATAACCCAAAAATTCACTACTATTGTAAAATGAATCACAAAATAAGATTTATAAATTTTGTGATAGAATTGCAACTTCTCAAGAAATTTAATCTGAATCAAGAGACACAATTTTACTCTACTGCTATGTGGAAATTAATTCACAATTTATAAAAGCATTCACAAACTTGAAAAAATAACAAACACAAGTACAAATATTTATCTAGGGGAAACCAACTGGTAAAAACCCCTTATGCATGCTTGCTTTAATAATATGAATAGAGAATCTATTACAATTGCTAACTCGCTTTGAGCTCAACGTGCAAAAGAATAATTGTTCTCTATTCTCAATGAGAAGTTATGACCCAAACTTGGTCAATTTCTTCCTCGACCTGATTTTCTATTTCCTTGCGCAAATCCCGAGGAAATTAGCCCCTATTATTTATAAATCTACTCCAAAATGATTGTTTATTTCCCAAGGATTGATCATTGATTTCCTACAACACCTGTACACTCAATACTAGTCCACAATTGATGTCACACTACCTTGGAATCTCCACCACAACTAATAAATTCAAAATCCTTGCATGCATGAGTTATTTTTGGCTGATTTACCAATTAAATGGATGATATCTAAGTTAGATTGTTGTCCCACTACACAACCAACCTCCAACTAGTTCTATTAACTGTTAGAACTAGTTTAACTGAGTACAACTGGAAATAATTGAATTGGATTGCTACAAAATAGAAATCACACATGCATAATTGAACTCCAATCCCTCTAACTCAAATTTACTGAGCTAATTGAGTAACAAGAGCCATGTCACCTCAGTTACATGCCTCCATTTTTTCTGTTGATGTGGAAATTTCATTTTTTCTCAATTTTACCAAGGCAAAGTAAAATTCAGCCTTTCTTGCTACACTTATTAACACTCCCTCTTAGCAAGAAAGGGTTTATCAACCACCCCTCTCCTACACTTGTGGAATTTGAACTTCCCTCTTGACAAAGCCTTTTTGAAGATGTTAGTATCTTGTTCATCTGTTAGAATTTATTATAGAAACATTATCCTCATCTGCACACAGTCTCGTAAATGATGATATAGGGCATCTATATGCTTGGATCGATTATGAAATACCAGATTCTCAGATAGCTTAATGCAACTCTGATTATCACAATAGATCATAGTTGGATCCATATCCTGACCAAACATTCCCTCAATTATGTTTCTCATCCAGATTGCCTCACATGATGCTTGAATTGTACCCATGTATTCATCTTATGTTGAGTTGAGAACCACAGGCCTATGCTTCTTGTTGTACCAGGAAATTGATGCAAACCCAATACTGAAAATTCCAACTGATGTACTCTTTTGGGTGAATGGACTCAACCAAATCTACATATGTGAATCCACACAGCTTCATTCCCTATGTCCATCTGTACCATAATCCATATTGGGTAGTGCCTCTAAGGTATCATAAAACATTATTTGTTGCCTTCCAATATAATTTGGTTGACCTAACCATAGCTTTCCTTAGCTAGTTGGTTGTATAACAGATATATGGTTGTGTGTTCATAATATACATCAGTGAACCCACTATTTTTCGGTAAATGGTAGCATCAACCTCCTCACCTAAAGTGACATTATCCTTCCTCTAGTTGGTCATTAGAGGTGTCTCCATGGGCTTATAACTCTCCATCGGAAACTTTTATGGTATTTAGGTGGCATACTTTCCTTGAGACACAAACAAATCCCCATCGCCTTGCCATACTTCGAACCTGAGTGTAACAAAACTGGGTTAAAAGTTCATGTAATAAAAGTTAATAAATAAAAAAAATAAGACCGCGATTAACATACAATTATTCCAAGCTAAATGTTGGGGAAAATTATCTTAGTGATGGTGTTCATTGGCTATTATGGATAAATTAAATTGGAAAAGGTAATGGTTAAAGCATTAAAGAGGCAAAAAGTATTTTTGGCACATTTATTTATGAAAATAATTTAAAATGGGAGAAAAGGAAGGTGAAAGGTCACATGTTGCATGTGAGGAGGAAAATGAAGGAAAATAATGGAAAATGAAGAAAATAGAGGCCTCATTGATAAAAGGGCTTCTAAGGATAATTTGGATTTTTTTTTTTTAGTTAAGATTTTTCCCAAACCTTTTTTCGAGTCTAGTTTTGGAACTCTCTCATTATTCTATCTCTCTCACACTCTTGGTTACTTAGATTTTTCTTGGAGCACTTAAGAATTGAGCCAAGAAAGAGGAAAGCAATAAAAGGAAGGACACAGAAAGGAAAGGAAATAAAGGATCAAGTCAGGAAGAGAAAGATCTAGCAGCTTCAACAAGAAGGCTTGTAGGTAACATATTACACATGTTATTTCCTAGTTATTTTGTGCATGCATGTATTATGCATGTTATTATTTGGTTCTCTTGTTGTCAGTGACATGGTTTTTTTAGGTTTTGATAGTGGTTTTCAACATTTCCTTGCCTTTTTCTGGATGCCATGGTTTGTTGGGATTTCATCTCACTTTTGAGCTTTGAAATTATCAGATGGATTTCGCAATCTAGGGTAGAGGTGGTCTCAAGGAAAAATTCCCAAAGGCCTAGGAATCCCTTGATCAGTTTTGGCCAGATACATGGTCAAGCCTAAGGGTGGTGTCTCGATTTAGGGCTTAGTGATCCGAGATTGGATTGCGAGATATAGGGAGATAGAAAATTCCTTAAGGTTAGAGATGGATTCTAGATGGAATTCCAAGTTCAATTCAATTTTGTGATCGGAGTACCAGTTTTGGTTTGATTACGGTATGGTGAGGGTGGAGGTGATTTAACCTCTGGATTCTCATAGTTGTTTGGATTTTTTTATCCATGAGATACCACATTCATTCTTGGAATATGGCATGGGGGTGACTGGCTGAAGAGAGATCTGGCTCAACGATGTCTATGGTTGGGTGGTATGTGGAAGTCTCAAACCTGGTCAGTTGTTGTCTAGGGTTAATGAAATATAATTATCTTAATTTTGTACTTATTAATGTGTGGATTTAATGGTTGTTATCTCACTATTATTTCCATGGTTTTATGTTGTTTATAAGCATAGTTAAATGTCTGGTTCATGTCATTATTATTTCATGTATTTAATTATAAATGTTAATATAATGGATGAAAGACCTATATGATTTCATATATGTTCAATAGGTTTGTGATCCTTCTGGTAATGTTTCATAATATTTTTCAATCATTGATGCTCTGTCTTGTATCCTAGACCTGTAGATTTCATCCATTCCAAGTGTTTGACATAATGTCAATCCTAGTTGGGGATGCTTAGGCCTATTATTAGAGTCAGTTTTTGGTTATTTGGAATTATCGTCATGTGTTTTATCGATTATGAAATATATAGGAAGTCCTAGGATGTGTCTAGGATTCTGGGTTTAAAAAGTGCCTTGAATCCTCCAAACACAAATAGGTCTGGGAAATTGAGTTCCTGGATGCACACATGCATATGTTGTGGGAGTGTTCAAAGCCTTCTAGACACACCCTTTCCTATATCAAGGGAGCGTCCGGGGGTTTTCTTCAAAAAAAATCAGTGGGACCTTGGGACAAGTCATCTTGATGCCTGGGATAACCTTTGGGCATCCTGTAGCAGGTGCAAGGAGTCTGTGTTATGGTTTTCCACGTCGATTCCACTTACTTAGAGTCACCAAGGAGGCTAAGTATGCTCTCAAATTCCCTCATCTCATGTTTACCCTAGTTTACCTGTTACTTAGGTAGATGTGATGGGAGGTGTACATTAAAAATGGTATGAGAGCATAGTTGTACTCTCCCTGGGTGGTGTGTTGATCATGCATTCAGGTTGATCACATATGTGTTCCTCATGCTTATGTTCTATGTGCTTGTTGCATATGCATGGGGTTGGTCATAGTTGCAGTGATGTCACCATGTGAAAGTTGATGGTGATTGGATGTGGTCGCCATGAGTGGATATCAGTTTTATATGCATTTTTTATGCATGTCAGTGTCGATATGTTGTTATGCATGCATTGTCATGGTTAAGGTTGTTTTCCATGAGGTCATTGTATACATTTTAGGTCATCATGATGTTTTTGATAAGAGATGATGTTGATATGTTGGCTAAAATAGAACGTGAGATGCATATCATTGAAGTGAAGTTGTTACACTAGACTTTAGGTTAAGAGCAGATCATCATGTAGGCTGTATGTTTGGCATGCAAGTATGTGGTTAATGGTTGTTATAAGAATTAGGGTTAATTGTATACATGTTTGTTATTTTATTGTTGTTATGGTTACATGTATGATAGATGTTAGTGAATCAGTGTGGTCATATGTACGTTCGTCGGATAGCCATGAATGGTAGTACTTGTTGTTATTTTATGTTAGTTAAATTTGATGATTATTTTATATGTTGTTGATGAGTATGTTATATGTTGACTTGTTGTTTTTATATGTTAGTTAAATTGATGATTAAGGTCATGGAATTAAGATATTGATGTTATATGTATCATGCTAATTTGGATTGGCCAATGCAAATGGTTATAGTTATGACATTCATGTATGAGTTAATATGTTGTGATATTATGGCATACTAATCTAGACTGACTGTGCATATGTGATTTTTATGCATGAATGGCAATTGTTTATGAGCCTATGATGTGAATGTTTTATCTAGTTATGGTTATGGATCTCATGATGTGTTGTGAAGTTATATCATGCTAATATACATTGATTGTGCAGACAAGGTAACCTCCCCTGAGATACATTAAGGTATGAAGTTGCTTATGTCAACTAATCGATGCTTAATTGTTTTATTATGCCATATATATGGTGTTGAGTGTTTTGTGTCTATTATGTCATCTAGTTTATTTAAATAGCATGGTACATTTAGAGTTTGTTTGAATGTTTTATTAATTGCATGATATGAGTGTGTGTTTATAAGATTGCATGAAGAAATTATCTTGTTTTAAGATGGTTGTACTAACACATATGTGTTGGGACAAATGATATGTACCTGAGTGTAAATAGGTCATAGTTGTAGCGTTATGTATTATGACCGATGAATGTGAGTTGATTGTGGATTATGATATGGTTGTTATTCTTGGTAAAATTTGATTTCAAATTGATAGATATGTTGTCTTGATATTTGGTACATATGGTTGACATGCATGTTCATTTATAGGTCAGAGTGCCTAGAAAAACAAAGTAAGATAACTGGTATATTGTTATATATATATTTATGCACTGACAGTTGCATGTTTATGGTAGTATCATGCAGGGATTGCATGGAAAGAGAGACTGCCATGAAATTTTGGAGAAGAATCAGGTCGAGCTTTCCTTCGGAAGAACTAGGGACCCATGGGGATTGAGTCATGGTGTTTGTTTCCAGTCTTGTGATTTTGGTCTCTTGTGTTTTTTTGCGCTTGATTTGTGTCTTTGTTTATGTCCAGTGTATGGATGTACCACCTTGTTGTGGTGTCATATTGTTATTAATTCTCATGGTTTTATTTTTATTGTTTCTTGTTCTTTCCTTTTGTTTGAGAGTCTTGGGAATTGGTTGGGGAAATAGGAAAGTAATGGAGCTTAGGGAGAGATGTGTGGTACCCAACAAGTAATGAAAGACACAGATGAAGCTCGATGCATGAGTAAGCGTAGCAGAAGGTAAGAATATGACAATTGGTTGGACTAGTTGGGTCCATTGTGGTGAATGGATGGTAGCGGTACATACATGAGAAAGGCAACATAAAAGGTAAATAAAATGGAAATGAGGTGTTAGATGCCTTGGCTATTTTGGGAACTATTGTTATCAATTTTGTGCATGTTGTGCATGGACAAAGGAAGTTCTCTTAACTTTGACCTTATGATATCTGGTAATTATGATGTGACTCGTGATTATGTTGGGGTTTATATATGTATACATTTATGTATGTATATATGGATGTCATGTCTGATAGGGTCATCATGGATCATGGTTGTTTGATGCTAAATGTTTATATGTATATATGTGTGTATGTATGTCATTTTATGGAAGTATGATGATTTTTTTATGCTAATTATTATATATTTATGTATCTATGTATCTATGTCATTTCCTGATAGGGTTGTCAGGGATCATTCTTGTGAAGGAATGATTGCTTATGTAGGTGAATGGCATGAAGAGGTTCCTGGCTATGAGGAATCAAGTGGAAGAGTAGCCTTGATAGATCTATGAGGTCAATATCATGTGGATATAATTTAATGTTATATGCTTGTACTATTCCTATGTTTTTGTTATGGACATGTAATGTTGAGGGGTATATCAGATAAGTGAAAGTAGTGTGATCTGCAACATGCTAGAATGAGCATGGATAGTGGAAAGACACTAGAATAAAGCTTTCTTATGGGTTCAGTGTGTGGTATATGGATGTGATGTACTACTATTTTTTATATGTTGCACATGTTGTGTATTTAGTGATCGTACCTATGGTTATGTGTACATGTAAAATATGTAGTATTGTGAACATATTATGTTGTATGTCTGTTTTATATATGGTGTTGCGTTTATATTTCATATGAAATTCTAGGTATATATGGTGCTATGTACATGTTTAATATGCGGTGTTGTGTACATACCATACTGTGTGCATGTTGGATATGCAGTTTTGTGTGCATGTTGGATAAGTGGTGTTGTGTACATATGGTTCTATGTACATGTTGTAAATGCAGTGATATGTACATATGGTGTTGTGTGTGTGTTGTACATATGTTGTGGTGTGCGTTGAGCGGTATAAATGCTTTATTTATATACCAACATTTAATATGTCAATCTGAGTTGCATAAAATTAGAGGCACAGAGCAATAAATTCTAGAAGAAGACCTCAGGGATATGTGAAATAGAAATCAAGCTCTTGCAAACAATTCAAATGTATCACTAAGGAAACAAGACTTTTTAAAGTAAGGAAAACACACAATAAACCTACTCATGGCTCCTCTTCTGGGTTGAGTTACTCCTATAGAAATTTTACCTTAGTTGTCTAAAGTTTACCTCAGTTTTCTAAAACAATATTCAATTATGACAAAAAAATATCAATCATAACCTTTGACCAGAGGCATTCTTAAATATTTTTGTGGAAACTTCACTTTCCCAATAAAACAAGATTACAATCTCTCCTGATGTGATCCTGGCATTTGAATTGAATATTAAGATTACAAGAATAAATATTGTTTTCTCAAAACCCAAGGATGTTTTAAGGCGTTCGTGAATTCTCAAATAATACTTGATAAACCAAATCAACCATAACTCTTAATAATCATACCTATACTTCCTTAATAAGAAAATCATTTTGTATTCACCATTGGATCCTGAAAGTAAATATCATTATAAAAAAAATAAGATGAGGGTAAATAAAACACTGAGATTTTAATATAAATGAAAGATGCAATAAGAAAACACTGAATATCTATAATATGTCTCTTAATATGTTGAATATCCATCCACAATGATGCATTCCAAGAAATTGACCTTACCATTTCACTCATCAATCAAACCTGTGCAATTTAACACCAAATCATAAAGAAGAAATAACAAATAAGATTATAGACTTCTACCAGATCGCAATCTCACACTTATGCATTGATCAAACAGAAACTCAAGAAATCCTAAGAGTTATGGGGAAACAAACTGGCTGGTGGGCCCAAACCACCCAACTCATTGCCTTGGTAAAAATTAAATCACAATACTAGAAGACTTAAAAATGATAAACATGAATTAGATGCCAATTTGTATTAATTTTAAGTCTTGTTACATCAACATAAGATAATGTAGAGCTTGGATCCAGTGGTCCCCTCTAGGGATTATCCCAGTGGACACATCGTCTCATTTCTTAACTCCCTTTCTTTCCTATCAAGTTCATCCCCTCTACAATACAAGTGTCTTCCTATTTATAATAGTAGTGTCTCATAATTATCTGGATAGAAGGTTAAACAATGCATACAATTTTAGAGTTTAAACCGATTCTTGAACCAAAATAAGGAGTTCACTTATTTGAATAGATTTCCATCAATCCCAAGATCCATATAAACACATTAACTAGTACCAAATCATGAAATCCTCTTCATAGTATCCATGGGAATAACAAATTGTTGATAAACCTTATGACTTATAGAAAACAATTTGACCGAATTCTTGACCCTCACTCTATGTGTTGTCTTGAAGATTTGGGTGCGATTAAGGAAACACAACATCATCTTGAGCCTCTTCTTCAAAAAACCCATATTCTCCTTTCTTTTCATGGAAATTAGATATATGAAAACCATGGAGATGGGAACATGAATTTTATTGCACGAACAACAACTATATTGTTGGAATAGGAACTATGCTACTATAACAAGAACTATACACCTACCACAAGGATAACCTATTATTTGTGACATTATTACACAAATATCTTCAAATAATCAAAACAAAGGAAATTCATAGAATTATAACATGTTACCTCTTAATGCCTTTTTAATGGTTCAACAATGTACAGAAAAGGATGGTGACAACTACAAAAATCATATGAAGGAATAAGATATCCTTGGCAAAAGATGTAAAAATCTAGACAAATTAATTGAGGCTCAACACTCCCCCACACCTATCTCCTTGCTTGTCCTCATGCAAGCCAAACTTGAAGAAATAGACCAAAATTTTCAAAAATTCAAGGTTGTGGCCTAGGGCCCTATTGTATTGACCGAAATATTCAAGTTCCTTCCTTCCATGTTCCTAGACATTTTAATCTCCATTTTTAGAATCCTGTTATGAGTAGCATACTGTTTAGCTCATTTGATCCAGTTCTTGGCCAAATTCTGCAATTTATTTTTCTTAACACATAGCTCATTTTTATTTTTTTATGTTGCATTTTACTATTGAGTTCCCTCAAATATTCGATCTCTTTTGCAAGAACAGTGAGCTCCCATATCTTCCTTTTCAATAATTTTATTTTTCTGTCCTTCTTTCTTTAGATATGGCCATCAATGGAGTCTCTTGGTTTCTGTTGATTGGTGGAATAAATATGAAAATGTTCCACTATGGGAGGATCAACTGGAAAATCAAACCCTGAATTTACCTTTTCTATAGGAGTTCTGAATTTATTTTTTTCTTCTACAAGAATTTTAATTTGATCTATATTTATAATAGGATCGTTGACTTGATTAGCTATTGGATTATTGATTTCATACATGAATTTCATAGTAAATTCTTCAAACCAAAAAATTTTATCTCCCCCTTTATCAATAGCATCTGTGTTATTCATCACGACCTCTTCTCCCTCTTATTTCAGATCCAAATAAACTATTTGAGGCTCTATGTTTTTTGGAGGCCAACTGGTTTTCAACATACTTCGTTTAATCCTTTGTCCAACTTCAGGGGTTTTAGACTCAATTATGGGGTTGCAGGGGTTTCAGGGGTTTCCATTTTCCTCTTCCTTGAATTTTTAGGGTATAAGGAGAAGATGTTGTCCACTTGGTTCCCCTTTGGAGTATGATCTACCTGACACATTTCGGCATGAATTTGGGTGTTCAATTTTTCGATGACTGTTATAAACCAATTCCGCTGAAGAAAAACATCCCAAATATCATTTATTATACCTAGTTCATCCATAATTGGTATATGAATAAGCCCGTAATGATAAAGGCTAGCCCTAGGGTTTTTAACAGTTTTATGGACCCCTTGTGACATCTTTTGTAAAATATTTAGCAAAAAATAAGGGACATTGATATTCCATTCTCTAGTAAAATGTAGTAATAACCCAATGTGATACATAAACGTTGTATACTTGCCTTCACAGGTCAAATATTTATGAAGGATGAATAGAGGATCACACCAGTCATCATTAATCTAGGAACGTGATATTCCTTTCGCCCAATTAACTTCCTGGTGTTGTTCTTTGAGAAATTTCATGCTCCTTTGTTTATATATGCTTTTATTCTTGAACTATTTAATCCCTTCCAAGGGTAAGCTAGCACCTCAAGAAATAGTATTCTCATTCACAATCCTAACCAAATCTCCAATTCGGGCTATTTTTCCATCAAAACCCCATGAAAACTGCAACACAACCTCATCTTTAGACCCCTGAAACTTAGCCAGGAATTCATGCCATCCCTCCTTAACTAATTTCTTCTTGCATGCATTATATTTAGGATCTTTGTCGAGCCCCTCTATGGATTATGGCTCATGGTGATCATACTTCACGTTCTTCATGGCTTTGAGAATTACAATACGGTATGAAATTAGGGGTGAACAAGATGCACAAACAAACTCAACATGCTCTAGTGACGTACTTAAATATAATATGGAATCAAACGGTAAAAAACTGGGCAAGTCGATTCATATTTATATTTAATATAAATAACTACTTATGATGAGCATTGGGTAAGATCTTGAAGTTGGTTTAATGGAACTAGTACCTGAGGGCATAATATAATAATCATAGGGAATGATAATGGTGTGGTTACAAGAATACGTTTCATCATAAAAATGATTGAAAATAAACTATTCACAATTACCTTAGTCAATAAGTTTTGGATAAATGTGCATGGGAAGTACCATGAGCATTCGACAGACATTCCAAGGATGTAGAAAAAACAATGCCATTACAAGGTCAGGGCACTCCTAACACAAACACTTGGCGTCAATATTTCAGACACATCAAAATATATGTTCATACATCAAATATACCATTGTCTTTCCATTGAAATTCTAAGGCATGGAGTACCTTTCCATCACATATGACAGGATCATCAAAGTAAAATAATGGAATATAGAAGGTATTAATGGAAACACTTGAAAAAAATATCACCAACAAGGAGATATTAAGGTACCCGATACATTAAACATCATTTAAAGTATTCATCAAGTTTTCATCATCATCATCACAGTGTCAAATAAACCATGCTACAATAATTATGAAAGCATCAAGTGCAGGAATGATAAATTTGTCGCTTACAATGATCTTTGGGTTTCCATGTAGCTTTTGAATTGTTTCCATAAACTTAGTAGCAACTGTAATAGATTTAAATGGATGAGATAATGCACAAAAGTGTGCATACTTGGTAAGTTGGTCAAATACCACCATGATAATAGTATTTCCTTCAGACTTGGGTAAACCTGTTAAAATACATTGATACCTACTCCCAACTTTGACTTGGAATGGATAAAGGTTGTGACAGACCTGGGATCTTAATTGTCTCAACTTTATTTTTTTGGAAAACCAAAAATTCTGCCACATAATTTTGAATATTAGATTTAAGGCCATCCCAAAAAAATTCCTTAACCCTATGGTAATTTTTTAAAAATCATGAGTGCCCTCCTAAGGGAGAGGTATGCAATTCCAATTTTTTTTTTTTTTTTGAGTCGGGAATTCTTACAAAGATATAAGTAATCTTTGCACCATAATAAATATTTTTTCCAGCTAAATGTTTCAGATGTACTAGGATATTCCTGCAAATTTTTAATGAGTGTCCACACCTCTTCATCATTCTTCCATTCATCCCTTGCTTCGATTATCCACTCAGGTTGGATAATAGATATGGAACAAAGCAATGATTCCACATCCTCATCCTTTCTTGAGAGTGAAACTGCAACAACATTTTTCTTCCATTTTTTTTGTAGATGATTTCATATTCATAACCCAACATCTCTGTGAGCCATTTTTGTTGCTCTTCTGAAGATAATATTTGTTCCAAAAATTATTTAAGACTATCATGATCTATTTTTACCTTGAAGTGCCTTCCCATTACGTGAGGTCACATTTTCTTTAGTGCATGTAGTATTGCCAACATTTCCTTCTCATAAATAGGTTTTTGTAAATACTTTCCTTTTATTGAACGACTTTCAAAATCAATGGGTCTTTCTTCTTGCATTAAAACTGCACCAATTCCATTTCCCGAGGCATCACATTCCACAATAAAAGTTTTTGTGAAGTCTAGTGTAGCTAAGACCGGTGCTTGGCACATTTCCTCTTTGAGGTGTTCAAAGGCCTTAGTTACTTTTGAATTCCAAGAAAATGCATATTTCTTCAGTAATGATGTTAGAGGTGCTAATATTCTCCAATAATTATTAACAAACTTGCGATAATACCTTGTTGACACCAGAAATCCTCGAATATTCTTTATGGTTGTAGGGATTTTCCATTCCTTAATGGATTTAATTTTGTTAGGGTATAACTTAACACCGTCATGAGATACAATATGACCCAAATATTCCAACTCATTTACTCCAAAGAAAAATTTGGAGGTTTTTTCATATAATTGTTTCCCATCCAATAGTTTGAGCACCCTGTCAACATGTTGAACATGATCCTTCCAAGAATTGTTGTGGATTAGTATATCATCAAAAAATACTAACACAAAATTTCTAAGGAAGGGTTTGAAAATGGAGTTCATCAAACCTTGAAATGTGGAAGGTGCATTAGTCAACCCAAAAGGCATGGCCAAAAATTCATAATGTCCCTCATGATTTATGAATGTTGTTTAAGAAATGTCTTCAATCTTCATTCTAATTTGATGATATCCAGAACGAAGATCCATCTTGGTGAAGTAAATTGCTCCATGTAATTCATCCAATAATTAGTCAATGAAGGGGATGGGAAATTTATCTTTATTATTGATATTATTGAGCTCCCTATAATCCAGACACATATGCCATGATCCATCCTTCTTATGGACCAATACTAATGGAGCAGAGAAATAACTTTGACTAGGTTGAATTATACTAGCCTCTAGCATTTCTGAAACCATGCGTTCAATCTCACTCTTTTGAGCATAAGGATATCTGAAAGGCTTGATGTTTGGAGGAAAATTTTATGGAATAAAATGAATAGCATGATCATGATTGCAAATAGGTGGGAGTCTTTTGGGAGTCTCAAACACCTTGGAATAATTGTCCAATACTTTTTGGATATCTGGATAAATAGATGATTTTTATGTTTGAACATCTAGTGAGCATAATTGGGCAATTAAACCTCATTTTTGTTTCTTCATAAGCATAGTCATGACATTAGAACTGATTATATTTCCCGGCTTCCTTTAATACCCCGTAATTCAAATTCCTCTCCTTCTGAAATAAAAATTCAAGAAAATTTCTTGAAAATTAAAAGCTACCATCGCCAAATATTGCAACTATTGTACCCCTAGTACAACATCAACACCACCCATTGGAATAGAAAGAATTGGACTACTCACGACATATTCTCCAATTGTCAGCTTGATATTATGGCACTTTCAAGAGAAATTTATAGTTCCTCCATTTGCAACCATCACTTGAAACTCTGGTATTTAGGAAGCAATTAAATTCCTTGGCTACCTTACAATGAATAAAATTATGGGTACTACCCGAATCAATCAGCACTATTACATTTTTCTTCTTACTGTGTCCTTCTATCTTGAGAGTTTGAGGAGTGGCAATTTTGGCCAATGCATTACAGGATATGGTCGGATTCATTTCTTCTTCCTCTAGTGTTGGTTCCTTGTGTATGTCCTCTTCTTTTGAAGTTTCTTGTTCCTTTTCTTCCTCCTCTTCACAATCTAGGTAAAATAATTTATTCTCAGCACACTTATGACCTTTAGTGTATTTGCTATAAAAAATATAACAAATATATTTTTCTCTTTTTTCTTCCAATTGTTGTGGTGTAAACCTTGTAGGTTGTGGAAGTCTAGGAGTAGCAACACTTCCATCTTTATAGTTGTGAGTGGTAGGATTTCTTGTCACCATAATTTTGCTTTCATTTTTTCTTTCCAACCTGAATGCCTTCTCCAATGAATCATATTCCTGAAGGCGAACCTCATGTTGGATGTTATCCTTTAAATTCCCTATGAAGACATCAATATTATGCTCCTTTGGAATATTATTTACTCTTATATTCAATTTTTGGAATTCCTCAATGTGCTCCATCATTGAACCCTTTTGTTTGATATTTATCAATTTGCTAAAGAAGGTGTTGTTCTTTGGATCCTCATAATGTGTTATCATTTCCTCCATAAAAATTGACCAAGTGAAAATTTGTTTACGAGAGTAAATAGATACCATACAAATGTATTGGGTTATAAATATAAAGTTTTAATGTGTACCTTTTGCGTGTTTTTCACATTATGGAGATCAAAGTATTGTTCCATCTGTAGTATATATGTTACGGGATCCTTGCCATCAAAATTCCTCATATCAATATTTGGAATATGGTGGGTCTTAAATCCAACATTAGAGTATATGAAATCTTGTTTAACATTTTTTTTCTCATCATGGGTTTCATCTACTACCTTTTCTCCATTAGGAATCATTTCGTGTAGCAACTTTTATCAAACCTTCCATGTCTTATTTTATATCATTCTTCATGTCTTCCATGTTTCCTTCTAGTTTTTATTTTATACCATCGACCTTAGCTTCCATGCCATCCATATTAGCTTCCATGTCATTCATCTTAGCTTCCATGCCTTTCTTCAAACTATCCATTTTAGCTTCCATTTCATTTTTTGTTACTTTTTGTGAGAGCGAATTTTGTTGCACTTGTTCTCGTAATTTTGATATATCATGTTGCATTTCTTCCTCTTCATGCATCATAGTAGATATTTATAAGGGATTAACGGGTGTAGAATTATTTTTGGGAGGCATTATAGTACCCAATACTGATAATGATGCTTCAATATGCCCTTGGAATCACTTTAAACTATTTTTTTTAAATAAAGGTTATGCAATTTGTTTTTTTTGTTTGTTTAAACATTCCTTTTATTTTTTCTTTTGAGGAGCTCGATATTGAACCTGATGTATCTCTGTGATTTTGGATCCCCAATATTTTAAATTCAGTCTTATAGTAGCCCCATGAGTCTCCTTTCCAATGCCACAGGTCAGCCTCGACTTGGATTATTTAAGACAAAGTTATGCTCGATCTCCCACAATGACCTAATTATGGATTGCTTCAGTAGAGCGAATCTATATGGCATTCCACATGTCAATTTTTTTCCCTTATTCTCTAAATTTTATACAAAAGAAACTTAATTTTGTTAAATTTCAGCCACTTTTTACAGAATTCCAATCTGATGTTTGAAACGAAATTTATGACAATTTTCCCTCAGACACCTATTTGAGATGAAATTTTGGAGCTTGCAAAAACCCTAACTTACTCATATCATATCTCTGAAAATATAGTGAACCAAGACCTAAAATTTTTACATGAAGTTCCTCGTGATTTCGGCTCAAATGGGTTTTTTTCCATCTTCTGAACCTTCATTGAAAAAAACGTTATAACACAAATTCCAAGATGACCTATTTGTAGTAGTGAAACCCTAGAATCCAAAGATCTGATACCAAATGTTATGAAGCCAACTCAAAAAATAGAAAAAAATATAGGTCAACGTCTTAGAAATCAGTCTCTTCGAGGGATCAGCCTCCTTTACATTACATAAATTAACAATTCTTAGATGATACAAATGACAAAACATTCTATATATAGGAGTCAAATGGGTCACAATATAATCCTAGTTGGTATAACAATACCAATGTAAGGGCACAATAATAAAAATAGTGGGCCTCTATGGGGGACAATAATAACAATATGGGGACTACATGGGCACCATAATAAAAATAAGGGGATAAAATAGTATTATAGGTACCTAACATCTTGTTTCAACTGGGTGTATATCCCAGGATTAATTTACACCCCTCCACGTGGGGGGGTGCAGGGGGGGTGTTTGTCCCCCCAAAAGGGTTCGGAGAGGAACATCGCCCCCCAACCCCCCCCCCCCCCCCCGACTTGGGGTCAAGGGGATATTGAGCCACTAAAGGGGGTTCAAGGGCAATGCGCCCGAAGCTAAAAATAGTTGAAAATTTGTTTTGAAAAATATTGTAATTTCATAGACACTATGGGTTTATCATTATATGGATGATATAATGATATAAGTTATGTTAATTTAGGGTTTTTAATTAGAAGGAAACCCTTAGTTTATATGAGTGAATTATATTTCAGTTGTGTATCATTATTCTTAGAGAGAGAGAGAGAGAGAGAGAGAGAGAGGAGGTTGTGTGAGAGCAAAGAGGAAATTACAACATAATTGTTGTAGGTTGTATCTCTTAATTTTGTTGGATAATATAAAAGGAAGGACTGGTTGTTTCTCCGTGGATGTAACCAAATTGGGTGAACCACGTATATCTGTGTATCTCCTGTTTTATGTGTTTCTATATATTTTTTCTGCAATATCTTATGTATTTCATTACTCCATTAATTAATTTCTAACATATTTTTCGTTTTGTTGCCAACTTTCCAATGGTTCAAATTTCACTTCATTTCAACTTACAATTTGAAAGATATCATTGGTCAAAATTTGGTCATTTATCACCGCCTAGGCATAAATATGTAAATATAGTTTTAATTTAATTTATGTAAATATTAATGTAATTAATTTATTTTAGTTAAATTGATATATGAATATAAACATTTTAGTTAATTTTATTTTTTTTAAAGTTGTTTGTGATCCTCTAGGCTTGACCTATGGCTTGAGTAGTCATGACCCAGGGGCATATAATCCATCAAAGTCACCTGGGGATTTCACCTGGCCTAGGCCACACTAGCCCTAAGCTGATTGGATTTTTTAGCATGTCATAATAGGGCACAACTACCCCCCGTGAGGTTTGATCTTGGGTTGCCTTGCTCACAAGGCCCATCCTCAACCAATTGTGCTAGTAAGACTTGACATTAATTATTTGATTTTAGTTAATTAAGTTAATTTAATTTAGTTGAGTTAATTGAAGTTAATTAATTTGTTTAATTTAGTTAAGTATTTTAATTTTTTAATTTATAAAGACAATTTTAATTATTTTATTAATTATTAATTTAATTTTGATTTAAATATTAAAAACAATGAGTTCAAGCCATATATATATATATGTGTGTGTGTGTGTGTGTGTGTGAAATTATTTATTATATTATTATGTTTTATTTATTTAATATATGTATTTCCATAAGTCTCATTCAGTATCGAGAGAGGGATATAAATGAAATTGGTGTACGAACACTAATATATATATATATATATATATATATATATATATATATATATAAGAACAACTGCATTCAAGAGCTTATATCACCCCGGGAGTTTCATTTGGTGCCCCAATGAATCCCACTGGGATGAAACTTCTGAGGTGACGTGGAGTTTAAAAAGACACATTATTAAAAATGGGGAGGCTTCAATTATTTTAAAGTGGGAGGCTTTGAAGCGAGTTGCATACATGTTTGGTTTATTTAAAAGTAGTGGAGAGGGCGACCACCCTCCACTCACATGGGATTCCCCTCTCCCACTCCACATATATCTCTTTTAAACATTAATCATTCCTCTCCACCATTAATGCACGGCATAGCATAACTTATAGATAAAATGGTCATTTCTACGACATTTTTTCTAGTTAATTTTAACTAAAATCTAGTATATATTTTTAAAAAATTGAGTTCAAGATGTTTAAAAGTGTAGAATTTGAGTGCCCCAAGGGTTTTCCAAGGTTTTGAATCCATTTATGCATTCAAAAAAGTATTTTAAGCAACAGAAAATCATATTCTTGCTTGAATTGTATCATCGGATTCTAGTGAAAAAAGTTGATTTCATTTATAAGTTAGACTACACTTGAAACCATCATAATCCTCTTTTTTATTTTAATATATTTTATTTTATTTTTATTTTTATTGTTTTATTTTATTTGATAATAATATTTTTATCCATAATTTTTATAACTAAACAAATTGTAAACAGTTTTGATCACTCAACTTTAGAAAGTGATATCTCAGTTTATACTTCATGAAATCAGGGAAATGTTTGATAGATGGAGAAGAATATTGTGGTTTTTATTTGAATAAATATAATCAGTTACTACCCTAAAATTTTAGTAGAAGACAAGGCTACAAATTTGCGACCAAAATTGATTTTATTAGTTTTTTTGGGAAAACATTTGTTGGCCAGAAAGATTTGTTGTCACTAATTAATTCCCAGATTGTTCAATTTCTAATCATATCTCCATATAAAATCAAGGGAAAACATGTTTTTTCTTTTATTAATTTATTCAATTAAATTTTAATCCATTTTGTTTGTTGTCAACATATTTAGAAATTTGAGTTTTGTCTTCATTTTTAATTGCCTTTTAATTTTGATTTTGTTATTTTGTGCAAAGTTTGTCTTGAGGGATTAGGAACTTCGGAGCAATAAGATTGGAGCAACAAATCAACAAAAGATTTTTACAGTTCTAAAAATCAAAGGTTAAAACTTCCTTGCAACAAACTCTTTTTTTTTTGTTAATTTGATTTGTAAATTATAAAAGGAACGGGGATATGCATTTGTAGAGGTTCCAAACTTTTAAAAGAGGAAGGTCTTTGCACTATTGTAGGGGTCAGTTTCTTAGCGGAAATTGAATATCTTGGAACATATTTAAAGAGATTTTTTACAACTCAAACAAATTCATGTTATCTTGAATTTTTTTGAGATTTTATGTACTCAGAAAGATTTTTTAATACTTGCAACGTTTTTATACTATTGTGAGGGTTAAAGGATGATTGATAGCCGTAATTTTAATTCAATTTTGAATTGATTCCTGATCTAGATAAGTATTTGATATTTGGTTTTTCACTATTATAGATTCCATTTAATTATATCATAATTTAAATCATTGGAAAGTTTTATTTTCATGATGGATCTAATTGATATCAAGTTTAACAAAGAATTCAAATATATATGCATGTTATTAATGATAACTATTTAGCAGTTTGATGATATGTTTATCTTTTTTTAATCATGATTGTATTATGAGAACTATTTCGTTAATGCAATTATATTGTTGATTTTGAATCCATTCCATTTGAATTTAGATGTATGTACAATAAATATCTTATAATTGTTTATCATATAGGTGTATGTACATATTTGTTTGAATAATTGAAAGGTCTTGGAACTATTTCCTTGGCATGTTAAATCCATTTTATTATGAATTCAAGTTGGTCCATATTTACATATCTTTCTCTTGATTGGTAGGAGATCTATATCCTTCCCAATCGAAATAGATTAGATTTATTTTTACTGTCTACATCTTAGATTAGTTTGCATTTCATTTAAGAAATTTTAGTAGAAGTATCATTTTGTAAATCAACTCCATTGGTGGTTAGGTTTATCCCTTATGTCAGCTTAGGGACTGATTTCTTTCAAGCTAGTTATGAGGGTAAGTCCGATAACCCTTCATGTTTATATTAATTATAAATATCACAAATCAGCAGGGAAAGCAAGGGGTACTAGACTCATTTTAACCAATTGGAACCACCATTCCAAATGGAAAATGGCCTAATTGGGGCCCTGATTAGGTGATCTCTCCAATGTTGATTATGGTCATTTTTTTCCATCAACGCTGACATAATGGATGGGGATTTGAAGTTGGTTGATTAGAATGAAAATGACCTCCTCACTATACCTACAATATTTTATATTCATTAAGAATTGCTATACATTTATCATTCTACTTAATCCTTTAAGGAGGATTATATGGGCCAAAATCTAGACATGGAGGTGGATAAGAACATAAAAAGTGGCAAGGAGGGTGTGGTGACCTCTTGATTCTTAGGCAGATGGGAAGGAAGTAGAGGATATTTTCATTTAAACTTTTGATTTTCGCTAGTCCCGTAGGATCCACAATAATTTAGGCAATATTTTATAGGCCAATTATCAAGAAAATATAGGTTTAGATCCAAATTATAATAACCTCTTTTCATAGGAAAATAATTTCAAAGGAAATGGTTCATGGTTGAAGGAGGAGTTGGTAATTATGTGTCTAAGTTCAGTGAAGAAGTGTATCTAGAATCTTCCTTAGAGGACTAAGATGGTGTCGGGGTAGGATGTGGATATGGATGGAGTTGAGAAGCTTATGGGGAAAGCTTTGATTAGGATATTCAATTGGAAATTAGTGAAATTATAATATCTCAAGTGATGGCTAGAGGTAGGATGGTGAAGGGTCCTTGGATATGTCCCATCCTTTCACCTTCTACTAATAGGATGGATAGGCTTTGAACTTCAAATAAATATGGACATGTATCCAATACTTAAGCAAACATGGTTTTGGGGGGAATTAAGCATTGTTCAAGAAAAGTGGAATTCATGCTTTGATTTTTGGTGTGACCCCATGAATATATGATATTTTTGGGTTTTATTACCTGGATTACACTTTGATTTCTAGTGCAAGGGTTTTATCTTTTATAGGAAACCATATTGGTAGGTTTATTTAATTAGAAAGTAATTTCTTGGACAAGGTAGAAAAAACCTTAACTATGGTTTTAGTGGAAGGGGATGTAAGCATTGGACTTTTGAAAGAGATTGAGCTTTCTCCAAGTGAATTCAAGCAGTTGAAATCATTAAATTATTGGGGTGCTCCTTTCCAATGCCTGAAATTCCAAGAGGTAAATCATTTTGGAAAGGGTCTAGTGATTTGAGACCAAATTGGTAATCCAAAAGGAAAATGTGGGTAAATAAAAGCAATACTTTAGCTATGAATACCCACTTAGATTTAGAGGAGAAATTAGGAACAATACCTACTCAGAATATTAGCAATGAGCTTGTGGATCTAGTTGAGAGACGTTGTTAGTATTATGACAAAGGGCTTAAAGTGAAGAACCATTTTCCTAAGATAAAAACTTCAAATGATAGTGAAGGTAACCAATGTTATACTCCTCATTCCAATATTTTGGAAGTTGTGTCGGAACTAGGTTTGGATTACCAAGGATTGGTTTATAAGGGTGTTCAAGAGTATGTTACAATTTTGGGTGGGGCCTTGTTCTTAGGTTTATAACAACCATTTTATTCCTGAAATATCCTAGGAGACTAATAAATGCTGGGGGAGGGGATATTTGGTTAAGGGTGTTCCCCATAAAGGTTTAGGCTTTCAATGTAAACCTACAAACTATTATTCATACCATTTTCATTTGAGGAACATTAATGTGGAGGATGAGAGGGGGGATCAAGGGAGGTTTAGAAATAGTAGAGGAAAACCTAATCCAAACTATATAAAGTATTTTATCTTGAATATTAATTCAAAATAATCTAGTGAAGTGTGGGAGAGTGAGTAAATGACTATTAATGGGGTTCTTATAAAAGATAAATCCTATCAATTGTTTCCCTCGTGATATTTTTTTCCTTTAATTTGAGAGGGTTATAGGGTTCCTTCGAACAATTAGCACCGAATAGGATGTTTAAGCTTCTAAAAATGTACATGATTAAGTTAATTAAATGATGTGTGGTGGCTGAATAGCAATATATGCTTTGTATTTGGTCTTGAAATGGTGGATTTTATGCGTATTGGATGCAAAACGTTTATTCGATGGTTCTATAACCAAGTGGAAATATATTTTTGAAGTTTTTGACATAGTATATATTCCTACAGATATTATTCTAGCATGTAGGGCTAAAGGTTCAATAAAGGTGCTACACTTGGTGAACCTTTGTGCTTCGTTCCTGGAATGGAAGAAATTTTTGGATCATCTCAAATATAAATAGATTATCACATGGGACAATGTGATAGTTGTTGGGGACTTAAACTTAACTTTGAACTCCAAGGGATATAGGGGGAGAAAGAAAAGTTATACCCCTTGTAGATTATTTATAAATATATTTGAAGGGTTAAATTTGGTTTATGTGGAGCCACATAAGATTTACTCTACCCAAAAAAACTTTCAAAGAGGTAAAAATGGGATTGAAAAGTGATTATACTATGTATTAGTCAAATAAGAAGTGTTGGAGGAGGTTGGTAGGTACAATTAATTGGTAGGATCACGAGGGATTTAAGATCATATGCTCATATTATTATAGTTTGAATATTTGGATTCAAAAACTCAATCACCATTTAAGTTTAATCATGTGTGGCTATAAGAGGATAGTTTTAGAGAGCTCATTGAAGATAATTGGAATAAATATGAGGCTCACATTGCTGCATCAATCATGGACCAATTCTTACATAAATTAATAAGGGTTAAAATTTTGCCTACTATTTGGGGAAGGGATAGGGAGAAGGATGATTAGAAGGAATTGAGAGAGGTGGAGGAATCCATAGACATATTTTTTGATCAAAATACAAGGGGGTTTTTGTGAAAGTAATTTTATATTCTAAGAAATATTGTAATTGTATATAGGAATGATGATATGAGATACCTAGGGAGGTACATGAGTGAAAAATGAATGTAATGTGGCTATGCTAATTAAATAGACCCACTAATTAAAATTAATTAATATAATCATAAGGTATATTCAGCATAACACCCCAAATGATACCCATGAGAAAGTATAAATACACATGAGTATCATTGTATTGTATTTGTGTTGAATTGGATTGTATTGTAGCAAGCATGCATTGTGGAGTGATTTCTTCCATAAGGAGTTTTCATGGTGTTATCCCACCTGAGGGGTTCTTCTCTCTATATTATTGTGTTGTCTATGGTGAATATCTCCAAGGTAGATAACCTTTCCAAAGAGGAAATAATGGTTTAGAAATGGTTTTTTATTTAAAAAGTGACAAAGAACAATACCATGTTGCCAAAGATGCAAAATTACTTTTTTAATGAGCTTGATGTTTTAATGTGAATGTGTATAAGAATATTAGACAATTTTTGGCTTTTTCTAATTGATATAGCACTAGATTATACAAAAAGGGTTGATATGTTGGTAAGGTTGTAAGTGATGAAATTGTTGGAATGTGGGTAGTAAGGAAGGCTTTTTATCCTAGGAAAAAGGTAGAATTTCCATTTTTTGGGGGGGGTTGAGAAGTCAATTAAAGTGTATTTGATTTATCACTTTGAAAAATCAATACAAGTATTTTTTGCCTATGAATTAAAAATAAAACAAAACAAAAAATTATAAAACAACAACATGATTTTTTGACGCAAAAGGAACTGGGATGTGTAAAATTTGAAATTTATTATGAATGAAGTGAATTTAAAAGAGTGATGGAACAATATACGAAAATAATAAATAAACATTTTATCAATAAGTTTAATTATTAGTTGGATTTTACAAGGTATTCTCAATCTCATTTTCATTCAAGAGTGAAATGAAGAGTTTCCAAAATTTTGAGTAGAAGAGTTCATTCAACTAGTCGTTGGTATTGTTGCTAGTTATATGTCAACATGTGTCCACTTCATATATTCTTGGTTAGGTGAATTTTTTTATAATGATGTGTTTATTATAATTTCACTATCAATATGGGGAAGCATCCCTTGCATTACCTTGTAGGTTTTTCATTGTTTTGTGTAACACCCTCCTCCAACATTTACCTAAGCTAATTGGTCCATCAAGGTAAACACGTGACAAAGAGTTACTATGATATGATTCAACTTCCCAAGTAAATTGAAGGAAGTGGAACCGACAAGAAAATACTAATTTGACCTTCCTTAGATGCTACAGGACCTCCAGGAGCCACCCAACCCTTCGAGATGCTCAACCCTTGAGACAACTTAT
This sequence comes from Pinus albicaulis, assembly GCA_034641835.2. Classification (NCBI taxonomy): domain Eukaryota; kingdom Viridiplantae; phylum Streptophyta; class Pinopsida; order Pinales; family Pinaceae; genus Pinus; species Pinus albicaulis. The sequence goes on along the minus strand of CM076574.1, from coordinate 238,872,335 downwards.
TGTTTGACTGATCTAGAGCCCTAGTCACATTGATGACAAGCCCTAAATGTGACTAAAACCTTCTAGTCACATGCACAACAAGGTATCCATGCGACTGCAGCCTTTTTCAGGTAGCTTTGTGCCAGCGGCCCATAAATCTGATCCACTTTTTCAGGGCCAAGATTCAGGCCTCTGGCTAGAGCTTCATGAAACTTCTAGAAATGATAAATAACATGATGATAAGGATTCTAATGAAAAAATTGAACAAGGACTATATTTTAAAATACCTATCCATGATAGAAATTCTGGCAAACACATCATGAACATGTAATCGATAGTTCATATAAACACATCTGAGCATAAGGACTTCATACTTATTTAAGATTTGTCAAGAAGGTCTGGTGCCCTCTCATAATAGTTGCAATATCACCTATTAGTTCATGCATTAATTTTTAATTCATTTACTAAAAAAAACATAATGAGATCCATAACTCAAGTTTGTCATAAACCATGCTTATAACCAACATATAACCAATAAAATGGCAATGATAGAAAAATCATATTAGATAAATGGAAGTTAATTATTTATCTTATGTTGACATTATCTTGTGATGTTTAGTTATTATTATTTGTTATTTATTTTAGCATCAAGAGTAATTCCAATAAACAAATAGAAGAAGACACAAGATGTAGGCACATGCCAAGGAAAAACCACACTTTTTTGGGAAAACCTAGTCAAAATTATTCCTTCAATAGTTTCAAGATGAAACAACCAAGACTCTTACACTTATAGGCTTCCTCCATCAAGTCATACCTTCACTGTGATAGCATGGAGATCTCCATGACTCCAATATCTCCCTTGATTTCACTTAAACTTCATCCTCATAGTATCATAGCATTGAACATCAATGTAGTACTGAGCATCATGACTTAATCATCATTGTGTCACATGATCTGAGCTTCATAGCATTGAGAGATACCACTGATTTCCATGACATAGAATAGTATCAAGTTCCATGATAGATAATAGCATCAAGTTCCATGATAGATAATAGAACTGAGTGTAATAGCTGAGATCAATAAGCATCATAGACAAAAATTGTAATATCACCATGATTTGAGCTCATTTACTAATGTGGTCCTTAAACAGAGATATAACTGAAACTATGACCTCAATTATATTCAAGTTGCATCAACTCCAAGCTGTAATCAAATAAAAAATGTACTCCTAAGGTTGATACGAACCATGCTCTGTGATGTTTTTTGAGATTCTGAGATGTGTCTGAACTGTAGTATTATAGCGATTTGAAATTTCAGAGAAGTATGAAATTTTTATGAGTTCCAAATGCAGAACTATACCCTTGTATATATAGTTTTTTGTCATAGATATTGAGTTGGCCTATCAATGTGAATATTTGTGTCTATATAATAGGCCAGCCTAATTTTTAGTGAAGCCAACTTGTACATCATTTAAGGAATTTTATCACTTGATTTGAAGGTTTTTTTATGAAGAATATTTTTCTAAAGCCGAGGATGATAAAATTTGAAGGAGATGACTTAATGGAGGAGCCTTTTGACCAAAAACCTAATATTACATTATTTAAAATCCCAAATAGGATCAATTTAAATTTGTAACAACTAACCTAGAAGTCCACAATTAGGACCTTAAACTTAATAGGACCTAAACATGAAACCCATGCTTTAATAATTTATTTAATAATAATAATAATAATAAATTATTTTGAAACATTCAATACCAATGAAGACTGAACCTAGTTACATTCTTCAACACTCCCTCTTAACAAAGGAGGTATTCATATATGTGGAAGATCTCACTTTATCTATGAAGAATTTTAGGCACTGCAATGCCATGGACTAGAATCCTGGCCAGGGAAATCTATCCATTTGGTCTCTCTACAATTTAGGCACCGCAATGCCATGGACTAGATTCCTGACAAGGGAAATCTATCTAACTGGGACTAATATGGACTAAATATTTCAACCTATATAGGTACCATTAGGCTTACTAACTAACAATCAACCTAAGGAAATAGGTGCACATCCACCCGATGCCACCCTCCTAACTAGACATCAACATAAAGTGTCGACCCGATGTCTTTTCACACAATTATTCACTCACAAAGCCTCAACACAACATTTTCAGACAATGCTTCACTCACAAAGCCTCAATACTCCTTGATCTAGCAGATCAAGGACAATCAATCTCTCCCAATCAAAACTAATTGGTAGCCAAATTGCTATCAAGTCCTTAGAGAGATTCACATGTTCAAACACAAACCCCAAGCATCAATACTTTCAAATGCATAATCAAAACAAACTACAGGGTTTTGATGTTTCCCTTCAATTAATTCTAGTAGGAATATCAATAGAATATTTCAGAAGAAGAATCCTCTTCCTACTTCACAGGTGGCAACATATATTTCCATAATATATTCTCCAACTAGAAACTTTGTTATGCTCTCCCTCTTAACTAGGGAAAGTTATTCTATCTAGGCTCTCTCTTAATGTAGGGAGATTTCATTTTATTTAGGTGTTGGAGAATATTTCATGGCTTCCATCCTTCTCATCATACTTATTAGCTTCTCATATTTATGATGTATCTACACAACTTTAGACAACAAGTACAACCAAAACTATAGAAGCATATATTTAGCCAGACAAGAGACATATACTCTTCAACATTTTATTAGGGACATTTATCATAAACCCTAGACTATTCACAATTTATTTTATTCTATCTAGGGCTTCAATGTTTCTTTAGAAGGTATAATATACCTTGCTACAACATTTAGTAAACCCTAGAACCAATATAGATATATAATATACCTAACAACTGTTAGAATTCACATGTTAGACTTTCTACTAGGAATTCATACAAATCCTAGATTTTAGAGTCAATCAAGATTAACCACAAATCAAACATTGTCATGATTAGCTTTCACTAGAGTTAGATGCATACCCTAGATTTCAAATCTATTATGAAAGCATATTATGAAGAGCTTCTAGAATTCAACAAACACATCATGAGTAACTTCCACTGGGGTTTGATATAAACCCTAGAATTTCCATATATAAATTCTCATAACACATTATATAGATTCAAATTAACATGCATACTAGATAATTTAATCATTAATAGTATTTATTTATAGACCCTAGAATTTTCAATCATCATCCTAGATCTTTGACTAAGGTTTGTTTCCAAAACATAGATTATTAGGACAATTAGAAAATGGGTCAACACATATATCTAGGAGATTATCATCATGTGGAAGCACATCATATGATATGAATGTTTAAAATATTAGACATACATTGACCTAGATTGAGCTAGGGATTCAATCAAAACATCATATACCTAGGGTTTCACTCTTAGGACTTTTCATAAGGATTTTTCCTGTAGACCTAACCAAAAATTAGGGTTTCGATTCGTTGCCAAAGAAAACCTTTATTATATCAGACTTCAAAGGTTTCATATTTCAAACAACATCATATTAACTCTAACAAGTTTAGAGCTTTCATGATCATATCAAAATCCCAAACATGACATTATCAACATATCAATCAGAATATAAATCTCTTCATAAATATCCCTAAATAGTTGTAGGTTTTCACACATTATTAGCATACCCTTAGGTTATGGTTTTCTACAGAAAATCCTCAAGGTTATATATAAGAAATTTCAGGTGTATAAGGTGGCTATATTCATCAGATGATGAATCACCCCAAGCAATAATCTTTTAAGATTCAAGAGAGATAAGCACAACAGATGTTAGTAGTGTACGTAGAAAAGGAATTACCAAAAATATTTAACAAAACTTTGTCATATAATACATACCTATGTTTCTTGACAAACCTTCTTGTGATGCCTTCATTCATACTGCCTGATCTTTTAGTGAATTGTTTCCTAGAAGTGTAATTCATAGTCTTCTATACCTACAAATCATGCTTTCAAGCAAACTGTGATAGGAAGAGAATAATTTTTATTTGTCAAGTTAGATATTTTATGCAACTATGAGAGATGGAATTCTAAGATATTGAGTATTAATTTAATTAATAAGAAAAAATTATTTTATAACTAGATTAGTAGATCCTAAAGATCAATATTCTAACATTATATGCTATCACAAATTAGACTAGTCATAAGAGTACAAATTTAGAGATTCATATGTAACTTGTAGTAACATACGTTTGATTTGATAGCTCTAATACTTAGTTGGTTCTTTGCACTTCAGATCTTTAGGGAGCCCTTACATGTAGTTTTAAACTTCATAGAGTATACCTTTTATTTTAGTAGATTCCTAGTGTTGTCAAATTCATAGGATAAACTTCAGATTGCTTTAGTGACGACTTACACTGAATTGAGCTCATTGCATTATGGAACCAAAGAGACAATGTTGATATTGAGATAGAGATGGAGTGCTTAAACTATAGCAAGGAATCCTTTGTACTAAGGTATATAACCGAAATTTTGTGGTTATTGGATTGTAGGTTCATAGCCAAAACTTGTTATGATGATATTTATCCATAACTGTAATTTCTAAAATTTTGTGATTTATTGTGAGATTTTGATACCCTCTTCATGTTACTGACACCACCAAACTGAAATTGCATCCTTCTTAGCAAACTATTATGACACTAAACCAATGAGAATCTTCTCACTATGGTCATTACTGTGATCCAACCGACCTTTTGTCACTATAATCCTCCTTGTGACAAATCCAAATTTCTGCCACGCATGAGGTTGTTGTGGTTATGTACTAAATTGAGGTAGTTCTGAGACTATGTTGTCATATTAATCCAATTTTTTTTTTCTTATCAGGAATTTCATATGATCATTCATTTTTTGAATTTCCCTCTCTTAAGTTAGTCCTACATGATGCCCTTGAATCCTTCGTTGATTTTCAATACAAATTTACTCAATTGATTCTTCAAACTACCTTTTATCATGACCATAGCTCTGAAACCATTTTCAAGAAATGTCAGTTAATAATTTCTCTTATGTTGACATTATTTTGTGATGTTTAGTTATTATTACTTATTCTTTATTTTATCATCAAGAGTAATTCCAGTAAAAAATAGAAGAAGACACAAGATGTAGGCACATGCTAGGTAAAAACACCAATTTTTAGGGAAAACTTGGCCAAAATTCTTCCTTCAATACTTTCAAGATGAGACGACCAAGACTCTTAGACTTATAGGCTTCCTCCATCAAGTCATCCCTTCACTGTGATAGCATGGAGATCTATATGAATCCAAGATCTCCCTTGCTTGAACTTAAACTTCATCCTCATAGTCACATAGCATTGAACATCATCATAGTTCTAAGCATCATGACTTGATCATCGTTATGGCACATGATCCGAGCTTCATAGCATTGAGAGATACCACCGAGTCCCATGCCATAGAATAGTACCAAGTTCCATGATAAAGAATATATTTGGTTTCCATGACAAATAATAGCACTGAGTATAATAGCTGAGATCAATAAGAATCATAAATTGAAATTGTAATATCACCATGATCTAAGTTGCTTTACTAATGTGGTCCTAAAAAAGAGATAGAACTGAAACTAAGACCTCCATTATATTAAAGATGAATCAAATCCAAATTATAATTAAATCTGAAATATACTCTTGAGGTTGATCTGAACCCTGCTCTGTGATCTTGTCCAAGATTTTGAGATGTTTTTGAACTATAGTATTACATTGATCCAAAATTTCAGATAAGTACGAAAATTTTTTGAGTTCGAAATGCAAAACTATACCCTTGTATATATAGTTTTTTTCCATAGATATTGAGTTGACCTGTCAATGTGAAGAGTTGTGTCTATACAATAGGCTGACCTTATTTTTAGTAAAGCCCAATTGTAGGAGAATGATGGAGGCCGACTTGTACATCATTTGAGGACTTTTATCACTTTAATTGAAGGTTGCTTTATGAAGAAGATTTTGTTGAAGCTGAGAATGATAACCTTTGAAGGAGATGACTTAATGGAGGAGCCTTTTGACCAACATCCTAATATTACATGATTTAAAATCCCAAACATGATCAATTTAATCTATAACAATAACCTATAAGTCCACAATTGGGACCTTAAACTAAATATGACCCAATCATGAAACCCATGCTTTAATAAGTCATTTAATAATAATAATAATACATTATTTTGACAAATTATATAATAATGAAGACTGGCCCTAGTTACATTATTCAACATTAAGATCACATAATAACAAATACATTTACACATAATATACAAGAGGAAAAAGTCTCTTATTGACATATGCAAAATGCAACTAGATTAGGGACCTCCATGTGCCACCCGACCATAGATTGGGATTAACCAAATATTTCTTTCAGCCAATCACCCTTATGTAATATTCCAAGCATGAATGTAGGACTCATAACATAACCAATCAAGGCTTCCTCAAGCTTTTCCTCAATCCCACCAATGGATTCCTAGGCCCAAATAACAAACATACAATACAACCTTTACCACAATCCTACCATATATTGGTCCAGGGATCACTAGGCCCTAAATAAGCATGGATGCCTCTGGATATGTCCATCTAAACTATGATCATGTACACATTTATAATTTAGTTTGTGTAGGTCTACACAAATCCTTATTTCTCCCTAGTCTTATTTTCTTGGACAACCATCAGGCTTACCCATTCAGGTTCTTCTACGGGCTCAATAATTCCTGCAACAATAATTTTCTCCAATTCTTCCTTTAATTTCTACTTATACTTTGGATTTAGATGGTATGGTAATTTCTTGACAAGTTGCGCATATGGTTTTAGAGTAATTTTCATAACTCCCAAGTCTCCTACAATTCCTTTTAGCTCAGAGAAATTGGCGGGGAACAGATCTTTGTATTCTGTCAATAGCTCTAAAATATTTCCCACTATGTCATCATCCGAGTAATCTCCTATTTTGGCCAAATTGAGCTTCTATTCCATCCCAATGTTGACTTGATTAATTTTCATGGGATTGGTTACATCCATTGTCCCTAATAAGGGGCCTGCGACTGTGTGTTCTCCCTCAGAGTTAGGGATGTTGATAAATCTTGGATCTTCCTCATTATTCTCTTCTGACAAATTTCTACAATTGAAAATATCCTGCATCTGTACATCCCATGTGGGCACAACACATTCTATCCAAGGCCTAGAATCATAAAAAACAATTGACTCTATATCTTGCAAAGCTTCGTCCAGACCCTCTGATCCACTGGCCACACCGAAGGTTAACAAAAAGCTTTCATTCATTGTAACCCAGTTGAGAGTCCCTCATCGTAGCTCTATCTCCAAATACCATGCAGTAGGGATTGGTCCCAACATATGGATAAACATGTGAACCCGTTCAGCCCTAGGATTCTTATACCAAGCCTCCATCCATGTAGTCAAGTGTTTGCGTGGATCACCTCAGCCTTCAAAAACCTCGAACAACTAGGTAGTAGGCTGCTCAAAGTGCAACCTCATAATTATACTGCATTATTTCCAATCCTCAACATTTCCTTTGTGCGCATCCCACCAACAAGTTGGAGTGGCACACATGGCCAGATTGAGAGCCCAAAATCTCCGCTCTTCAAGGAAATCTTGTTCCAATTTTTATAAAAATGAGACAACATTACCATATCCATCAAAATAGGGAAGTTCTCTTATCTTTGAGGAGATAAATCGCAGATTCTTAGTGACTCAGAGACAGTGCAACACAAATAAATAATGCAAGTGATTATGTCATTTTTCCATTTCCTCATCTGAATCAGAGAAGCACAAGCTATCCTTTTCCCAATTCAAAATCCCACCAGCAGTTGGATTGATCCAAACATCATCTCACGTAGTTAATTTGTAAATGTGGTCTACATCATCTTCTGTGTGCACTGTCTCTGTATATCTTTCTCCTTTTGCAGGATCCAATGGTACTATAACCTGAGTACCATTTTTCTCAAAAACCATACTCCTACGCTTTAAGTTGATGATAAATCACATGTCGTGTTGGAAATATGATGCAGGATGTTGTCCTTGATGGCAACCCACTGAATGAAGATGAAGACATTTGACTGTTGACATGTGTTGTCCTTGATGGCAATTCACCTGATGAAGTTATGCTTGACTTGATGGACTTATTAAATGATATGATATAATGTTTGTTGAATGTTGTCCTTGAATGGCAACCCACCTGATGAAGATGATGACAACTTGATGAAGTTGTGCTTAAGAGAATGTGTTCCCGATGAAGAAAATATGATGTTTTTAAGGCAGGTACGTAAGGCTATGAAGAAAGGATTTCCGTAATGTACTCAAAGTTTGATGAAAAAGAGTATGTCTCTTGGTATACGCGGATTGGCCTAGGGAAAGTCGCGTATGCACGCGGAAAGGAACGTTCCAAGTCGCGTATGGGCAAAAGCGCTCAAAAAGTGCAAAACCAAGGGTAACCACCATGGTATTGACCCATTGTATTGGGTAATGATCCGCCTAATTGACCCCGTCCAGGTTGTTTTGGGCTCGTGGTATTGTTTTGGTCCATGGTATTGAAAAAGGGGCTCATGGTATTGAAAAAGGATAATCATATAAAAGGAGAAGAAATCATTGTGCACAACATGAGTGTGAGTGCAAGATGTCTGAGCTTGAATGAATACTTCTCTCTGAAGTATATCTGAATGGAAAGGGTTACACTTGAATGATAAATCTGATTGTATGATGCACCAATGATGAAGAAGGGGATCTAGATCTGAATTGCTCGTGTATTTGTTAGATCTGATTATGGAAGGCTTAGATCTGTGATGAGGCGAGCATCAAGGCGAACATCTGTCTGAAGAAAAAGGGTAGATCTGAACTGAATATCTGATCTGATGAAGTATGCTGCTCTGTAATGATTGAAGATCTATACGCTACTTCGCCGCGGAGGAAGCGCATATATACGCAGATTCAGCGAAGAGAAAGCGCGTATGCGCAATAAAATATACACCGAGGTATACGCTGGTTTGTGTGGACGGAAGCGCGTATATACGCGACATCAGTGAAGTAAAAGCGCGTATGCAAACTAGGGTTTGCTGAAGCAAGGGGTATGAAATATCTGATCTGTTCTGCTGTGTTTCTGCTATCTGATTTGTGTTGATATGAATCTGTTGATGATGTATGGTTGTGCTTAAAAGTATGGAAAGGGTTCGGTCTGGAAATATGATGAATTGTGGCCTGCAAGTTGTGTTCTATTAAAGTGGTTGGATCCAGTGTGAAAATTGATGAAACGTGGTCCAAGGTGGTGCCGAGGGTTGTAGCCTTCAGTCAGGGGGTTGTATCTCCCTTCCAGGTGAGGCTGGTAAACGAGATCGGGGGGTCGTAGCTCCCTTCCAGGAGAGGCTGGTAAACGAGTCAGGGGGTTGGAGCTCCCTTCCAGGAGAGGCCGGTAAACGAGCGCAGGTGGGTGCCTGCGTGCTGGTCAAGTCTGCGCCAGCACATATGTTGTAACATGTTTTCTCTATAATAAAATATTGAAGGCTGAGCAACTGCAGCGGTGGTTTTCTCCCGACTTGGGTTTCCACCTAAAAATCCCGGTGTTCATGTGTGATGCTTTGTGTGATGGTTTATTCTGTTCTTACTGCACATGTTTACTGTTTATTAAACATCTGATGAATGAATGATGGAATAATAGAAGTGAAGATTTAATGACATATCTAGATCTCTGTGTATACGCTAGTTTCATAAAAGGGATCCGCGTATATACGCTAGTTGACCGAAGGAAAGTAGCGTATGGGTTTTAAGGAATGAAAAAGTAAAAAGATTTGATTATGCAGTAAATACTGATTCACCCCCCCCTCTCAGTATTTTTCCCAACAATTGGTATCAGAGCGTGGTCCTTCTGCAGAAGCTTGATCGCTTGAAGGAGATCCGTAACAATGGGAAAAATGAAGAATGAAGGTCTTGAAGCTACAGTTATCTCTCTAGAAGCATCAAGTAAGAAGAGTGAGGAACCTCTACAACTAAATGAAAATGAAGAACTTGGAGCAAAAATCTGGTCTGTCATAGAACGTCTACAAGCAGATCTTGAAGAATCAAACAAGAAGAATGCAGGATTTGGAGATGGAATCATCTCTCTACTAGCAGATCTTGAAGAATCAAATAAGAAGAATGAAGAACTTGAAGCAGAAATCATTTCCCTCAAAGTAGGTCTCGAAAAATCAAATAAGAAGAATGCTGGACTTGAAGCTGAAAACATATCTCTGAAAGAAGATCTCAAAGCATCGAAGAAGAAGAATGAAGAGCTGCAAAAAACATGTGAAGAAAACAAAAATTGGTTGAAAGAAGAAATTCTAAATCTGAAGGATCAAGTAGAAGATGGAAGAAGGAAAGAAGAAAGCATGTCAAAGCAATGTCAAGCCCTGGAGGTTGAGGTAAACATTCTCAAAGGTAAATTAGAAGAAAAGGTTAAACTTTTGAGGTTTCATGATAGTACTAATATCTTGGACAATATTCTGAGTAATCAAAGGTCTCCTGCTATCAAACATGGTCTTGGTTTTCATGAAACTATTAAAGGAGAATCTAGTTCACAAGAGAATGCTAATGATTCAAAGGAAGGTGTCAATACGAAACTTGAAGTGTTGAAAGAAACAAAAGGTCAACCAACAATGAAGAAATCTCAAAGGAAATCATTCAATAATGTTGAATGTTTCAAATGTCATAATTATGGGCATGTTGCAGCAAATTGCAGGAGCAGATCATTTCAGTCACAATCAAATAGATTCTATTCAGAAAGGTACTCTAGTTTCTTCAGGGGATATTGTTTCTCATGTAACATGTATGGACATAAAGCAGCTGATTGTAAAAGGAGGAAGATTAGAAATACTCATCATGATTCTTATGTTTATTTCTTTGGCCACATGAGATGTTATGCTTGTAACAAGTATGGACATGTAGAAAAAGAATGCAGGATGAACAGATCTGGGAAAGTGGATAACTTCCAGAACACAGATAGAAAGTTCAAACAAATCTGGAAGAAGAAGGAGGACCGATCAGAAACGTAGGGAATTCAGACCCTACTGCAGTCATCCGCTTCTGAAGCTTACTTCTCTGATTGACTGCAGGAATGGTGTGAGATACATTATGAGATTTAGTAATGTATCGTCACAGGGGGAGCAATGCATGATGACTCTCATGGTTGATTTGATTACTTTGGTTATATGAATTTCTGACAGAGCATCTGGTGTAAATAAAAGACAGGTACAGGAGGTACAAGCTCAGGAAGAAGAAGGAAGATGAAAAATTCTATGCTTCAATTTCCATACGCAGGTTCGATGAACCAAAGTCGCGTATACACGCAAGTTTAATCAGACACAGTCGCGTATGCATTGAGGATAAGAGAATTCATATGATAACTGAAGATCTGGAGCAGAGGTTCAGGGGGAGCATCAGTCTGACTGCTGATGATTGCACTGTTAGCATTATTCTGGTTACATTCATGATTATAATGACATGATACTTGGTTTCTTATGTTGAAGGTTATGGTTGAGTCCTGTTTGCTTGTTGATGAAGAGTATTCGTTGAAATCTTATAATTCAGAGAGAAGGACAGATCATGCAGAGATTGTTTGTTGTTGAAGGTGTTTCAGATTGCACAAGTTAAGGAAGAGCACTGGTTTAGGGGGAGCAGCAGGTTGAATACTAATGATTGCATTGTTGGCAATATGATTGCTTATTCTCTGGTTTTTGTGATACTCATGCTCAAATGAAGATGACTTGGTACATGGCTCATTATGATGATATTTTGAACCCTGGTTGCTAATAAGTATCTTTTGTACTCACACATGGATGAGTTGGATGTCGTGTGATTCAGAAATAAGATTAGATCATGCATAGTTTGTTACTATGGTTGAGATCTTTTGCCTACATATGTTACTTCATGTTAAATCTTAAAGGTCATGGTGATGTAGGATGGTGGTGGACCACATGAATGATTGCTTGACACTTATGGGAAGTTGTTGTTTTGATATGATAAACTTTCTTGGAAAGATTGTATTGATGCTGCAAAGAATCTGAAGGCTTGGTTACTAATGTGCTTATGCTACAATCGTTGGATGACTTTTGAAGAAACTACTACCCTGTTCCATCTATCTGTAGTCCAAGGAAGCATTCAAATACCTCAGAAAGAAGCTGAACACTGCATTTTTTCTCACAGAGGATCAGTTCTGGTTGAATTTAGAAGATGGCTTTGGATACGCGGGTTTACTGAAACACAGTCGCGTATACACGCGAGTTCCTGCATAGAAAACCGCGTATGGTTGGTTGCTAGAAATTTTTGGTTGGTTTAGCTCTCTTCAGCACAGCTGCAATGCTGTTTGGTATCTCTGATACTGTTTGGTATCTCTGTGGTGCTCCAGTTCTCATAATTCTGTTTCTAATGTTTTGATGAAAATGCCTTGATGATTTGTTGGTGGAAGTTTTCAGGATGCACAAACTAAGGGGGAGCCTTAGTCATTTGGAAAGATTGCTTGGTTGCACAGATTCAGGGGGAGCATTAGTTTTGCCGAGTATAATGCATTGCAGGCATTATGGTGGTTCTGATATATGATCTCTCTTGAGGTCTTCTTGGTATTGGTCATGAAAAGTCATATTTGTAGTTTGATGAAAAGGTCTTGTTGAGACTCATGTTGTAAAATTGTAATATTCAGTCATGTAAGGACTTGTCAATTTTGTAAACCCACTTGGTTGGGTAGCTGAGTCAAACTTTGTAAACCCACTTGGTTGGGTAGCTGAATCAAATTTGTAAACCCACTTGGTTGGGTAGTTGAGTCTCATATGTAAATCCACTTGGATGGATAATTGATGTAAGTATGAGTCTTTGGTGATAGGAAGTTCATAGAGTCATGTACTTCATTGAAAAATATGTTTGAAGATTCAGCATGAACTCAGGGGGAGCTTGGCCACTTCAACACATATCAGATCTGCAGAATGTTTCTTCCACATGAGGAGAAAAGGGTAAGTGTGTTGGTTTTGATCCGCCCGTTGCCCTTGATGTCAAAGGGGGAGAGTGTGTTGGTTTTGATCTGCTGGTTTTGTCCGTTGCCCTTGATGTCAAAGGGGGAGAGTGACATGGTGTGTGAATGAAGATAATGATGTGCCCTTTGCCCTTGATGTCAAAGGGGGAGAGTGTCATGGTGTTTGAATGATGCCAAAAATGGAGAGACTGACATGGAAAATAAGGAGAATGACATGGTGTCATTGTATTCTTAATGTATCTATCTGTTGTGGTAACCAAACACCATCATGTTTGAATGATGCCAAAAATGGAGAGAGTGACATGGAAAATAAGGAGAATGACATGGTGTCATTGTATTCTTAATGTATCTATCTGTTGTGGTAACCAAACACCATCATGGTTGCCATCAAGTCCAAAGGGGGAGATTGTTGGAAATATGATGCAGGATGTTGTCCTTGATGGCAACCCACTGAATGAAGATGAAGACATTTGACTGTTGACATGTGTTGGATGGCAATTCACCTGATGAAGTTATGCTTGACTTGATGGACTTATTAAATGATATGATATAATGTTTGTTGAATGTTGTCCTTGAAAGGCAACCCACCTGATGAAGATGATGACAACTTGATGAAGTTGTGCTTAAGAGAATGTGTTCCTGATGAAGAAAATATGATGTTTCTACAGTGTGTACAGAAGGCTATGAAGAAAGGATTTCAGAATGTACTCAAAGTATGATGAAAAAGAGTATGTCTCTTGGTATACGCGGATTGGCCTAGGGGAAGTCGAGTATGCACGCGGAAAAGAACGTGCCAAGTCGCGTATGGGCTAAAGCGCTCAAAAGGTGCAAAACCAAGGGTAACCACCATGGTATTAACCCATGGTATTGGGTAATGATCCGCCTAATTGACCCCGTCCAGGTAGTTTTGGGCTCATGGTATTGTTTTGGCCCATGGTATTGAAAAAGGGGCTCATGGTATTGAAAAAGGATAAACCTATATAAGGAGAACAAATTCATTGTGCATAACATGAGTGTGAGTGCAAGATGTCTGAGCTTGAATGAATACTTCTCTCTGAAGTATATCTGAATGGAAAGGGTTACACTTGAATGATAAATCTGATTGTATGATGAACCAATGATGAAGAAGGGGATCTAGATCTGAATTGCTCTTGTATTTGTTAGATCTGATTAGGGAAGGCTTAGATCTGTGATGAGGCGAGCATCAAGGCGAACATCTGTCTGAAGAAAAGGGGTAGATCTGAACTGAATATCTGATCTGATGAAGTATGTTGCTCTGTAATGATTGAAGATCTATACGCTACTCCGCCGCGGAGGAAGCGCGTATATACGCAGCTTCAGCGAAGAGAAAGCGCGTATGCGCAATAAAATATACACTGAGGTATACGCTGGTTTGTGTGGACGGAAGCGCGTATATACGCGACATCAGTGAAGTAAAAGCGCGTATGCATACTAGGGCTTGCTGAAGCAAGGGGTATGAAATATCTGATCTGTTCTGCTGTGTTTCTGCTATCTGATCTGTGTTGATATGAATCTGTTGATGATGTATGGTTGTGCTTAAAAGTATGGAAAGGGTTCGGTCTGGAAATATGATGAATTGTGGCCTGTAAGTTGTGTTCTATTAAAGTGGTTGGATCCAGTGTAAAAATTGATGAAACGTGGTCCAAGGTGGTGCTGAAGGTTGTAGCCTTCAGTCAGGGGGTCGTAGCTCCCTTCCAGGTGAGGCTGGTAAACGAGATCGGGGGGTCGTAGCTCCCTTCCAGGTGAGGCCGGTAAACGAGTCAGGGGGTTGGAGCTCCCTTCCAGGAGAGGCTGGTAAACGAGCGCAGGTGGGTGCCTGCGTGCTGGTCAAGTCTGCGCCAGCACATATGTTGTAATATGTTTTCTCTATAATAAAATATTGAAGGCTGAGCAACTGCAGCGGTGGTTTTCTCCCGACTTGGGTTTCCACCTAAAAATCCTGGTGTTCATGTGTGATTCTTTGTGTGATGGTTATTCTGTTCTTATTGCACATGTTTACTGCTTATTGAATATCTGATAAATAAATGATGGAATGGTTTAAGTGAAGATTTAATGACTTATCTAAATCTCTGTGTATACGCTAGTTTCATAAAGGGGATCCGCGTATATATGCAAGTCTGGTTCAGGAAAGTAGCGTATGCCTTTTAGAAGCAGGAAAAAGTGTAAGTTTTGATTATGCAGTAAATACTGATTCACCCCCCCCTCTCAGTATTTTTCCAACATGTCGATAGCCCAATCCAGCCCTAGCAGTGTTGGGTAGGGGTCTGTATCATCAACAATTTGTATTACTTCAAAATTTGCGCATACCTTGACTCCAAAAATATCTACCGTAACTTGTGGGAGTCATCTTAGTGGAATAATATTTTGTTGATTAGCCATGTGTAGCTGAATATTGGACCATTCCAACTTTCACTTGACCATATTCTTCCAGATTTGTTTAGGAAAAACATTTTCATCGGATCCCAAGTCCAGAATGATTAAATCCATCTCATATTCCCCAATCTGCATGGTCATGCGCATCTCTCTGCTAGTTCTCTTCTTATTCTTGTAGATCTTGTTTATAGCCTTGGTCTCAGCTTGAGGCAATTGTTTCTCCATGCAGTTATCTATCAGGGCCTGAATGTTGTCTATTACCTTTTGGTTGCGCAAAAAATTGATGCATGCCTTTAAGAAGGGTTTGACCTCGTCATCGATCTTTGCTTCAGTGGCTGATTTGGATGTGGAAGCACCTATAGTAGCAAGATCCTTTCTAACTTCTATAAAATTCTCCTTTTCCTTCTGCAAGTCGAATCCTTCCTTCTTGTCAGAGGCCTCGTTGATCCAGGGTTCAACTTCAACCTTCTTACCCTCATCTTCTCCAGTGGTAACACCACTTCATGTCACTGTGTTTATACTCAGATATTCTTCTCTAAGCTCAGCTCTGACCATTTGTATATTTTGTGTAGGTGTTTGCGGGTTCTTCTCTTGCATTTTGGAAATCAAAACAAGACATTATTCAATAACATGATCAAACTATCTATAGTACCTGCAAGACTGTTGCACAGGGTTCGAACAGTCGCGTGCATAGTGTCTAGCATCTCCACAGTTGTAGCAAATTAGTTGTCCTCTTCCACGACCTGCACCTCCACCTCTTCTTCCTCCCCTTCCTCTGGCTGGAGATCCACCATGCCCAGAGGGGGATGTTGGTGAGTATGGGTTAGAATGCACCCTATATAGGTTGGATTTTCCCATCATTAATTCAAATTTTCAGCAGTGATGATCATCAAGGCCAACTAAAGAACAAAATCTACATCATTGCTTCTTCAGTTCTAAGACATAGCTTCCTAGTAGAGGGCACATGTTTGTGTCATTTCGACCGGCTACTTGACAATAAAAGCACCAAACTGTGGGGGTACCACTTGGTCCTGCAGCACTCCTAGGTCGCAATGGATTTGTCCCTCCTTCTTGCATATAATCTTGAAGTGGGGACCACTGATATTTGGTATGACCAGACCCTTTACAGCATATACATCATACTTCTGTACAAGCCTCTTCCCCCTTGTCCTTGCGTAGGTTCTAAATTTTTAGATGCATTTCTTCTAATTGATTCTAGTGATCCAGGTGGATATTGGTGGTCACCCTCCTATTCCACTTGGGGCCCCACCATTGTCTCTTTCAGTTTTTCAGTTTCGGCACAACTTACTATTTTTAGCAGTTTTTCAGGTCCTGAACTTCCAGAGCCGTTTTGAGGCCCTAAACGACGTTTTTTGGGAAAATGGGGAGCTATAAGAGTCACTCAAAAGTTGTAGTCCTCAGATAGATCTTTCTAATGAGCTATTGAGTGCGTCAAACGGATATTGGATGACAAAGTTACATCCCCGGGAAGTTGAAACACTAATTTACCCAAACGGGGCCCATAGTTTTGGTGCTTTATCTCCTAGGGTTACGGTTTTGGATGTTTAGGGTTTTCCAATGTTTCTAAATAATAAATAGGCCCTCGAGCCTCATTGTAACTCAGTTCAAAGGCCTGTAGCCACGACATCTCTTCTCAGAGATAGATATTAGCGCCCTAGCTAGTTTATTTCCATTCTGTCTGTAAGAAAATTTCAGTTCTTTGATATTAATGAAATGAAGTGTTATTTCCACTACATCTTTGTATTTATGGTTATATGTTTATTCCATTGCATTCCTGCATAAATCCGGATTAGTGGTATCAGAGCGGTCTATTTTTTCTCGATCCTTCTTTGCATGTCCCCATTGAGGTCGGGGTATAAGGAATTAGGGCTCGATCTGGTGGAACCTTTGCAAGATCAGCCTCACAAACCTCGAAGGATGCCCATGGGAGAAGAAAAGAAAGATGAGGGAGCAGGAGATCATATAAAAATATTGCTCAAGGAGGCCCTTGAAAAACAGAGGAACACGATGATGGATAACTTTGCCTAGATCATTCAACGACTACCCACCGATGGCGCATCTGCATCTAGCAGCCACTCTGGAGGTGTGACTCCTTTTAAGGTACAAGTAAATTTTTGCATTCCCATATTTTAGGGTCAAATATATTCCGATGTCGTAGATAGATGGTTGAATCTATTAGAAGGATATTTCTTGGTTTATGACTTTTCTGACTGGGAGAAGATTATTTTTGCACTCCTCAAAGCTACCCCCGATGTCAAGGACTAGTGGGAAACCTACTGTGAGAAAAAGGACGAGACAGAACCCTATCTGTTCTTCGTCGTACCCACTTGGAATTATTTCTGAGACACCACCAAGGAACAATACTATCCCGTGGGGAGCTATGAGGACAAGTAAATACAATGGACCATGTTGCGACAACAAAGGGATCAAGATGTGCATGAGCTGACGAATCTGTTCCATACCATGCGCAAAAAGTTGGGCATCAAAGATTCAGAGAAACATCTGGTGATAAAGTATCACAGTTTTTTGCATAGATACATTCAGGAGGAAATGGAGTTCGTCAACATCTCCTCGCTTGGTACGACATACCGGTATGTTGCCAAGATTGAGCAGAAATTCAAACAGACGAAGTGAGACTTTGGACCTGTGAATCAAAAGCAAGGGAAAGGTGCTCCCAAACCACAGAACAAAGGACAGAGCCAAGGCATGGAGGCTCAAGACAACCTTTCGAAGCCATAAGCAAAGAACAACACCGCAAAGCCAAAGAAGGACATGGGAAAGTGGTGTGAGTTCCATAAGAGCTCCACTCACAACACAAGTGAGTGTCAGGCCAAGCAGTCACTAGTGGTCGAGATGAGGGATTTCGAGTCAGATGCATGCTCCGACTCTGAATCAGAACCTATCAAGGGGAATGAAAAAGGGAAAAATATTATTGATGCGGATCCCAATGCCACTAT
The DNA here is from genome assembly GCA_034641835.2 of Pinus albicaulis. NCBI lineage: Eukaryota > Viridiplantae > Streptophyta > Pinopsida > Pinales > Pinaceae > Pinus > Pinus albicaulis. Next base: position 238,853,967 of record CM076574.1, on the reverse strand, counting down.
TTCCACTACGAAGATCCAGAAGGAGGAACGTCTCTTCCAATCCTAGATGTGGGTAAAAGGCTCCCCAGTATAGTTCATTTTCGACAATGGGAGACAAAATAACCTCATTTCAGCAGACATAGTGAAGCGATTGGGCTTGCCGACCATAGCTAACCCACATCCATACACCATCGGGTGGCTTCACCAAGGACAAGATCTCTGCTTCAGCCAGCAGTGTCGCCTTCTCTATAGCATCAAGCCCTTCACAGATGGCGTATTATGTGATGTTGCTCCTATTGATGTTTCTGATGTATTATTAGGACGGCCATACTTGTGGAAGTGTTAGGTCCCTATATCACTAGTATAGTCCCTTACTATTGTTAGTGTAAGCCCCTTATTTTTATTATTGTACCCTTGTAACCCCCATTTTTTTATTATTGTGCCCTTAAATTATTATTGTTAGGTTGGCTAGGATTACATTGTGGCCCACTAGGATTACATTATGGCCCCATGGACTCCTATATATAGAAAGGAGGTTTTGTAAATTGTATCACCCAAGAATTGTTCATTAATGTAATGTATTTGAGGTTTCCCCCTCAAAGTGGCTTATTTCTAAGGCGTTGATATCTCTTTTCTTCTCTTTTTGGAGCTGGTTTCCCAACATTTGGTATCAGAGCTTTGGATTCTAGGGTTTTGCTGCTCCAAACAGGTCATCGTGGAATTTTCACTATAACTTGTTTTATACGAAGTTTCAAAAGCTGAAATTTTTAGGGTGTGAAGCCGAAATCCTGAAGAAGATTGTCTAAAAATTTTAGAGCTTGGTTCGCAATATTTTCAGAGATATAATTTGTGGAAGTTAGGTCTTTTTTCAGGCTCATAAACAGGTAATCATGGAATTTGCACTATAACGTTTTTTCTACTGAGGTTCAGAATCTGAAATTTTTATGGTGCGAATCTAAAATACTAAGGACATGCGTAAAAAAAATTCAGAGCTTGGTTCACAATATTTTTGGAGATATGATCTGTGGAAGGTAGTGCTTTTTCAGGCTCCCAAATGTCATCTCAAAAAGGTGATCGTGGGAAAATTTCGATAACTCTCTCTCTGAGCATCGGATTGGAGTGCCGTAAAAAGTGGTCACAAGTACATGGACTTTAGTTTCTTGGCTATAAATTTTAGAGACGAAGGATGAAACAGTGACACGTGGAAAGTCATACAAGTTCGCTATACTGAACTAGTCCATAATTAGGTCATTGTGGGAGATTGGACATAACGTTGTCTTGGAGAATCCAAATCAAGTCAGACCTATGGCATTCAAAATATAATTCAGAGGGATAATTCAGTGCTAAATTTCAGATATTGAAGAGTTGTGATCACAAATATAATACAATTTCAATATTGAGCTCCTCAAAAGCAAGTAAAAGGAGTGTATTTTTTTTTTCCGAATTGCATAAGTCTTGTTTGAAGAATCAAGTTGAATTGATTGCAAGGGCATATTGTAGAATAGATATCAGTATTGGATTATAAAATGGCCCCTAAAAATAATTCAAAACCCATTAAGCCTTTGGAAAGCTCTACTATGACTCATGAAGACGAAGAATGGAAACATGACATATCAAAATTACAAGAGCAAGTGCAACAAATTTCGCTCTCGCAAATAGCAACAAAAAATGACATGGAAGTTTTGAAGAAAGGTGTGGAAACTAAGATGGATGGTTTGAAGAAAGGCATGGAATCTAAGATAGATGGCATGGAATCTAAGATTGATGGCATGGAGGCTGGCATGGAATCTAAGATGGATGACATGGAAGCTAAGATTGATGAGAAAATGGAAAACATGAAGAATGTTCTAAAAGCAGACATGAAAGGTTTGACAAAGTTGATACAAGAAATGTTTCCTAATGGTGAAAATATAGTAGAAGAACCTCATGATGAGAACAAAATAAATGTTAATCGTGATTTCATAAACTCTAATGTTGGCGGGAAGAACCATCATATTCCAAAAATGGATATGAGGAAGTTTGATTGAAAGGATCCTATAACATGGATACTACAGATGGAGCAATATTTTGATCTCCATAATGTGAAAAACACACAAAAGGTACGCATTGCAGCTTTACATTTAGAACAAAATACATTTGTATGGTATCGATGGCTTTGCTCCCGTAAAAAAATTGTCACTTGGTCAATTTTTATGGAGGAAATGATAGCACATTATGAGGATACAAAGAGCAACACCTTCTTTAGCCAATTGATAAATCTCAAACAAAAGGGTTTAGTGGGACAGCACATTGAGGACTTCCAAAAATTGAATATAAGGGTAACTAATATTCCAGAGGAACACAGGATTGATCTCTTCTTAGGTACTCTAAAGGATAACATCCAACATGAAGTTCGTGTTTTGGAACCCGATTCATTGGAGAAGGCATTCAGGTTGGCAAGAAAAGTTGAATGTAAAATTATGGCGACAAGGAAGCCTACCACTCAATTCTATAAAGAAGAAAGTGTTTCTACGCCTAGATTTCCACAACCTACAAGGTTGACACCACAAAAATTGGAAGAAAAAAGAGCAAAAGGGCTTTGCTACAGTTGTGATAGCAAATAAACTAAAGGCCATAAGTGTGCTGAAAAGAAATTATTTTACATAGATTGTGAAGAAGAAGAATAAAATGAACAAGAAGAGGATATACACCAGGAATCGGCCCTAGAAGAGGAAGAAATGAATCTGACCATATCATGTAATGCACTGGCAGGAATTACCACTCCTCAAAACTCTCAAGATAGAAGGACAGATCAAGAAGAAAAAGGTAATAATGTTGATTGATTCAGGTAGCACCCATAATTTTATTCATTGTAAGGTAGCCAAGGAATTAAATTGTTTCCTATACCCAGCACCAGAATGTCAAGTGATGGTTGCAAATGGAGGAACTATAAATTTCTCTGGGAAATGCCATAATATCAAGCTAACCATGGGGGAATATGTATTGACTAGTCCAATGCTTTCCATTCCTATGGGAGGTGCTGATGTTGTACTAGGAGTACAATGGTTACAATCTTTGGGGACAGTAGCTTTTAATTTTCAAGAACTTTTCTTGAAATTTTTTTTAGAAGGAAAGGAAGTTGAATTATAAGGTATTGCAGGGAAGGAAGGAAGGATAATAAGCTCTAATGTCATGAAAAAGCTTCTAAAGAAAGAACAACGAGGTGTAATTGCACAATTATGCTCACTAGAAGTTCCAACATCGAAATCATCTATTCCTTCAGATCTCCAACAAGTCTAGGACAATCATTCCAAGGTGTTTGAAACTCCCAAAGGACTCCCACCTATTCGTGATCATGATCATGCTATTCATTTGATTCTAGGAAGTGTTCCTCCAAACATCAGGCCTTATAGATATCCTTATGTCCAAAAGAGCGAAATTGAACATATGATTGCAGAAATGTTAGAGGAGGGTATAATTCAACCTAGTCAAAGTTCTTTCTCTGCTCCTGTAGTATTGGTACACAAGAAGGATGGATCATGGTGAATGTGTCCGGATTATAGGGAGCTCAATAAGCTCACCATTAAAGACAAATTTCCCATTCCTGTGATTGATGAATTATTTGATGAATTACATGGAGCAATTTATTTTACCAAGTTGGATCTTCGTTCAGGATATCATCAAATTAGAATGAAGACTGAAGATATTCCAAAAAAAAAAATTTCGAACTCATGAGGGTCATTATGAATTTTTGGTCATGCCTTTTGGCCTTACCAATGCACCTTCTACATTTCAAGGGTTGATGAATTCCATTTTCAAACCCTCCCTTAGAAAATTTGTGCTAGTATTTTTTGATGATATACTAATCTACAACAGGTCTTGGAAGGATCATGTTCAACATGTTGACAGGGTGCTCAAACTATTGGAGGAGAAACAATTATATGCAAAAACATCAAAAATTTTCTTTGGAGTACAAGAGGTGGAATATCTGGGTCATATTGTATCTCACGAGGGTGTTAAATTAGACCCTAACAAAATTAAAGCCATTAAGGAATGGAAAGTTCCCACAACCATAAATAAGTTGCGAGGATTTCTCGGGTTAACAGGGTATTATCGCAAGTTTGTTAAGAATTATGGGAGAATAGCAGCACCTCTAACAACATTATTGAAGAAATATGCATTTTCATGGACTCCCGAAGCAACTAAGGCCTTTGAACATCTTAAAGAGGCAATGTGCCTAGCACCGGTCTTAGCTACGCCAGACTTCACAAAAACCTTTATTGTGGAATGTGATGCCTCAGGAAATGGAATTGGTGCAATTTTAATGCAGGAAGGAAGACCCATTGCTTTTTAAAGTCGTCCAATCAAAGGAAAGTATTTACAAAAACCTATTTATGAGAAGGAAATGTTAGCAATACTGCATGCACTAAAGAAATGGCGAACTTACCTAATGGGAAGACACTTCAAGGTAAAAACTGATCATGATAGTCTTAAACACTTTTTTGGAACAAAGACTATCTTCAGAAGAGCAGCAAAAATGGGTCACAAAGATGTTGGGTTATGACTTTGAAATAATCTACAAAAAAGGAAAGCTTAATGTTGTTGCATATGCACTCTCAAGAAATAATGAAGAGGTGGAAGCATTGCTTTGTGCCATTTCTATTATCCAACCAGATTGGATAACTGAAGCAAGAGATGAATGGAAGAAGGACAAAGACGTATGGACACTCATTCAAAAGTTGCAGCAAGATCCTAGTACATCTGATACATTTAGTTGGAAAAATGATTCCTTATGGTACAAAGATCGCTTATATCTTTGTAATAATTCCCAAATAAAACAAAATATTCTTCTGGAATTGCACACTTCTCCTTTAGGAGGAAACTTGGGGTTTTTAAAAACTTACCACAGGGTGAAGAAAGAATTTTTTTGGGATGGCCTTAAATCTGATATTCAAACTTTTTTGACGGAATGTTTGGTTTGCCAGTAGAATAAAGTTGAGACAATTAAGACCCCGGGACTTCTACAACCTTTATCCATTCCAAGTCAACGTTGGGAGGAGATTTCAATGGATTTTATCATAGGTTTACCTAGTTCCGAAGGAAAGAATTTCATCATGGTGGTAGTTGATATACTTACCAAGTATGAATACTTTTGTGCATTATCTCATCCATTTAAAGCAAGTACAATTGCTACTACATTTATGGACAGAATTCAAAAGCTACATGGAAGCCCAAGGATTATTGTGAGCGACAGAGATCCCATTTTTACTGGAAATTTTTGGAAGGAGTTATTTTATTGTTTGGGGACTCAATTAGCTCATAGCTCATCTTATCATCCTCAGTCTAATGGTCAAACTGAGATAGTAATTAAATGTTTGGAAGGATATCTTCGTTGTTTTGTATCTGATAAAAAAATACAATGGGTCAAGTGGTTACCTCTCGCTGAATGGTGGTATAACACTTCCTTCCATACTGCAACAAAAATGACCCCATTTATGGCACTTTATGTATATCATCCACCATCCATCACATCATATTTAAGAGAAAATTCGAAGGTTCAAGCAGTGGAAGATCACGTCGAGCATCAACAAGAAGTTCTCCAACTCTTAAAGGATAACCTGAATTTGGCACAAAATCGAATGAAACAACACGCAGGTCAACATCGCAGTGAGAGAATTTTTGATGTAGGAGATTGGGTATTTTTATGGCTACAACCATACAAACAAATGTCCCTCAAGCAAGCTAAGAAGGATAATAAATTATCACCAAAGTACTATGGTCCTTACAAGGTGTTGCAAAAGATTGATACTATGGCATACAAATTGGAGCTTCCTTCTTCTTCGCAAGTACATCCAGTTTTCCATGTTTCATGCTTAAAGAAGGTTATAGGTGAAAATATTCTAGTTCAAACAATATTGCTAGAAATTGATGAGGAAGGAAAAATCATATTGGAACCTGAAACGGTCATGGAAACAAGAACTGGACAGCTATGGAATCGATCAATTTCAAAGTATCTCATCAAGTGGAAGAACTTACCCACTGAAGATTCTACATGGGAGGATGAGAATTTTATACAGAAGCACCTGAAGCTACTCAAGCGTTGAGGACAACACTTTTTTTTAAGGAGAGGGGCATGTTAGGTCCCTATATCACTAGTATAGTCCCTTATTATTGTTAGTGTAAACCCCTTGTTGTTATTATTTTACCCTTGTGACCCCCATTTTGTTATTATTGTGCCCTTAAATTATTATTGTAAGGTTGACTAGGATTACATTATGGCCCCATGGACTCCTATATATAGAAAGAAGGTTTTGTAAATTGTATCATCCAAGAATTGTTCATTAATGTAATGTATTGGAGGTTTCCCCCTCGAAGTGGCTTATTTCTAAGGTATTGATATCTCTTTTCTTCTCTTTTTGGAGATGGTTTCCCAACATGAAGCATCATGCTATGTATGAGTCTTGGCCTCACGCTGTTATTGTTACTTTGGGAAATAAGTTGTACAGGATACTAGAGGTACCACCTCCTGCAGCTATCTCTTTGGTTACTGCAAAACAATGCAGTAAGCTCATTTCCCAAACCAGGAAATTCGTTTTCCTGATGATCCACCCCTAGGGCAAGAAGAAGATTATGGCCACGACCTCTAGACAGGGCTCCTGTGCACAACAATAACAAATGGAAAAGGTTGTGGAGGAGTACGGGGACATCTTCACCTCACCCACAGGGTTCCTCTACATTGTCAGGTCAAGCACCCGATTGATCTGACCATAGGTGCGTTGCTACCCAATGGACCAATCTATGGCCGCTCTATTGTTAAGAACGATGAAATGAAGAGGTAGATTCAAGAGCTGCTACAGAAAGGTCACATCTGACCAAGTTCATCGCCCTACGGGAGCCCGATCATGTTGGTACATAAGAAGGATGGGACGTGGAGACTCGGTATTGATTATCGGGCACTGAATAAGATCATTGTCCAGAATAAGTACCTGATCCCACAAATTGATGACCTTCTAGACCAACTCAAAGGGGAGAAATATTTTAGCAAGATTGACTTGAAGTCTCGGTATCACCAGGTACCAATTGAACCCTCTGATGTGTGGAAGACTGCCTTCAAAGCCAAGGAAGGCCTTTTTGAATGGTTGGTCATGCCTTTTGGGTTGACGAATGCTCCCGCAACCTTAATGAGGTTGATGGAAGACATCTTGCAGCCATTCACCAACTCATTTGTAGTGGTGTACTTGGATGACATTTTGATCTTCAACCAGACTTGGGAAGAGAACCTCCACCACATCCGACAAGTCCTCCAAACAGTATTGAAAAACAAGTTGTGTGCCAATTTGGAGAAGTGCACTTTTGGCATGACCCAGGTTCAATATTTGGGATATGTTATTGATGAAAGGGGGGTGCATGTGGATCTAACCAAGATCCAAGTCATTCGGGATTGGCCAGCCCCAACCACTATAATAGAGCTTCACAACTTTCTGGGTCTTGATAATTTCTAGCGTAGGTTCGTGTTGGGATTCTCTCATATCACTTGGCCCTTCAGTTAAGTCACCAAGGGAGGAGTGAGAGAAAATTTCTTTTGGTCGGAATCTCAACAGAAGACATTCACAAAATTTAAAAATTGCCTCTATTCTGCCCCAGTGCTCACATTACCAGACTTGCAACAACCATTCGAGATCAAGACAGATGCCTCTGACTATGCTATTGGGGTAGTTCTTACTCAACATGGACATCTAGTGGCATATCATAGTGAGACATTGTCTGACACAGTTCACAAGTATCCCACTTATGAAAAAGAAATGTATTCCATTGTGCAAGCTTGTCGACAATGGAAGCATTACATTTTGGGGAAGAAAACAATCATCCACACAGACCACTGGCCCCTGCAGTTAATACAGACACAAGGGAAGTTCCAGAATGATCGCCATCAGAAGTGGTCCACATATCTGCAACAGTTTCATTTGAACATCAAGTAGAAGAAGGGTAGCACCAATAATGTTGCAGACTGCCTCAGCGAACCACCGATCGTGGCGCTCACCACCGTTCTGAACTCTTGTGGGCACGAGACTTCTGATTGGCCACTTCTCTACGAGAGCGACCCAAAATTCGGCCACACATACAAGGCACTCTTGGGGGGTATGCAAGTTCCAAATTGTCACCTCCAAGATGCACTCTTATGTCACCTAGGACACCTTTTTGTTCCTTCAAGCAAGCATGCCAAGATGATATGGGAAGAACACTATAGTTGAGTCACTGGGCATTTCGGGGTTGAGAAAACAATAGTAATACTGCAGAAGTATTTCCATCGGTTGAACCTTTGAAAGGATGTCGGGAAGCACTTTAGATCCTGCACTGCTTGTGCCATTGCCAAACCGACCATCAAGAAGCAAGGCCTATATACTCTACTACCTACCCCTAGTCAACCTTGGGAATCCATAACCATGGATTCCATGTTGGGCCTATATTCTACTAAGCATGTAAATGACTGTGTTTTCGTGGTCGTCGACAGATTCTTGAAGATGGCCATTATGGTGGCCTGCAAGAAGCATATCACAGCAGAAGCCACTTTGAACAAGTGTGGGTACACTTTGGGATCCCATAGTCTATCATATCATATTAGGATAGTAGGTTCCTCAGCACATTTTGGTCCAGCCTCTGGCCAATGCTGGACACCAAGCTCACCAAGTCCACAACTTTCCATCCCCAAGCAAATGGCCAGACAGAGGTCATCAACAAAATGATTGTACACATTCTGAACATGTACAATTCAAAGAATCCATGCACATGTGACGAGAGCCTCCCCTATGTACAACATAGTTATAACCAGGCTCTCCACATCTCAATCGGCCACAGCCCCTTTCAGGGGGGCTTGGGATTCCAACCACTATGTCCCATTGACATAGCCATGCCATTTGCGACTACTCAGGCCGATTCGGCTCATGTCCAGTCTAAAGTTGACAAAGCAAATAGCTTCATCGAGCACATTCAACACATCTGCCAACAGGTTCATGACATATTGGACAAAGCCAATGCTAAGTACAAATAATGCCATGATCAACATAGGGTGCACACAACTTCCAGGTCGGCGACAAAGTGTGGTTACATTTGCAGAAGCAGCGCCTCACTGGACCCCATCACAATATTCTCCCACTCTAATACGGGTTGTACACCATCACCAATGTTGTAGGGAAAAATGCGTTCGAGCTCAGTATTCCACCATTCCTTGGTCTGCACCTAGTATTCAATGTGGACTGCCTTCGTCCTTACTTCCCACCTCTACTGGACACCTCTGACATTGCAAAACAACTCACACTAATAGAGTTAAACCCAGACTACATGGAATAGGCCACCACAGATTGTATCATGGACATGCAAATCAAGAACACTCGCCAATAGAAGATCCAATTGTATCAGGTTTTCAAAGCTAGCCAACTCTTGCACCAGGGAAAATGGATCACTAGGGACCAAGTTCAGCAGAAGTTTCCTCATCTCATGGAGGAACTTAACGAAATGGGGACCATTGCTTCCTAATGGGGGAGGAATGATCTGGGTGGATATCAATGTTCATCCACCTATTCGACTTGGGTCCCCACCATTGTCTCTTTCAATTTTTCAGTTTCAGCACAACTTTCTATTTTTAGCATTTTTTCAGGTCCTGAACTTTTGGAGCCATTTTGAGGCCCTAAATGACGTTTTTTGGGAAAACAAGGAGTATAATGGGTCACATAAAAGTTTTATTCCTTGGATAGATCTTTCTAATGAGCTATTGAGCGCATCAAATGGAGATCAGATGCCAAAGTTACGTCCTCGGGAAGTTGAAACACCAATTTACCCAAACGAGGCCCATTGTTTTGGTGCTTCATCTCCTAGGGTTAGGGTTTTGGATGTTTAGGGTTTTCCAATGTTTCTAAATAATAAATAGGCCCTTGAGCCTCATTGTAACTCAGTTCAGAGGCCTGTAGCCATGACATCTCTTCTCAGAGATAGCTACCAGCACCCTAGCAAGTTTATTTCCATTCTGTCTGTAAGAAAATTTCAGTTCTTTGATATTAATGAAATGAATGTTATTTCCGCTGCATATTTGTATTTATGGGTATATTTTTATTCTGTTGCATTCCTTCATAAATTTGGATCATCTCGATCTGTAGAGTTTTGAATTGGTCATCATCTCTGGGTGAGAATTCTAGTTTCATGGAAACTTCAAGAGCTTCAGCCTGTGAGTCAATATTATAGTAATTCATGGGGCCATGCAAGTGTGGCAAGAGCATGAAAATAAACCATTCCTTATGTTTCTTATCTTCATATACAAATCCTCCATCGTTGATAGTGCTCTTCATTCATTGATCTGCCTCCCAGATAGATTCATTTGGCTCATGTTTGATATCTTTTAACTCTGTTGCACACTCTGAATCGAGTTAGGTTTTATAAACTGCAGTTTTAGAGATTCCTTTATCTCATTAACAGTAGGTTTATTGTGCTAAGTCAGATATCCCATAAACCAATCCATTTCTTGACCCTCAAATTCCATAGCCAGTTGTGCTCTCTTGACAACATCAGTGTTAACATTTTTCGCAGTCCATATTGCATTTGTAACAAACCAAAACCTAGACATGTCTTCATCCCCCAAACCTTTAAATGTGGGTAGCTTCATATTTGTACCCATATCGCCTCCTAGTGGTGGTGGATGTGGAGTAGGAGATGACCTGCCCATACGCATGTTTGATGGCGAGGTGGCTGGAGGGCTACCTCCGGCACGCATAGCCTCACCATTATATGTAACACTATTAGGTGGGTTTCTTAGAGGGTTGTATACAGATCTGTCACCTCTGTGGTTAACCCAAAAGTATTTTCCTCTTTGCGTAGCGCTTTCAAATTTGTTTGGAGACATTCAATCGGTATGATTACACATAACACCTTTTTCATGCAATAATATCTTAATCAGAAAATGTATAGAGCGTATGAACCTACCTCTCAGTCCTTTATAGAACCTCCCTTCAGCTTCAGAATATGACACAAACTGATCAACTACAAATTTTGTCACAAATCCACCCAAAACATTGTCAACCCAATGATATACAGTCTGAGTGATGCTATTATCAGTGTTTTTTAACTGTTGGATCAGCTCAAGCATCCACTGAGTGATCTTATCATCCTTCCAGCAGGTCCGAAACAAAACCAAACTTAGCAACCACTCCTACAATTCATGTGCGAAGGTAACAAAGAATATTTCGTGAACCTCTATAAAAATATACTTATTTTTCCAATATTCAGTAGACAACTTATTAATTCTGTTTTGTTTTGTGGAAAATTCTTGTATCTTTTTCTCAAACCAATCTTCTAGGTCATTATTTTATGGCTTCCACATCACCTAATCTCTCTCAAAATGATCCTGGTATCGGTAACGGAACCATTTGTTGGCTTGAGGGGTCCTGACCCAGGTTCAGAGTTAGAGTGTAACCAACAAAACCATATTACTACTGGCCCTTTCGGCAATGACCTACTTGCGCAAGCCAATGTCTCACCCGAAGCAGTATGGGGGGGTGCTGAAACTAAGTTCCTACACACTGAGAGAGAATTAAATGATGTGGGGTCCTTGGATCAATAATAATAGCATACTGTCTTATGCACTAGAAACCCTAACTAGGAAAATATAGGTAACTTACGCAGGCTACCTTGTGCGTGCATAGACAGTGGTTCCACAATCCCTTCAATAGTCTTAACAAAATGATATTCAGGCCTTACAATAATAGATATATGTGTCTAAAATTCATCTTAAATAGTAACACAAGTACACAACCGATCTAATCACGAATACATAATCATAAGAAAAAAATATCACAAATGCATTTGGTACTCAAAATTATCCCAAAATAATTCTTTATTCATCAACATTTCGCAAAACCCTTACAATCCTTCAGATCTAACCGCACACACAGCCAGTCGGATCTGAACACAATCAGACTAAGGTCTCCATGCACAGAGTTAGCAGGAGCCTTCTAGACACTAACGCTTACACAGACTTATCTCAGAGATCTATCATTTGTGAAAACTTACATGAAACTTCATTAGAACTGACCTATCCAACTCGATCTAGACTTATATTTATATCTTAGCTTGCGCTTATACTAAGGTCTGCAAACCATGGTTTGAGACTCCTAGTTTTACCCTTTTTCCCATTTACAACTCATGAAGGGACTTTGACCCCCCCCCCCCAAAAAAAAAAAGACCCTTTATTTTTCATTTCTTAGCAAGCACGACTCAAAAATGCAAAAAAATACTACTATTTTCTCCCAAAAATTCAGTCCTAAGGGACCCCGCTCTAACAGGACCTTAAACTAAATATGACCCAGTCATGAAACCCATGCTTTAATAAGTCATTTAATAATAGCAATAATAAATTATTTTGACAAATTCTATAATAATGAAGACCGAACCTTGTTACATTATTCAACATTAAGATCACATAATAACAAGTACATTTACAGATAATACATAAGAGGAAGAAATCTCTTATTTACATATGCAGAGTGAAACCAGGTCAGGAACTCCACGTGCCACTCGATCATATATTGGAATTAAAAAAATATTTATTTAAGCCAAACACCCTCATATCATATTCCAAGCATGAATTTTGGACTCACAACATAACTGATCAAGGCTTCCTCGGGCTTTTCTGCAATCCCACCAAGGGATTCCTAGGCCCAAATAACAAACATATAGTAGAGGCTTTACCGCAATCCTACCCTATATTAGTCCAGGGATCACTAGGCCCTAAATAAGCATGGATTCCTCTAGACATCTCCACCTAAACTGTGAGGAATTTTTTCATCTCCACTCTCTAGGATTTACCGTGTATCCCACCATAACCAGTCAATGGATTCCTAGGCCTAACAAGAGAATAAACCTCTATAATTTATCGTGTATCTCGCAATTATCGGTTAAGGGATTCCTAGGCCCAACGAGTCTCCATCCTCTAGGATTTACCATGTATCCCTCCATTACTAGTCAATGGATTCTTAGGCCTAATGAGGAAGTTCACAATCAGGGTTTACCGTGTATCCCACCATTACCAATCAAGGGTTTCATGGGGCTCATGATTCTTCCTGAGACCACCCCACTCAGTTTCGGTACCATCTAGTAATCCATCTCAACCAAATACAAGAGAACCCATCACACCATGGTTATCTAGAAATGGCAAGGAAAGTATGAAATCCATGGCCACACCTCGCAAGACCCATGCCAATGACAATAAGCATTAGGAATTTTGAGGTCTAAAATGGGCCTCCTAAAAAATATTTACAACCAAAATAAAATTTATAAGAACAATAGGATTAAAGATGATGATGTCAACCATGGGGGATGATTCGCCATTTTTTAAGTAAAAGGATAAAAAGCTTAAAAATTTATAAAATAATAAAACTACTTTTTCAACTCATATTTTTAACTTATCTCCCATTTTTTTTACTCAAATTTCAAGCAGGAGTACTCGTTGGATGCAAAATTTAATTCCTCATCCAAGGAGTACCATTTTTGCATACTTTTTATGGATGCAACTACATGAAAATTGAGAAATACATGAAAAAACGTGATTGCAATCAAGTTTTTCATGTATTTCTCATTTTTCGTATAGTAGGATCCATCAAAAGTATGAAACATGGGTACTCCTTGGATGAGGAATTAAATGTTTCATCCAACGAGTACTCTTGCTCAAAAATTGAGTAAAAAATTTGGGAGATAAGTTGAAAATACAAGTTGAAAAAGTAGTTTTTTTCTTTTTTTCCCTCCAAAATTTTAGGATGTACTCAAATATTTTATTATTATTTTCACTCTTATTTTATAATTTCCTTAGGAGGCCCATATTAGACCTCAAAATTCCCCTAATGAGAACCAAATACACACATGCATGTACCATGCATGTCATATATAGCAAGGAAATAACACATGCAAATAAATACCTGCAAGTAATCTCGTTATAGTTGCTTGATCTTGCTCTTCCTTGCTTTACCTTTGCTTTACTTTGCCTTCTTTGTTCCTCCTTTTCTTTCCTTGATCAAATGCTAGAGTGCTCCAGGAAAACTTTAAGTGTCCGAGAGTATGAGAGAGGGAGAAAAGAGACAGAGAGCTCCCAAAACCGAACTAAAAAAAGATAACGCTGGAAAAAACTTGTGAATTGATCCTCATAAGCCCTTTTATCAATGAGGCCTCTAATTTCTTGAATTTTCCATCATTTTCCTTCAATTTTCTCCTCACATGAAACTTGTGACCTTTTACCTTCCTTTTCTCCTATTTCCTTTATTTTCATAAATAAAATTCTAATTAATGTCTTTTTCCTTTCCAAATCCTTTGTCATTGCCTTTTCCAATTTCTCTTAGCCATAATTTTTTTCTTGATAAATATGTCTTGTAGACAAGAGTGATCTCCCTAATATCCCAACAAATAACTAGAAACAAACAACCATTTGAATACCTCTTTCCCTAAATGATTAGCATTCATATTATTATAACTTAGAAATGAGGAGGCTATGCTCCTACCTTTCAATGAGATGTTTGATGTAGACCTGGCCTTTTGCCCCAAAAATTTCCTTCAATTCTGAGAAGAACCTACAATCATAAACATGCAAAGAATCAAAAGCACCTACGGTATATAATAATAATAAAACCCAGTTCAACTTAATAATCAAGAAGATTAAGAACTGTCATCTTTAATGAATCTAAAAAAAACACAATGAGAAAAAGAGATCCATATGTATTATCAAGAATTATAAAGATAAATATTACAACCTGAGCCTTGATGTTGTACAAATTTCTCCTGTATGCCTTCACAGTTGAGGTCCTTGGTTTGACAAGCCTTCCTCTCTAGAATGACTAACAGAGATTTATCTTCAATGAAATCTTATGTAGAAGGTGTAGTATTCCATGTACATTCCACAATATACTATGTATAATATATGAAGTACAAAGTAAGTTGTAAGTTATACCAACTAACCTAACCATGAATCTTCAGCTCAATTTATAGATGAAATTGAGGAAGTTTCAAATCCATCAAGAGAGGGATGAGATCCTCTAATGAAGGGATTAAGGATCCTTTATCGAAGTGGATAAGTTCCATGAGTTGAGGGATATAGCTTGAACTAGTGCGACTAAAGAGGCTTTGAGTTGGAAGAATATTCGCCCAACTACGCTTTTAGAAGTTAATTTTTTGTGTTTACTTCCTATTAGAAAATTATATATTACAGAGCAATGAAACACATAAAATATGAGGAAAACACAAACATAGAAAACACATAAAACTATAGAGACACAGATATATGTGGTTCACCCAGTTTGGGCTACGTCCACCCCGAACAACCAATCTTTCCTTTCCATTATCCAACAAAATGAGGAGACACAACCTACAACAGATCCATTGTAATGTCCTTTGTTCTATCTCGCAGTCTCCCTATCTGTTTCTCGCTCTGAGAATACACATAAAATATCCAGCCGCAATACAACACCCTCATACAAAATGAGGGGTTGCCTTCTAGAGAAAAAAAAAAAAACCTAAATCAAACATAAATTCTACCGTCAGATCATCTGCCTAATGAACGGCCCAGATTGACTAGAAATTACTATACTTTTACAAGGCAATTTTACATTTTTTTTTAGCTTCGGGGGCAGCCGCACCCCCCCCCCCCCTCATATCCCCTATGCAGTGTACAATTACGGGTGGAATTTCCACCTCGTTAAGAAAAAGGGTGCAATGTTGTGATACAAAATAAAGAAATAATCAGGCTCCACACCCAACAATCTCCCACTTGGAGACAGAATGTAGCAACTCCACCGCTGCTTCATTTTCTGGACAGTTACTCCACTTTGGACCTCGATGTTTCTCATACTCATCATCAGACTTGAAGACCAATTGAAACTGAGCATAATCTTATTTTCTCCCTGGTTACAACTATTGTTAGCATATATGCAGGATTCTGGCTAGTGTGTATCTTTTCCAGCTTCCACTATCCATCTTCCAACAATGTCCGTATGAAATGGTACTTGAGATGTATGTGTTTAGTCCTGGAATGAAATACTGGTTCTTTTCAAGATGAATGGCACTTTGGCTATCACTGTATAACATTCCCATATCATGCTTCTTACCTAATTAATACATAAACCTTTGTAACCGAATCATTTCTTTACTAGCTTCTGTAACAACAACATACTTTGCTTTTGTTGTTGAAAGTGCAACAAAACTTTGGATTTTTGAAACCCAACTGATAGCAGTTCCACCTACAGAAAATACATACCCTATATTTCTCCTCCTATTATCTTTGTCACTTGCCATATCTGCATCAACATATCCCTGTATAGCAATGTTTGAACCACCAAGCATAATTCTTGATTTTTTGTACCTCTCAAATATTTGAGAATCCATTTCACTCCCATCCAATGTTATTTTCCTGGATTTTTCATGTACCTGCTTAAAACTCCCACTGCATGTGAAATATCAGGCCTTGTGTAGACCATTGCATACATTAAGCTTCCAACTACTGATGCATATGGAACTTTAGACATATAATCCATTTCTTATTGGTTCTTTGGGAACATCTCCTTTCTAAGTTTGAAATGGATAACAAAAGGTGTACTAACTAGTTTTGCATTCTGCATATTAAATCTTTTAAACACATTTTGTATGTACTCATTCTGGGACAATGTTAATTTTTGATTTTTCCTGTCTCTAGTTATTCTCATACCAAGGATTTGTTTTGCAGCTCCCAAATCTTTCATTGCAAATGAATTTGCCAATTTTATTTTGAGCACATTTATTTCCTACATGTTAGAACCTACAACAAGAATTTCATCTACATAAAATAACAATATAATATAACTGCCATCATTTTGCTTTTTCAGATAAACACAATGATTAGAGTGACATCTAGTATAACCTTTTTCAGACATAAACCTGTAAAATTTTAGATACCACTGCCTTGGAGCTTGTTTTAAGCCATACAATCTCTTCGTTAAGCTGCACACTAATTTTTCTTTCCCTTTGACCTCATATCCTTCTAGTTGCTACATATATATCTCTTCCTCCAAATCTCCATGGAGAAATGTTGTCTTTACATCTAACTGTTGAAGATATAAATCTTCCACTCCTACAAGACTTAAAATAGTTCTGATTGAAGTAATCTTAAAAACAGGAGAAAATATTTCATCAAAAATCAATACCTTTCTTCTGTGCAAAACCCTTCACCAGAAGTCTAGCTTTGTACCTATGTTTTCCTCCATCTTCTTCCTTGAGCTTGTAAACCCATTTATTCTACAATGTTGTTTTACCTGTAGGCAACCTGACTAATTCCGAAGTCTAGTTATGTATTAAGGAGTCCACATATTCTTTCATGGATAGCTCCCACTTCTTCCTGGTTTCAACCTGCATTGCTTCTCCATAACATTTAGGTTCACTAGAATCGGTCAACAATAAATAATATAATGAAGGAGAGTATCGTTCAGGGGGTCTACTTATCCTAGTAGATCTTCTAACACCACATTCAGGTGTTTGAGATGCCTGTTGCTGTTTTGGTGGTTATTTTTGTTGTGGTTGTTGATTATTATTATTTTCAGACACCTTTAATTTTTCTGTGATCTCATCAAGAATTGTGTATTCTTTGTTTTCTTTTTCCTATTTCTTTTCCTGCAACTAATTCTTATACAAGACATTTTCATTGAATATTACATCTCTACTCCTAATGATTTTGTGATTTTCATAATAATAAAAGAGATAACCAAAATAATTAACACCATATCCAATAAAGATACATTTCTTTGATTTTTCCTCAAGCTTTGTTCTATTTTATTTATTAATATGGACAAAGGCCTCACAACCAAAAGGCTTTAAAAAAATAATTATTTTGTCTAGCTTAGAAAAGAGAAACCTTTGATTGAATAGCATAATGATAGTTTGAACATCAATCCTAATGAATTGAACAACAATATAAATGAATTGAACAACATTCTTAATGAATTGAACAACAAGCGAAATGAAATAAATCTAAATGAAATCAATTGCTTATATAATTTTGCAATGGAATTCTCTTTTTAAACTAAATAATTAACGTTAATCAACAATTGGATGCCTCACTGTGTTGAAAGGATGATTTAATCCACAAAGGCAAGTAATCATTGAGCAGTAATTATCCTACGATTTATAAATTGATTGCAAAGGTGTTGGAAGAAAATGGAAATGTCTAACAGCTATGAAGCATTATTATACAAACTAGAAGATATGAATGCAATTATTCCGAATCAAGAATTACATATGCTAAACTATTCTGAAGGAAGAAAAAATGTAAATTTATTGAGTAGAAAAATTATTTTACAACCGCATCAGTTAACTGAACATGGATTTTGTAACTAACGCACATCATATAATTTTGTGAGGAAACTCCCAGGGGTTGGGTCCAGACCACTAGAAGTTTTGACATGAGGAAAACCTCAAAAGGTAATTATTCAAAACATCAAAACTCAAAAGATAATACTGGAATACAATATGAAAACTCTATCTCGATGCAATGGTTACAGAGGGAAAATTCCCATCTCCCATCTAGTTCGTCCCTGGCCCTTCTAAAGGCATTTTCATGCAATGAGATAGTGTTCTCCAAACGACAACCGCTGTGCGTGGCTATCGTTTGATTCTTCAAGCTTGAATCCATCTCTTTGCCTTCTGTCAGCTCATACATTCGTGTCTGTTGGGTGTCTTCCATTTGTCATTGGTTCAACTGCTCTGCGTTCCTGCATACGAAGATACAATAAGTCAAATTTATGTTATAGAAATGTTCCTTTTTGTCGTTAGCTCAATTTATCTGATTGTCATAAATATTTCCTTTATTTATTGTCAAAATAAGGAAGAATTCGTAAGACTATGCCATAATTCAAAGTAATTATAGGGTGAAAACATACCTTAATTCCGGCCCAAAGTATACTACCCTACTTACCTAATTGCATTTGCTCATGCAAACAGATGGTTGAGATGCAACTGTGTTAGAGAGTAGGCAGGGTAGACCTTTTCCTTGTATGCTCTGAAACCCTGTTTTTGTATCATTATTGCAAAGGAAACACTTGCGTGCCCCTATGGTAACTCATAATTATGATTATAGTCCTCAGGAGTATACCAGAGAAGAGGTATTCTATACCTACATGCTAGCCATGCAGGCCCCATGCTAAAGACCAGGTTACTATACGAGAGGAATCTAGAGGTAGTATCCTTGAAATTCCTATAGCCAAATGGTTCCCTATTTTTTACGTTGTTCGTGGAGGCCATCCATATTTTTTTAGCTACTTCTCGAATGTCTTCAAAGTATTCCTATCCATTTTATATGATTTCCTTATGGATGGGTCCCAACCTAGCTCTTGCCCCTTGCCTTTGCATGAAGTTCTTGTGATGGATAAATAGTTGCAGGGGTTTTGTAGGTTCCCCTCAAACACACAAGTCAAGGCCATGCTCTCTCTTTTGGAAGATGTTATATGCCTTGGCCCACTTAATCTGGTTCTTGGCATATGAGAGGAAGGCTTAGAGCTGGACATCTCCTATAAAGGGATTAGGATTGTTGTTTGCGTCCTCTTCTAGAAATAAATTGTGCATGTAAAGTTCACATAGAAGGTGTTGGACTTGTTCATATTGATCATTACAGAAGTGGAAAAACTCATCTATAGTCCTAAAATTTGTAGAATTTCCTACCTTGACGACCTTGACTTTCAGCAGTAAATACCATTTTGTTAAGAACATGGCATAGTTGGTGGCCAGTGCCCTGCATGATAGGGCATCATTATACAAAGAAAAAATCGTAGTGATTTGTTTCTTGGATTGCTCCACCTGCTCTTGTTCCCTTTTCACCTTTTCCTGTTATTCTCTGAGATGAGAAAATGTTTCGTCTTCCGTGGATGAGAGGTCCGTGAATTTCTTTAATAGTGCTTGGTGTTCTTCCTACATTGTGCTAGCTCATCTTCTGCTTGCACTAGTTCATTTTGTAATTTCCAATTAATAGCTTTCTCTACTAGGGGGACATAGGTAGGTGCTTCCTTTGTTTGGGTCTCCTTCTCTTTTGTAGTTTTCTGCTCAGTTTGTGTAGAAGCTTCAATGGTATTTTCTAGTTCTGTCTAAATTTCGACCTCAGTAGTACCTGCTTGGTCAGTCTGTATCCCAGTTTCGGCCTTATCGACTGAATTGGTCTGTACCTCGGCCTCTGTAGTGGCTACCAAGTCGGTTTGTACCTCAGCCTCAACGATGTTAGCTAATTCAGTCTGCATCTTGGCTTCAACGATGTTTATCAAGTTGGAGGCTAATTCTGTTTGAGTTCCTGTGGAGGTGGTTTCCTTCTTAGGTTTCGTGCCCTTCTCTCCTCCTTCAGTTGCTTCCTCAGATATTTCACTATTTTCTTTAATCTTCTGCAGGCCCTGCTTAGTTTCTTAATCTTCTTTTTAGTTGAATCCTCACCTAACCTGATTTCAGCAGGTGGTGGAGGAGCAGTATTCCCATTTTTAGGGATGGTGTTTCCAACCTCAGGGTTGCCTATGATGGTGTTTCTTATTTGATCTTCAGATTTTACTTCTACATGAGGGTCACGACTGGGTAGGGCAGTGCTACCTCCCGGTGTCAAAGGGACTATTTCTATGATTGTTTTTTGTTCCATAGGGAAAGTGTCGCCTGACTAATTTTCTGATTCTGTTCTCTCCTCTGCTTACCCTTTGCTATTCACCTCATAATTCTCAAGAGGGGACAGAGCCCCATCATCCTATAGTTCCTCTTGGTCGAGTAGGAATTTAGTGTGGCCATAACTACTGGTGGTGATAGAATTATCTATGGGTTCCTCTTGCTCTTTTGCTCCCGATGGGTTTCTAGATTCATATTTTTTCCTCAATTGTTATAGGACTTGAGCCATTTCTTCCTCGAAGTCTTTTAATGGTGCGTTTTGAGGGTGGGATGGTCCTACATCCTCTATGAGGTCTGAGGTTCCTTGAAAATTTTTGGACCATTTTTTCCTGCTTGGTTCTGAGGTTGTTGTTCGGGTCATTTTTCTTCTAGGTATGTTTACCCTGGGAAGCTCAATTTTAGTTTCACGAGGGTTTATTTCAGTTTCCTGTGCAGCAAAGTTAACAAAATTGTCCCAGGCTATCTGCTTCTTATCCAACTCATGTATGATGACTAGTTTAATTAACCTGTGGTGACTGACTACTGCTTGGGGATTTTTTTCTCTTCTTAATCGAACAACAGTATCATGAAATATGGAATTTAAGAAAGCAGGAAAATTAACTGAAATATTTTGCTTAAGTATAGCTAAGAGTTTAAGTTGGCGAGGTTTTACCACATCCTAACATTTGTCACATGTAATTAACCTTTGGATGAATGTTGTCATTTCCTGCCATGGTTGGTGTAGAGAGGTAGGATTAATCCTTTTCCCTTTTCTCTCCAATGGCTCCTTCGGATCCTGATATGCCGCTACTGCCTCACGTAGGAGGAGATGTCTCTCTATCCATATTTCTCCTTCTGCTGGTATTTCGGAGACTCCAGCAATAATTTCCTCTGTGACTAGTATAATTTGACCCTTGATTCTGTTCTAACCTTCTTGCAGATTTTTCAAAAACTTAATTGCAATTTCCGTATCAAGTCCCTGTAATCGGTGTACGCATGTCATCCAACCTGGTTGCTAGAGGATGGTGCTAGCTGCATCTGAAATTTGAAATTTTACAAGCTCGTTCTGAATGGAATTTCCTCCTATAGTTGGTGTGCTTTCATGGGTTATTTCTTTTGATTGCATTATCTCTCGCCTCCATTGTTTCGACTGAATGTTGTATGGAGGTGAAAGAGAAATTGCAGTTCTGCGCAGGTAACTTCATGCCTTAATTTCAGTATTCCTCTAGTATTATCGATGTGTCTAACAGTATTTGTGCATAAATCTCACATGCTTGCCAATTTAAGACTAATTACACCCCCTCCATCGAAGAAAGGGCGCCCACGTCCTCAAGTACAAGAGGGATTTGGCCAATCATGAATGTGAACAGGGGAATTTTAGGATTTGGTAATCATGACCTATACGTGAAGGAGAAGGTCATGGCTTTCAGGCTTCAGGGGGGTTGAGTAATTACTAGCATACGCAGTGTAAAGGTCAGATTTGTAAGTTTTTCCATAATTTCATCTTGTGCGGAAGTGATCGGAAATGGAGAGGGAATAGTGTAAATATTATTACGATATGATGTATTTCTTCAATGAAAAGTTCTGACGGAAGCAAGAATAAGACAGATAATGATTGGTGTTGTCATCTCAAGGTTCAAATATGTAAGCATATCTCTATTAGTTATTCATGTGGTAGATTATAATTATCACTAATTCGAGTAATAGCTTATGGAAGAAGAATGGAAGATAAAGTATATATAAGATCAATTGGCTATTGATGAAGCATACTTTCATACCATAAGCAGAGCCACTGATGCTAGCAGGTGTTCATAGCCTCGACAGGGTTGTTATTTTAACCCAAAAGAATGAGTCGGAATAATTATGTAAAAATAGTTATTCTGCCAATTTTGTGGAGAGATCACCATGCTAGTATGATAGCCAGATAACCATAGTGCCACTCACCAGAGTTGTAGCAAGGTGATCAGGCTGGCTCGTGATGAGAAATCCTATCCTTCAAATAGATAAGAAGGTCATTACCTTGGTGTGGTGGCCATTTTGGGCATGTCATTTGCTAAGCTCTTGTCAACGTGGTAGGCTGGCTCGTGATGAGACCCCCTATCCTCCCTTCAAATTTTTCATGTAAGCACAGTACTTCTTTTTTTGTCATAGAATTTTGATTTATAAGGAGGTCATTGTGTTGGTGTGATAGCCAAATAGTCACAATGCCATTCACTAGGATTGTAACAGAGTGATCAGACCGGCTCGTGATCAGACCTCCTGTCCTTCAAGCAGATGAGAAGGTCATTACCCTGGTGTGGTGGCCATTGTGGGCATGTCACTTGTTAAATCCCTATGATCATGGTAGGTTGGCTCATGATGAGACCCCCTATCCTCTCTTGAAAATTT
The DNA here is from genome assembly GCA_034641835.2 of Pinus albicaulis. Classification (NCBI taxonomy): domain Eukaryota; kingdom Viridiplantae; phylum Streptophyta; class Pinopsida; order Pinales; family Pinaceae; genus Pinus; species Pinus albicaulis. The sequence continues at coordinate 238,830,960 of CM076574.1, read as the reverse complement.
GAATGAATGCATATGGTTTCTTCTTTATACATGGAGGGAGGCTCATTAACTCCTTAAGAGTTAGGGATAGTGAGAAAATTAAAATAATGCCAATACAATTAATACTCCTTATTCCCATTTCTTCATATTGGAGGAAAATATTACTCAAATAGTGCAGAAATATATACCATCATAAGGTCCTATATTGTATGATAACATATTTGAACTAGGGAGGACTTAGCCTTTCATTTCATGTATGTATAATGTAAGCTTCTTGTTTAAGGATTATAGTGCCAAAGAATCATCATATTGGTAATTTTATTGTTTCCCTCTCTTTCTTCAATGACCATTTCCTCCTTAGAGATGTATTTATAGCTCGGTTGTAGATTAGGGAAGGGTTGTTGGATAAAGGGAATAATAGGATGTAAAAACAAGGTTATTCAATTTGAACAACAATTGTTCAATTGGATTGAACGAAAAAAATAATGAAAATGCAAGAACACTGTTGTTCAATCTAGTTGAAAAATAGTCGTTTGATAATTGAACAACAACTGTTCGAGAATAAAACAGTGGGAAAAAACAAAAATGCAAAGACACGACTGCTCAATTCGGTTGAAAAAAAGTCATTCAACGATTGAACAATAGCCATTCGAGAATTGAACAGCGAGGGAAAAAGTAGAAACGCAAAAACATAGATGTTCAATCCAGTTGAATAGCAGTCGTTCGACAATTGAACAGTGAGAAAGAGAGAAAAAAATGCAAAGACACGGCTATTCAATCCAGTTGAAAAACAGTCATTCGATGATTGAACAATAGCCGTTCGAGAATCGAACAATGGGGAAAAAAATAGAAACACAAAAACATGGTTGTTCAATTTGGTTTAACAATAGTCGTTTGAGAATTGAACAACAGCCATTCGAGAATTGAACAACGATAAAGAGAGAAAAAAATGCAAAGACACATCTGTTCAATCTGGTTGAATAGCAACAGTTCGAAGATTGAACAGTAGCCGTTCGAGGATTGAACAACAGAAAAAAATGCAACTCATGGCTGTTCGATCCGATTGAACAACAGTTTTTCAACTAGATTGAACAGAAGTCATTCGGGGATTGAACAACAAGAAAAATTAAGGCGCAAAAATACGGTTTTTCAATCCATTTGAATAGCAACCGTTCAACTATTTAATAGCATCCATTCAAGAATCAAACAACAAGAAAAATAGTAATGCAAAAACATGGTTTTTCAATCTGTTTGAGTAGCAACTGTTCAATTAGATTGAACAACAGTCGTTCAGGGATTGAACAGCAAGAGAGAAAAAACGAAACTCTCAAGAAGATGAGAGGAAAAAAATTGTGAGTATGAAGACTGTACAATAAAGTAAAGAACTTATATACATTATTTACAAATGATGGTAGAAAACTTATCATGTACTTGATTTTGTGGGGTTATCACCCCTTTGTGCCACAATTTGGATGGTGGGATCGTTTTGTTCCTGTTGGCAAAAAGATTCTTTCATGAGAGGTTTGTGATAGAGGCTTACTCTGTGCCCGTTGACTCTAAATGTTGAACCAGACCCATCGATGGTGATCAAGGTGAGCATGCCATTGTTGTGTAATTCTTGAATCTCGTATGGACCTAGCCACCTTGTTTGTAATTTACATGGAAAATCTTGGAATCTAGAGTCATAAAGGAGTGACCAATCTCCTTTTTGAAATACCTTCTTCTTGATAAGTTTTTCATGCCACTTAGCTCACTGTTGTTGGATGATTGTTGTGTGTTGCAGGGCTAGTAGTCATATTTCGTCTAATTCATTTATTTGTTGGAGTCTTATAGCTTGGGCTTATGTTAATTCCAACCCTACTTCCTGGGCTATTCTTAGAGTTTTGATTTTGAATTCAATAGGGAAGATAGGTTCGCTCCCAAATACTAACTGATATGGTCAATATCCAGTGGTGTTTCTCCTGGTTGTACGATAAGCCCATAAGGATTCTGGTAGTCTAATGGCATAGTCCTGGTGATGTGCTGACACCGTTTTGGTATGGATTGCATCCAAGACTTTGTTGGTGCTTTGGACTTGACCATTTGCCTGTAGGTGGTAAGGAGATGTGACTCTATGGATGATATGGTGATTCCTTAAGGTGGCTGTAATTTTATTACCTATGAGTTGTGCCCCTCCATCGGTTATCACTTCTCGTGGCAAACCGTATCACATGAACAACTCGAAAAGAAAATTAATCATCGATTCTTCTATGGCTCTTGACAAGGCCACTACTACTACCCATTTGGTTACATAATCTGTGGCAACCAACATGTATAATTTCTAGTTTGATGGTGGGTTGAATGGTCCAACGAAGTCCAGCACCCATCGTTCGAACGGTTCTATCACCAATTGTGGTTGTAGTGGCATTTCATCAGCTCAGCCTGGGCGGCCCATTCGCTGGCAGCTATCATAGGCCTGGAAATATTTTTTTGCATCTTTGAAAATCATAGGTCAATAGTAGCCCAATTGTAACACTTTATGCCTTGTTTCTGGTTCTGCAAAATGGCTGCCACAAGGTTCATCATGATAGGCTCGTAAGATGTAATTGATATCGTCTTCTCTTATGCATCTGTGTATGTGCATGTCATCCCCTGTATGGAAGAGGTATCCACCGATCAAAGAGAATCTTGCGCTGCGTTGTACAATCAGTTTCCATTCTCTTGATGTTAAATGTTTGGGCAACTTCCCTACTGCCAGGTAATTTGCCACATCTGCATACCATGGTTTTTTTATTGCTACAGCAAACATATGTTCATCAGGGAATTGATCATCAACTGCTAGAGTGTCGTCTGACTTTCAAAACTTGGACAGGAAGTTTGTGACTACCTTTTCTTTTCCTAGATGATCTTTGATTGTTATATCGAATTCCTATAATAACAACAACCAACGAGTTACTCTCCCATTTGTGATTGGTTTATTTGCTAAATATCTAATGGTACGGTGATCAATATACAGAAATAATTGATAACCAGTTATATAGTGCCTAATTCTATTAATAGCATAAATGATAGCTAGGAACTCCTTTTTGGTCATGGTATAATTTAATTCGATAGGAGTGAGGTTTTTGCTAATATAATAAATGGCATAAGGTTTTTTGTATTCCTCTTGGCTAAGGATTGCTCCTATTTCCGTGTCAGATGCATCTGAAGAGATGTGAAAAGGCAGTTTCCAGTTAGGTCCTCATAGAATTGGTGTTGTCGAGACCAGTTTATTCAAATATGAAAAAGTGGTGTCACATTTGTCAGTCCAATGGAATTCAACATTTCCAGTTAATGCATACAAAGGTGCGGCTATTTGTGAGAAATTATTTATAAATCTGTGATAATATCCTACATATCCAAAACAATTGTGTACCTCTGTTTGTGTACAAGGTGTGGCTAATAGAAGGATTACCTCTATCTTAGTCGGATCTACTTGTATTCCAACTGCAGAAATGCAGTGACCTAGGATCATCCCCTCAGTCATCATCATGTGACATTTTTCATTGCTTAGACATAACCTAGTAGCAATACATCGCTCTAACACCTTTTCTAACATTTCTAGAGCTTGATAAAATTCCTCCTCATATAGTATGAATTCATCCATATAGATTTCAAGCCCCTCATTTATTAAGTCAGAGAAAATGCTGATTATTGCCCTTTGAAATGTGGCTGGGGCATTGCATAATCCAAATGGTAAAACTCTATAAGAAGAAGTACCCCATGGGCAGGTAAATGTTGTCTTGTCCTAATCTTTGGGAGCTATTTGGATTTGATTGTAACCACTGAACCCGTTAAGGAAGGAAAAGAACCGTTTTCCTGCCAATGTGTCTAGGACTTGGTCAATGAACGGGAGGGGGAAGTGGTCTTTCTGTGTTGCCTTATTCAATTATCTGTAATATACGTAGATTCTCCATTTCTAATTATTTTGAGGGACGAATACCAGAGGGGAGACCCATTTTCTGTCTAAAATAGGATAAATGAAATTCACATCTAATAGCTTTTGCAGTTCCTCTTTTACAATCTCTTTTAAGTGTGGGTTCAGCCGTCGCTGAGGTTGCCTAATGGGATGGATTTCCTTATTGATATAAATGTGATGGGTGCATAGCTGAGGGTCTAAACCCTTCATTTCTAGAAAATCCCAAGAAAATTTCCCTTGATGCTTCAGAAGTACTTTTATGAGATTTTGTTTTTAGTCGTCATCAAAATTGCCATTAATATTCAGAATCTTTCTTGGCTCAATTTCAATAGGTATGCTGTTATGTACAGTGGTTGTGGGAATATGTTGATCCTCAAGGTCTATCATTAGATCCTATTGAGCTTCATCTTCGAGGACTATTTTCAACATTTTACATTTTACATTTCTATATGTGGGTGGTTGACTCATAAAATTATTGATTATGTCGTCTTCAGTTTGATCCTTAAATTCAAGAGCTTCCACTAGTGTTAGGGGTGAACAAATTTTTTTCTCCCAGTATATACATGGTTTCTTGTGAATTTTTACCATGGGTAAGCTTGGTTTGGCAGGTGGATAAATAATGATATTTTTTATAGAATCCTCTCTAGTGATAGTCATGCTACCTGTTCAGCAGCATATGTAAGCATCGGCTATGGCCAAATAAGGTAACCCAAGTATCAATGGGTGCCCGTCCATCCTGTTCTTTGGATTAATGACTAAAAAATAAGCTGGATATTCCCATGAGTCCATAGAGACTAGGATGTCTTGTACTGTTCCTTCCAGTCTGATGACAGACTTGTCAGCCAGTTTCAATAGTGTATCCGTAGGTTCTATTTCGGGGAAAATCACCCTAGAGGTTCATTGGGTTACAACCTCCATAGAGCAGGGGCATGCTACTTAAGAAGGACTCACACAACCATGCATGTTCAGAAAAACTAAATAGAGTAGATCGAGGAAGTTACCCGTAGGTCCTACGGTTGAAGAAGATCCCGCAGGGTTCAAACCCCCAACAACCGTCCTTCCTTCTTAACCTGAAAGACAAGAAGAAACAAGCACGAAGAACTGGTTGTACAACATATATCTACTCTAAATGTTAGTGAAATTCATATAAAACATCAGATAAATCATAATGAATGCTTAAATAACAATTTTCTCATATATGTAAGCGGACACTAACACGTATATTTCGGGAACAAGATGGTACTTCTGTATTATAAATAGCATGTACAAAAGTAATGAGTGGAGAGATCACCTGAATCCTTCCACGACCTTCGAGCATACCGTCGTCTGGATCTGTCCCGCCCTTGCCTCGCTAAGACTCCTTCCAAACTGGTGCATACGAGATGACATATAGGGAGATGAGCATCTCAAGGAAACAAGGGTTTCCTGTAATGAGCTGGGAAAGTGCAGGAGGCACGAGGAATCAAACTTGGATAGGGAATACCAACAGAGTATAATATCAATAATTCTCTCTCTCCCTTAGGCCATACACATGAGGGGTTTTTATACTCCCTCCAAGTAGTTTCAACAGTTGGAAACAGTTGGCCACGTGCTGGGTTGGTTGAACTACCTGAGTAACCATCAACCCAGCCCGAAAATAGGGAATAATTATATATTTTTTCATAATTTTAATGGCATACGCGGAAAAGTGCAGCTGGACTCGCGTATACACGCGGAAAAGTACGGGCATAGTTGCGTATGGGGATTTTTACACCGTTTTTAAGTGAATTTGTCCAAGTCTGTAGGAATGGGTGACCAAAACCATCAAAGAAATCATGAATCATATGAAGGTGAGAAATGATGCTATAACAGATGCCCCCTAATATATGAGGTCAGAAGGGGTACATGATGGCCAAAATGTATTAGGTACATAGAAAGAACTTCGCAAGGACAAGAGAGGACTTCACCAGATTTCAGCCTACCAAAAACCAATGAAAGAAAATAGAGAGTCAACTCATGTTGAGGTGGGCATACCCATGCCTGTTTTTAAGTGAATTTTTCCAAGTCTGTAGGAATGGGTGCCCAAAGCCATAAAAGCAATCATGAATCATATGAAGGTGAGAAATGATGCTATAACAGATGCCCCCTAATATATGAGGTTAGAAGGGGTACATGATGGCCGAAATGTATTATGCACATAGAAATAACTTCGCAAGGACAAGAGAGGACTTCACCAGATTTCAGCCTGCCAAAAACCAATGAAAGAAAACAGAGAGTCAACTCATGCTGAGGCGGGCATACCCATGCTCAGTCCAAAAATACATCATATAGAAAGTAGTGAATAGATCCAACATGTATACAAGTATAGCTGAACTGAAAGTACACAATGAATCATCTGACCATGGCCCAGAATTGTAAGTCTGAATCAATGTCCAAGTATCACATATAGAAAGCTGATCAAAGATGGTGCAACTGGATGTCTGATCAAAGAAGTAACTGAATCTCCAAGTACCGAATCATAAGAGGTGGAACAAATGGTACAATCACGCAACTCGGGAGCCAACATATAAGATGCTGCTGTACTGAACTGCAACATATAAGGGTGAATGGACTGTCAAAAGTGAACCGAAAAATGCTGATGCAACCCGAGGTCTTCACTGATCACTATGGAAAAATTTTACACAATGGGAATAAATGAGCTGAAGTCGACCATGTGAGAAATCGTTGCATTACCGGTCAATGATGTATATCGTTAACCAACGCGAGACAACCCACCGATAATGATAATGAGTGTCAAGGTGCCCCAGTACAATCTAACAAGTGCGAATGAATGAGTTGAAGTCGAACACTTGAAAGAATCTACCAATCAGGAGGCAATGATGAATCCCCACTGTCGATAGCGAAGAGTCTGCCACTGATGACTGCAAACCCTAAGGTACTGAAAAAAAGACTCTAGACCTTATTCCCAGAGCAATGAGTTGGAGTCGATGGGAAAAGATCTATTGGAAGGAAGACATTAAGGCATCCCACATCAGTCCAGCGCGAGTGTAACCCGCAGGCCAAGATTTGGAAGGAATCGGACGAAGTAGAGTGACGGAACCAAAACCGAAGTACGTTTCCGACATGCACAAGATGAAGCTAGCGCACGGAAGAAACCCTCTGAACCAACCAATAATGAAAGCTGACACGGAGGCGAGAAATCCACCGATAGGGTCAAATGGAAATCCAGGTACTGCACGAATCCCAAGTGTGATAATGTGTGCTGACGTCGAACACAGGGGAAACCACTCAGTCCAAGACCCATGATGATGATCAAATGCTGAGCACGAGGTCACCTATCAATGATGGAAATAGGCCCAAGGTGCGGCTCTAGGCTTGCTCTCAGAGAAATGTGTCGTAGTCGATAAGAGACAAACCCGCCGGCAAGAAGTCAATGGGGACCTTCTCAAACCAGCACGAGCAGAAGACCAAAACATCTGATGTGATAGAACATGATACTGACAAGACCGGGAAGGCCGACTGAATAATGAGTCAAGAGACACCGCAGAATGGCCGACTCGGGTTAGACTTCCCTTGAACAAAAGCACGACTCGTGATGACCATGGCAGTAAAAAGTGACACTGTATAAGTCTGTTATGCAGGAGGCAGAACAAACTCTCCATATGATTGGAAGAGATAACCAACCAGGGGAGAACTGACAAGTGAAACATGGTAAAGGTTGAACCTAGGTCAAAACTAAAACCATCCCAAATGAAGGAGATATATATAAGTAAATGTGCTTTGTTCAAGGGCGACAAACTGACTCTGTACTGCCATCAAAACAACGAAGATACATCCCGTTCCCGCTCTTTTTGTTATATTTGATTTTTTTTCCTTTTTCATATAACAAGCCTGAAAAAGAATAAAAGAATGCTATGGTACAATGGATAGAACGAGTATCAAAAAATCAGATGCACTAGTTCCTAGGTTTGGAACAATCCTATGCTCAATGCAAGGTGGTGAAAACTGGTAAGCGATACTCAGAGGAACGTTCCATCCATGGGTAAAAGGTGTCAAGTCGTGATAGCTAAGTGCATGCAATGGTTAACTTGTACAGAGATTCAAGGTCAAAAGTTGGCTTAAACATCGAGTCCAAATGAAGCCGGCTAAAGGGTAGGATAAACAAGCAGCCAATATGAAATGCGGTAATACAACTTAACGACACCGGGGAGCCTCTAGGGTAAAAGCTAGAAAAAGTGATAGTGATGAAGAAGAAGAATGAAGCTTCAACACATAAGACATGGCGAGACTAAAGAGGACTCCTGAGCCTACATAAAACGCAGCATGGGAAACAAGTGATAGCGAGGAACTAACTAGGAAGCCCATGTAAAGGAAGGCTCTACCATCAAGTCATGATTAAATAATCGGCGAGTGAAATGGGTGTAATACTCATGACCTGATGGGATCGACCCTAAGGCAAGTGATCAATATGGAGGCTAGTATGTAAGATGCAACGGAGAGTGATTTCCCTAACCTATATGCCTATGAAGATCATATACCTGTCGTGAAGAGTCGGTAATCATGGATCAAAAACCGGGAAAAATCTCGAAATCGTCAAAATGTACCTGAAAAAATACCAAACTGGGCACTTCCAAGCATTCGAGTTATGCAGCTTAAGATAGATCGAAAAAATGAGCATAACAAATTTTTGCAAAAATTTTCAACTTTTTAGGCATAAATAGACAAATTACCTCATATTTGGTTCATTATTGCATTGCTGATTTGGAAAAAAGTGCTCTGGAGCAAAAAACTTCTTTCGTCAAATCAGGAACAACCGACCGTCGAATCGCGCCGAAATTTCAGGTAGGCTCCTCAATCATCCTTGCAAATCATTTTGTCCATTTGGAAATTAAAATTAAGTGAATTTTACCCTTAAAACCCTTGCTAAAAAATGCGGACTTGCGCATATGCGGGTTCATTGCAAGCAAGTCGCGTATACACGACTGTGCAAAGAAAAAGTCGCGTATGCGCAGGTCCGAAATTTAAAAAGCGTGGCTAATGCATGATTTAATGAAATTTGACAGGATGACAATCTCATGGAGAGAACGTGAGCATAGCGCAATTGACCAAGAGGTCATGCAAGATAGAGCAGCGCAAAATATCCTTCGGAATTGCGGATTGTTCAAATTCTTTAAAATGCCAAACATGAAAAGCAATCCTCGGTTGCTAGAAATGCTTGTCAATTACTGGGAACCAGACCAAGACTGTTTCGTGATAGATCATATGCAAATACGCATTGAAGTGGAAGACATATATTTTATTACTAGACTCTCCCAGAGAGGAGAACCAGTAGACTTGCACGAGAAGCCCCTGGGAGGGTTAACCATGGAAGACTATGTCCACGTGTGTTGCGTAGAGGGTTCCAAAAAGGTTGGAACTCAGATTGCAATTAAAGATTTACGGGATTTGCACATGAAAATCCTCCTTTTCACCATCGACAGAGTGGCAGGATCTGCCTCCCTACATCAGGCGTCCAGGACGCAAATGAGCATAGCAGTAGAATGTTTGACTCATGTGTATGATTGGTGCACAACCCTTTTACTGAACATGAAACAAAAGTTGACCTCAATCCGCCAAGCAAAGACCAAACACTTTGGCTACAGTACAATTTTGACAACATTCTTCTTTGAGAAGATTCCAGCATTGAGACCCAGAGTTATCCCTACCATCAGTAGCCCGCAGGACCCAAGAATTGCCCGTTGGGTGGACATGATGAAGAGATTGGGGGGTAGTGAAGTACCCCGGACCACATGGGACGATGAGTTCTTCCGCTGGTGGGGAGAACAAATCATCGCGGTGGACGACTATCCCTATGCCGAGATGGACTTTCGTGGAGATCCAGATCTAGTTCTTCCACCAGGCACAGCATGGGGTACAGTCGGTAAGTTTGCAAAAATTTTTGACTTATATAATTTTTTTTTGGATTTTTTCAAATATGTATGAAAAAATGAAAAACAAACATGTTTTTGATTGGATTCATAATGACTGACGATTCAAAATGATCATGATTCAGATGTTGGACCAGTTCGACCTGAGGGTCTCCCGCGCCACAAGCGCCGCAGGGGCGAAGCAGATACTGTGGATTCAGATAGGACTCTCCAAGCCATGCAGAGGAATTTGGAGGGACTAACCCGCCAAATACCTATGGCTGCTGTGGAGGACCTACCGGAAGCCATCCAGAGACGGGTGGTAGGGTGCCCCGAGACTGGGTTAGATTATTCCACCAAGTTACCACCGCAGTCACGTTCTATAGGAACACAACTTCTGGGCAGGGACCTCAGGAGTAGACAGATATTATGTATTAGATGACTGTATATTCTTTTTTGAGACTAAACATGATGGGGGCATAAGCCCAAGTTTTGTACGACCTTATGGATCCCAATTTTGTAAAGTTTTTGAACACTCTGATGATATATATACAGCGATATTTGATGTGATGTGATAAATGTATCAAATGTATGATGTTTTTGATGATTAAAAATTTATTGTATGGAATGATTAATATGCCAATCTAATGCTTGATTAGCTAATGAGTCAGCAAACCAATTGTCAGCTCGAGGAATATGAATGAAAGTTAAAAATGGAAATGACCTTTGTAACAAACGTACCCTCAAGAACAATCGTAATAAAAATGGATCTTGTACCCGATAAGTATTGTTCAACTGCGACACCACCAGCTAAGAGTCCAAGAAAACTACCAACGAATCAAAACCCAAAGATATTGCCTCTGAGAGTAGATGAATAACTGCAGTGTATTCTGCTATATTATTGGAAGCAGGACCAATGCAGACCCCTCTTGATACTAACAGCTGACCGGATGGATAATGAAGCACCCAAGCCACGAAAGCTAAGTTCTGGGTGTGTCTACTAGCACCATCGGCGAAACCAAAATGACTCATGGCATCCAACACAACCTACCAAAGCAGATCAAAAACATCACCAACTCATCAAATATCGAAAATCAATCAGATATGTAAAAAGCAAAAAACTACTATATACAAAAGCAACATGCCAGGCCGAAGCCTAGGCATAATACTTCTTCAAATAGAGCCCATTTTGGGGCTCCGACAACTCGTTCCCTTCGAAATCAACCAAGGTATATGCTCCTTTCTTAAGGACTTTTTTAATGATATAGGGGCCATACCACATAGACTTAAACTTTCCTGCCCCAAGGGCATCTTTTTCTTGGGCATAGACCAAAACAAGGTCACCTTCCGAAAAGACCCTAGGCTTGACCGCCTTATCATACTGAACTTTTACTCGGTTTTTATGCACTTCATTCATCGTGGCTGCATCTCGACGCTGCTCATCAAGATGTTCCAGATGAAGAAGTCGTTCTGCCAGACTAGAAGTGTCAGGAAGAAGTTCAACAACTAATTTAAGAGAAGGAATCTCGCATTCAATAGGAAATACGGATTCAACCCCGTGCACTAGCTGAAACGGAGTAAAGCCAGTTGCAGTTTTCACTGACGTCCTGTATGCCTAAAGAGCAGGATATAGCATAATATGCCAGTTGGATCTAGCTTTATCAATTGTCCTTTGAAGAATTGTCTTCAAGGATTTATTCACGGCTTCCACTTGCCCATTGGCTTGAGGATAATATGGAGATGAATGCTCCTGCCAAAAACCCAATTTGAGAGCCAACTCAGCCATCATACTATTCTGAAAATGACTGCCATGGTCAGTGACAATCTCTCTAGGAATACCAAAACGAGCGATAACCTGGTTGAAAAGGAAAAGAGCTGCAGTCTCACCATCGTTCCCAAAAGTAGGCATAGCCTTGACCCACTTCGTAAAGTAGTCTACTGCTACAATAATGTACTTGTGACCTTTTGCCGAAGGCGGGTTACAAGTAGTATAATCAATACCCCACTTTGTAAAGGGACCGACAGTAACGACTGGAAAAAGCGGAGCTAGATGAGCGCACATTTTTCGAGTATAAACCTGACACGGATGACACCTTTTGACCGATTCAATACAATCTTTGAAAATCGAGGGCCAAAAGTATCCAGCACGCAAAATATTTTGGGCTATAGCAAGCCCAGATAAATGACCCCCACAAGCTCCACTGTGAGAATCATTGAGCACAGCCTCAGCTTCTTCGAGAGTTAAGCAGCGTCTTAGGATTGAATCAACCCCTCGACGGTACAAAGCATCACCAATAATCAAATAATTCTTGGCCAAGTGACACAGTTTACGACGCTCATCTTTCGAAAAGGTAGAGGGAAACTTCACAGTCTGGAGATACACAATGATATCCCCGTACCAAGGATCCTGTGGAGAAATAAGAAACAAGTGTTCATCCAGAAAGGACTCATCATAGATCATCTCTTCTCCACAGGGAAACTCAGAGATCAATTCCGCAAAAACTAATGATTTCTTGGATTTGGCAGACATGAATTCAAGATCAAATTCCTGTAAAATCACAATCCATCGATTATATTTGCCCCCAATCACTCGCCTGCTGAGGACAAACTGAAATGGATTGGCAGCTGCCAAAACATAAGTTTTGCGAAGAATAATGTAATGCCGGAGTCGCTTCACAGCATGAACTGCTGCTAAGGCTAATTTTTCTATCGGTGTGTACCTTAGTTCAGGTCCTACCAATCCTCGACTTAGGTAGTAAATAACATGCTCTGTAAGAGCATCATCTTCTTGAACCAGAACCATACCGATGGTAGATTCTGCTGCTGCTAGATACAAAAGGAAATCCCTGCTATAATCAGGTGGACTCAATAAAGGAGCAGAGGTCAATGCTTTTTTCAAAGCATCGAATGAGCATTGAGCGTAGTCGTCCCAAAGAAAAGGAACTCCTTTCTTCAACAGTCTCATAAATCCCTTTGTGACTTCAGCATAATTGATGATAAATCTCCGAAGAAAATTAGACTTCCCTTAAAGACTTTGAAGCTGACGAATTGAGGACGGGGGAGGCAACCGAAGTATTGCCTCAACCTTGAAGGGATCTACCCTTATCCCTTCCCTAGACACAATGAATCCCAATAGCCGACTAGATGTAACCGCGAAAACGCACTTGTTCAGATTCAATCGAATTTTATAAAAACAACATCTTTCAAATATTTGTCGGAGGTGACCAAGATGATCCATCCTCTTTCGAGAATGAGCAGCTATATCATCTAAGTATGCCTCAATAATCTTCTTGATGTCGTGGAAGGCGTAAGACATGGCCTGCTGAAAAGTAGCCCCAGCATTTTTAAGACCAAAAGGCATCTTCTTATATGCAAACGTACCCCAGGGAAAAATAAAGGCAGTCTTATGTTGATCTTCAGGACGGATAGTAATTTGATTATATCCGGAGAAACCATCCATGAAGGAGAAAATCTCATTACCAGCACACTCATCAATGATCTAATCGATAAATGGTGTGGGGTAATTATCTTTAGGACATGCTTTATTTAAGTCTCTGAAATTGATGCACACTCGAATCGTTCCTTGCTTTTTATCTATGGGAACGAGGTTTGAAACCCATTCAGTCAGAGGAACAGGGAAAATGAATCCCGCCTTAAGCACCTTTTCAACTTCAACTTTGATAGCTGTTGCCTTCCTAGGATTGACTGGACGAAGTTTTTGCCTCACCGGCTTAGCGTTTTCATACGTCTTGATCTCATGTTGGACAATAGATGGGTCTATGCTAGGCATTTCCTCATAAGACCAAGCGAATACATCCCTATACTCTTTAAAGAGCTCGGTGTAAATTTGAACCTCTTCACGGGAACATTCAGCTCTGATGAAGACATTCTCGATAATATTGGGATCCCTAGAAATGTTCACCGGGATAGTAGGAGAGATCACAGCCATGTTCCCTTCAGCATAAACCTGTGTTGGTGCCAAAGGGTTCAAGACTGGGTGAACAGGACCAGGAGACGGAGGACTCAGAAAACTTGTTTCAACTTCGCTCAAATCAGGTAGGAAGTAAGACCAATGATGCAAATCATCCCACAGTATATCTATACCTATCATGGCTTCCAAGATGGCCTCTTCAGATGGAAGAGTGGTATCAAGGCAATCCTGGGCTGAAGAAGAACTAAGTGTCCAAGCCGGAGCCACATCACCATCCAACTCTTCCGGTGAAAGAGGAGTTGGGATGGTTTCTGCAGAGTCAACAATAGACTGATATGCAATCTCAGCTGCAGAAATAGGAAATGCCATTCCACCCACTTGACCTTCCGCTAATGTGGCAGTAGGGGAAGGTAAGGTCCAAGGGTCCGAAAAATAATGAGTTCTGAAGAACTCTCTTTGAAGAGGAGCCTTGGAGGATGAAATAGCATTAATATGTACAGTAGGAGGAGGAAGATCGAAAGTACCCATCAAGGAAGAATACATTCCAACTCCTAAATTCTCAACAGGCGCCTTAGTATTATCCAACTTTGGAACAGATGAGTCAGAAGACGCATTCAGGTCTACAGGAGGACAGTCCAGTTGATCCACTGTAACGATCCTCCCTTCGTGGGGGAAACATACAATCCGAAATAATGAGGATGCAATAGCATCCATCTCATAAATCCAGTTCCTCCCCAACAGAAGGTTGTAGTCCAAGGCTGCATCCACTACCTCAACCTCTATATTGACGGTTTTTCCCCCAACACAGATGGGCAAAGCCAGGACAATACCATGGGGTCTGTGAGAATGACCATCGAACGCAGTAAGAACAGTGCTGGATGGAATAGCTTTGGGATATCCAAGTGTCTTCCAACATACGAGAGACATCACGCATGTGGAAGCACCCTCATCAACAACCGTTCGAAAGATATTGCACTTCCGATACGACGATTTAATATGAAAAGCCATGTGATGAGGAAGTCTCTTCTTAAAATTAGTCATATCAAAAGTAATCAAAAGAGAATTTTTTGGATCAATAGCCCCAATGGCAGTGAGCAAAGCACTGCGCTGAGCCGGACAAGACTGGAGTACCTCTAAAGCTGACATAGCACAAGGACTCTGCGCCAAATCTTCCACAATCGAGTAGTTCTGGGCAGCCCTAGCATTTGGATTAATCGTTGATCGCTTAGAAGATGCTTTGGGCATCCGAGGCATAGACTCAACAGTAGGCTTCGTAATGTGAAGCGGCTCAGTAGCATCAGGAACTTCCTTAGCTTTCGAAGATTCTTCTCCACCATAATCACGGGATCTCGTAGTGATATCCGTGTGAGCACTCATCATAAAAATGTTCGATGGAATTTCCCCTTCCTGGGTGCCCCCAGAGGAAGCCCCAGGATTTTGGTTCGCACCAACCACTAATTGCTGCCCTTGGGGAAAAGGGTTTGTTAACACAGCTTGGGAACTAGAAGAGCCCTGCTGAGCTAACAAGTGTTGAGCATCCTGAATTTTAGGGCAAAGGTGCGTGAGATGGTCTCCAGCACACAGCTTGCATGGAAACTTCACTTTCTTCTTCTCCTTTTGACCCTCACCAACACGCTCGTTGGTTTTATTTGCATTACTCTTCTCGTTCTTGCCCTTCTTCTTGTTATTTCTTCCCTTCTTCTTCCCATTGGATTTTTGATTTCCTTTGGGATCAGAAGCTTGGACAACATTTATGGACAAAGACTGGGAAGGTGATGACTCGGCAGGCACAACCTGACTAGAAGGAGCAGATTTCAAAGACAACTACTGCAGTTGATTAAGCAGGCTGGCTGCACCACTATTGATCGATCTGACAAGCCCATCACCATGCGGACTGGGCTTAGTTTTCGATAAATCCAATTTGGAGCGAGGAGCATTGGGAAAATATTTATAAAGGACCCTAGACTGAGAATAGATCAGTTCTAGCTGCTGGGCTCTAAAAATGGCCTGCTCCTCATAAAATACCCCAGATAGGGATACATATTTTGAAATGTTTGACTGCAGAGATTTCAGAAACCATTCGAGAAGGAATTCTCTAGGAATATGAGCTTTAATAAGCCTCTTCCTTCTCCTCCATTCCTGAATGTGATCAGAAATGTGAGTTGCTTCGTCCTGCTTAAAATTAGCCAGGAGTTCCGTCCCAGCCTCATATCTGACAGGCAACTGAAAATGGTTTAGAAATGTGACAGCCAGTTCTCCAAATGTGGCAAAAATGCCCCCAGTTAGCTCGATATACCATTTGGTAGCGTTTCCAGTTAGGGTGCGTTGAAATAATCTCAACCTAATCGAATCATCGATCAGGGAGTTTGAAGAACACCATAAGTGGAAAGTGGTGATGTGGTCAGCCGGATCCTCCCCATTCTTACCTTCAAATTTTGGAATATCTGAAGGAAGTTTGGTCGGGACCAGAGGCCACCCCGGACTGTAACGAATCGGATCATTAGTCAACTTCGACATATCTGGAAAGTTTAACATTGCCATAAAAGGTAAGCGAGGCAGAGCCTGAGGATTCCATCCTTGATGGGATGGATTCGCAACATTCTGAAAAGAATAGCCTGGATTTGATAAGGCACCAGGTTGCCAGAAAGGACTCGTAGAAAAAGGAGAAGAACCTCCTCCCAACGCAGAGTTACCAAAGCCCAAACCAGTTTCCCCCACTGAAGTATTGAATGAAGAGGAGAGCCCCTGATAGGGGTTCCAGGCATTAGAAAGAGGAGAAAAGTTCTGGTAAGCACTCGACGAAGGGAAAGAAGTATTCCCTTGACGAACCTCCAGGGTGATTTTCCCCAGTGGAGTCACTAGTTCTGTTTCGGGGAAAATCACCCTAGAGGTTTGTTGGGTTACAACCTCCACAGAGCAGGGGCATGCTACTTAAGAAGGACTCACACAACCATGCATGTTTAGAAAAACTAAATAGAGTAGATCGAGGAAGTTACCCGTAGGTCCTATGGTTGAAGCAGATCCCACAGGGTTCAAACCCCCAGCAACCATCCTTCCTTCTTAACCTGAAAGACAAGAAGAAACAAGCACGAAGAACTGGTTGTATAGCATATATCTACTCTAAATGTTAGTGAAATTCATATAAAACATCAGATAAATCATAATGAATGCTTAAATAAAAATTTCTCATATATGTAAGCAGACACTAACACGTATATTTCGGGAACAAGATGGTACTTTTGTATTATAAATAGCATGTACAAAAGTAACGAGTGGAGAGATCACCTGAATCCTTCCACGATCTTCGAGCAGACCGTCGTCCGGATTCGTCCCGCCCTTGCCTCGCTAAGACTCCTTCCAAACTGGTGCATACGAGATGACATATAGGGAGATGAGCATCTCAAGGAAACAAGGGTTTCCTGTAATGAACTGGGAAAGTGCAGGAGGCACGGGGAATCAGACTTGGATAGGGAATACCAACAGAGTATAATATCAATAATTCTCTCTCTCTCCCTTAGGCCATACACATGAGGGGTTTTTATACTCCCTCCAAGTAGTTTCAACAGTTGGAAACAGTTGGCCACGTGCTGGGGTGGTTGAACTACCTGAGTAACCATCAACCTAGCTCGAAAATAGGGAATAATTATATATTTTTTTCATAATTTTAATGGCATACGCGGAAAAGTGCAGCTGGACTCGCGTATACACGCGGAAAAGTACGAGCATAGTCGCGTATGGGGATTTTTACACTGTTTTTAAGTGAATTTGTCCAAGTCTGTAGGAATGGGTGCCCAAAACCATCAAAGCAATCATGAAGCATATGAAGGTGAGAAATGATGCTATAACAGTTCTAAAGCTGATATGCCCAATATTTCGCAGGCCCCCATAGTTATGATGTTAATGGCTGTCCATAAATTGACAAATGTGTTTGGAAATGAGTGGCTCGAGATTTGTATAGTCACAATGGGATTTCCTCGGTCTTCATATTTCACGGGTGGTTCCTTACCCAGTAACAAATTAGATAGTGCCCCTACCACATGAATGGTGGGCGCAACCTTTGTTTTGTTTACTTTCTTTTTCCCACATAGTTCTTTAATTGTCTTTGCATAGATGGGAATATCTTAGATGGAATGAAGGAGAGGAATTTTTATACAGAGGTTTCTCAACTCCCCCAAGATGTCAAAGTTTTTTGAGATTATAGGTTTGGGTAGAGTTAACCTTTCAGGGAATGGAGGCGGAGACATCCTAAGTTCTTCAGGTCCTTGTTGGTCATTCATTTCTTTATCTTTGCCTACCTCTTTCCCTGTTATATTTACTTGACTAGGTTCTGTTGAAGTCTCAATTTGGGACTGAGGTGAAGTCGTGGCTTCTATAGGTAAGATAGTACATCCTGATCTCAGCTTTAGTTCGTTGCCCTGTTTCTGTTCAATTCCAGAATTTGGATTTTCTATGATCTGAATTAGTTGAACCAGTCTGTTGTTTGGATTAGGATTGGTTTGGGCTGGTAATTGGGGGTGTATGATAGGCTGTGGGTTATGCTAAATTAGGTATGGAGCTGGAAGCATAGGTTAATTTTTAGTTCTCACCCCCATTGGTAGGTTGGTCATTCCTAGGGGTCGTTGCCAATTCCAATTAGTGTTTTGAGGAGGAGGGTTTGGCCACTGGGCTTGATATGGGACATTTTTAGAATAAGGGGGAGAACAAGGAAAGCTTGGCCAATTTTTCCTTGATGATGGTTGTGTAGGCCAGGGTGGTATAGGAAATGACGGGTTTGTCCAAGTAGAAAAAGGATTTTTAGTATGCCAAGCTGCTGTAGGGTTTTGCTGGTTAAACTACTAAGACAAAAAGAAATGAGGTAGGTCTTGTGGCATACTTGTTCGTGCCTGCCATTGTCAACACTTAATCAGTAGGTATACTGGCTCTGTTTCTTCCTCTTCTTCCTTGTAAACTACTTTCAGCCCCAGAAGTGAAGGACATTGGTCCATGGTATGATCCTTAGTGTAGATGGCACAAGTTTGAACCATGTCTAAGGGGAATTCCCTTTGACTGTGCTTCTTTCGACATCGTGGGAAAAAGATGGCCAGGTTTTGTTCTGCTATAGCTTGTTTTTGCTTTTCTTGTAAAATCTCAAGCTGTGTTGTCAAGACCCAAGATGTCAAGTTTGAAATTTTCCAAAAGATTTCCAAACTCTACTCTAGTTACGTTGCCAATGGACTGCTTAAGATATATTTTCATAGAATCACGCCCAATTGGCCTATTGCACGCACTACCCCGAGAGCATATAATACACAGGGAAATAATCTCATCATATTATTCTTGGTAAATATCTCCTTTCCCCATTATGTTAAGTGTTTCAACCCATTCTTCCTTCATTCCTTTAATCATTGCGGCTTTTAAAATGTCCTTGGATAGCATGGTATATGTGGACCTTTGTAAATTGTATTGAAATATTTCTACGTACTCTTCTAATGTTTCATTGTCTTTTGCAGACATATTGAAGATTTCATCTTTTAGGTCTTGGGTTTGGTAATAGTCTTGATATTTGTTAAGGAAAATGTCCTTCATTTCATCCCAATTATTGATGGTTCCCTCGTCTAGTCCCATGAGCCAGCGTAGTGTTGTTCCTTTTAAGGTAGAGGGAAGTAGTTAGCTTATGAGGATAAATGGTATAGTCATACCCCCTAAATAAGTCATCAAATTAAAATAGGAATGCATCAGGATCTTCCGTAGTCAAACCATGGAAGGTGGGAATGTTGTGCAATGGAATGGATTTCATAGGGGCGTTTGCAGCATGATCAACAATGGGGTATTCCAATGTTGATGTCTGCCTCTGATTCTGATTTTTATTATTTGCCATTTGATCGAAGAGGTGCCAGAAATCTTCAGGGATTTCCTGTTCTGGAGGAGTGATCCAGAGGGGTTTGGGAGGCGAATGCAGTGGAGGCTTTACAGTGCTTCCCTGATATGGGATCTTGAGTACCTCCGTCTCGACCACTCTTTCAAGTGATTTAGCTTCTGGAGCTTCTATTTGAATTATACCGCTAGTTTTTCCTTCCCCTTCTTGTAGATTGCAAGAACCTGCCTCTCTCGAAGGGTTAGCTCCTATATGATCGATAGTTTGAAGGCTTCGCTCAGATCCTTTTGTTTCACCGTGAATCTCGGATTGGGCTACAGATGGTGAGGCTATGGCTTGAGGGAGTGTGATAGGACTTTGAATGGAAATAGTCCTAGGTCCTATGGATGCCTGAGATTCAACTTTCTTAATGATTTCGTCTATATATGTTATTCTTCGAAGGATCACTGGTCTTTGGGATTGTGAGGATTTTTTAGAGTTATTTCGAATTGTTTCTATCTTTTTCTTCCTAGTCATAAAACAAGAGCACCTATTCTACTGGTCTTTGAACAATTTTACTGAGAAGAGGGCTAGAGAGCAAGCATTTTTCTTGCCAGCACGCAGGTTCTTACCTCTCGCTTTTAATACGCAATTCTTCACAGCAATGGAGAAATATGAATAAAGGATATCACTCTTACACTCTCCCCGGCAACGGTGCCAAAATGTTGGTATCACAGAGGTGGATTATTATAGGAAACCTTAGTGTTTCTCATTTAATTGTCAACCCAAGGTAAGTCTTCTTATTTCAAGAGTGTCAGCACAATATATGCAAGTGAGATCAACTGATAGTTACTCTATCATGTTTATGAGAAAGGATTATCTAATCTTTTGAACTCAATCAACTTAAGGAGGAATGGTTTGATAGATTATGGCTAATTATTATGTCTAGCTTAGAAAAGAGAAACCTATGATTGAATAGAATAATGATAGTTTGAACAAGAATCCTGATGAACTGAATAGAAATATAAATGAATTGAACAACATTCTTAATGAATTGAATGACAATCGAAATGAAAGCAATCTAAATGAAAGAAATTACTTATATAATTTTGCAATGGAATTCTCTTTCTAAACTGAGTAATTAATGTTAATCAACAATTGGATGCCTCACTGTGTTGAAAGGATGATTTAATCCACAAAGACAAGTAATCATTGAGAAATAATTATCCTATGATTTATAAATCGATTGCAAAGGTGTTGGAAGAAGATGGAAATGTCTAACAGCTATGAAGCATTATTATACAAACCATAAGATATGAATGTGATTATTTTGAATCAAGAAGTACAGATGCTAAACTATTCTAAAGGAAGAAAAACTATAATTTTATTGAGTAGAAAAGTATTGTACAACTGCATCAGATAACTAAACATGGATTATGTAACTAACGCACAACAAAAAATTTGGCGAGGAAACTCCCTGGGGCTGGGCCTAGACCACTAGAATATTTAACCTGACGAAAACCTCAAAAGGTAATTGTTCAAAACATCAAAAATCAAAAGATAATACTGGAATACAATCTGGAAACTCTATCTTGATGCACTGATTACTGAGGGAAAATTCCTATCTACAATATAGTTCATCCTTGGCCCTTTTAAAGGCATTTTCATGCAATGAGATAGTGTTCTCCAAATGACAGTCATTGTTTGTGGCTATCGTTTGAGTCTTCAAGCTTGAATCTATCTCTTTTCCTTCTGTCAGCTCATACATTCATGTTTGTTGGGTGTCTTCCATTTGCCGTTGGTTCATCTGCACTGCCTTCCTACATATAGAGATACAATAAGTCAAATTTCTGTTATAGAAACATTCCTTTTTGTCGTTATCTCAATTTCTCTGATTTTCATAAATATTTCCTTTCTTTATTGTCAAAATAAGGAATAATTCCTAAGATTGTGCCATAATTTGAAGTAATTATAGGGTGAAAACATACGTTAATTCCGGTCCAACAAATATCACCGAAGTTTAAAGTACTAGATCCAGAGATAGAGTTACTAATGGCCATAACTAAACCATTCCAACTTTCTGGAAATGAGCACAAAAATAACAGAGCCCTAACTTCATCATCAAATTTTACCCCTACAGAACTTAACTGATTGGTAACTGTATTAAAATATTTTAAATGGTCTGCAACAGATCCACCTTTTGACATATTCATATTAAATAAATGTTTCATAAGAAATACCTTGTTTGATGCTGAGGGTTTTTCATATAGTTTCGTCAATGCCTTAATCAAACCCTCTGTTTTTGTTTCCTTCAAAATATTGAAGGCTACCGATGCTGCGAGGCACAACCGTATTGTTCAGAGTGTCTTTCTATTGATAATCTCCCATTCTGCGTCTATCATAGTCATCAGCTTCTCTTTTTCTTCCGCTCAATGGTAGGTACAAATATTTCTGATACAGATAATATTCCATCTGCATCTTCCCCAGTGGGAAGTTTTGGCCATTAAATTTCTCGACCCTGAACTTACCATCTTCCGCCATTGCTCCCACTCGAAACATGAACCCTTCTTTCCTATGAGTTTATCAGCCAAATAGACCTTCGAATCTAATACCAGTTGTTAGAAAATTATATATTACAGAGTAATGAAATACATAAAATATGCGGAAAACATAAACAAAGAAAACACATAAAACCAGAGAGACACAGATATACGTGGTTCACCTAGTTTGGGCTACGTCCACCTCGAACAGGTAGTCCTTCCTTTCTATTATCCAGCAAAATGAAGAGACACAACCTACAGCAAATCTGATGTAATATCCTCTGTTCTCTCTCACAGCCTCCCTAAATGTTTATGGCTCTGAGAATACACATACAATACCGAGCCGTAATACAATACCCTCATACGAAATGAGGGGTTACCTTCTAGGGCAAAAAAAAATCCTAAATTAAACATAACTTCTAACGTTAGATCATCGCTTAATGAAAGACACAGTTTGACTAGAAATTACTATACTTTGACAAGGGAATTTTACATCATCCATAAACTCACAGTCGCCCCCCCTAGACCCCCCAGGCAGCGTACAATTACGGGCAGTGTTGTCGCCCCGTTAAGAACAGGGGTCCAATGATATGATAAAAAATTAAGAATGTAATCAGGCTCCACACCCAACACTTCCTTTTATATGGGTGCACAGGTTTTATGGGCGAACAGAGAAAATATCACTGCAGCTACTATAGGAAGTATCAGTGCATGTGCACGAAATGACCACAAAAAGGAAATTTTTAAGAGTTTTTAAGAGTTTTTTTCCAGTTTAAAAGACTTGGTTCAAGAACATGAGTGTTTTTACTTCTAAGGAAGCATGAGTATGGATGGTGATAGATCCATATTAATAGTAAAATGTCATGGTGAAAAAATGACATGTAACAGATTCCCCCCTAAAGTGCGAAGTTTGAGAAAATGTTTTGAGAGAGTGAAGCACTTTATCATTCTAAGGATTGGATTGGAGACACCGGTCAAAAACCTATAAGAAACATTCAATGAAAATATATAATCATCACTAAGGTAGGCATTCCCATACTCAGAGAAAAAATAACTAAATGTTCTGGTATAGATATGACTTTGGCATTACATCAAAAGTAGACATAGTATGGGCGCAGCCATCTGTAATGAATAAGTCTATTGTATCATGAAAACATAAATCCTTGCAGCCTGGATGGTTAAAACTAGATCCAGGGTCTCAATTTATTCTTCTCTAACTAGTATGAATCTATCCATGTGATTGATTGTTTCGAAGTCGAACATGGTAGAAACCACTTGAGTACTATTCAATGATGAAAATCGTTAACAAGTGTGAGAGAAACCACCAATAATGACAATGGATCTCAAAGTAATTCAGTAAAGCCTATGAAATGTAAATGAGTTATTTGTAGTCGAACACTCATAGAATCATTTGATTTAAGGCCAATGATGAAGACCTGTCATCGAAGGTGAGAAACCTACCATTAGGACATGTAGATTCCAAGTTACTGGTAGGATTTCTAGATCAACTTCCTAGATAATGAGATGACGTCGATAGAAAGTGATCCATCGTAGGAGGGCCTATGACATGAAACCATTATGTCAAATTTTGAAGAAATATTTCACAAGAATTAACTCAGGGATGGTCAACGCAAATGGAGACAAATGTTTGCAATGAATAGTTAATTTGAAGCTGAACTTTCTCTTGAACGCATAACGACATTGTAAATGACTTGGCAACATTTGACTTAAAGGTAATACCCAAAATCGATTAAAGACTTTAAATGAGGTTTGATTAACTGTAATACAAGAGGATTACCCAACCCAAATGAGTGTGACAAAGTGTCATGTTCAAGAGCGACATGTTGCTTTTAAAAACAAGTATAAAATATGGATTCTTTTTCTCACTTTTCCCCCCAACGTTACTGGAAAGTACCTATTTATTTTTGTCAAGCTTGAGGAGGATAAAATTTTCTTGTTGTGTAAGCTCATCCTTCGGATGAGTCCATATAAGTATTTTAAACGAGCCCTAAGAAGGAGTGGTTTGGTCCTGTTGTAATCGATAGGTCATGCACTGTTTAGTTTTAGCGAGTCTAGCATAAGATTAACTCAGTTTTTTTCAGCTTTAGGGAGTCAAAAGAAAAACATAAGTAAAATTTGTAGTGTTATTTTTCCTAATTTTAGTCTCTCAAAACCAAAAAGGGATAAAATTATGTAGGATAGAACTCTATTGACCATGCTTAGTCAGTGTATACCTTTTTCGTAATTAGTCTAGCTCAGTCCGGAAAAGGGTAAACTTATACTGAATAGATGATTGTTCATTTATTTTAAGGAGTTAGAATAGTCAAGTGCTCGACAATATTTTCATGTTTAGAGAGTTTGAAAAGGTATTAAAAGAGAACTACATGGTTTCGCTTTTTCGTATTTTTTGAGAGCACAAAAAAGTGATAAAAGTTTACTCAATGTCAAAATGATTCGTTTTCAGACACAACTTATTCTTCGCACAGAAACTCAAAAATTATAATCAGCTACTCTCCATCATGGTAAAAACATTCAAAATTTAACTTATAAAGGTATAAATAAACAAAATAATATTATTTTATTCATGAAGACATGTAAAAAGCATTCAGAACAAATCATTTTTACCTTTTGATTTCCAGAGTAGTGAAAATGAGTTTTTACCATAGATCTTTTGAATTGGGTATCGGGAGAACCAACCAACCGTTTCGCAAACTGTTAGTTCTAGGTATTTTATCTCTTCATTGTCTTAATTTTCATTCATTTACTTTTTCAATTTAAGTTTTTAGATCATTTTTTGGGAGGTCAAAAGGTTTTAGAATCCACCTTGGGGGGTACATATGTTTTTATGGAAAAACCCGCGCACCCCGATGATTTTTTAATATAAAAAATCATCGTTCTGCTGCAGTTTTTATAAATAAATCGTGTGCAAAAATTAAATGTATATGAATAAAAATTTCTCAAGTGACATGGGATTTTTCAAAAATTAAATTTCTTTCCATAAAAATTGCTTCAAATTATCCCAAGACTTTTCTAATGTTCCTAAATGATTGTTTGCATGCAACCAATCATGATTGAGTGGAGAGAATGTGAGCATGAATCACATGACAATGAAGCCATTAACAGCCCAACAATTCTTCACGCGTTGAAGAATTGTGGTTTATACAAATTTTGGGCAATACAAGCAATGAAGGCCCAAGTGGAACTCATGACCTAGCTGGCTAATGCTTAGGATGTCCAAGAAAAATGTTTCATCATCAGGGATCACAGGCTTGTGATTAAGATAGAGGATATTTATTTCCTCACCCTTTACCCTGAAGAGGAAGAGACATTTCCTTATCTGGCACAAAACCAGGGGGACTGCCTACTGCTTCTTATATGGTGCAATATTGCACACAGGATTCACAATTGAAGGATGGTTGTATCAATTTAGCTACCATTGAATGAATAAACCTTTAAATTATTGCATTTATAGTTACTCTATTGTGTGGCAGTGTAGCTCCTCATGTGGCTACCAAAGCACAGATGTAGAATGTTGTTGAGTGTTTCAAGGGAACAATTTTTAACTGGTGTGAAGGAGTGTTGGTCAATATGAAAGGCCAGCTCATGCGAGAAATGAATGGGAAGTTGAAAAACTTCGGTTATGGATCCATTTTCATATCTTTTGCCTTGGAGATAATTCCACTCCTAGTACCTCAGCAGTTGTTAGTGGATCTGACGAGGCCGAGGGAACCACCCATGTTGTGATGCGTTTTATTGATGGATTGCCATGGTGGCGATGGTAGTCCTGTGGTCTGATATACCCCTTAGTTTTTAGTATGGCTCAGAAGCCAAATATTCATGATTGAGGATTTTCCTTCTGCAGGGGTTGATTTCAGGGGTGACCCCGACACATCACTCCCACCGAGAACACAGTGGGATTTGTGAGGTAAAAAGTCTCATTTTGAGTTTTTCTGTTATGTGAATTTTATTTATTTTTTATCATCCATACTGATAAAAACATTAAAATGAAGATGTTGGCCCAACACGGCTAGCAGTGCTTTGTCGTTTTGATAGATGAGAAGCATAACCTATAGCGGCAACTCCACCACTGAATGATGTGGTAGAGGCCCTTGTAGAGTTGGAACATAACCTGGAGGGGTTTACCATTGACATCCCAGAGATTGGGACGGATGAATTGCCTCTCAGAAACCAGAGGCAAGTGAATGGGGTTCCTGGTCCATTTATGCTATATCTGCTGAGAGTGGCATGCACTATACTCTGTTACCATGATCATCATCATAGATATATTATGGTCGATTTAGATTGGAATTTTGTTTTTTTTGTATCATTTAGGGGAATTTTTTTGGACAAGTCAATTTTGAGTTGCGGAAGGATAGGAGCGAAAGGGACAGGTGGTGGAGCACAATCAAGATAGGCAAGGAGCCACTGTGGTTGTGGAAAACCTAAAGGCAGGTGTTGGAGCATAGATAGGTGGCAAAATAGATGGTAGAGACGGGAGACAATGAAAAACCAGAAGAACTCCCAGTGACAGAAAACATACAGAAGGCAGTAGAGTGCAAGGGAACAACTGAGTGGAAAGGGGGCAAAGAATAATAGTGTCATTTGGCAGGAACAAATAAGCAAGGAAGGTGTTATCTCTTAGATTTTCCTTGAATTTGTGGAAAGGGAGAGTAAATCTGAGGTAACCACAAACCAACCTTCAGATACAAAACCTAGCCAATCTATATCCAGAGAGGGCTCTCTCTTTAAAATTTAGCTTTGTTCTTAGAAAATATTAGGCTAGTTATAAGTCCAAGAGTTTGTTTGAATTTAAATGGTGGAATCCACCAACTAAGGGCACGATTGAGTATTTCAGGCCATTGGGCTATGGAGTCAAAAGGATGGCTTTACTGGATTAAGTTTTTACACCAAAGATGGCTTTGTAGGGCAAGATAGCCAACAGAGAACAATTTTAGATATTAAAGTGAATGTAATGGATTTTGAAGGGATGAAAGGCAATTAAGAATCTTTCAACATGTTCAAAGAAACAAAGTGAATGATTACAAATAAAGAGCAGTTAAGAATTATTTACTATAGTAATCAAAATGTTTAAACCAGCGAAACAAGAGCAATTAAGAATTCATTATTTATAACCAGTTTAGAAGAAAACATTTAGAATAATCACAATTGAAATCAGAGTACACTTAAGCAAGTTCTGATTTATTCTTTTTTTTCAATTATTTAGAAATGGAACGCAATGATATTATAAACAGATATAAAACTTTTAAAACATGAGATAGAGAATACTTATTGATCTGTAGTTAGACACATGAATCCTGCAAAAAGTCTTGAGCTTCAATTCGTCATCCAACAAGCCATAAATAAATTTTGTCCAAAGCACTTTATTCCAAAAGATCAATGTTACAGCAAAGTAGAAGAATCCACCTTCAATACTTCCAAGAGTGAAGTATTTATACAAATTCTAAACTAAAATATCTTGAAAAAATATCAAGATTAGTTCACAAATCTCTCTAACTATTTTACATAAATAGAAATTAAGTAAAGGAAACTCAAAATAATGCATCTATTTGGCACTATTTTGTATGGATAGGTGATGACAAAGAGGAGAATTTGAATTTGATCCAACTCTTAGTTGATGATGAGGCATCCAAGTCACTAACTGCTTCCTTTCTTTGTGCAATTCTGCTCCAACAATTCTGAAAATTTGGGGTCCAATGAGACCTTTTTATTTCTATATCCGTAATAGATATGTAAAAAGTGAAAGATTTTATTTTATATCAATATTTTGGTGAGATAAGCCTCTTTCAGTTTCCCCAAATTCCTCTCCAGTTGTGCACAAAAGGCTCTGCAAAAATATGTGTAAAACAGAGTTTTACACAGTCTGAAACATAGCCTGTAAAAATGTGCATGTATCTCTCATTATGAAATCACTGTGCAAAACCTGAGATAGGTTTTTGTATATGTGTCTCTTAGGAACAAAAACCTCCTTCAGTTTTTTATAATGTATTTTTGATTTACCACAATATTCTCTGCAAAATGATGACTTAACTGGTATTTTCTGCAAAACGTGCTCTCCAACATTGTTTAATATTTCCAAAACCATAATAGCTGTTAGAAAAGTGAGAGAGGTTGTTGTAGATTGTCCTCTTAAGAACATAAACCTCCTTTAGTTTTTAAAAATTCATCTTGTATTGATCACAATATTTTCTGCAAAATAATGACTAAAGCATGAAATTTCTGCAAAAATGTTCCTTCTTGTTATGTTTTTCAACTTTTCACTTTTTTGTTCTTTTGACTGTTTCACTTTCACTTTAGACAAAATTCAATGTTGTTGAAAGTATTTTAATTTCTTTTTACCATTTTACTGCCTCTGTAACTTCATTTTTACTGTTTACCTTTTACTTTTTACCGCTCTATTTTTTATCTGTCTTCACTTTGTCATGAACTTGTATGTTCTGTTTTGTAACTGTCTTCCCTGTTGTTTATCTTCATGCTAGCTGACTTACTTGACTTGTTCTTCAATCCGATACTCTTTAATCCTAATACTCTTTAACCCTGATACTCTTTAATCCCGATACTCTTTAACCCTGATACTCTTTAACTGTTATGCTTTTCCTATCCCTGTAAATTCTCATTTCACTTTTACCCTTCACTATGCACATTTCATCATTCTAATCTCTCTCTGACTTTGTATAGAAACTGTTTGTTGAATGAAGATATTGAATTAAAATCTGATAATTTGGAGCAAACAATTTTTTCAACTAGTATTGAAATTGTTGGTCCAATTCCATATTCTGATAGTAACCTTCTAAAATCAAACAATTTGTTAACGAAATCTAGGTCTGCAGGGAGGTGATTGTAGGCTTTTTGGAAGACCTGTGGAATGAGATCAGTCTGTGAAGATTTAACTCTTCATGAGATAAATTGGCAGATTTCTCAAGCATATCTCCTATGGACAGGGGAGTCAAGGCTTGACCAGGTTGAAATTGAAGCATTTCATTAATAGACTGAGCAGTTATGGGAAATATGACAGTTTGGCTTGGGGATAAAACTGCTCGTTGATTGGGATCATAGTTTGCATGGTAGAAATGGATGATTTCAGGAAAAATACGGACTGCTAGGAGAAAGTACATGGGAAGATTGGATTCCCAAAGTCCAAATATGTCAGAACCATTCAAATAATTGTCTCTGCAGCGACAAAAAATTCGAAGAGGATTCTCACTGAGCACCAGGTCTTTGATTTGGAAATCTTTGTCTACCACAGGTAAATAATCTAAATTCCTATGAGGGGCATTCAAAGGAGCAAAATTCAAGGCCACGGGAACCTCCATTTCTGGTTCTTGTGGATTCAGAAATGAAAATTCCAGGTTTAGATGATAATGCAGGTAAAACACAAGTCTGGGATATACTTGCAGTTCTGGGAATGGAAAAAACCAAATTGAAATCTGTTTCTATCCTTTCGTGTGGAATTTAGAACAAAAACTAGGATTTCACAGAGTTTTGAACAGGAATTGGGTAAATACCTATTTTTTGGGAATAAGAAGTGATTAAACAGGTATAAACTACGGCGGAAGAACTCTGGAGTGTTCGTATGCAATTCTCTTCAGCAAGGTAACCGTCGGCACACTCTGACAGCTAAATTTGAAATTGGTTTCCCAGGAGACTGGTTCATGCATAAGATAATGAAAATGACATGGATTTGTTTGTTTTATTGGCAAAGTCAAATGGTGGCGAATTTTTATTAATTTACCGGGTGACGTCAGCAGGTACGGAAGAGGGGTCACGGAGATGGGCGGTTTATGGTTTTCATCACACAGCTTTTGGGAGAAGGCGGTTTTGGGCGAATGGGCAGTGATTCCACTCATCATTTGACACGTAGCTTTGTACTATTTGGAAAACCGCCGGCCCATCGCGCATTATCTTTCGTAAGCAGATGGCCAGCGAAATTGATAACAGTCGTTGATCTTGGAGTGGCCGATCGGATGGTTGACAGAATAGGAAGATGATGGGATTTTAATGGAGCAGGCCCAACGTAATTAATAGTTAAATAAAAACATCGGGCGGGATTTGATTGGCATGCTATGTTCTTAGTTAATCATAAGGATTAATTAATTCTTTTATGCAGCGGAGGGTAGGGAATGGTTTAAAATTGAAACTTAACCAAGGTTAATTACAAAAAGAGGTAACAGGGATTTTTACAAGGAATCATAGTTTGACCTTGGTTAAATGGAGTCGGGGAATAAAATATACAGGAAAAGATTATTATTATTTTTGAATAAAAACACGTAATAATACATGTTTCAATTGTTTTTCAATATAATTTTATTATATGATAATTAAACCAAAGTGATTTACTTACCATAGGGGGCGGGAATAAAATAGAGATATTTTTTAGCCAAAGGGGTATATAAAGTGGGTTTTTATTTTATTTGAACATGCGGAGATTTTTAAATACTTTGGCTAAAAACTATAGTAAATGGGTTTTTTGGGATATTATATAAAAGGATTTATATACATAGGACAAGGTTATTTCAATAAGAAGTTAATAAATAAATTAGAGTTAATATGACAAGGGACAATGTAAACTCAAAATATTTAAATATAACCAAGAAAGTGAGAATTCAAAAGTAAATATCATTATTATACTTCCATCACTTAGACTTAGAATAAAAAGTGATTTTGAGGGCTTTTCATGTAATATTGAAGGATTTTCCTAAGTAAAATGGGATTTTACTTAGGAAAAGATTTTGAGAGGTGAATGAATGTGATAATGGATAACTTCAAGTACTTAGGTCTTTTCAATTATTGGGCCGAGGGTCCGATCCATCCAAAAGTCAAGGAAATGCCTTGAGCCCCTCTAATCTTCAAATTCCTTAGCACTTAGGGGAAATTAGTAAAATCTTTTAGGGAAAAATTAAGGGGAAGTTAATAATTTGACTTTTCTCTGCTATGAAATTTTTTGATGTAGTAGCTACCTTTGTACTTGTGATGAAAGTAGAATTGAACACATTTAGAATCATCATTCATCACTTTGTAATTCTGTAACAACATCTACCTACCCTACCTACTTACTCTACCATTTTCTCTTCTTTATTAGGGTGCACTTAGACTGGAAAACCCTTATCAATATTATTTTTTTTTTACATGGAAAACCTATCTAAGTCTACACTTATTACATCCAAGGGCTCAGATTAAACTGTTAAGCACCTTTTATTAACTCTACCTATCTACTTATCTACCAAGATTAAACAGTTTGGTCAGATTTTATTCTCTATCTCTAAAACATAAAAATTGAAAGATGAATGAGTCAATTTTAAACAGTTTGACTCTTCATAAATTGTGGCAAAAGTTTGACAAGCTGCACATAATTACTTATTACAGAAAATGAAATAGTAGTGGCATTTAAATTTGCACACTTTCCTGGTCTATTTTTGTTTGGGGTTCATTTCTTTCACTTTTTTGACCATTTTATTCTTTTCACCCTTTGATTTCTCTTTTAGGGTATACCCTCTTTACATTTTTTAATTTTTTTGATTTTTTTGATTTTTTAAGAATATGGAACACTTTTGCAACAAGAAAAAGGTTTGAACATATTGCATATTTCAACAAGTCAATCATGAAAAATGACACCTATTGGTATAGGAGTCTAACACTGGCTCCACTTGGGGATGACTTTTCCTGGTGAAAATTCAAGAATAGCAGGTCAGTTGTCCTCATCCATTGACCTTGGTGAACTTGTAAATGTCTTCTGTGTTCTGCAAACTGAAATCTGATCTGAAACTAAAACAACACACAAAAGTTTTCAAACCAACTTAATGAAAAACTAGCTGAAATTGAAAACTAAAAAAAATGCTCGAAATTCTGAGCTTATTGGCACTCATCTACCTACTCAATCTACTAAAAATCTTATTGAATCAGGTAATACAAAAATGCCAATGAAGCCAATCAAGTAGCTGTAAAAATAAATGGATAACTTGATTTCTTGTGATCAAAATTGGAAGTATGTTATGATCATGTGCCTTTATAATAAATGATATGATGTGTAAAGGCCACTTTTGATGTATTTGATCCTTATAGAGAAAACATGTTTGCATATTTGGGCTCAAAAGATTCTCCATATAATCAGATATAGGATCAATAAAAGCATGATGTATGTTATTTACTTCTAGGCCTTCAATGACTAATTGTTCAATTGAATTATGAATATTAGACCATGAACTTATTTCTTCGGTCTTGTGTTTGAAAGAATAATCATCTTCAATATGCAAGTCAAAAGATAATACAATTTCCTCTTGCTTTGGAGAAGGAAGATTTTCAAAGAATTCTTTAGGATTTCGGAAATTGTATGACTGAATTTGAGAATGCAAAAGTTTGATTTCATTTTCATAATTTTCAGAAATTATATCAAGAAGCCATTTTTTAATTCGAGGAGAACATTTATTGATTTAAAAATAAGAAATAAAGCTCTTAGAAAATCCTCATCAAGCTGAAGTTCTAATATCTCATCCCTCAAAATAGCTAGTGATTGTTTTGTGAAATTATCATAATTATCATCATACTGATCATATTTAGGCAAATCTTCAGAATAAGGAATGTCATCAATTATAAACATTGGATCAACATATTTCTCTTCCAACAATCCCAATATATCTTGATTAGATTGGTTGCATTCTGTTTGAAAATCATTGTTTTGTTCAATAGGTGTGATATCAAGCAATGCGCCTTTTTGGGAAGGTAGAATAACATGAGCATCAACTTGTTCTTCTGTCCCTTCATGGATAAAAACTTTTGTACATTCATCAACATTAGAAGAAGTAGAAACAATTTCTTCATTGTGTAAATATTTTGAGGATGGTTGCATGTTTAGAAGCAAATTGATTTCTTCTTCGGTGAGGGGGGGTGGGAATCTCTGAATTCTTAGATTGAAATGACACTTGTTTTTTCTTTTATCTAAAATTTTATCATGAGGTTGAATATTTTCTTTAACTTCATTCAAAACATTAAATGAAACATCATTTGTTAATACAGAGGGGCTTTGTGGATCTTGATTTATCTCCTAATCTATTTCATCTTTGTTTAAATCCTCTTGATTATTATGACATTTAACTTGAGAATGAAAATTATGGACTTCTTTTAATAAATCTTTAGGAAACCAATTTCCAAAATCTTCATCAATATTTTTAAGGTAATTTATAATATCTTCAGCTTGATCACAACAATTTTCAGCTAATGATAAAGATGGAAAATCTTCTTTGTAATGCTCATAAAATACCTTATGAAAATATTTTAGAGAAAACAAACTTGCAGGTTTGAGAGCTTCGTACCATTCCCTTGCTTTTCCTTCTAAGGTTCCCATGAATATTTTCATGAGGCAATCCTCATGCCAATCACCCTTCGATCTTGATAAGTGTATATGAAAATTAAGGAGATGTAGTAAAGGATCATCAATATTCTCATCTTGAAACATAGGCAGATTTTCACTCCAATTTACCTTTGGTAGTTTGTGTGGAAATCCCGGTATGTGATCTTTGCTCATGGGAGCATATCTTCGTTTTATTCTTGGATCATTTTGAAAATCAACCATAATGAAAAGCCACTTTATCTGTACAACCAAGTTAGATCCTTATATAAAATAGAATACATATTGAAAAACGTTCTTAACGAGAAAGAACATAATGTCTTGGATTAAGATCCAAGTTGAAAGCCTGATCTTTCCATATTGTTCTTCCAGGTTCATTCCTCCAGTGGAGTCTTGATTGTGAAATGGATTTGGAGTCGCCAGGTGGATGATTTTAACCTCTGTGTGTCTGATCACTGTCCACCATCATAGATCAGATCTGAACCTGTAAAGTATTTCTGAAGAAAAATGTTAGTCTTCCCCAGTCAGTTTTCTAGATAATTTTTGTTTTTTGGTTTTTAAATGGAATGAAAAATAGAACTTCGACAATTTTCTTCAAGAAGTTTTAGATATTGGGTTAAAATTTTCTCAAAGATTTATTGAACTAGAGAAACTGATTTATTGTCTGAAACCAAAGTTCAGTCTATAAACTAGACCGGAGATTGACTGAAGTAGCATTTATTTACTATGCAATTGCAGAGAAAAAAGCATTTCAAAGGCTACCTGGCTAATCTTCAGACTTCGTCTGTAGTTTATAAATCAAACAATAGTAACAATAAAATGATTTAGATCCCCAGTATGGTCGCCACTATGTTATCACTCAGATTTTCCTTGAAGTTGTGGAAAAGGAAAGTAAATTCGAGGTAACCACAAACCAACCTTCAGATACAGAATCTAGCCAATCTGTATCTAGAGAGGGCTCTCTCTTTAAAATTTAGCTTTGTTCTTAGAAAATATTAGGCTAGTTATAAGTCTAAGAGTTTGTTTGAATTTAAATGGTGGAATCTTCCAACTAAGGGCACGATTGAGTATTTCAGGCCATTGGGCTATGGAGTCGAAAGGATGGCTTTACTGGATTAAGTTTTTACACCAAAGATGGCTTTGTAGGGCAAGATAGCCAACAGAGAACAATTTTAGATATTAAAGTGAATGGAATGGATTTTGAAGGGATGAAAGGAAATTAAGAATCTTTCAACATGTTCAAAGAAAGAAAGTGAATGATTACAAATAAAGAGCAGTTAAGAATTCTTTACTATAGTAATCAAAATGTTTAAACCAGCGAAACAAGAGAAATTAAGAATTCATTGTTTATAACCAATTTAGAAGAAAACATTTAGAATAATCACAATTGAAATCAGAGTACACTTAAGCAAGTTTTGATTTATTCTTTTTTGTCAATTATTTAGAAATGGAACGCAATGATATTATAAACAGATATAAAACTTTTAAAACATGAGATAGAGAATAATTATTGATCTGTAGTTAGACACATGAATCCTGCCAAAAGTCTTGAGCTTCAATTCGTCATCCAGCAAGCCATAAATAAATTTCTCCAAAGAACTTTATTCCAAAAGATCAATGTTACAGCAAAGTAGAAGAATCCACCTTCAATACTTCCAAGAGTGAAGTATTTATACAAATTCTAAACTAAAATATCTTGAAAAAATATCAAGATTAGTTCACAAATCTCTCCAACTATTTTAGATAAATAGAACTTAAGTAAAGGACACTAAAAATAATGCATCTATTTGGCACTATTTTGTATGGATAGTTGATGACAAAGAGGAGAATTCGAATTTGATCCAACTCTTAGTTGATGATGAGGCATCCAAGTCACTAACTGCTTCCTTTCTTTGTGCAATTCTGCTCCAACAATTCTGAAAATTTGGGGTCCAATGAGACCTTTTTATTTCTCAATCCATAATAGATATGTAAAAAGTGAAAGCATTTATTGTAGATCAATATTTTTTTGAGATAAACCTCTTTCTGTTTCCCCAAATGCCTCTCCAGCTGTGCACAAAAGGCTCTACAAAAATATGTGTAAAACAGAGTTTTACAGAGTCTGAAAAATATCCTGTAAAGATGTGCATGTATCTCTGATTATGAAATCACTGTGCAAAACGTGAGATAGGTTTTTGTAGATATGTCTCTTAGGAACAAAAACCTCCTTCAATTTTCTATGATATATTTTTTATTTACCACAATATTCTCTGCAAAATGATGACTTAACTGGTATTTTCTGCAAAAAGTGCTCTCCAAAATTGTTTAATATTTCCAAAACCATAATAGCTGTTAGAAAATTGAGAGAGGTTGTTGTATATTGTCCTCTTAATAACATAAAACTCCTTCAGTTTTGCAAAATTCATTTTGGATTGATCACAATAGTTTCTGCAAAATAATGACTAAAGCATGAAATTTGTGCAAAAATGTTCCTTTTTGTTGTGTTTTTCAACTTTTCACTTTTTTGTTCTTTTGACTGTTTCACTTTCACTTTAGAAAAAATTCAATGTTGGTGAAAGTATTTTCATTTATTTTTACCATTTTACTGCCTCTGTAACTTCATTTTTACTTTTTACCGCTCTATTTTTTATCTGTCTTCACTTTGTCATGAACTTGTATGTTATGTTTTGTAACTGTCTTCCCTGTTGTTTATCTTCATGCTAGCTGACTTACTTGACTTGGTATTCAATTCGATACTCTTTAATCATGATACTCTTTAACTGTTATGCTTTTACTATCCCTGTAAATTCCCATTTCACTTTTACCCTTCACTGTGCACATTTCATCATTCTAATCTCTCTCTGGCTTTGTATACAAATTGTTTGTTGAATGAAGATATTGAATTAAAATCTGAGAATTTGGAGCAAACAATTTTTTCAACTAGTATTGAAATTGTTGGTCCAAATCCATATTTTGATAGTAACCTGCTAAAATCAAACAATTTGTTAATGAAATCTAGGTCTGCAGGGAGGTGATTGTAGGCTTTTTGAAAGACCTATGGACTGAGATCAGTCTGTGAAGGTTTAAATCTTCATGAGATAAATTGGCAGATTTCTCAAGCATATCTCCTATGGACAGGAGAGTCAAGGCTTGACCAGGTCGAAATTGAAGCATTTCATTAATAGACTGAGCAGTTATGGGAAATAGAACAGTTTGGCTTGGGGATAAAACTGCTCGTTGATTGGGATCATAGTTTGCATGGAAGAAATGGATGATTTCAGGAAAAATACAGACTGCTGGGAGAAAGTACATGGGAAGATTGGATTCCCAAATTCCAAATATGTCAGAACCATTCAAATAATTGTCTTTGCAGCAACAAAAAATTCGAAGAGGATTCTCACTGAGCACCAGGTCTTTGATTTGGAAATCTCTGTCTACCAAAGGTAAATAATCTAAATCCCTGTGAGGGGCATTCAAAGGAGCAACATTTAGGGCCACGGGAACCTCCATTTCTGGTTCTTATGGATTCAGAAATGAAAATTCCGGGTTTAGATGATAACGCAGGTAAAACACAAGTCTGGGATATACTTGTAGTTCTGGGAATGGAAAAAACCAAATTGAAATCTGTTTCTATCCTTTCGTGTGGAATTTAGAACAAAAACTAGGATTTCACAGAGTTTTGAATGGGAATTGGGTAAATACCTATTTTTTGGGAATAAGCAGTGATTAAATAGGTAAAGACTACGGTGGAAGAACTCTGGAGTGTTCGTCTGCAATTCTCTTCAGCAAGGTAACGGTCGGCACACTCTGAGAGTTAAATTCGAAATTGGTTGCTTGGCAGATTGGTTCATGCATAAGATAATGAAAATGACATGGATTTGTTTGTTTTATTGGAAAAGTAAAATGGTGGCGAATTTTTATTAATTTACCGGGTGACGTCAGCAGGTATGGAAGAGGGGTCACGGAGATGGGCGATTTATGGTTTTCATCGCACAGCTTTTGGGAGAAGGCAGTTTTGGGCGAATGGGCAGCGATTCCACTCATCGTTTGACACGTAGATTTTTACTGTTTGGAAAACCACCGGCCCATCGTGCATTATCTTTCATACGTGGATGGCCAGCAAAATTGATAATAGTCGTTGATCTTGGAGTGGCTGATCCGATGGTTGACGAAATAGGAAGATGATGGGATTTTAATGGAGCGGGCCCAACATAATTAATAGTTAAATAAACTCATCGGGCGGGATTTGATTGGTGGGCTATGTTCTTAATTAATCATAAGGATTAATTCATTCTTTTATGCAACGGAGGGTAGGGAATGGTTTAAAATTGAAACTTAACCAGTTCAAAGTAACGAGGATTTTACGAGGAATCATGGTTTGAGCCGGTACAAATAAAATTAGAATAAAATATACGGAAAAGATTATTATTCCTTTTAATAAAGCACGTAATAACATGTTTCAATTGTTTTTCAATATAATTTTATTATATGATAATTAAACAAAGTGATTTACTTACCATAAGAAGTGAGGGAATAAATAGAATATTTTTTAGCAAAAGGGTATATAAGTGGGCTTTCTTTTGTTTGAACAAATTTTAAATACTTTGACTAAAACTATAATAAAATAGTTTTTAGGATAATATGTAGCAAAAGTTTATACATGGGAGGGTTGAAAGTTATTTCGATAAAAGTTAATAAATAGAACAGAGTTAATATGACAGGGACAATATAAGCAATAAATACTTGCATCAACCAAGAAAGTGAAGGTTTAAAAGTAAATAGCATTATAATACTTTCATCACTTAGACGTAGAATAAAAAGTGATTTTGAGGGCTTTTCATGAAATATTAGAGGATTTTCCTAAGTAAAATGGGATTTTACTTAGGAAAAGATTTTGAGAGGTGAATGAATGTGATAATGGATAACTTCAAGTAATTAGGTCTTTTTCAATTATTGGGCCGAGGGTCCGGTCCCTCCAAAAGTCAAGGAAATGCCTTGAGCCCCTCTAATCTTCAAATTCCTTAGCACTTAGGGGAAATTAGTAAAATCTTTAGGGAAAAAATTAAGGGAAGGTGTGGCTGACTTTATACTGCTGGTACTTTTGATGTAGTATCTTGCCTTTGTGATGAAAAGATGAGTCCCAGACTGTTTGATGTCATTCATCCTTGCTTTGTAATTCCTTACTTTATCTACAATGAGTGTCACCTACTTACTCTACCATTTTCTCTTCTTTATTAGGGTGCACTTAGACTGGAAAACCCTTATCAATATTCTTTTTCTTTTACATGGAAAACCTATCTAAGTCTACACTTATTACATCCAAGGGCTCAGATTAAACTGTTGAGCACCTTTTATTAACTCTACCTATCTACTTATCTGCCAAGATTAAATAGTTTGGTCAGATTTTATTCTCTATCTCTAAAACATAAAAATTGAAAGATGAATGAGTCAAGTTTAAACAGTTTGACTCTTCATAAATTGTGGCAAAAGTTTGACAAGTTGCACACAATTACTTATTATATAAAATGAAATAGTAGTGGCATTTAGACTTGCACACTTTCCTGGTCTATTTTTGTTTGGGGTTCATTTCTTTCACTTTTTTGACCATTTTATTCTTTTCACCCTTTGATTTCTCTTTTAGGATATACCCTCTTTACATTTTTTAAATTTTTAAATTTTTTGATTTTTTAAGAATATGGAACACCTTTGCAACAAGAAAAAGGTTTGAACATATTGCATATTTCAACAAGTCAATCATGAAAAATGACACCTATTGGTATAGGAGTCTAACAGAAGGAATGGCTTCGAGGATAGTTAGAGGTTGATAATGGGTCAGATTCGAGGAAGAACTCTACAAAGATGTATGTACTGGACTTAAATATATTGAACTCTACAGAGTATGTTTGTAATTTTTTGAGCCAAGTGAATGGAATGAGACTGATGTTGTGTTGTGTGCTATGGAATAGTTGATCATTGTATGTGTGGTTATTTTAAAATTTTAATTCAATGTTGAAAATGTATATGGATGAATGATAAATTGTCTTTTAAGTTGGTATATATGAATGTGTTCTATATGAGATGAGGAATGACTTGCTATTAGTGATATCTCCTCGATGTCAATGATCTAGTTTCTAATCCCAATTAGGTCACAACATGCCTCGAGTGAGACTTCTTGCTCTCTTGAGTAGGGTGAAAATTTCTGCATTGTCCTAGACTATAGCAAAACCTTGTTGGCTCTAAGCCTGAACCTGGGTCTTGCTTAGAGACCTCATTTTTTGCCAAAAAATGGTTCCATTGTCGAGACCTAAAAATTTATCTAGAAGCTAAATCATGGTATTGAGGATATACGAGAGAGAATTGTGTAGATGGTGGGACAACAATGTAGATCAATTCATATCGCAACAAGCAGAGCTTCAATAGCAAAGGGGAAAGACTTTCAAGAATAAAGTTATTTTTTCTGACTCGACGAGCGATTTGTAAGAAATTTTCTAGGGAAAATTTCTTGAAGAACTCCATAATTGGTTGTAAATACTACAGATCAAGTCACTTCCTAGAGGATTGCATCGAGCCTGTCACAGTTGAACGCATACATATTTAATAGCACTACATCGGTTAGATACATATCTAACCCGAGTAGTGAATTTTTGGGTACAAACTAACTTGGAAGGGTACATTGTAGAGTTTGCGGCTGAGTGATATCAATATTTTACAAAATTCAAAGATATATTTAAATCTGGGTTGCGGAGAAATTTGTTGAAAGAAGTCTTGTTGTGGATTAAAGCTCTAATGGTGGATGAGGGCCTAGTGTTGTTCTAAAGCTTTGAGATGGAGACTTAAACCTCTAGTACTAGGGGAAGGGGTGGAGGGAAAGATGATATGAACAACGAAAAAGGGGGAATAGGGATATGGATGCTGGAACCTCTAACAGGTTGAGAGAACGAAGAGCACATTGGAGGGCGCAGATCGCTGAAAAGTGGTGGGGAAGGGCGATACGAGAGTTTGAAAAGAAAGAAAGGAATAGATAGAAAGGAAGAGGCACCAAAGATGATAGAAGAAAGATAAGATAAGGTGGGACCCAAAGGAATAGAAGGTTCCATTAAGGAAGTTAGGAAAATTTATAGGAGCCCAACCCGAAGAGAGAAGGGAAAGAAGTTCGGTGAGGAGGAGGACGTACACCCTGAGGAAGAGTCCGATGTGGAGCTGCATTTTGCGATGGAGAAACTATTCCAAGAGAGGTTGGAAACCATAATGCAAGGTAATCATGTTCCCCAAGTTTCAAGTATCACTTTTCCTAGCCTTCCCCTCGTACTCTAAAGTCCACCTGATAAGTTATTGATAAAATTATGGGAGCCTATCAAGTTGTGTAGTATTCAGTCTATAGTACATATAACCACTAGCAACAGAATCTCTCTTCCAGGAAGTAGAGGTTTCATATTAGTACCACCAACGCAAGCAAATATGGAAGGATCATTTACTCGATACCATAAATTTTTTGGAAAAGGTAATGATGATGTAGAAAAACATTGGTATCTATGTGAAGCAATTTGGAGAGCTTGACAGACACCAAATGTAGTCAAATTAATTGAGTTTCAAACTACATTAAGAGAAATATATTTACGCTGGTTCATCAAATGGTTAGAGGTACACCAGAACCCAACAATAGATCATATTAAAATGGAATTCATCCAAGAATTAAAGCTACCTCAGACAAATCAACAAGGATTTTCCAAGTTATGGGAAATTAAAAAAAGGGAAGGAGAAATAGTCAGGGATTTGATGATAAGATTTAAAGGCACAATTGGGAATCTAAGCTACCTAATTGATCCAAACCACTAGTGGGACTGGTTTATTAAATCACTCCTACCCTTGACAAGTGTTAGTATGAATCTTAATTCCAAGCGTACGAAAAAAGACCACTTTAGCTGCGCATAACAAACAACCCTAACAACATAGATGGCTGCCAATATCCTCATATCTACAGTTAGGTGATCAAGATAAATGCTACAAAGATCTAGATCTATGCATTAGAAGACATGAGGCAGTAGAAAAAACAAGATTTACTCCATGCATCCAATAGACAAGACAAGAATATATCAAATTAATTTTGCATTAATGGCACCTGGGAGGAAAACACAAGAGGGTGTTCCCTGTTCTCCTCAATGGGATGGATTCTTGTAAGTCCGCAACACTTCAGATCTAGAATTTATCTCTCTTGATGGTGTAGAAAACCCAGACAAAAAATAGTAGCAAAATATGACTATGATAGTGGATCAATAGTTAGACCAAAAG
The DNA here is from genome assembly GCA_034641835.2 of Pinus albicaulis. Classification (NCBI taxonomy): domain Eukaryota; kingdom Viridiplantae; phylum Streptophyta; class Pinopsida; order Pinales; family Pinaceae; genus Pinus; species Pinus albicaulis. Next base: position 238,789,228 of record CM076574.1, on the reverse strand, counting down.
TATATATCCAGAGTGATCTTTAGGAAACAAAAGGTGGTAAATGAATGGGAAAACCCTTCTATTTATAACAAAATATTGAGTTAGTCTAGATATTGGTGAATAATTAAAATATTATTAACCAAATCAAGATCCAACTTTTATGGAATATTTTATTATATTTGTTGGAGGGAAAAGGAATTTGACTTGGGTCAAATCCCTTTATTTGTAAATAATAAATAAATAAATGATTTATTTATCATTTTAAGGATGTGGTTGAATAATAATCAAATAAATAATGATTTATTTAATTATTTAAGGGTGAATTAATCATATTTAACAAACAATATTATTTAAATAAGGTTTAAATAATCATTATTAGAAAATAATAAGATAAATAATGATTTATCTAATTAACTTCCTTGTTTTGGGTTAAATATAACCAGGAATATTAATTAAACTGTTGTCGAACTAATTATTCCTTGAGAAAAATCAAACAAATGCATATTTATTTAATATTTCCTCATGGGGTTTCTTGTTTAGACCATAAACAACTTGATAAAGGTGGTTTACTAAGTTATTTTCATAGTGAAAACTATTTTACTTAGGGTAAAATTGGTCTTACATGGTGTACTTGGGTCCATCTAATAAAAATAGGTTAGATGACCAAAAAATGGCGTAACAACAAGGACACCTTTGACCCAACATAACATTTATATCCTTCAAGATAAACTAGAGCAAGCAATGAAAATAGAAGCAATGGCTGGATACCCGCAGTAATTCAGAGAGGGAGTAGCCTATAGTACATGAGATATAAATACAACCTAGATGCCCCTGAAAACATGAGAGGGCTTTGATAATCTCACTGATACATGCAATAAAAAAGGCGCTCAAAGCAGCTGAGTCCGACATCATCAAATGTATGGAGCTGCATCAAACGTTGCAATGAAGAGGTCATCCGAGTGTGTGGGGGGCTACCTATAGGGCCACCCCCTCATGAAGGCTGAGACATCTCACACACACTCGGGAATCACTGACGTCAGCTCCTGCATCACTGAACCCTCGAGTATATGGATCTTGATCATGCTGAAAGGAGATGGAGCTGAGAAACAATCAAGTCAAAGGGAAATAAGGAGTCCCTTTTCCTGATCCAAGGCACCAAACAAGAGTGGAAGCTGGAACCAAGGTACACCGCCCTTTAGACCTGTCTTCTGGAATGAATGAGCTTATGTCGACAGAAGGAGGTTCACCATAGGTGAGGCAATAAGGGATCCTCAACTAAGGCACAAGAGAAAATAGTAGAGCGACTGAAAGACTGACACCAATGATGATGATGAAATGGGGGGAACTAAGTAGCGAACGGACGACTTCTCTTGTTAGAGCATAAATGGCATGGATGACCTGGCAACGACTGATACAATATCATGAGGGATAGGGGACAGTGGGACTGAATGCCATAGTGTGCAACACGAGAGAGGGACCAAGCAGTGAAGGATGGAGGACTATAGCGGAATGCAAAGCGACTCAGGATAGATTCCATGAATGCAATGATGACTCAACTCAGATGTTCTAAACAAGGGTGACTCGATGGTGCTACCACAGAGAAAAGGTCTAATGGGGACCAGACAAACATGAGTACAAGATGGTAACTCATGACGAAATTTGACACGAGCGTGGACAAGTATGGAGGCAAATTGGTGCCCCCTAGTACGAGTGTTGCAGGTGAATAAATTCGATTTTGAGAAGAGGTGAAGTGACGCTTCATGGAAAAAATGTTTCCTGGTGAAGTATCAAGTCACTAAAATCTAACATATACCAATTTGAGGGCTCAGTGATAAATTTCCAATGGTATAGACGGTTTGTCAAACTGAGCTACAATTTGGCCACAACAAGTGAAAGAAAAATCAAGGGTTTTATTTTAATAAGGAATTTTCCCTCCAAATTCACTCATTTTCAAGTGGAGCTATGGTGAATTTAGTGAGGAAAGAAGGCCCTAAATCTTGCAGCAATCGTAGCAGAAAAACCGACTATTGGAATTTGAGATCTATTAGTTGTAAGTAAGAGGCCTAATCTTACTCTTTCATTTTAGTGGGTTGAAATTTTAGTTTAGGTACCTAGAGCTCATGAATAGGTTAGGTCACACTTTTTGGGGTCTGTTCTGCATCTTGGGTAGCAGTTATTGGGTAGAAAACTGTGACCTGTCCTAGGAAATGACCTGAAAAGTGTGACTTATCAGAGAAAGGGGGTTTCAGTGCTGTTTTTGGCAGAGATCTTGGATTTTTATGGTTGAGGAGCATAGGTGCCCCCAAGCATGTTGTGGTCATGCCAAAATGTATTAGAAAAGGGGGAATCTAAACACATTTTAATGATGTGGTGCACCATTTGTTTTCATTATGGTTATGTTTTTTGAGAAAGGGGATGGAGGATTACCAATCTCCTTTGCTACTGCATATATGAATCAAATGGACTTTAAGTTTATATATTGGCATACATGGTGTCACTATCCAAAAGAGAGGATTTGGAGATAATGAACTGGTGCTCTCCTAGAAAACTCACAGGTTGGTCAACAACAATGTCGAAGGGACTAGGTTGATTATGAAGGAATGATGAGGGGTATCATCCCTAGAGTGATATGAGGTGATGTGGGACTCTAGAGGTTCTTCTAAATGTGGAAGAATAATGGTACTAGAGTCGACACGACTAGATACACTAGGAGATTTGTGGAGAATTTTCTTTTCTTGCTCTCTCAAATATGGGTGCCCCCTTACCCAAACATTGGGTGTCAATGTAGTGGCCACAATGTGTATGTGGTTCGAAAGCATGGGTTTGATGTAAGGGGGGATAGATGAAGTGAGGGGTGGTCAGTACTTCCATAATGTCGTCATTTTAGTAGCCGATGGGGTGACTGGTGGAAGAAATACCACCTCACACGACGAAGCTACCTGAATCATCATCATGAGAAGAGAGGTCCAAATGCGCATCATCACAAGTGGTAATAGAAGAGTAAGCAAATAAAGGATCTACCAATGTTGAGCCCAGGGTGATCGCTAAAGGGAGGTCAGTCAAAATATCAGGGGGAGTCTCCAAGGGGACTTCCATCGAGGGTCTCATGGATGATGATAGATAGAAAATGGTGGACGAAGGCTCCATCATCTCGACATCATAAGGGGGAATGTCAATAGGAGCATTCATGTCCTCTAGTTTTGCTGAAGCAAAATGAACAAATAAGTGAGTGATGGACTCATTGCGCTTGGCCTCAAATTGGCATAAGGCTTCTAAAGAGGAACGATACTCTTTGAGGCGAGGACCAAGGTGAGTGTAGTGGCCATGGAAATCACACAAAGCACAAGGGTGATTTGTGCTCAATGGTTTGAGTTTCGGGATTGAATCAGGTATAATGACATATACCTCTGGGATATTAGACTCCGAAAATGTCTGATTGACCATGGAATTAAAGTGAGGCAACTCCGGACAAGTATGGGTGGCGTGACCGAAAACATCACATAAAGCACATTGGATGGTACGCTTTGGAGTCCGAGGAGGGGTAGAGTTTGTAGGGGCAGCCATGTCCTTTTATGCCCCCTTGCGAGCTTTGCCTTTCTTACCCAAAGCGGTCGCAATGAGAGGTGATTATCGTTGAGGTGACTCGAGAACTATTGCAGTGGGAGAAGTCATAGGGATCGGTTGAACTGGGGTCAAAGAAAGATAAGGTTTGGGTTGAACAGGCGGGGTAGCAGCTGGAGGATCAAGGTACCAGAAGAGAAGCCCAAGGGTCATGTTAGGAAGAGATAGGGTGGCCATAATAGGTACTCTGTACACTCCTGGTGGGGGAGCTAGAAATGGTATATGAACAGAAGGGTAATGACCAGGCAGGACAACTCCAAGATGGTTAAGGCCTGGAGGAACCATTCCAAGAGGATAAAAGGGCTCATGAGTACCAGCTAAAGGTGAAGGGCTAGGAGGAGATGGTTCAGAAGGTTGATCAGAGGAAATCATGAGAATATGGTAATCGAGGGAACCAGATGGAAGAGGTTGAGTGTCCACCTGACCATCAGGTGGTTGGGTAGCCAAAAATCCTTGCTGAGGGAAAGGATCAGTAAGCACAGTCGGTTGACTAGGTGCAGGACAGGCAGGAACAGAAGGGATGGTTTGTTGTCCTCTCAATGTTGCTTGAGACTCCCATAGTTTTCGCATCTGTGGTAAAAGAGGACAATCATGCGTATAATTACCATAAACACCACAATAAGAACAGGGCTCGTTCGTACGAACATGCCTATCTTACTTGGGCTGAGTGCCCTATTGCTAGTTTGTAGTGTTAGGAGAATTACTTTGATTAGGTCCAGGATTACCAAGGGCAGCTTTATTTTGAGTGCGTTTCCTCTTCCTTTTTGAGGGAGAAGGATCAGTCGTGCCTTACTATGTGTACACGTGCCCTCGAGGGGGCGGTGGTTGCTGTTGCGTGGGTTGAAAAGGCAAGGGAGGAGGAGGTGCTAATGCTGGAGGAGCTGGAGCACTAGGCTGTGGATACGGAAAATAAAGAGGTTGGGTAACAGTATGGTAAAAAAGAGATTGGGAAAAAAGAGGAGGCATGCCATATCCTGGATACTTGCTACCAAGAGGGGAAAAGTGCAGGAGGCGCTAGCCCCTCCATGAGGAAAACCATAGCCCATGAGAGGTTGAGCATACGGATTAAAGAGAGCTCCAACGATACCATTAGCGGTGTGAGATGCCCCCAGTGCGTTGGCACCACCGGGTCTAGGAAGATCAGGTAGAATGGTATAAACATAACCTGACTGAGTGTAGAACAGGTCATATTTTAACGCAATTTTGAGAGCAGCTTCTTCAGTTTGAGGAAAGTTCGATGTGATATATTTTTCGATAGGCGGCATGAGAGATCTAAGGAACTAGTCCATGTATACACAGTATTCGAAGGTAGGGGCTCGACATAGGCTCTTTCTTCTCTGCCATTCCTGAACATGGTCGGATAGGTGGGTTGTAGACGATTGACAGAAAGAGGTCAAGAGTTTGGTACCAGTGTCGTAATGAAGGGGAATCTAGGAATAAGAAAAAAAATCTAGAGCAAGAGTCGCAAAGGTGGTATTAGAGGAAGGGGCCTGATCAAAATACCACTTTGAAGCTTCACCTCTAAGCGTTCGTTGGAACAACCGAAGGTGGACAGAGTCATCGGTAATGGAGTTAGACGAGCACCAAATGTGGAAAGATCGAACATGATTTGAAGGATATTCTATAGCAAGGCCTTCAAACTTTGGGACATCTAAAGGGAGCTTTGTTGGTATAGCAGGCCAACTAGCGTCATGGTTTATAGGGTCATTTATCAACTGGTCAAAATCGGGGAGGTTGAGGCCTGCCATGAAGGGGAGCAAGGGCACAGCTGGGGTAGTGTCTGTTGCAGTCCCACTAGTGGTATTCCTGGAAGGAGGGCTGGGGTTACCACCAGCATTAGGTCCTGAACCAAACATAGTGAAGGTGTCAGGGGGAGAACTGAAGGCAGAATGAGAATGAGAACCCAAAGGAATAGAAGAAGAGTTGGTGTGCAGACTTGGTAGAGGAATAACTTGAACCCTACGCGGAGGAGTAAGTCTTCCTACCGGAAACTGAGGATGAGAGTGAAGTTCCCCCCTTTTATTTAAGCCTTAGACTACACGAGTACATACTTCATAAAGTTATGCTTGATTATGGGGCTTCTCACAATTTAATGCCAAAGGCTATTATGGAAAAAATAGGCATGGATATCAACTGACCGTATCATGATTTGTATCTGTTTGATTCTAGTAGAGTTCACTACATTGGTCTCATTAAATATTTAGTAGTTTCCTTAGACCAAATCCCAGCCAAGAATTTTTTAATGGATGTGGTGGTGGCTGATATACCGCCTCGGTTCGACATGCTGCTGTCTAGATCATGGGGAGCCAAACTCAAAGGTACTTTACAACTTGACTTCTCTTATGATACTATTCCTATTTTCGAGCAATTGAGGAAATTATGCCAGGAAAAGAAAACGAAATATATGATAACGAGTAAGGAGAAGCCCATAAATCATCCAATACAGGTTGTACATACAGCTCTTGAATCTTTTATTTTGTATAATGATGGTAGTTTGAATCATGTAAGTAATCAACTAGTAGTGGTAGAGAATGTACCCGAAGTTTCAAAGAGTTTTAGAGTAGTTATTGATAAGGAAAAATAAGTGGTGACTTCCTTCGAACATCATCCAGAAGAATAGAAAATAAATACAGAATATAAAAATTAGGTGACCAGCAAGAGTAAATCATAACCAATAGTTAAGTTTCAGCATCTAGAAGACAAAGATGGCCTTTGGAGCATGGATTTTGATGGTGCTTTGGGTAAGGAAGGTGTAGGTATTGGTATTTGGATCCGAAGTCTTGTTTGTAATTCAGGTGGAATTCCATGTAATGTTAGAGAATGCTCTTATAAATTGGCTTTTGATTGTTCTAACAATGAAGCAAAGTATGAAGCATTGATCACAGGTCTCAAAATTTTAAATAAACTTGGTGTAAAAAGAATTTCTGTTTATGTTCATTCTGAGCTTGTCATAAAGAAGGTGAAAGGAGAATATCAAGAAAAGCATCCACAAATGAGAGCCTATAGGAATGTAGTCTTGGATATCTTAAAAACGTTTCCTGAATATATATTAGTTGCAGTGCCAAGAAATAAAAGTATCATTGTAGATTTTCTTGCTACGGTAGAAGGTAATCTCAAAATTCCGATGAAATCAAGTAATAAATTTGAAATTCATGTCAAACATAGACTTAGTGTTCCTAATACCCTAAGTTACTGGTAAGTTTTTTTGGATGACAAAGAAATTAATAGTTTTTTTCAGAATTAAGGGAAGTTTAAAGATGCTTTTATTGATGATATTTGTGATTCTAATGATCAAAACATGGAGGCCAATCAGATGAATATTTTGCAGTTGAAAGATAATATTGTTCCTAGAGGTCTCATACCTTTAGAAGAATTTTTTGATTAGGATGATGTGGTAAGAAAACCAACATTGAATCCTACAGAAAAGGTTGTGGAAAACGTAAACATTGGAATAATAGATAAGCCCAAGATTTTTAAGCTATCTAAGACATTATCTCTCGAGGAAAAACATAAGTACATCAAATTTTTATATGAATTTTCTAATATTTTCGCATGGTATTATGCATATTTGAAGGTATATGAAAAAAATATTATTCAGCACACTATTCCCATCAAACTGGCTCAAAAACCTTTCAGACAAAAGTTGAGAATGATAAATCCAAGACTGTTGCCATCCATCGAGAAAGAGGTAAATCAATTGTATAAATATGGTATCATTGTTCCAATTAGATTTTATGATTGGACTTCAAATTTGGTTCCGGTAAAGAAAAAGACTGAAGAGATAAGGTTGTGCATTGATTTCTAGAATTTGAATAAAGTGTCTTTAAAGGATAATTGCTCACTTCCTAAGATGGACCATGTTCTATAAAGGGTAGTTGGAGCATCACATATGTCGCTGCTTGATGGTTATTCAAGTTATAATCAGATTTTGGCACATGAAGAAGACCAAGGTAAAAATTCTTTCAAAACACCAAGGGTGACCTTTCAGTATGTAAAAATGCCATTTTGACTCAAGAATGTAGGGGCTACTTTTCAGCGGGTGATGGATATAGCCTTTGCTAATGAGAAAGTTGTTTTCTTAGTGGTGTAATTATATGATTTGACAGTGTTTTCTAGTTCTGATGATCAACATCTATATCATCTGAGAATTTTTTTTTAGAAATGCAGGGAGTTTGGAATTTCTCTGAATCTGAAAAAGAGTCTTTTTGCCATGAAGGAAAACTTCTCGGTCATATCATTTCCAAAGATGGCATTCGCATTGATCCTTCTAGAGTAGAAGCAATTCAGAAAATATATTTTCCGCATAATAAAAAGGAGATACAAGCTTTCAATGGTAAGATGAATTTCTTATGCAGATTTGTTCCTAATTTGGCTAAGAATTTGCATGAAACAACTAATATGTTGAAAAAGGACAATAGTGTAAAATGGACCACTAATTCTATGAAGTCTTTCAACTTGGTAAAGTTTTCCTTAACTACAACCCCTGTTTTGGTTAGTCCACATTATACTAGTGATTTTATAATATTTTCATTTGCATTTGAGCACACCTTGGCTGCGGTTTTTATGCAAAAGAAGGATCAGGTTGAGAAGCCCATTTCTTTCTTCAGTCGAGCCATTAGAGATGTTTCTCTTCATTATAATATTATTGAGAAGAAAGCTTTAGCCTTAATCAAAGCCTTGAAGGATTTCTGGATCTATATTCTACATTCACACACTATAGCTTATGTTCCAAATGCAGTTGTAAAAGAAGTTCTCACACAGAATGATCCGGAAGGAAGGAGAGGTAAATGGATAACAACAATGCTAGAGTATGATCTCGAGATCAAGCCCACCAAGCTGATCAAGGGACAGGGATTAGAAAAACTCATGGTTGAATCCAATTTGCATGCTCTAGACATAAACCTTATTGTAGTAATGTCAGATGATGAAGAAGATGGTGCTCTAATACAGGTATCATAAATGTTTCTCACTTCACCATGGTATTCGGATATAGTGTATGTTCTTCAGCACTTATGTCCTCCTCCTGGAATGTCAAAAAGAAAGGGTAGGTCTTTGAAATTAAAATATGTTAAATATTGCATTCTAGGTAGTGCCCTTTATTGGAAAGATCCAGGGGGTGTTCTTTTAAATTGTCTGGTCGAAGATGAGGTTAAACAGGTAATGGATGACTTCCATAGGGGAGATTGTGGAGAACACTTTTTTTTGGAAAACAACAGCTAATAAAGCATCGAGAGCACAATATTATTGGCCGAATTTATTTTTATATTTGTACAAAATAGTCACAAACTGTCATGAATGTCAAGTTTTCAAGGAAAAAGGAAAATCCTTCCTCTTCTGCTGAAGCCTAATGTAGTAAATTCTCCTTTTCAATAGTGGGGACTCGATTTTATTGGGGAAATTCATCCTACATCATCAGTACAACATAGATGGATTCTGACAGCCACCGACTACTTTACCAAGTGGATCGAGGCTATTCCTACAAGGCAAGCTATGGACATGGTAATTATTTAGTTTTTAGAATCCAATATTTTTTCTCTTTTTTGTTGTCCTCACAATATTACTATAGATAATGCAGTAGCATTCAAGTCAAAGAAGATGGTTGAGTTTTGTTACAAGTATAATATTAGGTTGGGCCATTCCGCTGCATATTATCCACAGGGAAATGGATTAGCCGAGTCCTCTAATAAATATTTGGTTAATATCATTAAGAAAATGTTAGAGGAGAACAAGAAAAAATGGCATAGGAAGATTACCAATGCTTTGTGGGCAGACTAAGTGAGCACCAAAAAATCTATAGGTATGTCACTCTTTGAATTGGTTTATCGTACAGATACAGTGTTTCCTACATCACTTGTAGTCCTAGTTATGAGATTATTGTAGGAATTAGATAGTCAGGAAGATGATATTCAATGTCGAATCAATCAAATGATTCACCTTCAGCAAACAAGGGAGGAATATTCTTAGACTACCTTTAAACTTCAGGAGAAAATAAAAAATATTTATGATCGCAAAACCAAGGTAGATAAGTTTTAGCTGGAAGATGTAGTGCTGCAATGGGATGCAAGAAATGAAGAGAAAGGAAAGCATGGGAAGTTTGAAAATATATAGAAAGGACCCTACAAGATCTTAGCTTATCAAGGACAAAATACCTATTTTCTGAAAGAAATGAATGGACAAGAATGTTTAGGAGGACTGGTCAATGGTAGGCTATTGAAACATTATTATTTATGATGCAATTTCTGAAAGAATGCTCCACTTTCATGGTAAATACTAGTTTATATTTTCTGCAAGGTTTGGAGCAGAAAATCATTTAGGCTTGGGGACCGAAGTGAAGGCTATAAAGCTTGTTGATTTTCTGTTATTTTCAATTTTTTTGAGTCAGTTTTGAGTTAGTGTCAGAGTTAGCTTTTGAGTCAATTCTTAGTCACTTTGAATAGTTTTTGAGTCAGTTTTATAGTCTGCAGTCTTTTAAATTGTTTGACTGTATTGGCCCAAAGGTTAGGCACTTGGTTTACGGTGTTATTGACACCTCCAAGGAGCTTCCATCCCCAATAAGGCCAATGTTAGTGTCAGTATTTGCATACTTCCACCAAGGATCAAAATACATTTTTTATGTGCATCTTATGTGTCCCATTCTAAAGAAATTTTCACTCATTCCAATAGATCATGATATAAAATTGTTCCACTGGTGGTTTTCCTTTTCAATAAACTTCACTCTCCCTTCGAGATTCACATTTTTGACGCATTCTCATGTCTCCTTGACCATAACAACACCTATGGAGGTCTCTTTTCACTAGGTAGTCTTTTAATTCAAATCTCATTCATGAAAGTCAGGTCTAAAGAAGTCCCATTAGGTCATTAGGTTCTTTATTTCTCAAGGTCACTCCTTCATGTTAGATGAGGTCAGAAAAAATGTGAGAGAGACTAAACAAGAAATTTTGTTTTCCTATATAGAATATCATCATAATTTAATTATTATACTTCAGAGTTTTAATTTTTGAATTTAATGACTTTTATATCAAAATGTCATTTTGATATCAAATTCAATATGTAATTTTTTTATATTTTTCCAAATGTAATTGTTCTCATATGTAATAAATTAATCCCAAGTTGTCAAATGCAATCATTTTCACCCTAAGTGGAGAAAATAAAGCCAAACTCCATGACTTGATCAAACTGCAAAATGCCAAAAGGTCAGAAAAAAGAGTATCAATGCCAAAGTCCAAAGAGAAAAGTGAACATAGAAAAAGTGGGTAACTCAAATTAAAATTAAAAACCACTAAGTAATAAAGTGATTCAAACAACTTAAATTAAGTCATTGCTTCCATTCATCCATCAGGAGTTTCCAGCAAAGGAGAAATTTAAAATTTTAAGCATTTTGAGTCAAATTTCAGGGTCGTTGCATGTTTTCACTCATGTGTTGCACGTTTACCCAGATGTCGCGCATTTTCTTGACAACTATTGACCAAATAACATAGGCATTACACATTTATCCTTGGTCTCTATGCATTTGGCCGAGTGCTGTGTGTTCCTCTAGGACACTGTGCGTTTGCTCACACAGGATTTCAAAGGGTTTCATAACCTCCAACAAGTTTTCATTTCCTCAAAAATTTCTTCAAATGGATTTAAAATAGTAAGTTAACCCTAGGACACCTATCCTCTAATATATTTGGTGTTTCATATGAAATTTGAAGTTCTTATTGCTATGAAACCCTAGTTTTCATTTCCTTCCCATTTTTCATGCATCATAATCATATTCATGTCCCTAAACACATATCAGTCATAAACACTGTTAAATCCTAAGGTTTTCATAGAAATAGGATTCCGTTTATAGTCACTCCCTCCATTTGCCTAAGCTATTCATTTCACCTCTCACTCCCTTCATCTCATTCCATTTACCCTAGGGTTTCAAAAGCCTTCAAATTCAAAATGTCTGAAGAGGAAGATAGAAGTGTCAGTGAGGAACAAACACCAATGAAGAAATCATGTAAGAAAGGAGGGAAAATCATTAGATATGTGCTAGCAACCAAAAAAGAGCCGATGGCTTCTCCCCTCACCGTGTCATGTTCTAAACATGTTGGTTGTTTTGAATTTTGTGAGAGGGTGCAAAGAGTCTAGTATCACCCTATGTTGACAAGTTTGTTCATTACCAATCTTCATGATACGCAGGTCTCTCTTGCTGGAGTTACTTTTAACATGTCTACTAATATCATTACAACTGCTACAGGGATCCCTAATGTGGGAGAGAAATGGTTTAAACAAGGTGAACATGATCAGAGCTACTATGAACCATATCTTAAACCTAGATACAATAATGAAAAAAAACCATTTTCCCTTTCTCTCATCTTCTTGACTGATATGTCCCTATGATGAAAATAATCATGAAATACTTCACCTGTGAGGGGAGGTTTTCTCGACTCTATTCATATCATATCCAACTCCTCATGCACTTCACTAGAGTCAGAATGCTTTATATACCTTATTATCTCTCCCTCAACATTGACAAGATGGCATACATTGTACAAAATAGGGATTATAGTCATCAAATGAGGATTATTTTCCACCACTCCCTCATCAAGATGATAGCCATGAATCAGTTTGAGTAAAAGAACATTCCATGGGACACATTCATAGAAAATGAAGTTTTCACTACCCCACCTAGTCACCATGAGCAGATTATCCCCTCATCATCTCATCCTCCCATATCCACTCCTCTATCTCATCCTGCTTCTCATACATCATCACCAAGTCAGTTTCATTCACCTCATGTTGATACCTCTTATTCACCTGTCTAAAACCCTTCACCATCATCACATCATGATTCTGAGTCATCAAGCAGTGAGGAGGACACTGAGTAAACTTGGTCTAATTTGAATAAAGTTGAGTCATTTCCCAAGGCTGATCAGAGAGGCTACAAACATGTGTTTGCTTCACTTGTAGTGAAAGGGGCCATGCCTTCTTCATCAAAAAAATAGGTGGACAAAGGCAAGGAAAAGGCTAAAGATCCAATCATTGATGAACATGATGTCAAACATGAAACAGAGCATAAATTTCAGCTGATTGACCTAGATGAGGAAGATAATGGAAAAATAATCAGGGCAAAAATCAAAGGAAAAGAAGAAAAGGTTAGTGAACTTAAAGCTAATCTTGAAAGGGAAAAATATGTGATTGATTTTCTTGAGCAAGAAAATCTGGAGCTGAAAACTTAACAAATCATCAATGAGGTAAAGACCATAAAAGCACAAAAAGAGGCAGAAAATGCCAAGGCCTTGTTGGAGGAGACCTTGGAAATATTTGGTGAGATTGAATATGAGGAGGGTTAGCCTCCAAGATAGAAACCAAAGAATATAGGGCTGAAGAGAGCTTTAGCTTGAGAAATACATACAAAAGTTGAGTTGGTAGAGTTGCTCACACCAAGTGAGCTGCTTGTCCTAGAGATTATAAAATACAAGGAATCATGGCTTGATAGAGCCAATTTTCATTTGGAGAGGTTTCTAGAGAACACCAACAAGGAAAATTACTTGTTGAGGACAAGAGTCAAACTTCATGCATGGAAAGAGAGAATTGCATTGGCTAAGCTCAAAAGAGCTAATGCTAAAATTGAAATTTTGACTAAGCAAGGGGAGAAGGAGAGGTTAGAAATACTTCCTGAGGTGTCTCTTCATGCCTCAAGAACTTGATAAGCAAGTACCCTCACAATTTTGGTAAATTTTGGCACACTTGGCACTTCAATTCATTTTTTTTTTAGTCTTTTTTGCACGCAGGAATTCTGCGAAATGCACAACGATCTGGACACTGTGCTCTTTTTTGGGGCCTCCAAATTACAAATGGGAACCACCATAACGTTAATAATGATGAAGAAATCAACCCTAGCAGGTTTCAGAAAAATTGGAGGAGAACTCATCCCTCAAAAATGCAAAAAACTACCAAATTTTCATGTTTCTGCCTCCTTTTTGACCTGGTCATTGTGCATTTACCAGTCTTGGGAGATTAAATTTTTGACAGAGAAAATGAGCATCATTTTGGAAACTGGAGGTATATTTAGAAACTATAATCAGAGAGATTTCTAATGAGCTATCATGGAGCTGATTTGGACATCATGGGAACTCAAAAGCTGCTTGCAATAGAGGCCATTTTTTCTTCCTAAGCATTGCGCATTTGACAAGGAAAATGCATTTTCACAGTCTAGCAAATTTTGAAGTTTCACTCTATTTTCACTTTTACTTTGGAAAATGAATAAATTACTGATGTAAATGTAAATGTCATGTTTTTACTTTCATCTAAGGTAGATACATTAGGTGAGTCCTCTAGAGGTCAATTGAATCAGTTTCCTCTCTTTTGAAGGCAATTTGTTGGGTATTCCTAGTCTTCAATTTCTTGTTTGGCATTAGGTGTAAATGATTCCCATCTCATGGATTTGACTCCCTGAGGCTAGGGAGAGTGGTTTTGAGGTCTATATGATGTATTTTATCATTCATTTTAATGTTTGGACTCATTTTTATATTTGGCTTCTCAAGAGGCATAATTTTGTATTAGTTTTGGCCTGGACATTAATCAAATTTGCAGCTATTTTTATGGGATCCATGTTTTATAGTGTTTAGTTTTAGTTTCTTCTTTTGTGCTAATATGTTAGAATTTTTTATTTATCTCATTCAACATCTCATTTCCATTAAGTGAATGTTTCAAGTTAGTTGAACAGAATCCATAATTGTTATGCTATGTTCTGGGTAAATATTCACAGTTTGTAATTTCTTCAGTTTAGAAAGAAATCATGAGTTCACCATGCTCTTTCTAGATCCTCACTGTCTTAATCATATCATCATCAAAACCCTAAAGTGCTAAACCATTGTACCTACCTTTCCCCATATAACACCCTGCAAATCTTGACCTAATTTCCTTGCCCTGGCTTTCTGACTCCTCTTGATCTAGAAAAACCCTATACAATCAAAAATCAAAACCGTGAGCTACTATGCTTAGCCTAAAATATTTTTTCCTCAGTCATCTTGGCTATGATCTATATGGAGAGAGCCCTCTCCTTGCCTAATAGGGCTATGTACTTGGCCAAGTGTGATTTAAGGTTACTTCGGAATTTCCTTCTTCAGCCTGATGTTCAATCTAAGTGATAACATAAGTGACACCCGCCCATGGTATTTACCCAATCATAGAATTTTCCTGTGGTATTCTAACTAAAAAATGCTATAAGTAACTAGTCTCATTTTGTAAAATGACAGATTGTCCACCACAATGTAGCTTTTACAATTATTCTCTATTTAAAAAATAAAATAAAAAAACAAAAAGATATTTGTGGTTTTGTTTACTTTGTGTTCTCATCCTTTTTTGGAATTTCAATTTTTTTTATATCTTGGGGGCCTTTCCCAGGATTCAGATCAATGTCATTTGGTGGATGTGCATTGGCTACATGTTATTAAATTATGGTCAAGAATGGGTACCCCTTACCCAAGATAGATGATCTATTTTGTAGCAAGATAAATAATTTTCCTATGTGATGAACCAAATACATTCATGAAGTTAATGAATGATATATTGTGCAATTTCCACTACAAGAAAAAAGGACATTGATGAGGGTCATGCTTGTGAAGAAACTTTAAGGTCCGTTACATATGTCACATATGGTGACAGTCCTTAAAAAAGCGTCGTTGTAAGTGTAGATAGTGATGGTCCTTTAAGGTTCGTCACCAAAGTCATTTTCAATGACACTCTTGGTGAGGGCCGTTAAAGGCCCATCACTAATTCTCTCTTTGGTGAAACTTCTAGTGACAAACTTTTAATGACCCTCACCAATGCTATTTTTGTTACTTTTGGTGACGGTAAAAAATTTTTCGTCATCATTGATCTTTCCAATGATTTTTTTATGATGCTATGTGCCTGTTAATATATTTTTTTTCAAAAGACAATGATTTAATACATTATTGTGGAGTATTTTTTATAATATGTCCAAGGCCGTAGTGGTTAGAGTTAGTCAAATTTTTAATAAGTAATTGGTGTGTATCATTTCCCTCAAGTAATGACTAGTCAAATAGAATCTTCCTATGAGTCAACACATGATTCATATATATTAAGTTTATTATCTAAAAAATTCCCTTTAGATAATTTTCCACTAGTGTGTGTAGGAAATATATTATTTAATACATAATCAAGCTCTGACAATTATATTAATGAGAAAGGCCTAACACTCCTCAACAATTTGGGCACACCTTAAATTAATTATTTGGCACACACTAACATTTCTTAGCACCTCGCATGTCTGGGAACATCATTGTACCTAGAAAATCTTGTCATGATACTAACGCCCAAGCACATGGTGGCATGCACCAGCACAACATGGAACTCTCCTAGCATGTGTTGGCATGCATGTAGTCCCTAGCATGCCTTGAAATACCTTGGTAGAATGCATTGACATACATTAGCACTTGGCACAAAATTCCACTTGGAATGTATTGGGACCTATTATTAGTGTGCCTAGCATGCCCCTTTTGTAAAAGAAAAAGTTCTGACTTATTAACCCTCTTATTGGTATTCCTTTTGTTGCCTTGACACTTCTTGACACATATTGACATACCTGGGCACCCTGCACATCCTTAGAACCTAGCATGTATTGGCATATCTTGGAACTATTAATTGGCACATATAATTAGCACACCCTAGAACTCCCAAGTACACTTTGGGAATTATTTACATGCCTTGATATTCCATACCATGCCTTACCAATTCTTAGCATACCTTTTCACTCCCTCCTTGGCATGACAACTGGCACTCATTAACACTAGTCCCTGGCACATGTTCCTCATATTCATTAACTTCCATGAATTTTTACCTAGTGCTCCCTTAATGTTTTGTCCTAGTACTCCTTAACACGAGTCAACATGCATTATCACTCTCTAGCACACCTTAGCACTCTTCAACATGTCCTTCCACTTCATAACATGCATAACACTCCCTAAGACATATTGGCACTTAGAAAGTATTAGCATGTGTGTAATATGTTGAGATGCCTTGATATGTTTTGGCATGGTTTAATATTAAATTTATTTGAGATAAATTGTTGGAAAGTATATGAGAAGCAACAAAGGAATACTTGGCACTTAGAATGCACTAAGAGTTTTCACTTGGCACCTATTGTAGATAAAAGAACTTTCGGAATAATCACACCATTAGGATTAGGTCGACGTTTCAGACCAACTAATGTGGTTCATCCTCAGGGCAGGTGGAGAGACTGATTGATCTCGATGAATAAATAGCGGAGATGCATCATTGCCCAGAAATAGTCATTGAAAACTAGCCGTTAAGACTAGCCATTAGGAAATTAGTTTAAAAATAAATTAATTAAATAAATAAAAATTAATTATAAATATGTTAATAAATTAATAAGTACTTTAAAAATCAATATAATAGGTAATGGGGGGTGGGGGGGGGGGATTTTTAATTATATAATTAATTAATTATTGAAATAAAATAACACGAGACAAAGCTACCTAAGAAAGATTAGGGTGGAAATTTTTAAATAAATAAATAACCCAAAATACCAAATAAATTCAATAAAATGTTAAAAATGGGGGTTTATTTATTAAACTAAAAATAAAAGGTAATAGGGAGGGTAAAATTTTAATTTAATCAAATAAAATAAATTAATTCAATATTCCAATAAAAATAATAAAAAGTAAAAATAATAAATAATAAATAATAAATAAACATAATTACCATAGGGAGGGGCCAAAAAAAATAAAAATAAATAAATAAATAAATAAAATAAAATAAAAATAAATAAAAATAAATAAAAAAATAAAATAAAATAAAATAAATAAATAAATAAATTGTTTGTGTGCCTAGTATGCCCCTCTTGGAAAAGGTAAATTGGTGACTTATTGACCCTCTTATGTGTTCATTTCCTTGTAGTTTAACTTGTTTCTCCCTTTTGTTTCCTTGACAGACCCTGGCATACATTGACACACCCTTGCACATCTTGGCATGTCTTATCATTTGGAACATATTATCATTTTTGACAATCCTTCGCACTATCTGGCACATCTTAGCATTCCCTAGCATGCCTTGGCACTCATGTCCTCACATCTATCCTTTACATTATTTCACGACTTGGGAACCCAATCAAGTCCTTGGCTATTGTAGTTCATGTGAAACTATTGCCTTCTTAAACTGCAGCAACTTGACCAATTGCACCTACTACAAGTATATTGTGCCTTGTTCACCTAAGAATTGCCTAGAACTCATCTTATGCCACTCATGTCAAAGCTCAACTTGTGCCTCTTAACTAGTTACCAAGACAAGGATCACATGATCTAGCCATGGCCATTAAACAACTATGCAACATAGCTTACACAGGCAATATTTCACATGTATGTTCAATTAATATAAATAGTAAAACATTAACAGAGAGTTTTCAAGAACCAAAAGATGCATAAGGCACACAAGATATAAGTCGACACAAGCCGAGTGCCCCAAACTCATACACAGCAATGTACAATATGAAATTATCTAGAATATTTTAAAACATGAGCATGTAGCCAAAGTGGGCCACATCTCATGTAAAAATATAGCTAAAGGCAAAACAATGTTGTGCCTAGCACAAAGTGATCTCCCTTTATATAAAACTGCTATGTCGAGCCCCGTATAATAACCATAGGCTTTCCTCCTCTAAATCCTATTCTGAACTTATCCTAACACACTTCTTCCTTAGCACACTTGTATTCATTGACACTCCCTTGCACACACTCTTATTCATTCCTTTCCATGCATTTTGACCTACTTTTCCATTGATATGCCCCGACACTCCCTAACACTCTTCAACATGCATTGAAATTCTTCAACATGTGTTAGCATGACTTTTAATTATTTTGCATGCCCTGAATCTACCTAGTTATCATGACCTCACAAAAAACCTTACTTAATTTGTAGCTTGGGAACCCAACGAAGCCCTCGCTTGATTACAAGAGCTTGACATAGGTATGTTTACTACAACTAGACTATGTTTTTTATTTGTGTAGCTTGGGAGGTACTCCACAAGCCTATTGAGATGGGTTTGTGTGAGTTTGGTCACAAAAGGTTTTGTGGGCAAAGAAGATAAGAAAATGGATTTTGGATGCAAGATTGAGTTTAAAATCTACAAGAAAATTAAAAAGGAAAATTAATATTTCATAAGGTCTAATAAAACCAATTAAATTCTAGAGGGTTCCTAAGAGGTCTAGTAAAATCCATTTAAGGATGCCTTAGGATCAAGGAAAGAACATCAAGTGAGAAGGATATCATTTGATCAAGGGGGCGAAGAGAGATGTAGTACTACAGTAGGTCGATCAGTAAGAGGGCTGAGTAAGGGTTGCTAAAGGGAGGCCATGATCATCCTCTAAGAGAAATATCATAATGTGAGGGTTCATTAGAATGTTGCATACCTTAATGGTCAGTTCGAGCTAGGAAGTAGGATGGAATATTTTTGGTTCTCTTATGTCAGATCAAGCTTAAGAGAGGTTGCTCATGAGAATATGGGCATGTGATTTCAATTGTGTCTTTGTGTGAAGGACACATCAAATTCTTACATGTTGAAATTTTCAACAAGAAATAGTGAAATTAGAAACTAGAAAGGACAAAAAAAAAATGCACCCACACTGGTGAGGAATTTTGATGCAGTGGGAGTGAGGAATGTGGAGCGTCTAATTTATTTTTCCCTTAAATAAATTGGACAATAAATTATAATTTCATCTCATAATAACTTGTGTAAGTTAACTATGTCATGGTGACTGAGTTAGCTCAAGAAATTCGAGTTGAGGGTATAATATGAGGCATCTAGAGGGATTGTAATATTTTTTGGGTCCAGTTGCAATTGATGCATTAGTGGGGTGTAGGTGTGAATTAGTTAACTCAATTAAATGAGTTAAAATCAGTTTAGCTAGTTCTAACTGAGCAATTAGCTAGTGAGAGGTCAAGTGAATTAAATTAGATTTAATTTAAAATGAGTGAAAAATTAGATAACTGATGATTTGTTATTAATAACTGCATGAATGTCAGTTCTAAGGAAGACCCAGTTGAGAAAAAGGTTAAAGGGAACATAAATATCAGTTATATTTATAGAAAATTTTCCATGTGTAATTATAAAGTCATTGGGATGCCATGATGGATTGCGCAATCAAGGAAGGCTGATGTTCCTAATTAATAGGGAGTTAATTACCTAGGAATTGCATGATCAAGGCAGGCTGAAGTAAGGTTGAGAATTGGCTAAGTACTAGACCAATTTTTCCTAGATCAACAAGAGACAATTGGCAGAGTGCTGGAGGATCTCATGAGATATTAAACACTGTATTGTTTCATGATTTCTTGACTTAATACACAATAGAGATAGAGGGGTTTTGAGTAACTACTTTCTCCAAATACATCTTGTGTTGTGCGATTGATAATTTCTCTCTTAATTATATGTAATTTTGCGATCGTGTTTTGTTTCCATAAATTGTAGGAAGGATTATGTATCTTGTTTTTGTACATTAGAAGATGACATTGAATCTCTTTGGTTAGATTTTCTACATGGTATCAGAGCTAAAATTTTTTGGGTGGTGAGTTTGCAGAGAATATCTAAAGATTTTGGTGTAAAATTTTCAAAAACAAATAGCATATTTGGATTCCTTGCGAAAAACTACTCAAATGAAAAAACAAAATTAGCCAAATAGGAGCTTGGATGAGGGAGATATTTTCGATTTAAAATTAGCTCTTTTTTAGAAACTTTTGTAATGGTGGGACAATTACAATTTGCGTGAGTCAAGAACCTATATGCACTTGAGGTACCAGATGCATGCAAAGATTTGAGGAGAAAAGGAGAGGTTAGAGAGTTGGTGGTTGAGAGGGAGCACAAATTACCTCTCAACATGAAGCCTCAGAAGTAGTCTCAGAAGGTTGTGGAGCAGCCACAATTGGAGAAGTAGAGAGGTGACCAAGTGGAAGCGTCCACTTAAGAATATACCTCCATGAGGGGGGAATTTTGAGCCAGATGGGTAGAGGGATCACATGGCATAGCCATACCTCTAGGTGAAAGTTGGGGTTATGTGTAGACATAATCCTAAGATAATAAATTTGGGCAAGGTCCAATGATATGGCGTGTCTCATGGATCAAACCTTGCTACAAGGAGCCCATAGTACAATAGTATCAGGAAGGATCAATTAGATTCATGCAGTCAGATGTCAGCAAGACAAAAATTAGAGTGATAGATTTCAGATACTGGAGTGCAGATCAAAGTTGGCAACAATGCAAAGGGCACGGATGTAGATGTCAGCAGCATCGCAGAGAGTCTAGTAGACAGGTGCAGTAGCTAGCATAATAAGAATAATCTCATGATATATGCACTATACCAATTTAGTTGTTCAGAGGCTATTAAT
The DNA here is from genome assembly GCA_034641835.2 of Pinus albicaulis. Lineage (NCBI taxonomy): Eukaryota > Viridiplantae > Streptophyta > Pinopsida > Pinales > Pinaceae > Pinus > Pinus albicaulis. The sequence goes on along the minus strand of CM076574.1, from coordinate 238,768,237 downwards.
TTCATGATTTGCAGGTGCAAACATCACTAGAGAAGTGTTGCATGCAGAACATTCCAAAGGTACCAGATGGGGATACATTGAATTCCTTTCTTGTTGGGATGAAGTGTTTAAATTTGAAACAAGAAACAATGAAATTGGAAACCAGAAAGGACTAAAAAAATGCACCTACATTGGTGAGGAATTTTGATGTACCAGGAGTGAGGAATGTGAGGTGTCTAATTTATTTTTCCCTTAAATAAATTTCACAATAAATTGTAATTTCATCTCATAACAACTTCTTTCAATTAATTAAGTCATGATGACTAAGTTAGCTCAAGAAATTCTACTTGAGATGATCGAGGTGGATATTGGTGGCCACCCTCCTGTTCCACTTGGGCCCTTTCCATTGTCTCTTTCAGTTTGCTTAATTATAGCATAGTTTACTATTTTTGTCATTTTTTCAGGTCTTGCACTTATGAAGCCATTTTGAGGCCCCAAATGACGTTTTTTAGGCATGAAAGGTTAGAAGTTGTAGTCCTCAGAGATATATTTATAACGCAGTATCATGTGCATCAAATGGATATCATATGACCAAGTTACGATGTCGGGAAGTTGGCTACCCAACTAACCCTAACAGGGCCCATAAACTCTTGGTGTTACATATCCTCAGGTTAGGGTTTTCTATTATTTTTCAATAATAAAAATTCCCTTGAGCCTTATTGTAACACAATTCAGAGGCATATAGCTTCCACATATATTCTCAGAGATAAGCTACTATTGCCTAAGCTAGTTTGTTTTCCATTTTTTCTATAAGCATTTTTCAGTCTTTGTTATTAATGAAATGAAGTGTTATTCCTGATGCATCTCTTTGTTTATGTTTATTTCTGTATTTTATTGTGTTCCTGCATATGTCTAGATCATGAGGTTATAAGATGAGGCATGTAGAGGGATTCTGATATTTTTTGGGTCAAGTTGCAATTGATGCATTAGTGGGGTGTAGGTGTGAATAGTTAACTCAATTAATTGAGTTAAAATCAGTTTAACTAGTTATAACTGAGTGATGAGATAATGAGAGGTCCAGGAATTAAATTAGACTTAATTTGTAATGAGTGATAAATAAGATAATTGATAAATCACTATTAATAGTTCCGTGCATGTCAGTTCCAAGGAAGACCCAATTGAGATAGAGGTTAAAGGGAACATAACTATCAGTTTTATTTATAGAAAATTTCCCATGTGTAACTATAAAGTCATTTGGATGCCATGATATATTTCAAAATCAAGGAAGGCTGATTTTCCTAATTAATAGGGAGCTAATTCCCTAGGATTTGCATGAGCAAGGTAGGCTGAAGGAATACTGGGAATTGGCTAAGTCCTAGACCAATTTTGCCTAGATTAGTAGGAGACGGTTAGAAGAGTTTTGGTGAATCTCATGAGAGATGAAGCACTGTATTGTTTCATGATTATTTTACTTAATACATAATAGAGATAGAGAGGTTTTGAGAAGTTTCTTTACCTAGATACATCTTGTGTTGTGCGATTGATAATTTCTTTCTCTTACTTATATGTGATTGTGCGATCGTGTTTTGTTTTCGTAAATTTTAGGAAGGATTCAATATATTGTTTTAGTACATTACAAGATCATATTGAATCCCGTTGGTTAGATTCTCTACATGAAATATAAGAGAGGTTTGATAACATCTTGTCTTGTGGTGGTTATTAGGCCACAAGGTCTATGATAAAGAACAACATAAATGGAGGAGGGATTGCATTGTAATTTAGAGCCAGAATAGAAGTAGACGTAGGCGTAATATTGATTGAGGTAACCCTAGTTTGAGGGTCAACATTGAGATATGAATTTCTTGTCAAAATTCAGTCAAAGAAATACCCAGAATATATGGATCCATATGAGCTAGGTCGAGTCTCTTATGGAGGCAAGAGACGTGTTTTTTCTATGGGTGGATAGGGTTTGTTCTACAATAATTAGAATTACACAAGTATAATGCCCTAATTAGGAAATTTTCCTAGCATGTTTAGTTCATAAGGTATACCCTTAGGACTGTGACAAATTTGTGTAGAAGAAGAAGGGTTGTGACCATTAGAGCGAGGTTTATTTATGCAATATAGACCGCATATCTAGAAAATGGCTTGCAGATTTAGTATGTATGGATACAACAGATCCAAAGGAGGGTGGTACCTGAGCATAAGATTTAGCATGCAGAAGAAATGTGACATATGAAGAATGCATTGACATGCATAGGAGTTGATTTTGGTAGGTTGTCCATAGAGTTTTAGGCAGAGATCTGAAGCAACCTATAAAAAATTATTCAATGGAATGTTAGTGGATAATCTGTGACCCTAGTTCAATCATCTACAAATTTTTAGAAGGATGATAAGAGGAGTAGCTCAGATTTATTCATATATTGGACAACAAATATCAAATTTTTGATACACAAGAACAATTATTTTGAGAGGACTCAAACCATTATTAGGTGGCAGATTTGAAGAGCCCTAGATGAAGACAATATTGTGGGTCCTAGATCAGTAAAAAAATTGACTGTGGTTGGGTAGATTGATGGTAGTCCAAGTATAGTTGGAGGGTTGTTAGGTGACTGTCAAAGAAGAGCCATGAATTTTTTTCTTGTGAAGGACAACAAGATTAGTAGAATGGAAGGTGTATAGGGCCTAAGGATGTGCAGACTTTGAAGGACAAATGTAGTAGTCAAGTGAGCCAGCCAACTAGCCCCGGTTCACTATATTGTAGAGGATTGATTCAATGAGAAGAAAGGCAGCCTCCACAACCCTAGACTTCTCATCTTGGAGCTGTAGTATGGAAAAAGTGGGCATACCAAATATTTTTTCACAAATGGAGTTGTGAGCAACTTGTTACCACTCAAACTAGTAGTGGACCTAAAAAGGGTTCCTAAGAGGGCAACTGTTAGGAGAAGGCCAACATTGGAGACTTAGCCCATTTTCACCACAACTAAGGCTCCTTGCTCTTCACGCACTTTCACCAATGGGAGGAGTCCCAATATTTTACGAAGTCACATGTAGAGTATAGGTCAATCAATAGGTGGGAAGTGACCCTAGAAACCCTTTCCCTAAGATAAAATAAGGAGTGGAACTTGCTTTCCTTTTAATCAAGGGGCTTGATCTTCTAGGGAGATAAGAAGGGGATTGAAGCATTGAGGGAGAAGAATAAGACTTATGAAGGAAGTTTTTGATCCATAAATTCCTTTGGGAACTTGGATTCCCAGATGGTCCTTGATGAAAGGTCTTTGACACCAAATGCGACAATATGGGGCCAAGTGGACCCAACCCAGGTTCGAGGATGGAATTTAGCAACCAATGATGTTCCTAGATAAGGTGAGGGGAAAGGATAAGGAAATATTTTTTACTTCAATAGGTCAAATTGGTCTTACTAGGTTCTAGCGTTGGGAACACCTAGGAAAAACTTGATCCTAGAGCTAGGGCTTGAGGTATATGGAGATTCAATCGTTGGAATTGGCCCAAATTATTAGGAGAGTGCGGGGACCCACCAAAATATTTTCCTCTATGAGATAGAAGTTTTCCTCTGGCTATATTCGTTAGAAATTGATGCCCTAGGTGACATAATGGGACTAGACCTAGGGAAAAATGGAAAATTGTGAAAAAAATGGGGGGAAATCATCACCCTTTTTGATGGATTAGTGCCTAATTCACTTGGGGATATGGATTCAGGGATGATAATGAACAAGAATTTAGTTTCTTGATCAAGGAGGCCCAAAAAGTCAACTTCTTCCAAAAATGGTGAGATATTATTGAGATAAAATTATATCTAGGACATTTTAGTCATCCAACAATGGCCCATACATTAAATAATATAAATACACACATACTTCCACATTTCCATCTTGCAGCAATTATCCCTAGTTATAGCAAAATTCAATAGTAAACAACAACAAGAAGAATATCATTAAATTTGGACTCACAATGTTAGAGAGTATATCCAAGTAGTTTCACATTTGCAAAAAAAAAACTCGAAGATAAAAATATCGCAAATCCATACATCAAAATGCATCCATTATCCAAAATAGTCCTCCAAGGAAAAATGTGAAGTTCTCTAAAGATAGAGAGATCCCAAGTCAGGTGATGATACAAATGAATCCAACTAAATCCTATTTATACACTGATTAGGAGTTTACCGAATTAGCTTATGGGCCTACATTAGCCCCTAAACATAAAATATTGTGCAAGTAACCCTAACTTTTGGTGACGATCCCACCAAACTATCTCATACATGGAATAATAAGCATCATAAGAGGTCAACTGATGTCCTAGGGATTTCTAGGAGGCATACTGGGCTCCATGAGTTCCATAATGATGCATAGGACCCATCAGAAGTACTGGACAAGGGGGTGGCCCCTTATTTTTCAAATATTAAACCTATGGTTCTCTCATTAAACCTGTGGACTGAAAGGGTTGTGTGTGGCCACCATCAACAAGTAGGTCAAGTGTTTTCTTGTTCAGATGGATTGATTGTCAAAGGAATAACACCAAGTCCTAGTTTCATTCCTTGTAATGGTGTGATTGTAAAGGGTCAGGATACATGGTACATGAGCTCTAGCCTGTTGTATTGTAGTTTGTAATATAATGAAGAAGGGTTTGAAAAAGGTAAAATTATCACGTGCACTAGTTGATTCCTTGATTTGTGTATGTTTCATTGTGCATTAAAGTATATGTGTTGTGGCACTTGAGTTTTTTTGCATCAAATATTATAAGAAAAAACCTAGATTCTCATGTGTCATGGAAATTGAACATATGCCTTGTTCACCTAAGAAATACCTATAGCTCATCTTATGCTACTCATGTCAAATATCAACTCATCCCACATAACAAGTTACCAAGACAAGGCTCACATTCAACCGTGGCATTAAAAAAAATAAGAAACATAGTTTACATCTTAACATTCCATATTATCTACCACATCTTAGAATGTCTTGGCATTATCTGTCATGTGTTAGCATCCCTTGCATTCCTTGGCATGATTTGGCACTCCCTAGCACACACTACCACTCCTTGACATTCCCTAGCACTCTAGCATGCCTTGGATTTTCCTAGCATATAAACTTGCTACTACCTACTTAGCACACCTAAAACTTGTTGACACTCCCTATCACACACTCTTATTCGTTCATTTCCATGCATTTTTAACTAGTTTTCCCTTGTGTTTCCATGGAACTCCCTAGCATGCATTGACACACCATGGTACCTGGAACATCTTTGCATGTCATCGTGGAACTATATCATTCCTTGGCACTACCTAGCACACATTTTCACTCCCTCCTTAGCACACCCATAACTCGTTGATACTCCATCACGCACTCTTATTCATTCATTTCCATGCATTTGAGACTAGTGCTCACTTGTTTTTCCTTGGCATTCCCAAACACTCCAGCCTGGCATGCATTGGAACACCCTAGAACCTAGCACATCTTAGCATGTTTCCCTGGCCTCTATCATTCCTTAACAATGCCTAGGATAATTTGACGTCACTCCCTTCTTAGCACACCCGAAACTCATAGACACTTCGTGTCACAAACTATTATTCATTAATTTTTAAATATAGTTTTATTTGGTCTATTATGATGAGTTGTCTAGTGGAATATCCATGATAATGAGTTCACTTCCCTTCAACTTCCTATCCTCAACCCATACATAGATAATGGCTAAGAAACTGAGCAGCAGGTATCGGTTGAACACACTGCACCAAAAAATTCCCATGACAATCACACACGAGCCATTCCCTTTGTATACCTTCCTACGATGTTTAAGCTTCCTCTCTAAAGGCCACCTCCAGGACCAACACCAAACCAGAGTGACTAGTTGAATTTCAGGCTGCCTCATCTTCCCTCTCCTTATCCTTTCACCACCTCCAAACTCCAATGCACAGTTATTTTTCACACAGATTGCCAACATGAAGCTAGTACCTCTCATGTTGCATGCATTATGGTGAAGGGACCGAGAGTACCATTCCTCACCCTTGCTCCACTTGTATTAAATCATGCGAGACACCTTCCATGTGTTTCTCATACCTCACCCCCATCAAGGAGTATTGTATGAACCTTTTTTAATTTAGATATGAACCTTAATTAATTTTTTAAAGGTGCATGAACTTTTATTAATTTTTTCACAGAGAAAAAGTTCATAACCTTTCATATTAATGATCAGCTACATGTTACATATGTTGTAGTGTAAAACTACTGTACAGTCCAAAACAAACAGAAAACAGTCGGCCACACAATCAAAAACTGTAAGCATACAGTCCTGAAACCTGAATCATCAGTATGTATCAAAGCATAGCAAGTTCGGTGCATAACTTACTAACTCCAGTAGGAAAAATAAAGATGAAATAAATATATGCCGAATATATAAAAAGGGGCGTAAATAAACAAAAAACCCCATAATAACAGTACAGCTACAAGTCCAAAAAATGAGGAGCCTCCTCAATAAAAGGCCGGTGAAAGTATCTGTAGATCTGTCCAGCATTATGTTCAGTGATGTGCCAGGTACCCCAAGTCAACTCCGAAGCTTCCTTGGCTAGTTGATCAGCAGCTTCGTTCCGAGACCTGTAAATATGAGTCACTGTGATGAAGTCAAATAATACTCTGAGATGGTGAACTTCACTCAAAAGTGCTGATAGTGTGTGCGAGTGGCAATGTGCTAGATTGTTAAACCAGTTGGTCACAAGTAGAGAATCTCCAAATATCTGGATGGATGCACAGTGAATCTCCCGAGCAAATGTGAGAAGGATTCTGAGGCTCTGTAGTTCAGCGAAGTTGTTGGTTCCTGGTCCTAAACCCATTCTGATGTTATTAATTGTTTGATATGAACCTTCATTAATTTTTACTAGTATTATGAACTTTTGTTAATTTTTTGGGTATGAAATATTTTTTTAAATAGTATATAAACCTTTATTAATGAATATAAATATGTAATTCAAAATATTAAAGTATGGTTTATTGTGTAATAATGGATAAATGTGTTTAGTTTTATCAATTTCTATGAGAATTGTACCAACAAATATATTTGTTTCATTTAATACATAATTTACATGATTTTATTAAAATAAGCTTTAAATAAAACAATATTAATGGTTTTGTATTTGATTAATAATCAAAGTAGTAAATCTATTTTTGCAAAAGAGCTCATCTCAAGTCATGCATAGTAGGGACTTTGAAGCCCTTTCCTTTAGCTATAATAGAGTCCCACATATCTTGGTAATAAGGTAAATGAGCAACATTAAATGGGATATATACATCATACCACCATCTAGAAATATATTGAAAAGAAGATGCTTTGCACAGTTACAAGACAGGCCATATAACCCTTGATGATGGAGAACTTTAGGTTCACATTTTTACTTGAAAACTTGGATTTCTAGATGGAGGAGACAGTGAAGGGGGTTTATTAGCATATATGGCGGCACTAATGAAACCTATTTTTGGAGGAAATGATGGGAAGAAGGCTCCTTTTGGAGGACCGACGACTTTGATACATTAACGGAGGCAACCAAAGATGTATGATAGTCAATGTCTCCATAATTTAATTTCTCTATTGAGATTTACTCGCCAAATACTGATAATTCCCCTTAACTTGACAAGGTTCCAGGTTTATGGACCCAAGCTCACATAGTGGACCATAGAAAATATCAAAACCCTTACAATGTCACCATCTTCGAGCTCAAAGGTGTGAGCGTGGAACAGATAAAAGATAAGAACCCTGCAACATCACCATCTCAGAGCTCAAAGGCGCGACCTGCAACAATGAGATGGCTTTCAAGCTTAGCATCATGAGATTTTTCCTCAGCAGATAAATATTTCCTTTCATTTTAAACTGCACCAATTTAGACTCCCACGACTTGTTCGAGAACTGTTTGAATAGAGAGATACCAACGACTCTCTAGTATCTAGTCAATCCTACAATCTAATTCCCTTGTCATGAATCCTCTACGCTTTTCTTAATGTCAAAGATCTCCATGATAACAGGCTCATAGGAAAAGGTGGTAGAATTTGGACATTCAAAGACTAGATCCATTCTATATTAGACTCATGTAAGTACTGCAATGAAAGGTAGTTTCAGCCCTTGGGTATCTTGATCCTAAATAATTCAGAAGGAAACAACTGATAGAGAAGTCTGATGTGTATTCTTTTGGAGTAGTGTTACTGGAGGTCTTGTGTGCAAGAGAAACTCTGAATCTTGTTTTTCCTAGGAAACTTTAGTATAGAAAAGTGGGAAATGCACTGGCAGAAAAAGGGCAAGCTTGAAAAAATCATTGATCCTCACCTTGTTGATAAACACAAGCATGGTAAATATAGTAAACACACAACACAGAACTGAAGGATAAGCGTGAGATATATTTCTATTAACCATAGATTTACATTTATACTATAGTAGGTGTGACTCTTGGATTCCACATTCTAAGGTCACTTGGACTCCTCTTTGACTTTTTTCCTTCCACACTAACCCTAAGAGGTTTAGATGTCCAACATTCCCCCCTTAATCCGAAGGGGTATGTGTGAGTCGAAGAAGAGAGTTTTAATACAAATCTGTAAATTATGCATGGAAGCACTTAGGCTGAATGAGCTCTCTGAAATTTTGGCATAAAGAGGTGGTTTAAGGATGACCACCAACACTGGAATGCTTAGTGTAGTTTGCGGAACTCTTCCAAATCTGGCAAGAAGCTGAGATTTTCTGCTAGAGGAAGTGCTCCTCATATTTTGAAGAGGGATAATTTCAACCTGGAATAATTGAGGTCTACAACCTATGATGGTTTAAGGATGACCACCAACTGGAATGCTTGATGCATTTCCTGGAACTCTACCAAAACTGGCAAAAATTTGAACTCCTATGCTAGAGGAAGTGTCCTAAATTATTTGAAGAGGAAGAATATCAACCTCACATAGATGATTTAAGGCTGACCACCAACCAAAGGCATGCTCATGGGAATATGTGTCTCTGGCTACAACTCTAAATTTGGAATGGCAGGTTGTCACTTAGGCTCACTTGATCTGTTGTGTCTATGGCTACAATTCTTAATCTGGAATGACAAGTTGTTCCTCAAGCTCACTTGAACTGATGTGTTTGTGACTACAACTATGAATATGGAATGATAGGTTGTGGTTCAGGCTTGCTCGATGTGGCTTCGAATCTTGTAGATGACCACCATTTCCCCCCTTGCCAGGTACAAGGTGAAATGATGGCGAAAAATCAACTGCAAGACCTTTTAATATTCTAGAAGAAATTTTGTCATATGACTGAAAAATCTTCTTGGTTGTTGATGCCAATTGCCAAGAAGCAATCCATCCAAGATGAATCTTTGTTATTTTAGGAGGCTTGAAGCATCTGTGTGAAAAATGGGTGTGATGACCATAGTGCTTGCATGGGTGAAGATCAAAACACTAATATTTCATATGGTCAACTCGATCACAATGTTGGCATCTCACAATTTTTTGTTTCTAATGTGGAAGAGGAGCATAATATATAACAGTTGTAGGTGAGTTATCATGTAGAAATATGACACTTTGAAATTTGATGGGCTTGGAGTAGTCCAGAATATGAACGAACACACCCTTGTCATGTCGAAGACTAGTTATGTGCTTGTTGTGGACAAGTTCTTCCCATGGTTTTATCATGGACTTGGGAGGTGAAGTGTGAGCTTTCACATATGCATACGAATATGTTCTTGTACTGGGCTCAGTGATATGACCAATATCTTGTTGCTGATCAAAGTTAGTCTCAGTGTTCTGAACAAAAGCAAGTTCAGAATGACAACTGTTTTGTTGTAACTCCTTTAGTTGTAGCTGAGATTCAAATTGCAAAAAATCAATATTTTCTTGTGCATGTTGTAGGCAAGTCTGAATGTCAAAAATATTGTCCTTGCTGATGTTTACCATCTCATCACCATTGGAGAGTATCAAAGTATTCATGAACTCTAATACTTCATCAAATTTGGCCATTGTGTTAGCAAAAAATAAAAGCTCAAGATCAACAAATGAGGATTGTTGTCTTTTCAAGAAATGTGTGCAAGGAGTCTAAAAATTCCTTGAAGCATACTAGGAAATAGTTTAACTATACCTTCAATACTACTGTCTTGCCCAAAATTTGCAAGGAGCCACCAAACTAGACAATGAAAATTGGTTATTGGTGGAGACTTTTATGTCATTACTAGCCGCAAGAAGACATAAAGGAATGCCAAAGTCCAAGATTGGTTCCTAATGGAATATCATTTTATTTTCTAACTAGACTCTTCGAATGGCATAAATTTGCACCCATATAATCATATCATACCTGAACGACGACATATATGTTCACAATATTTATATATAAGCAATTCAATTGTTCACGCGTGACCAATTCAACAAAACTATGTTTAACCTCTCAGCATAGAAGAAGATATTTTCTACATGGTGTGATGGCCTCAAAAAAATATGTTAAGTGCAGCACTTCAAAATATAGTCCAGCTACTTCACTATCTAGAACCTTATCATGTATAATGATGAATATCCCATGGAAATGAAGTAGCAGGCCAATTCATCTTCATTTTGCAAGGTCAATTTAACTTCATTTCACTATCGTGGAGCTTTACAATGTGGAGAAAAGCAATCGAGAGGCACTATGCCTAATAAAAAAATATGTTTTTATGTTGTTTTTGTTGCAGAGGTGCACCACAGAAACTACCTAGTAGAAGGAAAACAAAGAGCGGTGGGAACTTCTCGTAGTGCTGACAAAACAGTGTGCAATAATTTATGGAGGGGTGATAGGTTGGCTGAGAGTTGAAACTACTTACTTTGAAAAACTCTCTCACAAGGCACTTGAAATCCTTGAAGGCTTTGGTTAGACAAATAGCATGTCTTGAGGGTTCTATGGTGGAGGGATATGTGGTATATGAATCCATGGTGCATATTAGTCAGTATCTTCCTATATTAGTTGTGCCAGCTATGGATGTTGTGGATTTCATTTGGGATGTGAACTCCATCAAAAAATTTGAAGGGGAGCACCTGTTGGGAAAGGGTAGAATGAAGAAAGTGAGAGGTAAAAGATTTATTATATATAATACATATAATGTTTCATTTTTTTACATCATTTATATGATCATATTCATTTAAGTCTTATTCTTTCATCATTTATTAATTAATATAATTTACCATGGTTATAATTTATATTTAATATTGGTGAATTATTGTTTTTTTATTCAGGTGCTCAAGATTATGAGGCACTATTTTTATACATTGAAAAAATTATCGAATGGATGAGTGAATGGATTGAAAGATGTAAATAATGTTACGATGGTAGGTTATCATGGCAACAATTGTCTGAATTGGTTAGAGAATCTTATTGTAGTGGAGATGGATATGTTACGGACAGGGAAATTTAACATATGGTTTGAAAGATAGAAAGGTAAGAAATTAATTCACCTATTTTATTCAATACTTATTTTGTATTATATTTATAACGTGACATCAGGTTTGATTTTTCAGATAATTTTCAAGCTATGTAAATTATATGATTAATTATTAATTGAGAATGCATTTTTTTCATGTTTGGCATATTGCAGTTGAAACACCACAAGGTTGTGTGGTGCAATGAGGCTTCTAAGAGGTCGACTCTCTTCTTGAGGGCTCTATCTAAGTCGTTCCCAAAAATAGGTGGAAGCAAGGCCGCTATTAAGCAATACAAGTCCTCCATCCTCTCCTTCTTACTTTTCTTTTCTTTGTTCTAATTCTTCTCCACTTAACTATCAACTTGACTTAGCTTCACAGTTAGATTCTTATGTGCCAAATCTGTATTTAAGGATAGAGACATTGAATCACACTTAACTAAAGTTAAGCTAAACCCTTCATAATGTTTATGCATCGATTCTTTTCCTCTCTTCCTTGTAAAGGAAAAAAACCTAGTTCTGAGTTCCTTCGTAACCTAAACACCACATTACTCCATATTCATCTTACTTCAAACAATATTTTCTTCCCTTTAATTTGACAACAAAAAAAACCATTAGGATGTGAGGTTTTTATGAGTGAAACTAATTTTCGTGGGAAAGATAGAGTGAGAAAGTGAAAGTAATTCCGCTATGTTTGCCTAGATAAATTTTTTTTATAGAAAATCAGTGACAACCATCAAAGTATACCACATCATCTTATTTATAAATTAAAAATCTAATTTTACCTTTTTTTAAAATTTAGATGAAGCTCAATCTAAATTTTATATAATATCTATTCTATTATAAATAAAAAAAATTATATTCAGTGATTTAATTTTCAAAATAGTATTAAAAAATTTTCTATTCCTTCCATGTACTTTGCACCTTTACACCTTTAAGAGAAGAAATTGCTAATTAGTATTAATATGAGATACATTAAAATTATCAAAAATTGGTAATCCTACTCCATGAGGACCTTTAATATGAGATTCATACCAAACACATCTTTGTGTCACGAGATAGAGAGGTCTGTTTGCAAGTATCATATGCTTAGCCATAGGTAAAACGCCACGTGGAGACTTAATCTCATGTACAAAAAGCATAAATACACACTGTATGTGTGTGAATGAATGAATGCGGACCTTCTGAGGGAGGGACTTAAGCTAACCAGACGTATTGCCCGTATGTCTCATAGAAGCTCCCCAAGGTTTGAAGAAGCTTTAGCCAACCTGTCTATCTTAAAAAAAATGGATGTTTCATGCCAAAAATCAATCGGATTTCTACTATTTTTCTTCTAAAAAATAGTCGAATCTACCAAAAAATTCCATCACTTGGAAAATGAATCAGGAGGTCTTCATTTTTCCTTATCTAATTTGGTGGTTATCCCGCAAAATTTAGAGGGTTTTTTAACTATGGGGATTCAATTCAGACATAGTTGGCGCAGAATTTGGCCAAATCATGTCGAAGTTAGGGTTTAGCTCTGGAAGATTTGATACTCGAGGCATCTTAGTGGTGAATTTGTTGTAATAGGTTGGTGATTCTATTAGATTCTATGGATCTATTGTAATATCCCAAAATGGAATAATGCATTGATATACACACACAATATTTTTAACACATAAAATGTACATGTAAATATTCAAAAATCATAGAAAATATAGAACAGGTGAGCCTTTTATTATCATTAGAGATGGATTTCAGATACAACAATGCATAAAATATATGCATTCAAGCCAAATACATGGGATAGAATGACCATGAAAATATGCCAAAGCAGGCACTGCGTAACTAGAGAGTTGCTAGAAGCAATACTGTGTGGTCCCTTCAGTAGATGATGTACATATGACTGCTAGATAAATAGGGAAATGCATATCTATGGAAATATAGAGATCTGATGATGCTATGATTCTAGATATGGGCTCTATGATGGCAACCCAAGACAACCCAGAAAGGAAATTCCAGATCTACGAGATTGGAAATTTACCCTCTTGGGGTTTGATCCCTGGTCTATTGGGTTATGCAGATTTGAATCTAGATTTGAAGAATATATGGCTGCAATATATCACAAAATTATATCTATTCTTGAATGGTTGGTCCCTTCACTAGATCCTCAATCTAGAAGCTCAAGATCTAGCTCCTCAATCCTCCTCTACTGATTGTAGTTGCGGCTACGCAACTACTCACAAAACTATGCTGTCAAGGATGGAGGTTCTCTATCTTGCTACTAAGATATGAAAATCAGCTCCGGAATGATGGAAATAATGAATACAATGTGAAGGAATCATCCTCCATGGGATTACTAGTTGAAATGCTATTAACTTTCCTTCTCCCTTGGATCTATAGGAATGGGCTGTGCAATTCATGATGGAAATGCTGATGCTAGGAGATGAATAATAGATGGCCTAATGCCTGATATATATCTAAAGCACTGGAAGGATGATCTTGAAGCTCAAGGTGATAGGATGAATCCTTCACCGGTTCCTCAACTGAAATATTGAAGGAAAACCTCCCCCTCTCAAATCCTGATGCATAAATGTGTTATTTCTGAAGTTGTACGGGTTGTAGAAAGTAGGAAAAATATGGAACCAATGCCGGATGATGAATAATATCAATAGGAAACCTTCCCAGAGTAGGCACTCTAATTCCCCTGTGAGTAAGGGTGGGATTTCTGGTCAGAAACACCCTGTGCTATACAACTCAAGCATGCTTGGAATGTCAAATGATAGATCCAGATCTAAACAGATCATACATCAATAATAATATAAAGCCTGCTTTCTATTGTGCCTTCATCTTCTTTATATATATTATGAGCCTTCTCATGCCTTGGCCCACCTCATAACTACGATGTACACGTGGACATAGGTCTCCATGTTGATTGTGTTGTCTCTCCATGATCTCCATCATGTGTGCATGTAATAATCACCATCTCCACCATGTGTACATTAAATGCACTACTTCCTCCATCATATCATCATGAATGCTCTATGATCTTACATTTCATTCCTTCCATGATCTTAGTTGACTTCTTCAACCTCCATGATCTATCTTAATAATGAGACATGATCTCCATTCCTTTCACATTAAGTAGCTACTCCACTACTCCATTATGTAGATCTAGATTTGAAATATCCACATACACACATAAAAAGTTGATTTTATTTATCTTTGGGGTTTGTGGGTCCCTCCACCCTCTTATTTAATTAATTAATTATGAAAATTAAGAACTCTAATATTCCAATTATCCTGTGGAAAATTGGCAATATTACAGTCCTCCTCGAAAAAATGTTGCTTGTCCTCAAGCAACTGCAAAAGTGGATGCTACAGCAAACATCCCCCCTCCAAATTACATCCTCATATGGAAGGCCTTCCCATCTATCACAATGTGTCATGCATGTCCAACTCCAAAGCTGCCTCTCTAGAATGTCTAGAATGGCCTCCAACTGAAAAGTTAGATACCCATCATCATCAATGAATCTCCAAGTGACAACCATATGATGACCAAATATATCCTCTACACATGAGATACATTAAATGAAGTGGTTCATTCCCAAAGTGGAAATTCCCAACTCATGAACTACCTCTCTAACCCATGATACATAGAGTAGATTAAATCTATCAATTCTCTCATCATTAGCCCTATTGGCCATGTAGGAATCAAACGTAACATCAACATAGTGAAAAATAAGAAGCAGAGACAGATGAATGATCATGTAAAATATCACACCATATTGTCCAAATAACAACCAATGCAACAAAGCCTTCTATTTCCATGCTATATCATCATGAAAACAAGCAAGAGAGCCATACTCTCTCAAAAGGAGTCATCAAAACAATGCCTCTTGCTGCCATACCACATCATCATTGTACCAAATGTAGTGCCCATATTCTCTCAAGAGAAGCCACCTTAATAAGGCATCTTGTTGCCCCATCACATCATCATCATACCATGTACAATGACCATAATATCCCAATAGAAGTGAATGTTGTAAGGCCTCTTGTTGCCATCCTCTATCATCATCACGTAATGTATGGGGTAAAATCAGTCCATACTCTCCCAATAGTAACCAAAGCGACAAGGATTGGTGCTTCCTCCTTACATAATCATGATGCAAGTCTTTGAGCAATAGTATACTAATGGGCATGTGAAATGTCTCATCAAAACAATACAAGTAAGCTCCCTTATGCCACATCATGTGAGAGCTATGCTTTCTCCAAAACCAAAGTACATACATGAACATGAGATATATCCCAAACAGAAATACATGTAAATACATGAGACATATCCCAAACAGAAAAAATACAAGGACATAATATATATCATATGATGTCCAAATTCTCTCATCAATAACCAGCGCAACCATGCCTCTTGATGCTGCATGTCATCAGTGATATGCATGGCATGGATCCTGGGAATGTGAGATGTTGGTTATTATCCATACTCACCCAAAAGAAACTAGTGCAGCCATGCTTCTTGATGTCTGGTATCATAGATCTGTAGGAAGGTAGGAGACCTCTTGCTCCTCATCTAGATCCATTCATCCCAATGTGGATGATGAATCATGCCAAGATCAAACTTGATATCCTCCCATTGTAGAATACCAACATCCTCCATGTGAATAACCTTGTACTCCATGATATTTTGAAGTGCACCTCTAATGAAATCTCTCCATGAGATTCTCTTCTCATCAATGGCCCTCTAAAACCAATAAGGTTCTAGATCTTCTGTAGGTATAATTTTATCTTTGAGATGTGAGATTCTCATTGAGAAAGAGTCATGTTGAAAGGGGAAATATTTCCCATCTCAAGATGTCTACCATCTATCATCCTTTTCTCTATTTCTTCATGAGTGAAGCTTCCATTTGATTTCTCCCATAAGGAATTGATCCTCTTCCTTTCACTGTTACTGATGAATAGAATTTACATTTGTAAGGTAAAACATGTGATGTCTCAAAGCAAGGCACAATGTTGAACTCATAGCCAGCCATTGTACATAGGATCTTACTCATCCCATCTTCTGAAACTCCACATTTCAACTCAAAGGGTTGAATTTAGCTCAACAATGATGAATTTGGATAGCTTTTCATCTCCTCCTTGATGAGATCAAGGGTCCTCTATGCAATGATACGATGTTTCTCCAAATCAGGATGTTGTTATAACCCTTGGTCATGCAATAGCCATGATGGCATGTCCCCATAAGTTTCAATAAGAGGTACTGAAACAATATGAGATGGAATTGGTTGCATACCTTGGATCAACTAATGTGTGGGAACCTCTTGCAAGATCACAAGAGTTACTCCAACTGGGACAATGGTGTCTCCAACTACTGGTAGTGACGATGGATGCATCTCTACAGCTGTACTAGAGCTGGCATCTATCTCCACCTAATCATGCATCTCATAAATCATGCATGGGGATCCAAATGTCAAGAAACCAAGACCATATTGCAAGGATGTAATTGATCCTTCTCTTGATGTAAGCACATTTGTAGCTGGTGGTGGTAGAGGCTCCTCCTCTTGAGTGTTAATGAGGACATCTTCTCTTGAATATTCATGCACTATCTCCTTGATGATGGGAGATGTCACTATGTGAGATGCCTCTCGTTTCTTTCTACCACATCTTTTCTTCAGTCTTTGAATAAAATCTACATAAGAAGACACTTTCATGTGTGATAAGTAACTGAACCAACAATCTCTTACTCCACCTTTTAGGTGCAGTGCAACAAACTCCACAACCTCTCTTTCTAATATAGGATATTTCAGAAAGAAGGTAGCCAATTCTTCCCTCCAAGCCCTCAATTTTCTTGTGGAAGATCCATCAAATGTATGCAAGAAGAATCTATGCCTCTTTATTCTATTGTTGCTTCTGGATCTCCTCTCTTCTTTGATTTTCAAAAACTTTTGAGAGAATGATTATCCTTCAAATCTCTAGGTTGTGCTTTGTATTTAGATAGATATTTACTTAGGGTATCATGCCCCAAGCCTTCATCATATCTAGGCCAGTCCTCTTTCTCATCAAAGAAAGTGGATCTAGTGAAATGATGTGTAGATCCTTGCTTCTTCAGTCTTTTTTTCTACTGATAAAAAGTACTAAGACCTTCTTCATCTTGAAACCTTCTTGAGGTTTCTCTCTACCTTTCTCTTCTTGTTTCATTCATATCTTTGGAGAGATCCTTCATAGCTCTAAAGAAATATGAGGCAAAACTTAATCCCTCCATAGTATATCTCTACTATTTTCTTTTCATATGTTGTCAAAATGTCCACAAGATGAGCCAAAGATCATGCTCTAATACCACTGTAATATCCCAAAATGGAATAATGCATTGATACACAAACACAATATTTGTAACATAGAAAATTTACATGTAAATATTCAACAATCATAAAATATACAAAATATGTGAGCCTTTTATTATCATTGGAGATGGATTTTAGATACACTAGTGCATAAAATAGATGCACTCAAGCCAAATACATAGGCTAGGATGACCCTGAAAACATGCCAAAGTAGGCACTGCGTAACTGGAGAGCTGCTGAAAGAAATATTGTGTTTTCCTTTCAGTATATTATGTACATATGACTGTTTTTTGAATAGGTAAATGCATATCTATGGAAATTTGGAGCTCTAATGATGCCAGGATTCTAGATCTGCGCTCTATGATGGCAACCCAAGATAACCCAAAAGGTAAATTCCAGATCTATGAGATTGGAAATTTACCCACTTGGGGTTTGATCCCTGGTCTACTGGGTTATGAAGATCCGAATCTATATTTGAAGAATATATGGCTGCAATATGTCACAAAATCATATCTATGCTTGAAGGGTTGATCCCTTCACTGGATCCTCAAGCTAGAAGCTCAAGATCTAGCTCCTCAATCCTCCTCTACTGATTGCAGTTGTTGCTACAAAACTGCTCACAAAACCTGCACTATCAAGGAAGGAGGCTCCCTAGCCTATTGCTAATATATGAAAATCAGCTTTGGAATGAAGTAAATAATTAAATATAATGTGAAGGAATGATCCTCCACTTGATTACTAGCTGAAATGCTAGCAACTTCCCTTCTCCCTTGGATCTATAGGAATGAATTGTGCAATTCTTGATGGAAATATTGCTAGTTGGGGATGAATAATACATGGCCTAATGCCTGATATAGATCTAAAGCACTAGAAGGCTGATATTGAAGCTTAATGTGGTAGGATGAATCCTTCACCGGTTCCTCAACTAAAATATTGAAGGACAACCTCCTCCTCTCAAACCCTGATGCAGAAATGCATTATTTCTGAAGATGTATGGGTTGCATAAAGTAGGAACAATATGGAATGAATGCCTGATTATGAATAATCTCAATAGGAAACCTTCCCATAGTAGGCACTCGTAGTCCCCCATGGGTAAGGGTGGTATTTCCACTCGAAAACACCTTGTAATAAACAACAATGCAGACTTACCTAAACAACTCAAGCATGCTTGGAATGTCAAATGAAAAATCCAAATCTAAACAGATCATACATCAATAATAATATAAAGCATGCCTTCTATTGTTCCTTCATCTTTTTTATATATATTATGAGCCTTCTCATGCCTTGGCCCACCTCATAATTGTGTTGTACATGTGAACATAGGTCTTCATGTTGATTGCGCTGTCTCTCCATGATCTCCATCATGTGTGCATGTAATGATCACCATCTCCATCATGTGTGCATTAAATGCACTACTTCATCCATAATCTCATCATGAATGCTCTATGATCTTACATTTGATTCCTTCCATGATCTTAGTTGACTGCTTCAACATCCATAATCTATCTCATTAATGAGACATGATGTTCACTACTTTCACATTAAGTAGCTGCTCCACTACTCCATTATGTAGATCTAGATTTGAAATATCCACATACAAACATAAAAAGTGGATTTTATTTATCTTTGGGGTTTTTGGTTCCCTCCACCCTCATATTTTCTTAATTAATTATGAAAATTGAGAACTCTAATATTCCAATTATCTTATGGAAAAATGGGAATATTACATCTCGGGTTGGGTGTGAAAAGAAACATGGCGTCAATGGATCCAGATCTATTACAGTTGCGGGATATCCCTATTCTATGATTGAAGCCTAATCCCTACAAGGCGCATATCGACAAGCTCTTCTCCTAGTGACTTTCTGTTAATTTTGGACAAATAGGTCCAAACTCCATGTTGTGATGCTTAGATGAAGATGCTAATATTTTTATTGGACTCCTCCTTTAGAGAGGTGGAAGATAGATTTAAAGATCATCTTGATCCGATGAGTAGAACATTTATTTTGAATTAATTCCACTTATGTGCAAGGTCAACCAAAATTGTAATGTAGGCTTGAAGCCCCAACAGATGTGTCACACACCCTCACTAATGAATATATATAGGTCAACGTAGGAGGTAATTTTTGCCATCACTCATCACACATTGTCTCTCATCATTTGATTGGTTAGATCATCATCTTGGAGGCTCTTCTTCTCTCACACATGGGAAAAACGCAACAAGGATTTTCTGGTTTTGACCTAGGGTTTTCAACACATATTTGACCAACGTTGAGTTATGTCAACACATGGTCAAACTGACCCCAATCTCTCCCAAAATTCTGATTTCTGTAGTCTGTATTTTTTGGCACAGAAATTGAGGCTAGCTGTTGAATTTCACTGGGCTACGTTGACTTTTGTTGCTGCTGCTTTTGCGTTGACCATTGACTAAAAAACATTGATTTTTGTTGACTTTGGGTTGACTGTTATAGAGTTTTCCAAGAGGATTGTGTGACACATTCTGCTCGGCTGACCATGTAGAGAATTTTTTGGTTGAAGCATCCTATTTACCGCCATAATGCACCACAACACATATTTTGGTGATCAAGTTAAGTGTATTTTTTTCTTGTCTTCTGTCGATTTATTGGTATGTTCTATCAACATTTTACTTATTGTTTATGTAATTTCTGTTTGATATTGGGAATAAAAGTAAAGTTGCATCAAGCATAGAACATATACAAAAATTTACATGGTATTAAAGCTGAGGTGAAGACAAAGCCCAATTTTGAATTAAGAGAAATCATCAAAGAAGGAGCATTTTTCAAGGACCCTAGGCACCTCAAACTATAATGGCTTCAAAGTTGATGACAGTTGACTAGGAAGGAAGAATTCCATGCCTGGAAGATGACTTTGGATCTAATGTTGGAAGACCAAGATGTCATGAACTATGTGCAGGGTAAAATCCAAGAGCCTCCATTATTTGCACCTGCTGCCACCAAGTCAAAATATAAGAAGGGGGAAATCAAAGCAAAGTTGATGACTCGAGATTCAATTCATAAGATCTTGGTTGCTTACATCTCTAAGCTACACACATCCAAGGATATGTATGATAAGTTGCTCAACATTTTTAAGGCCAACAATGCTAATCAAGTCCTTTTCTTTAAAAACCAATTGAATAATATGAAGAAGGGCAGGGATGAATATGTTCCATATTATTTTCAGAAGTTGATTGAAATCATAAATAATCTTCTGGCCAATGGGGAGACGATAGCCAATCGAGAAATGGTTCTCACAGCACTTGGAGGTTTCTCCTCCAAATGGCATGTATTCAATACTACCATTCTCAATAACAATGTGATACCTGATGTTGATGAAGTATTATCGAGATGCGTACAAGAGGAATCAAGAATGAAGGAATATGAAAATGAAGATAATGTTGCCTTCATTGCTCATGCTAAGAAGAAGAATAATGGTGGTCTGAGGAACCATGGAAGAGAAGGGGGGCAAGGAAAGAAAGGAATATGCTACACATTTAAAAAGGCCGACCAATATGCTAAATAATTCCTTAATAAGAAGGATTCCCGTGGGGATGATGACAACAATAAAAACTAGAGAAATGACAATCAAAGGAAAAACAGGTTCAAAGGAAAGAGGAAAGCTCCCTCTGGTCACAATGGAAATGGGAAACCTTTCAAAATGTCAAGAAATTCCAGGTATGAGGAATCAAATGTTGTTAATGATAAATTAAATGAATTCATTCTTGTATCTGCCCTCTCTGCTGCATCTCCACCCAAAACTATGGATGTTTGGTTGATAGATAGTGGTGCCTCAAGGCATCTTACTGGGTTTAAGGAAGCACTTTCTGATTTGGTGGAGAAGGATGTTAATCTAGAAATTATCCTCGGAGACAATGCCACATAGCCCATGAAACGGATTGGGATTGTGACCCTCCACTTATCTCAAGGTCAAGTCCTTTGTTTGCAAGATGTACGATATGTACCTAATTTGAAGAAGAACTTGTGTCTGTTTCGGCCATGGAAGACAAAGGTTTCAATGTGGCATTCGATGATGGGAAGGTACGCGTCTGGAAGAAGAGCTTCAAGGAAGCTATCACAATTGAGTTTAGAGTTGATACACTCTACCATGTTGGAGGAAGTCCACTGGGAGCGATTACATGTGATATTATCCGACAGACTGAACTATGGCACTAGAGGTTTGGACACCTTCATTATAAAGCCCTTTCCGAAGCAAGGAAGGTGGTGACAGGGATGCCCAAGTTCAAAAATGATCATGAAGGTGTATGTCAGGGTTTTTCTTAAGGAAATAATACAAGGGGAAATTTCCCCTAAAGTGTCGCAAATACATTTGATGTCTTGCAATTGATACATTTTGATTTATCTAGTATGTTGCCCGTGACATCCTTGGGAGGATGTTCTTATTATATAACATTCATAGATGAATTATCTTCCAAAATCTAGATATACTTCTTGAAGAAGAAGGATGAGGCTTTCATGTGTTTTCATACTTTCAAAGCCTTGGTGGAAAATAAAATAGGGAAGAAGATCAAGATTTTGAGGACCGATAATGGCACTAAGTATGAGACGAATGAGTTCAATAACTTTTGTAGAGAATTTGGCATCAAGAGGGAGACCAAAATAATATATAATCTTGAGCAAAATGGTGTTGCTGAAAGAAAGAACATGACCATTGTGGAAGATGCTCGTGACATGCTATGTGACCAAGGTCTTCTGAAGTTTCTATGGGGAAAAGTTTTGAACACTGCTGTGTACATAAAAAACTAATGCCTACATTCTGCGTTGGACTCCAATACTATCAAAGAGGTTTTCTCTAGTAAGAAACCTACCATCTCTCATTTTAGAGTTTTTTATTGTCCTATTTATTTTCATGTGCTGAAAAAGAATAGGAGCAAGCTGGATGATTCTGGGAAAAAGGGAATGTTTGTGGGCTACAGTGAAACTTCGAAGGCTTATAGATTCTATGTGCCTAGTCAAAGAGAGGTGGAGATATGCCATTATGTTACCTTTGATGAAGATTCTTCATTCAAGAAATTAATCAATCTTATGAACTCTGAGGAAGATCATGAAGTAAGGTCTGGAAATCAGGAAGAACTGAAGGATGAGACGATTCCCGATGTTGAAGGACTGATGCACCCTAATGATCCACCTCCTTCAATGAAGAGAAGAACATCATTGCTCAAGGATACTCTCGAGGATGTCAAAGCATGGATTTGATGGTAGTGCTGGAAATTTCAAGGCAAGATTCATTTCCTGAGGCTTCTCTCAAAAGGAAGGCATAAACTATGATGATATATTTTCACATGTCACTCGATATACCACCATCTGATATATCATAGCCCTTGCTGCTACGCAAGGATGGAATCTTCGTCAGATGGATGTGAAGACTGCATTTATATATGGTACGATAAAGGAATAGGTGTATGTTGAGCAACTTCTAGGGCTCTAAGTCTAGGATAGAGACACCCATGTTTGCAGGTTGAAGAAAGCCCTCTATGAGTTGAAGTAAGTCCCCAGGGCTTGGTACAAGAGGATAGATAGCTACCTGATGAAGCTGGGATTCACTTTTGGTAATGCTGATCCAAACATTTACTTCAAGGTTGATAGAGAAAAGCCTCTCATTTGGGTGTTGTATGTGGAAAACCTCTTCCTAAAAAGTGTTGACCCTCTCATTCATCAATGTAAGAGGGAGCTCACTTCTAAGTTCAAGATGAAGGACCTACGACCAATGCATTACTTCCTAGGCCTGGAGGGCTGGCAGAGACATGGAAAGATTTTCCTTTCTCAAGGAAAATATATTGTGAAGCTGCTAGACAGATTTGGAATGGTGGACTGTAAGTCCATGTCGACACCGATGGAGCTCAAATTTAAGAAGTTGAGTGGTATTGTTGCTGGGCTCGTGCTAGAAAATCCTACTGAGTATCATCAACTCTTAGGGGCCTTGATGTTCTTAGTGAACACCCATATGGACGTATGTTTTTTAGTGAACACTTTGAGTCAACACATGGTTGATACTCATCACATTCACTAGGTTGGTGCCAAGACTCTGTTGAGATATCTTCAGGGAATGATAAACCATGGGCTAAGATACACTTTCAGGAGCATGACACTCCATGGATATATTGATGCCGATTGCGCTGGCAGTGTGGTGGATTGTAAGAGCGCATATGGATGCTACTTCACACTTGGGTCTGATTCGATATCTTTGGTGAGAAGGAAGAAGAAGTCGGTGGCTTTGAGCACCGCTGAGGCTGAATACATTGCAGCGAGTATGGCCTGTTTTGAAGCAGTTTGGTTGCAAAATATCTTCAGTGAGTTGTTCGGTCATGTGTTAGATACCACTGTTATCCTTTGTGATAAACAGAGTGGGATTGAATTTTTTGAGAATCCCGTGTTCCACGATTGATCCAAGCATATTGATATCAGGTACCAATTTATCGAAGATATGGTACAATGAGGTGTTGTAAGGCTCCATCATATAGGAACTGATGAGCATGTCATGAATATTCTCACAAAGCCCTTGGGGAAGGTCAAGTTCCTAACCTTCCGTGAGAATATTTTTATCGTGGAATGACCCTTTGATGAGGGTCTTGTTGGAGGATGAGCTTTGGGAGCTCGAGGGGGTGTTGGGGATAGATTCTTGGAGCTATAAGAATACACAAGGCTAGGCTTGCCGAAACTTGTTGGTGTGCTTCTACCCGACCGTTATGATATTGAGGTGGTTCACCTCTCATGATCTATGCCCTGCATGCATCCTACCCATGGAGTCCCGAACACGTGGGAAGTACCTCTCATTTGGCCAATGAGGTGGGAAAATCTAGAGACCAGTAGCAAAGACCAATGGACGCATCAAAGACTGTCGTACTCTCTCTGTTTAGGATGGCACATGTCCAACCACTTGATCTGGGATCAGGTATAGTCAGGTTTCAGACCTCCAACTGACTTAAGGTCAATTAAACCAACTTTGGGTTAGTTAAGCCAACTTCGGGTTGGTATGTGACTCCTTTGAGTCCTATAGAGATTTCAGACCTTTAAGTTGATTTTTTTAGCTGGTATTTATGTCTTTGTGACTCACCTTTTTTTTCTGAAATAAAGAAGCTAGCAAAGAAAGTTACGATGGGATGACACATGACGTTTGGATGGCATAGGTGGATGGAGTTCTCCCTAGTTGAGAGGGAGTGTTAATTTTTTACAACTAGCTCCAAACTCTATGTTGTGATGCTCAGATGAAGATGCCAATATTTTTATTGGACTCCTCCTTTTGAGAGGTGCAAGATAAATCTAAAGATCATCTTGATCCAATGAGTAGAACATTTATTTTGAAGTAATTCCACTTATGTGCAAGGTTGGCCAGAATTGTAATGTAGGATTGAAGCCCCAACAGATGTTTCACACACCCTCACTGATGGATATATATAGGTCAAATTTGGAGGTCATTTTCACCATCACTCACCACACATTCTCTCTCATCATCTGATTGGTTCAATCATCATCTTGGAGGCTCTTCTTCTCTCACATGTGGGAAAAACACATCAAATATTTTCTGGTTTTGACCTAGGGTTTTCAGTGCAGATTTTACTAGAGTTGACTTTGGTCAATGCATGGTCAAACTGACCCCAATCTCTCCCAAAATTTTGATTTCTTCAGTCCACATTTTTTTGCACAGAAATTGAAGCTGTACGTTGACTTTGACTGGGCTGCATTGACTTTTGTTGCTGCTGTTTTTGTGTTGACCATTGACTAGATAGCATTGAATTTTGTTTAATTTGGGTTGACTATTATAGATCTATCCAAGATGGTTGTGCGACACATTCTGGTTGGTTGACCATGTAGAGACTTTGTTGGTTGAAGCATCCTGTTGACTATCGTAACGCCCCACAACACATATATTTTGTTGATCAAGTTAAGTGTATTTTTGGCTTCTCTTCTGTTGATTTATTGGTATGTTTTATCAGTATTTTAATTTCTTGTGTATGTGATTTCTGTTTGATATTGGGAATAAAAGTAAAGTTGCATCAAGCATAGAACACCTACGAAAATGTACACTTTCGCTTCCAGAGACCACAAAAATGGTACGACTTCCTTGTTTAAGTTTTTTCCTCCTCTTTTGTTTGATTAAACTTGATTATTTTCTAACCAACATGGTGGGTTTTAACTCTAGAATCTACCTTTCTAATTCACCCTCCTCCTAATACTGGCTCAAGAATTTCAGAATTTGTTGTGGTGATCCATGATTATTAGTCGTTGGTGGGCTAGGATTACTGCCACTGCGGTTTGGGTTGACCCTATCACAAATTTGATATCTAAAATGTTTTAAAAGTTGTAAAGACTCAGGGTTTGAGTTTCTTAGATATGACCTACCTGCACACCTCTATTGAACCCTAGAATTTGCAGCGTGGATGAAATTTTTCCAAATCAAATATTGCCACTTTTTTAACTGGCACATTTAGAATCATTCCTACAATTGTAAAAGCCAGTAGTCTAACATTTGCTTGACCTGAGAGAAGGCATGTTCTACATGTAAGGCAAAGGTGTATCACCTTTATAATGCAAGTTACCATAATGTTGCGGGCTTGCCATTATGTACATGGATTAACACTCTTCTGCAAGCCACAAATATAAAATATATTTGTGTGAGTAGCGGGAATATAACGGTAACCTAAGTTTAACCTAATTAAGGTGTTTAGGGACTCTTCTCATGAATGCACAAAGCTTTCCACATGATTTTATGTGTCTTGACCTCTTGCCACATAGTCCTCACTGCACAATTGACTAAGGCTTCAAATTATTAAAGGAGTGCACTAACTGTCAAGTACATTTCAAATTAAATTTGAATAATAATTACGCTTTGAAATATGATAACTTGATGGAAAATTAATTGGTTTCTTCCTTCACCTTGTCATACACCTTGCCATAGACAAGGTAAGTTTTACTAGAAAGTGCCTTGTATGCATTGTCTATGTGGTATGGAGCCATGCATAGTCTAACAATGGTAATGGATTTTTCATTACCCCTTTATGCGGGAACTCAAGAGGATATTAGTCACTATCTCTATAGTTTCCAAACTTGTAACAGTAAAAATTAGCAAGTAAACATTCTAGAAACATTGACTAGACAACATAACTGAATAATTAGATCAAATATTCTCCACAGTCACAACAATGGATATGCGGAATTATACACCCTCAGTGAGAATATTGTAATTGCCAATATTTCACAATCTATAAAATTTATCTGATTGTGCTTTTGGGATCTATATTTTATATTCTAGGAATTATATTCCAAAACATTAAAGAATATATTTCAGCAAAGACTTCCAGACTGTTATATTCATTGTGATCATTAAACACAAAATAAGATACATCAAATGGACATGACTATCGTAAGGTATCGAGGCTTTTTGTTCATATCATATTTCAGAAATTTGTCTATGGTTGATTATTTTTGTCCTTCAGGAGATCATTGTGTTGCCAATAAATGTGCGACGAAATTCACCTTGAATGCCTTCAATTATAGAGAAGGTGATGCTTACCTTGTCCTTGGAAAATACATAAATTGTCATACATGATATATTGATGTTTTAAAACACAATCAAGTGAGACATAATTTGCTTGATGTGTTATGATGCCACCTCATGTTACGCTATGCAATTATTATGCACAATTATTATGCTTTATTTGGAATTACCCCAGCTCTACTAGATGTGTTTGGCGACCACAAAGGAAAATAAATTTATTTTAAATTGAGGATTTATTACCCTTTCTTTGGGATTATCTCAACTCCACCAGGTGTGGTTGGAAAAATAAAAGACAAATAAATTTATTTAAAATCAGACTACCTCATTGAAATTTGAAAATGAGGAAGGAAGAATACTAGAAAAAAACACACTTAAGAACCAATTCTTAGCACACAATACTAGAGTAGGTGACACATAATGCTATATTTAACAACCTATATTATTTTAGAGACTATGTGTAGATGAAATAAATAAATACTGAGTTAAGTAAATATAAAATGTGTGGAGTGTTTGCCAGTAATATCCTCATAAAATAATATAGCCCCAATGCCTACTAAAAATATTACAATGTTCCATGAGGACACATAGGGTTGGGGTAGTCCCCCCATGCTTTGAATGCCCCTGAGATTGGGTTGCCTTGAAAAACGTTTTTCCATGCCCCCATTTTGTGAAACATGGTAAAAGGTAGAGCAAAATGTTTTGCCAATATGCGGGATGTGGTTTGCGAAATGGGGGCTTGTGAGCACCATCACTCCCAAAAGCGAGGATGCCTGGCTGTCCCCCATGGTTATTTTTTGTAGAAAATCCTACATGGAAAATAGTAGCATAAGAAGGCTAGCCCA
This sequence comes from Pinus albicaulis, assembly GCA_034641835.2. Taxonomy (NCBI): domain Eukaryota; kingdom Viridiplantae; phylum Streptophyta; class Pinopsida; order Pinales; family Pinaceae; genus Pinus; species Pinus albicaulis. Next base: position 238,740,137 of record CM076574.1, on the reverse strand, counting down.
TGTGACAATTAAGTTATCATAGTTTGTATAATTAGTTTTATGGGTTCTGTTATATTTTGTTGTATACAAAATCTATTTTTGGGAAAATAGTAAAGTTGTTGGTTTCAACCTTTTTGTAAAAGAATTATTCTTGTATACAAGGAAAATAGGGGAACCTCGATAAATATTCAAACATGATAAATGATAAATCATAATAACAATGGTGATTGATGAATTATGAATTTTTTTGTATCATTTTTCCATTTTGAGTTTAGTTTTAAATTTTTACAATGCACAATTCTAAATTTACATGGATGGATTGTTATGCAAGTATTTTAATTTTTAAATAATTTTAGAGATGGCCCCTCCTATGCTAGGGACCTCGATATCCCCCTATCTCCATGAATTCTCCTTAAATTTGTAGGGTGCCTCCAAACATCCCTCGTGTGCATTTCCCTGCACCTGTCTTGGAAACTTGGTGGAAAATTGCAATTCTACATAAAATAAAAATATCATTTGACTAACTGGATATCGTTATCAGATGGTGCATTGATCCCTCTATGGAAATTGATTATCAGGTGTAGGAGCCATGCTTTCTCTCTTGCCTTAACTGCTTCTTGGCCCAACATCCTTTGACATATGCATTGCATGCTTGACATGCTTTTGGTCTTAGTTTTGTCTTTGTACTACTTTTGTTTCTATTGACTAAATAGTTATCTCTTTCTCTTTGTTTAGTGTAGACAAGAGCTTCTTTTGTACTCCCACTCTATATTTTTACATTGCGTGGACTTTTGAAGCCCACTGACCAACTTGGTGGTCACTTGTTGGACATTAATGATATTATCTTGTTTTATCCTATCCAGCATGCTGCACAATTTACCCTGAACTATTGGCAGAGTTCTTTAATAAATTAAATGACTTTTCTTATAAGATATGCCATATTTTTTTTTTGTCTCAAATTAAGCATGTCATACTTAGCCACATTACCTCATTCCAATTTTTTTCAAACCAAATTATACGTGCTAATCAGAGTCCATATTCTAAACAAACTCTGCTTTCTATTTTCTTTTATTTTTTATAAAACGCTTCGTTTGTGACTACTAATACAAGCATGAAGTGCACAGTCGATAGTTTATACAAAAAAGGCCTCCAAATGCAACGACTAGAAGGAGTAGCTAGGATCAAAATCAGGTTGGCTACGCACCAAAAATTCTTGCTAGACTTTCATCAGTTCCCTAGGCATACGATAGTAGCATAAAAATTCCTTGATAAATCTAACATAACATAGCCACAAACATAAGGATATAACCTTCAGTTCAAAAGAACACAAGTCCAATGTCATTAAGCAACAGTTAGGATGAGTCGAACATTGGTCGTTGGAACATTGTGATCCTCTAAGGTTGGCCTCCAACCATCTGCAGTGGGTTGAAGATTAGTCTCCATCATTTTTTGGCTATCATTGCTGGGCTCCAAATTTCTAATGGAATTTTAGCATCATAGATTGTGAGAGCAAGTGTTGGGACATTTTCTCATTCTTGAGGGAACTCCCAAATTTCCATATATTAATTTCCTACTTGTAAATAATTTGGAGAAACTAACAATTTGTTAAAATGCAATATTTATTGAAAAAATATGGAATATTTAATAATTCTTTAAATGTACCAAAAACTTATCTAAACATTAATGTTGAGAAGTAAGAATACTCAAAATTTTCTAGTATCAGAGGAGATTTATTCTCCTCTAATACTAGAAAATTTATTCTCCTCTGATTTTGAAGATTTATTGGTTTAAAGAAAATTTTCTAGTATTAGAGGAGATGTGGTGATTACTTGAGTGTGGATTCTTCAAATTTTCTAAATTCATTCATATTATGCAATATTTTTTGCTTTTGTGGAGCACATTATATTTATCTTCTTACAATGGAAGCAGTTATTTTATGGATTTTTTTTTCTCTTCTAGTGAACAACAAGTGAAAATGGATTGCAACTTGGATTTTTTGGAACCACATTAAGTCCACTATCCAAATAGACTTATCACACCCACGAGTAGGGGCTTGCACATTTCTTAATGATCCCCTTATAATTGCAAAACTTCAAATGCATTCAATGATAGGACTACACTTAGTTCTCTCTGTTTTTCATAATCTATATATGTATGTATTACAAAGGTCCATATTGTACCCCATTATTTAAATATTGAAGTATTGAAGTTAGTAGATATTGTGCAAATATTTCAGTGTAATGTGAATTTTAAAGATAGAAGCACATGCTAAATTTTCTACATCTCATTGTCCCCTGAACTTGATCATAAAATTTGACATTGATGATCTAAGACACAGGGCTGATTTGGGGCAAGGCCCAGTTAAAGGAAAGGGTCAAAAATTATCTGTTAGTTTCTAAAGTTTTAATGCTTGAACTAGCAAAGACTTGGCAAATGGAAAATACAAAAGTTACACATAATTTCCAGAAAAAATATATAATTTTCATTGAAACTTGTATGGCGATTTACACTGCACATAATTCAAAGAAATCATGGCATGAAGAAAAATGAATAAAAAAATAAATTGTAGGACACAACAGATCTTTGAATATTTAAAAAAAATGCTACTATAGGTAAGAAAATTTTGGCTTTGAATATAAGTTTTGATCTTGTGTCGTAGCTGACTTTCTGGTGAAAAATCTCGAAATAAAGTCTGAATTTTCAAATTGTGTTTTAGCTGGAAGCTTCTCTAATATTGAAGAAATGAGTTATGGACTCTAATACTATAAAAATCTATGCCTTGGCACCTAGCTGGTGAAAATCACACTGAAAAAAGTGAAAATTGGTGCCCTAACAACTAGTTGGCGAAATTTAGTCTGGAGATTGGTGCAAATTTGTGCAATATCTTATAAATCACCTCAGAAAAGGAGATACAGCATGCACTATCTTTTTTTGTTATTGAAATTTTTTTGTATGTACTCTACAATAGGAAATTCAAGGTATAAAAAGAAATCTATCTATGTGTATTACATCAAGGAGAATACATGGATCTTTGTGACAACTCTTGATATTGGAAGTGGTCTTTATTTTGGGTTCCTTGTGAATGTATGAAATGTGGAGTTACGTCTGCTTCAATACATAACGTGGAACTATCTGATAGTTGGGGGCATTTAACTATGCAGATCTGAGCATGTACAACCTTCTTCCATCTAGTAGTAGCAAATATTTAACCTGCACCACCATTTTGTGGATATTACTCCATAATTGCAAAAAGAAGAGACAAAGGATAAAAATGTAGTAGGGTGAATTGTATCTTGTGGTGCAGATTAGAAAAAATGCTCAAAGCAGGCCTCAAACTGAAATTATAGAGAATATTTAAATAAAAATGGTGCCCAAATTTTGACACTTTATGATCTATGTGTGTGTGTGTGTGTGTGCACGCACACGCAACAATCTCTTTAATGAAAATATTTGGAAGGGCCGAGTTGTAATACAAATAACTGAGCTGACTATAATTGCATGCCAAACTCAAGGATAACCCTTGTCTATGCCAGTCGTTCATGTACTTTATCCCATAATTGCAAAAATAAGAGAAAAAGGATAAGAATGTAGTAGGGTGAATTGTACCTTAGGGAGAAGATTAGAAAAAGTCCTCAAAATAGGCCTCAAATTGAAATTACAGAAAATATTTATATAAACATTGCACCTAACTATTGACACTTATATGTTATATACAGATGTGTGCAACAATCTCTTTAATTAGAAGGTTTGGAAGGGCCAATCTGTAATACAAAATAATTGAGCCAACTATAATTGCATGCCAAACTTAGGGAAGACCCTTGCCTATGTTAGTGTTGACTCATTTAAATTATGTAGGGGTTATCTCATTGCTGAAAGATTTTTTTGGTTGGAGATCCATGGGTCAACATGTTAAGGAGGGCTTGAATTTTTATGTTTGCATACCTTGTAAAAGAAAAAAAACCTTTGGAAATTGGATTATGCACATCAAGAGTTGTTTGAAGGGTTTGTCCACTATTTGGAGACCTCAAAAATAATTTTTTGAGGACCCAAACATCCATTTTGAATAAATTATATAATCATATTGGCAAGCTTGAAAACCCACGTTGACAAAATCAAATTTCACTTGTGGAGATTGTTTGAAGTGGTTGATCTTTAAAACGTTTATCCATCTTTTGAGAACATGTCATCTAAGAAGAACCCATGATGAATAATACCTAGCTTGGAAGTATTTAGTTGTTTGAAATTGAGGATGGAACATCCACTTGAAGCCCTTACATCCAACACATGAGAATTATGAATTGGGGTTTGGTTTGCACCATTTATTAAAAATACATGCCATTGGATGGATGCTTGAAGGCTGACTGTTGCACCTTGGAGCCCCTATACTATGCAATTTTTTTGTTTGGAATCATCAACGAAGGCCCAAATGGTATAACATATGTTGTTGCAGGGCCTTTGGAGGCTAAATGTTATACAATTGAAGCCCTTTTTCCCCTCTCTATGGATTTGGGTCAATTTTGAGGGCTTTCACACCTTTATTTTGTACATGTGGCTTAAATAACCCCTTATTTTATATTTTGCATTAATTGTAGAAGAGGGCTTTTTTCCCATAGGCTGACTAATTGTGCAAGAAGGCTCGCCGCTCACTTACATTTAGATTTGGGATGACACCTCATGATGTGATAAATATGCGCATGGAGGCCATATGGGCCCCTATGGTGGTTCAATTGATAAGAGGTCATCGTGAAGGACACTCCCATCAGAGAAACAACTTTTTTATTAAATCAAGAAACCCATACATGTAAAAGGTAGGGTGCATTCTGCATAAGTACACAAATTTACACATTATTACCCAGATATAAACTTTCCTATATATGTAGATAGGCTAACATTCCAAAACTTAAAAATTGGCTACAACATCCCCATTTCACAATATTCAAATAAAATATGACTGAACCTGTATTTGATGCTACATCAAGGTTTTGGATTTTGGCTAATTTTTAGTCTTCATGGAGTATCAGACTTTTTATGGTTATTTGATTGAATATTCATGTAAGAAATTACTTTATTTCCCTTCTTTTTTTAATTCTCAACCCGTCGTATAACATGTCCTTTATTGGATCTGATAGTGTTTTTCCATTCAACTTGCCAATGATCAATTTTTTTTTGAAGTTCGTTGATTGGATCAGGTTCAATACAAATTAGGTCTGACGTAGAAGCTAGTAGATCCCTTGTTCTGGTGTCAAAGCAACACACTTTCCTTTAGTTTATCAAATGAATTTTAAGGAATTGGCATTCCAGTATTCAAGAGATATGTAGGAAATTGTACCTAGATAGGGAATAGAAATAATGATTCAGTATATGGATTGAACGTGGCTTCCAAGGCCTCATAAAAGGCCAACATTACCCATAACTAGGGTCCCTTATGAATGGCACACACCCTCTCATCTTAGATGAATTCTAGGTTTAAATATTTGTTGCCATGGGTGAATCACTGTGGCTTCTCATAGTAAGCCTTCCTCATGTTTCAGTTATCTAGACCATAATATCTATAAGCTTCAGTTGTGCATTTTTGAACGTGCATATTAACCCTTTTCTAAGTTACCAGGATTTGATCTGGATACAAATTCGTAAGTTTTTTGAAAAGATAGTATCCAGATATGGCAGGGAAATGGAAAGTATAAACAATATAAATATGTTTTTTACAATTAAAAAAAATTATATGATACTTCTCATTAATAGTTAGCAATATATGATTCCTCATAAGAGGTCACAAGTTAAAATCCAGGGGTGGATAGAGTATTCACACCTCCATAGACTTTAGCAATCAAATCCTGCATAAGGGTGGACCTCTAGTCTCACAAACAAAGAATCTCATACACCAATTTTGTATCTAACTGGATTGTGACCTTATTATTATTATTATTATTATTATTATTACAAAATAAATATTATATTAACAAAGTTAAAACTTAAATCAATAATTAATAGTAATCTATTAATTAATAAATAAATTTTAACTATAGTGAAATTAATAATTAATATATAATATCTCAATTAATTAATATGTTACCTTTATAATATATAATGCTTATATAAAAATAATTATTATATTAATAAAGTTCAAATTATTTTTATTATATTAATAAGTTGATAACTAATGTCACAGCTTATTTCTCTTGGTTGTCCATGGTGGTTGTCGATGCTTTACAGTTCTCGATGGCTCTTGGCAACTTGCAGCTTTTGACAGCTGACAAGCTATCTGTTGTACCTCTGTCCCGTTGGTCGAATCACTTAGGTCATGATTTGATTACTTCGTTGTGCATGTAAGATAGGTTTTTCACCAGACGCTTTCCTAGTTGATATCTCTATGCCGATTAGAATATTTTTGGTCCACAAATATGTTTCCTATTGGAATTACACCTCCACTTCCCCCTCGAAGTGTTTTTGGTTCCCCATGGTTAGTCATGAGATGACATGAAGCTGGTCCAAGTTCTCTAGGATCTCCATTAAAATGGGCCAATGAACCAGCGAAAGAAGTCATCCCACAGGTTTTCATTGTATTTTGATTGCCTTGGTTACTCTATTATTTGTTACCATTTAGTGATAAGCAATATGCTTGACTATGAGCTCAGTCTCATTGGAATAAGTCCCTTGATGATTGCATCTGAAGAGCTTTGGTACTATCATTTTTGGGAAATATCTTATTAGGAATTTAGGAAGCATATTATTAGGAAATAAATGACTAGTGTGTTTTATGTTAGTATAACATATCAGTGTGGGACTAGCGACGGATAAGGTGGCACTATCGATGGTTGTTTCCGTCGCTGGTACTACCCAATCATCACAAATTTTATGCACAGTGTCGGAACAACGACGATTTTGGTGGCACTTCTGATGGTTGTTTCCATTGCTAGTATGGCCCAACTATCACAACAATGTTATCCCAAGTGCTAGATTAGCAACGGATGTGGTGTCACTTCTGACAGTCGCTTTTGTCGTTGGTATGGCCCAACTGTCGAAACAATGTTATGCTAGTTCTTAGAATAGCGATGAATGTTGTAGAACTTTCGACGTTTGTTCCATCACTGAAAAACTAATAGAGTCGGGCATGCAATGACATGTGCGACGACAAGCCGTCGATATTGCGACACATTCTGGGAAGGCATCGGTGTCATAATACTGATGTCTCCACATGATTTTGGAATAGAGACAATAAATAGCGCCATTCAAATATTGACTAAATGAAGTCATGTGTCGTGTCTAGTTTTGCTCTACCAAAGATTATTAGAAGTGTCACATATGCGATAGTATAGGAAGTGACGTTTTTCCTAACCTCAAAGTGTCGCTCTTGCGATTCCTATGTGTCGCAATAGAGACATTTTGGCCATCGGAAATTGGGAAAAATATGCTAGTGATACCTTTTCACTCCCATAAATTATGTTATTTCAAATATTTTACTTCCATATTTTCATAAATACAATTTCCTCAATAAGATAGTTAAACATTTTCAGATTCATAGTTAGATCATATTCCAAGAATATATACATTTTCTGTACCGATCAACAATTGTATCATGAAGAGAAATCATGTCACAAATGAAAATTGAACTTTGTTGGAGAGGATATCAATTTATCCTCTCAAGTGCCTAAGATAGACCAAGCAAAATGTGTATAATCATACTCAATCACTAAGGATTTTTGAAAATTTATCTCTTTGTTGGACTCAAACTTTCTCAATTAGAAACAAATAATGATTGTTAAAATATTTCGATACATCCTTCTATGGATGCATTTGTTTGAGTAATAATAATAGTGATATTCCAAAGTGTCATTATGAATTTAGTTGTGGGTATTTGAGATTCCTTGACAAAGACATCATTTTTTGAGGAAAATGCAACTTTAGATAGTGATGATCTGCTTTATCTGAAATAAAAATTGGAAGCCAAGGAAGATGTTGAACGACTTTGCCAGAGGAAAAAGAAATGTGCTTTTGCGGCCTATATATCCTTTGTTTATGCATTTTCTTGTGTTGGTGAAAAACATTAATTTTATATTATATTCTATTTTGAGAAAATCATTTTCTTTACCAAAATTCATTATAAAAATTAATATGGCTTCCCCAATATTTTCTTGGCATTGTATTACCTACCTAAATATTTAGTTATGCTTATTTTTAGTTGTAGATTCTTGACTTCATTTTCACAGAGCATCAAGCTTGGCTGATTCTTCCCCTCCAATACCTCTTCCACTTCGAGTTGAACCAAAGCCTAAGAGTGGTATTAGGTATGTTGTATCTATTTTAAGTTCTATTTATGCTTGAAGTAGTTAGATCCTGGGTTATGCTGGCAAGGGTTTCTACAACTTTTTGGGCTAATAAAGTCTAGAAAAATTAAACGATTACAAAGTTGACCCTCCAAATATGAGACACCGATATTCAAAAGAGAGACAATAATCCATATTTTCAATGGTTCGCCCTTTGCTATTATCAACACGAGTTTGAATCTTAAGTGTAACCAATTTATTATTATTGCATTTGGATGAATCCATAATCATAAGAGGAACTGTAAATATGGTTCAATTGCATGGAAATGCCAATATGGTTTTATTTATATATTTATGACAATTTACAATTATCATGAGTCACTATTAGTGGCTTTCTTTTAATTCTAATCACTATCATGATTTCACATGGGCATAAATACTATCTCATGGACTGTGATTCCCCTCTTACTATATACAGACAAGGAAAATTGTTGGGTTCCAACATGTCCCTAGTTTAGATTTTCATTATTTTTATAAAATTCTTATGCCTTCCACATGAAAAAGAGGAGCAACAATATGACATACATACTAAATTTATTTTCACAATTCTTTGTGATATTTCATTCAACTTGGAGTTGTAATTATCCATGATTGAATTGAATTTTTTACCAATAAAAAATCACAATATTCTTATTTCTAAATTTAGGATATTCTGTTACACATTTTCTTACATCTAAGAAACTCAAATTTTGTAATTGGGCATCGTTGAATATTTTTGTAACTCCTGTATTACTTATGCATGCAACACTCTCATAAACACACAAATACCACTTTATCTTTTAATATGCTCTATTTAATTACATGAACTAGAGAATTCATTGAATGGTTAAACTCAAAAATGTGTATTGAATCAGAGCTAGATAAAAGCCGGATCAAAAAGTTGGTTCTCCAAAAATACATAAATGATTCAAATTTAGGGAAAAAAATATATATATTAATGTGCATCCATATGAATCACAACCATTATACAAAAATGTTTCCATTTAACTTGAGTTTTCATGGGCACAAATTTAGAGGTTTCCCAACATGAAATTCCTAAAGATTTGTTGTCTTGAAGCCTAACGTGCACCATATCATAGTTAAAATCGAGATTCTTTGGTACCCTTAAACCTGGCACTAGTCTGAGAAATCAATACCATACTAAGAGCATATTTGTGCTAAGAAAGTTCACCATGAATTTAAAGCCACATTTTTTCTTAATGGAAAAAGTGGTTATGTATCTCATAACTCTGTTTGAAGTACAAATTTCCATATCATACAGTAGAGGCAAGCTTGAAATGTTTGTTCTATAGCTAGAAGTATTGTTATGACATTGTTCACACACCAGCACTAAAGATGCAACGTATTGTGTGCATCCTTAGATATGTCTGAGACTACAAGCTAATTGTTTAAATATATGCATGTATAAAAATTATATATCAAGAAAATAACCATCAATATTTTTCTTCTATATTTTTGGGCTGAATTCACAATAGTATGCTAAAAAGTTTCATTTTAATGTCTAGAAATTAGGATATAGAAATGTGAGATATAAAATCTACGTATTTGGGTTATGTACTTCTCAAATATAAGATTTTTTAGGCTATATCTTTGGGTTATCTAATTGTTTGAACTTTGAACTTTTAATAAATTCCCGAATGGACTTCGTAAATAATTGACATATAGTGGTAAGGAAGTTGTACATAAATTGTGTTATTTCAAAGATCGCCAAGTACTTGGTTCAATGCCTCAACCTACCCATGATCCCTTACCCATCCCCCTACCAATTGGGATGGGTGAAAAAAGAGGGCCCTCGCTTTATAGTCTCATAGCACTATGTTGTGAACTTTGCCATTGGTCCTTTCTATGACACAGTGGTCTGTGATGTTTCTTCATTGGACTGTGTCAATATCTTGCTTGTTCTCCCTTACCAACAACAATGACATGCTATCTATAATTCTAAACTTCCATATTTTCACAAACTACAGTGTCCTAAATAAATACTTATCTGTATAGAATCTATACTTATGTTTAGGATTATATAATTTGTGTTGGAGTTGTTCCTTTATGTTTTACTACAATCCTGATGTTGGAAAAAATTATGTTTCTCCCGATTTCTTTTTTTATTATTCATGAACAGATAATCATGTTGCAGGAATGAGTTATCCTAAAGTCTATTTCAATTTGTGGATTTTATTTTCCTCCCTTTTTTTACAAGGATGTAGATTTCATTTTCTTGTTGATGGTCTTTTCATGTATCTGATCGAGCCCCAAAAGTTGGTAAGGAGTGGATCTTGAGAAGTAGTCGTGGAAAAAGACTCTATCAGAGGTTAATGTTACAATACCACTTCCACCTAGTACCAGGAAAATTTTAATGGTTTGTGCATAAAGAAAAATTATCTAATGACAAGGTTGAAAGGTAAACCTCATATCTTAGCTGTAAGTCATATGTTTGATTTTGAACTTTATTAGATCAATTATTTCACGAATCCAATATGCATGGCCATTATTTCTCACTTGATGTAAGTTACTTGCCATGGTTGATATAACATTCAATTCTAGGTCACTTTTATTTTAGGTCAAAGGTTATATTGATTAAAAGGATGTCCATATTTTGATTGGTTTACTTGGAGCTTGATTTAAAAGAGTTTTGCAAACCCCACGTGGATGTTATTTTTCAAAGTGAGATATTTGCACCAGTAAGGTCAGATGAGTCCTAGAACATAGGTATACATCAAGCACATCTTTGGCCTTTGTTGTGTATTTGTCATTCTTTATATCATTGATGGATGGTTCTTGATTCATTTAAAACAAAGGATGGGAAGGTCCTATCAATTCTCTTAACAAAACAAAGTCAAATGGAGTGGTAGAATTGTGTTTTAAAGGGTGAGCCAAAAATTTTATCTAGACCCAGGACACAATAGAAAATGGAAAAAAATGATGGTATTGACGAGTCTTCCCCACTAATTAGCTCTAAATGTTAGACCACTGCTGAAATTTCATTTATTTGCAATGGAAATAGTGACTAGCTTTAATATTTGTATGAATAACAAGTATGGCCATTGTCATATTCTTTTCCTATGAATGATATTAATTTTTCAAACTCCAACTAGTTTGTTATTGAACTAAATAAAGCTTTGATGACAAACATATATTTTTCAAAGCTCTTTTCTAAATCTCTTTTATTGAGAAAATTTGTATTTTTAAATTATTTACCATAATTGCTACTGTGTGACATATGCTATGATATAATTGCCTGGATAAATAGACATAAGTGTTATACAACATAGTCTTTTTTAAATCCAAAGAAACAAAATTTCCAAATACAAAATTTATTAATTAAGAACATATTTTAGACTTCTTAGCTAAGGTATGATTATATATCGATAGGGAATTTTGTGTATGTTGATGTTGTGTTGTCTCTTTGGTTTCTATCAAGTAAGAATGGTTAATAAATAATGTGTTCTTGAGTAGCGGGAACAAATCTTATTTTACTTTAGACAGGGATCTACATGGCTTTCAGGCATGGAAATGGAAACATAGATGTTTTTCTTGTTTAGTAAAATATTTTCGAGACTTTAATTTATTGAGAGTTGTAGAATTTACAATTTATAAAGGTTTCAAGATATCGTTTTTAAAATTATAGTTCTTTAAAGGGTGCTAGCTCAATGGAATAGCACCTACTTTACAAGAAGGAGGTTGGTGGTTCAATTCCATCATGCTCTAATATTCATAGGGAATGGAAACGACTAGTTTTTGGTGATAGATGCTCTTTTGACCATCACAAATGAGCTTTTGGTGACATTTTTCAACCATCACCAAAATATAAAATGGTGACAGTCAATGAACACCACCATATATACGCATTAATAGTGACATCCATGAAAGTTCCGTCACCATAAATCATTGTTGTTGATATGAAATGGTGAGGGTCACTGTTTTTCGTTATAGTCATTGTAATGTTCCTTTTTCAGAAACATTTTCAATTGACAAAGAAAATCTATTCCAGAGATACACTACCAGGGCATTTACTGGATTTGTCACCTTTAAACAAAGTATGAGCTCCAGAGGCTTCTTGGCCCACTAGAAGACTCTGTATATAGAGTTATTGTCAAAGGACAATATCCCCAATAGGGAAATACAACAATATTGGGAATCTCTTAAGATAACCCCAACATTGCATCTACAACAATAAAAAATACATCAAATGGTAAATAGCAGTGAATCATATACATATGAAATGCCAGAGAACTCAATGGTAATCTCATTAGATCATAGAAGCAATAAAATATACAAGTCCTTGAGGAAATGATCACTCAAGCAAGGCACTAGAAGCCTCAATAAACTTGTACATGTAAATATGAAATACATAGCTGCATAAATAAGGCTCTAGACCATGACTATGCAGTTATAGGAGGAACTGTTGCAAAAATGATAGAAATAAAAATTATATAGCAATATGGGCTCAAATAAGAAGGGGGATCAAGATCTCAACCCTTGAAAATACATAACATCAATCCTTTAAGAGGATTGGCTGAAATCTATACAAAAATGGAATTTTGCAGAAATGCCGGAGTAGCTGGGTAGCCACTACTCAAGAGATATAAATACATGGAGAAGGCTGAAATGTCTGCAAAAATTAAAGAATCCTCCTCCAATGTAAATCTAAAGTGAAAGGCTGATCCTTTCACCCGAGACTCCTCTCCAAATGAATGTCAATCCCTCACAGCAATTATGCACCAAGAAAAACGTTGTCAAAGAGAGGGGCTGTGCTGCCTCTGATGGAAAGTGGTTGGCCTGATGCCAAATATGGTGGGATATGCTCAATAACCCACCCACCCCCTTTGCTGATCTCCCAATGAATAGAACATCTCTCCACTGAAAAACATGCTCCGGATGGTGTGTGGAAACCTCCCCAGCAACACTGCACAATATCTGTTGCAGAAACTGCACTGATGAATGCCTTAATATGGGGAAATGAATGCAATCCTTCATGAGCTACTCAAAAAGGATAGGAATTCTTAAGCATGACTCCCTCGTGCCCGAAGGCACTGTAGCTCTGCTGAACAGTAAGAGGCAGCAAAAAGTCTCTAAACTTGGATGTCAAATGATCAAAGTTGTCCACAATGGCTGCCTTGCTCCTCTTTTATACAATGAGCTTTCCCTCCATGGACCCTATTTCGAATTAGGGTTTCCTCTTCTCTATAATCTTCCCTCCTACGTTTTCCCACATAGTTCTTTCCAACTCATGCCAACGCAGTTTGACTTGGTCAACCTTGACCAAGCATGTTTGCAAAAACCTCCTTTCAAACATGGAGGTGTGAAATACAACTCTAAAGTGATCCTATTTCATAATTAGAGGATTTTTATTCTCTAATCATGCAAATAATGGGTCCCCTACCCATTTTATTCATCCTCTTAACAAAAATTAATGTCCCATAAAATTTGGGACATTACAGTCCTCCCCTCTCAAAATATTGCTTGCCCTCAAGCAATTGCAAGGATGAACTGAGTTTATTTCTACCCTTCCTCATGTAGAATCCTTATGTGATGATATCCTCAAGGAAAGGGATGCCATATCAGAAATCAAGTCTCCAACTGTCCCTCCAACATATGCAATCTAGCCTTGGGGTGAACACTCCCAAAACAGCTATCATGTAGAAGCAACATCTATGAAGGAACAAAGAGCTGTCTAAGGGCCTCCTTGAGGCATGAGATCTGATATATAATGGGACTTATCATCCCCATATGAATCTCTCATCCCCAAGCCATCAATCATAAAAATAATTTGCCTCCCAACAAGACAACTCATGAAAAATATCCTTCCACCTTGAGCTCCAGAAATGAAGGTGGGCTAAAATCTGATCATGGCAAGCATTATAACTTGCCCCATGCTGTCCTCTCCCTCACTTATGATAATTGTGGAGTGTATTCTGATCCTGGGCTGCATATGTGTTGCCCTCAAATGGAAAAATGAAGAGTAGTTCCCCCAAGAATCTCCCCTCCATCAATGAAAAATCAGTTGGCCCAAGACATGTCATCTATGATGAATAGGAAAAGATCACCATAGAGTGTCCCCATGAAATTTTTGATGTAGGTTATGACAAGGGAAGTTGCAAAATGATCGCCATCAGAAGTGGTCCACATATCTGCAATAGCTTCATTTGAACATCAAGTACAAGAAGGGTAGCACCAATAATGTTGCAGACTGCCTCAATCAACCACCGATTGCGGTGCTCGCAACCTTGCTCAACTCTTGTGGGCAGACTTCGATTGTGGCCACTTCTCTGTAAGAAAGTGACCAGTGGCCACACTTACAAGGCACTCTTGGGGGGTACGCAAGTTCAAATTTTCACCTCCAAGATGCACTGTTATGTCACCTGGGACACCTTTTTGTTCCTTCAAGCAAGCGTGCCAAGATGATATGGGAAGCACACTATATTCGAGTCGTTGGGCATTTCGGGGTCGAGAAAACAGTAGCAATCCTGTAGAAGTATTTCTATTGGCCGAACCTTCGAAAGGATGTTGAGAAGCACATCAGATACTGCACTGCTTGTGCCATTGCCAAACCGACCATCAAGAAGCAAGGCCTATATACTCCGCTACCTACCCCTAGTCGACCTTGGGAATCCATCTCCATGGATTCATGTTAGGCTTGCCTTCTGCTGGCAGGAAATGTTTCGTGGCGTTCATCGACAGATTCTCGAAGATGGCCATTATGGCATCTTGCAAGAAGAATATCACAACAGAAGCCGCTGCTAAACTCTTCTTTGAACGAGTGTGGGTGAAGTTTGGGATCCCACAGTCTATCATATCAGATCAAGATAGTAGGTACCTCAGCACATTTTGGTCTAGCCTCTGGTCAATGTTGGACACCAAGCTCACCAATTCCACAACTTTCCATCCCCAAATAGATGGCCAGATAGAGGTCGTCAACGGAATGATTGTACACATTCTGGGCATATACAATTCAAGGCATACATGCACATGGGATGAGAGCCTCCCCTATGTAAAACATAGTTATAACCAGGCTCTCCACAATTCAATCTCCCATAACCCCTTTCAGGTGGGCTTGGGATTCCAGCCACTATGTCCCATTGACGTAGCCATACCATTTGCAGCTGCTCAGGCTGATTCAGATCATGTCCAGTCTGAAGTTGACAAAGCAAGTAGATTCATCGAGCGCATTCAACACATCCACCAACAGGTTCATGATATATTGGACAGAGCCAATGCCAAGTACAAGCAACGCCATGATCAACACCAGGTGCCACACAACTTCCAGGTGGGCGACAAAGTATGGCTACATTTGCAGAAGGAGCGCCTCACTGGACCCCACCGCAAGCTTCGCCTACTCTGATACGGGCCGTACACCATTTCCAAGGCTGTAGGAAACAATGCCTTCGAGCTCAGTATTCCACCATTCCTTGCTCTACACCCAGTCTTCAATGTGGATCGCCTTCGTCCTTACTTCCCACCTCTATTGGACACCTCGGACATTGCAGAACAACTCACACCAACAGAGTTAAACCTAGACTACATGGAATAGGCCACCACAGATTGTATCATGGACATGAAAATAAATAACACTTGCCAACAGAAGATCCAATTGTATCAGGTTGTCAAAGCTGGCCAACTCCTGCACCAAGGAAAGTGGTTCACCAGGGACCAAGTTCAGCAAAAATTTCCTCATCT